>JANVCC010010406.1:17459716-17602893 GCA_025345505.1 Todiramphus chloris collaris
TTTTTTTTTTTTTTTTTTTTTTTTTTTTTTTTTTTTTTTTTTTTTGTCCTTCTGGATTGCACATGAAAGTTTGATTTATTTCCTAGTAAGACTGCTGAGATTAACACTGTACACTAAATGAGTTTTTGTTCTGGCTACACAAATGGAAGGTCGTAACTACTGCAATTTAGAGACACACTTCCAACTTCCATCTGGTTTCAGTTTATCTCTGTCACATATACTTACACAAAGCCAGAGCATAGCATTAGCAGGATATAGGTAAAATTATCGTTGATATCTATCCTTGACAGCCAAAACCAAGCAGAGTATAAAGGAAGAGTATCAAAGCTAAGTAAAGTGCAATTTGGCCAGAGAAAATCTCCTGAATGTAAGTGAGGTTTTATGTAGTTTTGAGGCAGAAAATACAATAAATTAAATCTTCTGTCTATTCCTTCATTCCCTTCATCATAACTACATGGAATGTAACTGTCTTTAAGGACCAGATTTTTCCAGAAGTTGTGCATAGGAAGGTGCAAAGGCTGTATGGGGAATTAAAAAAGTTACCTACTTTTACTGGCAGTTAAAAAGTAGTCTAAGACGTAGATTTTGATCCACAACTTTTCGGTTCTTTTTACTCTTCATTTCAATAAGATATATATAAACAAAACTGCCCACATTTGCTTTTAAATTAGTTTTGCCAGTGCACGCTCTTGCCATTCAGCCTGCTACCATCTCTTTGACGATGAAGCATCTGAAACCAAAATTGACATTGCTGTTCATTAAGATATTTATGACCACATTTAACTGCATAATAGCTATGCTGACCATGTTGGAGAAAGCAAAAATCAAACTCCATTCCTTTGATTTAATCTGCTTTAAGTATGCATAACATAGGTGTATGCTAGCTATAATTTTGTGTAGTAGGAGAATGCAGTGGATGTCTATGTTGCACTGCAGTTTTGCAGTTTTATCATTTATCCTGTATAAGGCATTCTGGGGTTTGGATCCTCGGAGTCACAGATATTATCTTGCTTACAGTTGTCACACTGTAGGGTTATATATAGGAGTAAGACTTCTGTATATGCATAACAGTTATTCTGTTCCTTATGTCTCTGTATTTCTGTCTTCTGCAGTGGTATTTATGCTGGAACCTTTGGCAATAGTGACACAACCTTGTTTTCTGGTTTAATCTCATTTATATAAGTTTCAGTTTAGTGAAATAGGAGAGCTAATGTTAGCATTTTTCAGTGTTTTTCAGCTGTCTCGGAGCTCTGTTTACTACATCTCTTCTAGGTGAAGTGGAAAGTTTGTGCACAATCAATAAACATTTAAGCAATGGTAGTTTATATTCTTTTCTATTTTTCCCTCAACAGTTCATTTAACATCTGAAGGTGATCTGTTGTGGAATATCCTGATTAATAGTGTCTCTGTTCCTTTGGAAATATGGAGCTCAGCATAGAATGAACTACTTAGAAAAAGAAGATAATGAGCTGTATCGTGCTCCACCATTGATTTTATTCAGAGCAGCCAAATTCCTCTGTGACTTTTTCTTAAAGGACATTATAGATAGATGGACAGACATACATACATGTGTGCATAATATATTACATATTCATTACGTATTTTTATATATATACATATAAACATATGCATATACAGTGAGACTGTATCCTCATGTTGCTTTTCCTCTAAGCTTCCCATTACATTCTTCACAAAGACTAGCAGTAGGAAACAGTATGAAGGTGAAGACTTAGGCTAAAGTTCCTCCAAAGCCACTGCTGGAAGCAGTTTAAAAGGATTTAACAAATAAATGGATGCTGCCAATTTGCACTGGGCAAAGTCACCCCCCAAGCCAAGATACAGGGGCTGAGAACAAAATGCTCCGCCTACAATTCAGGAGGAGATGGTCCCTGAGATGCTGCTCGATATCAATGGAAATAAAAAGGACATTGAGGTGCTGGAGGGGGTACAGAGGCATGCTCCAAGACTAGTAAAGGATTCATGAATGAGGAAAGGCTGAAGGATATGGGGCTGTTTAGTCTTGAGAAAAGAAGGCTGAGGGGAGACCTTATTGCCCTCTACAGCTCCCTGAAGGGAAGTTGTAGAGAGGTGGGAGTTGGTCTGTTCTCCCTGGTGACAAGTGACAGAACAAGAGGAAATAGCCTGAAGTTGAACCAGGGGAGGTTCAGGCTGGATATTAGGAAGCATTTCTTTACAGAAAGGGTTGTCAGGCATTGGAATGGCCTGCCCAGGGAGGTGGTGGAGTCACCATCCCTGGAAGTGTTTAAGGGGCACTTAGATGCTGTGCTTAGAGACATGGTTTAGTGTTTTTGATAGGGTTAGGAATAAGGCTGGACTTGATGATCTTCAAGATTTCTTTCAGCCAAAACTATTCTATGATTCTATGATTAATTTGTTAAAGGTTTGAATTGTTCCTTCATTTGCAAATTGGACTCTGACTCTTAGAGCAATAGGTATCTCATACAGTATACCTTCAGAGATCCATGGTTCAGCGTTCCACTTCCCTAGGCTTGAACACTTGCATTTTTCCATTACAATCCTCTTGTTCTTCCTTCCTGAAGTGGCATCTGATACTCAAATTAATTTGCTCAGGGAAGAGAAGGAAGTCTGTGGTTACTCTAGTCATACTCACCCAGAAGCCTAACTTCAGCATATGTCTTGGGTCATACTGGGAGATGGGATACCATAAAGTGTTTTATATACATTCCATCTGAATTTGTTCTGTCCAAATGAAATTACTTGTAGTGCTCTCCACCTGCTATTTGACAAATAGTACTTTATAAGTCAGCTTTGGAGGAATATTGTCCCACAGTTGTGCAGTATTCCAGCACATATTGTCAGCAGTCCTGAACATACATAGTTCTTCAGTACTATGACATTTTATCTTGGAGATGAAAATTCTCATGTTCTTTATCATGACATGAAATAACTCACTAGTTTTCCTCTTAAGTAGTTCCCTATGATAATTCCAGCCCTCCACCTAGCTGCTGGCAAAGGTTGATATTTTTTTTATTACAACCTTCATTAAGACTAGACAGTGAACGTAAGCATCACTGCTGTCCTGTAAGTCTGACTTGCAGATCTTTGCAGTGTGAGAACCATTCTCAGCCCTCTGCAGAGAGGACAGCTACTGTCAAAAGCTTTTCAGCACTGTCTGTTAGCATGACTGACATCACACCTGAGCCTGCAAGCAAGAACCACAGCCACAGAGATGCCTCTTGATGCAGTCCAGTTAAGGATGGCCTTTCTAAGTGAGTCAAAGGCCGATTGATGTCAACAGTTGTAAATGTAGCAAGGGACACATGACCTTTGCAAAGAAAAAATATGGGGTCAAGCAGATTCCCTGAAGTCAATTCCACAGAATGCCTTCTCCATTTTTTTGGAAATAAAATGCTACTTCTAGCAGCAATAAAAGAAGCTCTTGACTTTTGTATCAGACAGTGAAGGCCACAGTCACTGGATGTTTTATGACAAACAGTCCCAGCTAAGACACAATGACTGTCCAAAATTATCTCATATTTTCTTTAACTCCATGCTTACCTAGCAGAATGAACAAAGAAGAGGTTTTCCTTTGTATACTTACTATGAGTTCTTCCTCAGATCATCATTTATTACTGAAAACAATGGAGATTTGGAATCTACATATCTACAGCTAAACAAACTCCCATGTTGACCCAAATACCAGGACCTGCATCCATTAAGCACCGAAACCCATTTTTCTGTAAGTTAAGTGGCAACACATAACACTTCAGAATTATGTAAGATGCCAATCAATCTTTTAGGACAATTAAACTCAGACAAATTATAGCAAAGAGTTTGGTTTTCATCAAGCTGAAAGGAGGCTGCAGGTTCAGCTCTGATACCTTCACTGATGCCACTCTCATCCAGATTCAGTTTGTACATACAGCAAAGATAAACAAAGGAGCAGGCACTGAGCTATTCTGGGAGGATGCCAGCGGTTTTCTATTTTAGCACTTACTTTTTACTGTCTAGTTTGTCTTTCCTCTATATTAATACCATATTGCTTTCCCCTTAGCTTAGCACTAGTTATATGGCAACATAACCATATATTAATATAGGGCTCAAGTGTGCTAACAATTTAGAACTCATACCCCAGGATTTAGTATTGAGTTCTCCTTAGAGGCATCCAAGTTACCTGTGGCTCAGTTTTATGAACCTGAAAATTAGCAGGCTGGATTTCTTGCATCCAACACTTTGCACTATGGGTGGAGTTGATCTCACACAATTTCATCTCTGTAAAAGGAGGTTAACCACCTGGACAGATTCCTGGTTTAGTCACTGGCGTGTGTATTCACAGGATCCTAGTAACCCCAGCCTGAGATAGATAGGTCACAGAAAGTGCTAATCTCATTGATTATCTCCAAACAACAAGAAGATCTCAAGGTTTGGTATCGATGACAGTGTCTTGTGACCCTGGAAATGTTCCAGAGTAGCAATAAACACAAGCCTACAGTGTCTTTGCAGATCAGCTTTTGACATAGGTCTCAGTACACAGAAGTTGTGCTACATCAAAAGGTCTGTGTCTGATAGTTTCTTCTCCTAATGCATCTATCCTTAAGTGATATATTAGCTTTAGTAACAATCACTTCTGGTTTTAGAGCAGTTAAAAACACCTAAACATGGAAGCTGATTTTTTTTTTTCCTATGAACTTTGGATGAATGTGAAAAAAACCCTATGTTTTGACAAATTATGACCTCATTTCCATTTGTTTGATGTCCGATTGTTTGATGTCAAAAAATAAAATAAAGTGGCAAAGATTCAATGAAAGGCAAAGATTTAATATACTCTTTCCAAGATAAGGCAGAACAACTACAGTTGATTTATAAATTTGTATTTACAGACAGTGAACAGACTGAGTAGGAGATCCTCTTTTTCTGTATATATAGAAGAACTGTGTTTGCATAAAATATAAACATTTTCAGCATGGTGTAGTGGATTTTTTAATTATTATTATTTCATTTTTGTTAGACTTTATTTTAAAAGACTAATGACAACTGGCAGCTAAAACATTTTTAGATTAGTGAACATATTTTCCAGAAAATTAAAAGGGAGAAGTCAACAAATACCCTGGGATTTCAGCTGCAGATAAAGAAAATGTGTCAACGATTGAAGTTTTACATATGGACTTTGGAATACAAGAAGCAAAGCAATAACCACAAATTGTAAATAGATTCTAGTCATAATACATGCAGAGAAGAGGCGCTTTTTTTGACTCAGTAGAAAGAACAATGGTTCATTTATCTGGGCTTATGCTCTCAATACGTTGCTTATGAACATATGGTCCTTCCAGCTGAACTTGACTGTCAAACTTCCCTGTTTTCTGCAAAGGCTCAATTTTTAGTCACTGTCTTCTAATACTAAAACACACAAAAAAAGCCTTAATGGAAAAAAAAAATATTAAAACAGTAACTCATTGTTCAAGACTTTATATGTTAGTTTACACACAAGTGCTTGACAAATGGTATTGGAATTTGCTAAATGTCATGAGTATCTTCTCATGACTGCCTTAAAAAGCCATGCACTAGAAATTTTGAAAAGCCATGATCATGGTGAAAGACATGCTGGTGTCTTCAGTTGAAGTTTATTGAGTACTGAAATGCCTGGCCAACAGCATAAACCTTGAACACACAACAAAAATGCTAGCAGGACTGGGGTAGAACACATCAATGTTTCTGAATATTTTGGCTTACTTAGGATGACACACTTTCAGTAAGCTGCTTCTTTGTATTTACTGTAGAGCTCTTCTGCCATTGGAACTGCTTTAGAAAACAAATGCTGACTATGAGATCAGCAGACAGGAGGTCACTGCCTCTTACAAGAAGTCTTTTAACATAAATTACTCTCTTAGCTGACTTTTCCTTTGATACTGACAGTTAATGTAGTACAGACCAAACTATTGTAAAGGAAAATCCATAGGGCATACTACAAGCCAATAGTACCAACAAACATTTCAGATAAAAATGAATTTTCTGATAAACATCCCAGTTCAAAATCTCACTGGAATGTGCCCTCTTTTGTCCTGCCAACTCACTTGTAAATGATCCTCTGTTACAACTGGTCCATCATCTGCTGTCTCTCATATGTGTTGTTCTTTAGATTTTACCAGGATTTACTTCAAAAGGTACAACTTCATAATGGGACTGGGGGAGGAATCTGAAGTTATTTATCCAAGAAGTATTCCTCCCATTAATCACTTTCCTCCAATTAATATAGTTTTTTTACCACTGTCTGGAATAATCTGAATGACTCATTAATTGCTATGTAGAATGCTATCTGAGTAATTTTAATTATCTTTCAGGACAATCTGGTGATGTTCCTTTCATCTTCACGTATTTTGTGCTTAGAATAAGTCTGAGGATGTCCAGCTGAATGGGTGCACTGGAGAGGTACTAGTACCAATCTTGACATTCCTGCCAGCCAGTCAGCCATTCCAGTAACTCTTTAATCTCCACTGTCATAACTCAGAAAACATTTTTAGAAATCAAGGTTTGAAAATTCTTCATACATAATTTTTGAGGGTTGTGAGGAATTGATTTATTTGCCTCTTCAACACCTATCTTCCTCATAACTCTTGCTATAAGACATTAACTGGGATAGAAGACAAGCTGTAGCAATACAATTATCAAAACCCACAAAAATAATGGTCAGGCTATTTGATTTTCTTCCCTGTAGCTTATTGAGGTACGTCACATGAGAGCTAGGTGACTTCCTAAGTCATTTTGTTGAAAGAGTTCACCAACAGTCTCTAGATTAAGATCTGTCTCTGGTTTTTTTGTCCCTGAAAATAAAACTGCACTGCGACACTCTCTAAAGCTACAGCAAACTAGGTTGACAAAGTGAGAGGATCACTTTACCCAGCTAAAAGAGACGTTCAGCTTCCTTATCAGTGAGTAAGGAAGTCATGAAACATAAGGTTTGCTTGAGGGTTTCCCCTACATACTCCCCACAGCCTCAGCTCTCAGGTTCTCATTACTTCAGGCCTCTGAATCGTTTTGTTGTTACCAGGGTGTAATCAATCTCTTCCCTCCAGAACCACCTGCTGACTGCTTTCTCTCCCTTCAGAAACTTAATGTGCCAGCTCTGTCATACCAAGAACAAAGAACATGCACCAAAGAGAAGTTATCACACAGAAAGACTCACAGGAACAAAGAGAGAACAAGACACTTCATTCTGTTTCTCAAATTGCACTGTATGACACATATGAAAGTCACTGGATGATGGTTCTTGATAGTTCTTCCATACTTCAAAATGTAAAACCTTTTTTTAAGCCTTCAAAGTGACTGAATGCCTCTGCCGTAAAATTTATAATAAATCTTAATTACAATTCTCCTTTTCTTTCAAAGCTCTGTGTTAGGAGACGTTAAAAGCCAGCAAGGCACATCTACACAGCTCAAAAAAGTTAGCTTTCTAGAGGATGGGAGGCTTTGCGGTGGTTTTTGGTGCTTTGACCTGAAACTGTGTAAAGCGCTTCTTTGTTGCAGAGTACCCAATTTTCACTCAACCTAAAATGAGTCATTGTCCATATTTGTCAGGCCATATGGCTAAACTCTTGTCTAATTTTCTTGCTTTAAGGCTGATTTATGGCTAGACTTGTAATATTAATAGTACTTTATTCTCATAACTCATGAGTTGACAAAGCAAAGTAGGGCAAAGCATATGCTGAACTTCCAAGTCAGCATTACCCTTGATATCGTAGGCTCATTTCAGCAAATGAGAATGTTAAACCTTTCCATGCTTCTCTGACAGTTCACATAAATGTCTGAAAATCTACATTAGTGAAAACGTTTCTTCTATTTCCGAGAGCTTGTGAGGAAAAATAAGCTAGTTGACCTGATTCATGTTTTTTCCCCTATATATTTATGTCATTATCTATCTATCTATCTATCTATCTATCTATCTATCTATCTATCTATCTACCTATCTATCTATCTCTCTCTTTATCTGTGCCTCTATTCCTAGACATCTAGAGATAGATAAACAGATACATACCTACCTACATACACATACATACTTATATATGCATGGCATCTGTAGCATCAGACAGATGCCATACTTGTGTCTCAGTCTGCCTACCTATTTATCTGTAGTTTATCTATCAATATAGAATACATTTACATACAACATATTCAGGTCCTTGGTGTTGAAGCACAGACATGCATTTTAGTAGTGGTCAGATGCTTTCTTCGAACATCCTTCTCAGCAGTTTTAAGACTAAATGAATCCAAGTCATTCACTCTTTAATCATTACACTAGACACCTCTGAAAAAAATAGAGAAGTACATGACAGAGGAAATATCTCTTCTTCTTTGCTTCAAATTTTCATGAAGTGGTAGGAAGGATAGAGCGCTAATGTGTGGAAAGCTGGTTAAACATATGCCATCCAAAGGCTATGTATAGACTGAAGACATGTATGTACAGTCCTGCACAAGAGGGTTATGGTGCTATTCTAATTCCATTGTTTTAGTCCTAAGTGGCTATTAATCATATTTACTTCTCGAAGTCATGTTATGCCAAGAAGGGGAAGATGGCTGGAGAGGGTAGGGGGAAGAGGAGTACATGTATTCCTAGACAGAAACTCTTTGGTCACATAATTTTTGCTCAAGTTCATTGTAGCTATACAAAAGAAAGCTTATTCTGAAAGATATTCTGAAGGACACATGTGGAATAAACTGCTAGTCTGAAATAAGTAAAACTCATGGGGGATTTTTGAGTCTAGTATAACCAGGTGCTGATTGCATCAGCATAAATTCCTTTGTTTAGTGTTGCTTAAGCAGATGACATCCCTGTACTTTCTATTCCCCACCACCCAAAAAAAAAAAAAAAAAAAAAAAAAAAAGCATAAGTCAGGACAAAGAAGAGGGAGAGAAAATTAGACTTTGAGTATTAAACACACAGTGGTTTCTGTGGAGAAAGAAAAGAAAGTATTAAATATTCCAAATAATTTTTCGTTTTATAAATTTACCTGTCTGATGCTTTCTTAGGATCCAAAAGTCTATAATTCACAGATCAATACAAGCAGTGAAATAAAAAGCCTTCAAATGCACTTTCCTTGCTGCACTTTGTATATGGAAGATAGGTTTTTCACTACATGCGGCTCATCAGTCTCTCATCCAGTGAAAGCAGAACTGAGTCTGTTGGTTTCGGTATAACACAAGGCACTACACGCTGGTAATGGAAGACAAAGGATTCCACACCTAGGAATATCAGCACCTAGCTATGAAAGAGTTCAGCATAAAGAGGGAGTTTAAAGTTGATTTTGTATAAATTTTCTTAGAAATCACACTCGAGATGTCCAAGGGTAAGTATAGGAAGACATCTGTATTATCCCATTGCAAAAATCCAAAAATTCCACAGCACGTTTTTCAGACAATATTTTATTTTGCAGAATTGATAATATCATCAAAAACTACTCACAAACAGCTACTGCGGTGTATGAATTGTGTTTTCAAAAAAAAAAAAAAAAAAATCCTGAACCTTGTTTGGCCATATACATATAGTCTGCTATAACTTTGTTCTCTTGAGAACTGCATTTTGGAAATCTGAACTTGGGTAACAAGTGGGAAATGGACAAACATGTCTCACACTAGTGGATCTCAGTAAAGGGAAAGGAAAAATGTATTTATAATTTGTAAATTTCCCCATCTTTCTAAACTGAAGAGATAAGGATTTGATGGGTGGACTGTTTAATGAATAAGAAACTGGTTGTATGGTCACATCCAGAGCGTAGTGGTCAATAGCTCAATGTCCAGATGGAGATCAGTGGCAAGTGGTGTCTCTCAGGTGTCTGTATTTGGACCAGTGCTGTTTAATATCTTCATGAATGACATAGACAGTGGGATTGAGCGCACCCTCAGCAAGTCTGCAGATGACACTAGGCTGAGTGGTGTGAATGACACCCATCTGAGAGATTGGATGTCATCCAGAGGGACCTGGGCGAGCTTGGGAAGTGGGGTCATGTGAACCTCATGAGGTTCAACAAGGCCAAGTGCAAGGTTCTGAACATGGATAGGGGCAATGCCCAATATCAATTAAGGATGGATGATGAAGAGTTTGAGAGCAGCCCTGCTGAGAAAGACTTGGGGGCACTGGTGAATGAAGAGTTGAACATGAGCCAGCAGTGTGCCTAAAATCAGAGACCAGAAGGCCAACCATATCCTGGGCTGCATTAAAAGATGTATTTCTGAGGGAGGTGACTCTGACAGTCTATTCTACTACGCTGATACCTCAGCTGGAGTGCTATATCCATCTCTTTAGTCCTCAGAACAAGAAGAACATGAACCTGTTAGAGCAGGTCCGAGGGAGGCCACAAAAATGATCAGAGGTCTGGAGCACACCTCTGCTATGAAGAAAGGCTGAAAGACTTGAGGTTGTTCAGCCTGGACAAGAGAAGGTTCCAGGGAGACCTTATTGTGGCCTTCCAATACTTAAAGGGGCTCTATAAGAAAGATGAAGATAATCTTTTTAGCAGGGCCTTTTGCTCTCAGACAAGGGGCAATGGGCTTAAATTAAAAGAAGGTAGACTTAGGCTAGATATAAGGAAGAAATTATTTTACTATGAGAGTGGTGAAACACAGGCACAGGTTGCCCAGAGGGATGGTAAAAGCCCCATCCCTGGAAACTTTCAAGATCAGGTTGGACAGAACTCTGATCAACCTAGTCTAGTTACAGATGTCCCTTCTCACTGGAGGGGTCTTGGACTAGATGATCTTTAAAAATCCCCACCAACCCAAACCATTCTATGATTCCATGATAAAGTTAATTATGAATTGAATGAAGTGTAAGTCACAGACAAAATTATAGTAAAGAAATGGAACAAACTTATTTGCATGTAGAATTAAATTTACCATCTACACGCAGAAGACTTTTAGGCTTGTAATTCCCTAAATAGAAGGAAGAAAAGTCATTGGCTTAGCCTAAATGAAGGTTAACTATGAAGCAGACAGAGCTTAGTTAAACTTACTGAAAATGAGAGGAGGATCACACAGTTACGTGAAGTTCAGGATTGTATCCTAAATTGCCACACTCTGTCAGTAAGGCCACTAACAAGAAATGGATTTCAGGCTTTCAGATGTTGCACACATTTTGATTTTCCTTGTAAGAAATGTGTGTTCTTGTTACATTGAAAGCTCACAAACCTGAGGGTTATTAGTGTCCAAAGTGTTGATACGTATACCTGTGGCTCTGCCTGTGTCCTTACAAGTGTAGACAGGACTGACCTACACCAAATGCATTGCTGATGTCATCATAACACAAGCCACTAGAGCGGAATGAAATTAGAACTTTAAAGTTTTTCTTGTTCTAGGCCTAAGATACAACTCATGAAGTCTCAGAACTCAAACTTTAAGATCATCTCTGTCCTCAGAGCCAGCAATAGATTTCAAATTCCTCTCTGCAAGAGGATGTACAGTCACTGGAAGTTCCAAGCAAGTTAAAGGTATTGAAATAATGGTAGTAATTCCTATGCTGACAATAAACTCCTAGAAGGGGAAAAAGCAACTGATGTAAGGTAATATTCACTTATTGCTTATGGTAAACTTGGGACATAGACTTCTCCATTAAAAGGCAATCACATGATTTATTCAAGTTGGGCATTTGGACCCAAGTTCTGATATGGGTTATACCAATGTAAATTTAAACTAAATCCCATATGAGTTCAGTTATTACAAATTCAGGCAAACATAACTGAAGGTAAAGTTTACCTGGCCAAATAGATTTGTTTGGCCTCTGAATTCTGGCTGCCTCCTGAGATGTTTCAGTCATTATGTTTGATGTGACTTGCAAAATCCTTTGTGAAAGGATGTCAAGAATATAAATAAAGCATGTGGAAGAGATGACTTCTTAAGTGGTTATAGCAGCCAATACCATGGGTTTGCATCCAGTTTGGTTTCCACTGTTCACTCACCCTCCCAGTCAAGTTTTTGCTCATTGTTAGATGGAACCTCCTGTGTTCCAGCCTGTAGCTCCGGTAAAGAGAGTTGTACAAGAAGTAACTGTACTGTTGTCTTCCAAATTAGCCAGAACATTCTTTAATTTAAAAAAAAAAAATAAATCTAATATTCTGAAGTTTGACTTCCAATAGTAAAATATGTTCCTCCCCAAATACTTCCATTCATCACAGTGACTTCCACGTAAAAACATGTATTTTTTCTATGTGTTTATAAGATCAACTTAACAGTTTTTAATGTAGAAATTTGATTTTATCTGAGAAAAAAAAAACCTAGGAAAAACATTTTTTTCTGCCTAGATAATATTTCAAGAAAAGACAGTAGGTTCAGGGCTTACTGTACCTTCTATTCTTCCCCTACCCTTTCAAGAAGGGAATGCATAAGGGATTTATGTGTAAAACATGAGTCTATTATTTCCTCAGCAATATCTTTAGCTAAAGCTACTGACCTTAGCTGCAGCTAAGTCTCTTGAATAATAACTTAATGCAGATCTATCTCTCTTTTGGGGTTTTAAACCAAGATTATTATTGTGTCATCATCCCTTGTAACAGTACTTTTCCCCTTATTAAACATATCACCATATTGACCTGGATCTTCTTTTAGTCTCCTGCTTCCAATCTTGACAGAAGAGAGTAAGCCTAGCACTGAAATACCTTATAAGTCACTTTCTGTTTTCTTTTGGTTTGTTTTTAGTTTAGGGTGTGTCTGAGAGCAGCAAGATACGTTTCTAAGAAGGAATGTCTTCATTTCAATATAAATAATACCAAACTACCAAGTATGTGGTAGGAATGTAATTGCTGTATTGAGGTAAAAAAATGCTCAAGTCATTGAAGTAATTTTGTAAAAGATGGTGAGTGTTTAAATATCAATTACTACTTAACCACCTGAAGTACCTTCAATAGTTTAAAGACTTATCATGTTTCCCAGCCTTAAACTATTTGCCTGGATGCAGTCCTGTGTAGTGTACTCTAGGCAAACCTGCTTTGTTGGGGGGGTTGGACTACATGATCTCTAGACATCCCTTCCAACTCCAGTGAATCTGTGAGACAGATTGTAAGCTTGATTTACCACCTCTCCTACAGGTCATTCTACTTGCTACAATTAAGTTGCAAAATACAGAAATGGAGATTAGTGTTAAACTGTGGTGTTTCACTCTTAAAAAAAGATTAAAAGAAACTCATCTTAAACAGGGACTTCTGTCTTTAACAGCTAAAAACATGATATCTAAGGCCTTTTGTTACTTTCATTCTGGCTCCTGTGACTTCCTTAGAAACATTTGTTGTAAAAAGCTCACTTAAAACTCTCTTTCTAACATCTGTAAATGAAAAGTAAATTGAAATAAAATTCTGACTCATGTTTAAATGACCTTTTGATTTAGAGCAATTAAATGCTTCTTTTCAGAATGTTTCCAGTAACAGAACATTTTCATGATAAATTTTCATGGGACCTTTGTGGCAGAAGTCTAAACTGAGCATTAGTCCAATTGTTATTACATTGCAGCCATCCTTAAGTAACAGAGCATAAAAATATGGAAGGCCAAATTATTCTTTCCTCTGTTTTCCCCATTTTGTTCCTCACTTTGAAGTGGCCCATACAATATCCCTTTTGATCCTTTTTTACAAAGACTAGATGTATGCAGTAAAAAATCTTGAAAAATACTACTTTCTTCATTGACCCATGTGTTAATTAGTATAATGTCATTTGTCTCCTGTGCTTATGGAGAGGAAGATTTAGAATATTTATTTCATAAAGAAGGATGATTAATGGATTTAGAAGAAATCTGAACAACCTATACACTTTCAATTTGTTGCATTAGTCATTGTTTGTAGTTCAGTGTGAGCTTTTTCAATCTCATCAGAGTAAGTGAACCATAAGATGTTCACACTTACAAATGAATGGAGAACACTGAGATATTAAAGGAAAAAAAATGCAAATCTCTGATAAACTTATCTCTCTCTTTGCTGATACCCTTTAAGCCATTCCAGTTACATTAAAAATTCTCCACTGTATCATAAGTACTGCAAAATGAAAGCTGTCAACCTGAAAATATACATTCTGCATTTTCTGCAGTCTTAGGCATGCGATAAGAGTAAACGTAGGCCAGTAATATATTCACCTCACCCACTCTCTTTAGACACATAACTAACCCCACTGAAACAAGTAGAACTACTTGAATATTTAATGATTTGTTGGATTACCTCCTGTATACAATATTCATCTCTCACCATATGCTAGCTAAAGGATTATGTATACAACCTTAATTCTACCTAAATTAAAATGTTATCTTGATTAATCTGAAAAACAATTAAATCTATTTTGCTCTGTATGGAATGAAAAAGACATAGGACCATTAGTGGAGATACACACTGATGCAAGGCGATATATGAAGAGTTTACATGTAAGTATCTAATTATTTTTTTTTTTTGGTTCTCCAAGTGTAATTATCCCTTTCATTACAAACCCAGAAGAAGCATCTGGCTTTGCAGTTTAATGTCTCCTGACATCTTAGCATTCTAGACATGGAAAAAATGCATTATAAACATATACAAGATATTTCAAATCAGTTCAAGCTAATACTGGTGTCCCAATAAGTTGTATATGTTTCAGTTTTGAAATACATAAGTACTCAAAATAAACAGTTCCAGGATACATGGACAGTATGTCCCTTATCTAACTGAAAGCCACTGAGTTTCCAAAGTAGGTTCTTTAAAGCAAAACTATTGTATATCTCCCTTCTGGAGTTTTGCTGTGGACTCTCCGGGGTTGTCACAGCTATGCCCTGTGCTACATTTCTTCTGTCCTAGGGGAAGTGGAGAATGTCTCACAGATTCTTTGATGGGGCAACAGAAGATAATTCATGATTGACTGGGTCAACTGACAAAGGCATTCTGCCCAAATCTATGAGAGTCCATGCATGCACTAATAACATGGAATTGTTTAGGTGGTTTGTGACTGCTGGTCTGTGATTGCTCTATGAGAAATTCTTCATTGACACTGCTGTTCAACATTCCAGAAGCTACTGCTCTGAGGAGCTGAGACACAGTAAGGAGAAAGTTGCCATGTGTTTTGAGTAAAGCTGTAGCAACTTGTTCACAGGCTGTAGGAGAACAACTTTTCAGGATTCACACATCTAGTGAACCAGTTGAAGTGTGAATCCTCGGCGTGTTTTTACAATGTACTTACATACAATTGCACACTATGATGTTATTACAAAATATGTCAGAAGCGAGTTTTGTCAATGAGGATCGCTCTTGCTTATGCACCCCAAAACATGTTAAAAAGATAAAATAAAAAAATCACTGTCTAGACATTACATTTCTGAAACACAAGTGTAGTTTAGAATTGCAACAGTAACCTAAAAGAAGATTTCTGAAGACAGTACTTTTACAGCATTGTTTCAGTGTGACTTAGGAGATAGATAGATTAGAAGCCAGAAGTACATAAGCAGTTTATTTGAGTCTATCAGCCTGAGCTAAGACACTAGAGAACACAGACCTCTGGCAGCACCTGGGCCAGAACATCCCAAAATGTAACCAACTTGTCTCTATACTTTCTTCCTAGTTCTTCTGTCCCTGATTCATCTAACTGTATGACTTATTTAGACTATATACTAAAGAACAATGACAATATATCGATCATAGCCTAGGAATCCTCTCCTAGAAATATGGTTCTCTGTAGGGAAATGGAACAGTCCCCATTCATCTACATTGAGAAAACATGATGGGAAACAAATTCTGAAACACAACATTCAATTCAGAAACATATGTAGAAATTGTATGTCTTGTTCTTTTGTAACTCTGTTTTTAGGTAGGAAGATAAGTTAGTGAACTTTTACTTTATCAGAACAGAGTGATGCTGTTGGCCTCTACCTTACTCCTTGTCTACTGATAAGTCTAATCACTAGGCAATCACCACCAATAACTAGAATTGAGAACAGCATGCTCTTCCTTTGGAGCAGTAAGCCACACAGCAGAATCATACAGGAAAATCTTTGCCACTGTCACTAATCTATGAAAAATAAAAGTGTATGGTTTTATTGTGAATTCACCCTGGTTAATGGCCAAGCACACACAGATGCTCATAGAAGAAAAGGCAAGAAGACTCATGAATGAAGATAAAGACAGTTTAGATGAAGATGATGAAGACAAAGAAAAAGCTACATGTCTAAGCAAAGCAAAATAATTCACTAATTCCCAGGGGCAGGTAGATGTCTAGCCACTTCCTGGAAAACAGGGCTTCATCACCTGTAACAGTTACTTGGGAAGACAAATGCTCTAACCATGATCACCCCTGCTTCCTCCTGTTTCCAACAGCTTTTATTTCTGAGCACAGCATCATATGGTATGGGATATGGCCTCTGGTCAGTTTGGGTCAACTCTTCTGGCTGTGTCCTCTCCCAGTATCTTGCACACCCCCAGCCTAGTCGCTGATGGGGCAGTGTGGGAGAAAGAGAAAGCCTCAATGTTGTGCAAGCACTGTTCACCTACAGCCAAAGCACTGGTATGTTATCCATGTTGTTTTAGTCACAGATCAGCATACATATGGTCTCCTTTGAAAAAGATTAATGCCATCCCAGCTGGACCCAGTACATATTTCGGCCACCCTGTAGCAGTTAGGACAAAGAAGGGCAGTACTGGCTTCAGTGTAAGCATAACAAACCAAACAGCCAAACAAAAAAACCCCAACAAAAACAAACAAAATAACCCACAACAACCATATTACTCTTTTAAACATCAGATAAGAGATAGATGATAATGGATGGTGAGCTGAAAAAACTAATAATTACACAGACCATTAATCAACTGTCTCTGAGAACATTAAAAAAAAAAATTTCATCATGGTTCCATGTTGCGGTACTCCTCCTGGGAGACTGTAATGGTACCATCCCTGGATATAAGCACAAAGCTCAAAGAACTTGTTCCACTGTGGTTGCTTGAACACACATGGAGAGAACTATATCCAAATTGAAGACCAGACAATTGATGTATAAAGTGTGCTTACAAAAACCCACGTGATCATGCTCTCTATACTGCACATTGCTATCTTCCATCAGTGAGAGATGACTGAGACTATTATGTACTTATGGAATGAAATAACTGCTCATTTGTGGCAGTGTAAATAAATCTGAGAATCTTGTAATAATCTCTTTCTTAATTGTTAAGACAAAATCTACCCTTAGATTTAACAAATTATAGTCATTATATAAGCCACTGGAAAAAAAAAAAAAAAAAAAAGAACCTTATATTGAAACATGGAGAGCAAATAGATGACTCTACTGTAAGAAATTGCCAAGAGTTTTATATAGATTTTTATGTTTTCTTCAAACGCCAGGAGGAATATTAATCCATTATTTATAAGGCAGATCACATTATTTTAATTTGGTATTTGGGAAAAAAAAAAACCAAAACAAAACAAAACAACAAAGAATCACAGAAACACAGAATGGTAGCAGTTGGAAGGCATTTCTGGAGATCATCTAGTCCAACCCCCCTGACAGAACAGGTTCACCTACAGTGGGTTGCACAAGAATGTTCCCAGGCAGGATTTGGATGTCTCCAGAGAAGCAAACTTCACAGCCTCGCTGGGCAGCCTGTTTCAGTGCTCTGTCACCCTCACAAAAAAAGAGAAGTTTTTTCTGATGTTTAGGTGATTTATTTGTTACAGTTTGTGCCCATTGCCCCTTGTCCTATCACTGGGCACCAGAGAACTAAGACTGGCCCCATCCTCTTCACACCCACCTTTCAGATGCCTATAAGCTTGTAAGAGTCTCTCCCAGTCTTCTTCAGGCTAAACAGCCCCAGGTCTCTCAGCTTTTCCTCATAAGAGAGATGTTCCAATCCCCTCATCATCTCTGTAGCTCTTTGTTGGACTCTCTCTCGTAGTTCCCTGTCCTGGGAAGCCCAGAACTGGACACATCACTCCAGATGTGGTCTCATAGGTGCAGAGTAAAGAGGAAGGAGAATCTCCCTCGACCTGCTGGTCAGACTCTTCTTAATGCACCCACACTCTTCTTAATGCACCCAAAGAGATCCTGGATGGTTTTTATTTTTAAAAAATTCCTTAAGTAACATTAGCAGAATATCTATAAAAAATATTTTAAACCTTTAGGGTTCTGTGTCCCTCATTTTTCTAGGCAACACTTGCAGTCCAGCTATAAGGAAACCTTGACTCAAATTTTCCGTGACTAAGACACAAAAAGCAGTTATACTTATAATAGTCCTGTAGTATAAACTTTATTCTCTTGAATGTCTAGGCTTTAGTTACTGTAGCTTTGGTCTTACTCAGTTCTGTAGGATACAGACATAAACCCAGTATTTCCAACATTTAAATTATAAAACTAGAGTCCTATATGGCAATTACCCAAACAAAGCATAATCAGCTGAAGGTTATGAAAACCAAAAAGTATAAGACAGGATTTTCAAAAAGCAAGTAAAAAAGTGTGACTGTTAGAAAGAGCTTTTAATTTTAGATCTTGATCTTTTATCTTCTTTCTAGGTTTAACATACATTTAAAATTGTATGGTACCTACTTTTTTACCTTGTTCTAGCTACTTTCTCTGATAGTGGAAGGTTGATAATTTGTGCAAATTAAAATCAAAGCAGTGCTTGACAGTAGCATAATAAGAAGTTCCTTAAGTTTCTATGTTCTTCTGTTTGTCTGAGACAATGTCATGAGTACCACCAGGGAGAAACACTTTACAGAAAGTTTTGTGGAAAGCAAAGTCCAGCAGGCTTGTCCATGGTCAAATAGACATCCACTACGATGCTTCTCTGGAGGACCTGCAGAGGACAAATGGAGTCAGTGGGGTCCTCAGGCAGCCAGATAAGGCTCAAGGCTACTTGCGAAGAGGTAGTCGTTTGAGAGCTGAGAGACAGAATTTGCTGGAAATGGGTAATCTCAGGTCAGTTAAAGTTTTATCCTAGTTTTTAACCAAAGCTCCCAGGAGAGCTAAGAAGCTGAGATGAGAGCCAAGCCTTAATTCACTGTGCAGAAAGCAAACCGATAGCTACTCCTAATTATATAATGGGAACCCCTTTTAATGACCTGCCCATATGTTGCTGCATAGATCATCTATTATTAAGTAAATATGTTTTCTGGGATTTAAACTCAAGAACAGCACCAGGTAGCTATTTACTAATGAAGAGAAGTTATATAGTTGAAATTTACAGAAGTCAAGTCATACAAGGGAAAAGCCATGATCAACTTGCTGTTTAGGCAAGAGTGGAGTGAAACTCCTGTTATTTTTTGTATACATAGAGGAGATGTGCTTAGAGGATTCATCTGGAGTTATGAATAGCAGGATATAGATGTTACAGATAAAGAGTACTATCCACAAAAAAAAGCACTATCCACATCTGAAAAGCATGTTACAGATTTTTACTCTGCACCAGCACTGTAGCAGGTTATATGACCACTAACACCATTTCGTATACACATACTTTTTTTTTTTATATGTCACCATATACAGGCACAGTTTACTGCACAGGCTTTAAAAGGATGTGACCAAAGGCATAATTCCTTGCAAAGGTATCATCTGCGAAATAGACCCCCACCTCCCAACTCTGGGCCACTTAAGGACAACTGCAAACTTACTTAGTCATGTGTTTGGGGATAATCTGGAAGAACTCACTTGAAGGCAACACAGACTTTCAAACTGCACATCTGATGTCATTAATTAAACTTAGTTTACTACCTGATGATGCAATAGTGTGCTGAGGTCAAACACAACCCTTCATTTTCATCAGAAGTCTCACTAAGTCAACAGCACTGCTCTTTCAGTGATATGAACAGCATGTTGCAGTTGTGGCTACATTTGAATTCAGACACACTTCACCCTGCAGCTTGCAACCTGATCCTCATACCTGAGCCTTGTGAACAGTCCCACTTCCTTGCAAAGTTTCTTCATCTTTCTATGGAAAGTCACACACACCAAATATACACTCAGAATTTCAAGTCAAACACAAACCTAAGTAGCTTCTGTCAGCAGAGCAGGTGCTCCTGAGCGCATCACATGCTGACCTCCTTTGGGTCTGCTGGCAGAATATGTGAACCCCGCCAGTGGACCCATTCTGGATCAGTCAGTTCCTGAAGGACTACACCTCGTCGAAGGGTTCCACACTGCAGTAGTTCATGAAGAATTGTAGCCCACTCGTGTTGGACAAGTTCATAGAGAACTGTTTCCTGTGGGAGCAGGATATGAGTGTGAGGAGGTGGAGAACTTGGGAGTAAAACTGAGCCCAGGAAGAAGGGAGGGGTGGGAGGGAAGGTGTTTTAAGATTTATTTTTTTTTTCTCATTATCCTACTCTAATTTGATTGGTAACATATTAAACTAATTTCCCCAAGTTAAGTCTATTTTGCCCATAACAGTAATTGATGAGTGATTGCCCTGTCCTTACCTCAACGCCTGAGCCCTTACTTTTATTTTCTCTCCCCATCTAGCTTTGGATGGGGAGTGATATAGCAGCTGTGGTGGGCATCTGGCATCCAGCCAGGGTGAACTGGTGAGTTTCCTGTCCCAGGAAATGCTCCTAAACCCTTCCCACTCCACAAGCCATGAAATTCTCACTGACCCTTTCTAATTCTTTCTCAGCACCTTGTGAAGTGGCCACATGTGCCCTCACATCCCTCTTTCCTCACTCCCAGCCCTTCTCCCTCCCTCTCCAGGAAGACATTGAGTTGCTGTCTTTGAAGAATATGTACTGATGTGTTATTTGCAAGACCAAAATTCACATTCTAATGGCCCATAAAAATTCCTGTGCAATTTAGAAACACATAAACCAGCTTTAAATATAAAGTAGTAATAGTAATTAATGGTTTTGTGACTAGTGACAGGGTGAAACTCTTGGGTAAACCTTGTTCTGCCTTGTGGATCTATACTGCAGCCAAAGCATAACTTCAGTGTAATTTCTCAACCAGCAGTTGCAACTTTCCTTTACCTTTTGCAGTAGTTCTTATGGATAATCAGTTCCTACCGCAGATGGAAATATCCCTCCAAAACAGTGGTATAGTAACACAATGCCAATGACAAAGAATTATCCTATTTCTAGCAAAGGACCTTCTTTGCTCAAGTCAGTCATGTTCTTGTGTCTGGAGGAAATGAAAATGAAAAATCCTTGAACATGCTGGACACTTTCTCATATGTTAGCAAAATACGGGAGTCTTTCTCTAGTAATGCTTAGAATATGAAGAACATCACAACTTTCTCGGTTACAGGACAGAATGCTTGAAACTTCACTAAATACCTAGGCCAACTTTGACAGCTGAAAGTGGAGCCTCTAATCAGTTGAACAAATTGCTATCTCTGGAAAGCACTAGCAGCCGAAGAGGATGAGGGCAAGCAGAAAGTGCCGGTGGCAGAAGCATCTCAGATGAGAATCTGCATTGTATGCCCTGGGCTGAATTCAGGACACTTCAGTCCTTCTCAAGCCCCTGCTGTTTCTGCCAGTAATGAGTGCTGTCACCTGCAAGTCCACTGATCATACAGGTGTTTAGTAATATCACAGCATACCCAATACCACAAAAAAATTTTCCCATCTTTACTGAAAACTTTCCTCATGTGATAGGTTCTTACACCATCAGCAGGAAGACAACTACTATTAGAAATCTCTGCAGCATCCTGGCAGGTCAAACAGGAGGCCTAGACACCACTGGGAAAATAAGGGCATTTCTCTGATAGGAACTGATGCAAAGAAGATCCCCATGTTTGCTGGTTTTTGTCATGACCTACAAGTACAAGGAAGGCTAGGAAGCGAAAAGATTATCACCACAGTCTGTTGCTGCCATTGTCCTGCTCAAGTCACAGAAGAGGGATGTTTTTATCAAGCTGGTTTGGGTATATGTGATGTACAAGTGTTTATCTTACCTTGTAATTATACTATATGAGTATACCTCATAAGCCCCAATTTTGTAGTTCATCATACAGAAAACTGACTTACAGACTCTTCTCACAGCTGTGACAGGTTGACCCATCCATTTATCCTAAGTCTAACTCCTGAATCCAGCTGACAGTAGTAGAAAATAGATAAAATATTGTATTACATTATGTTTTTACTATTCAGGGGTGCTTTAAACCATGTTTTTGGGCCTGTTGAAATTTCCTGCTCCCTTCACATCCAGTACAGAATACCAGTCTCAACTCTTCTCAGATGCTTCCTCATAAAAAGGTTACATCACATGGCTGTGAAAGATAATAATTTTCAAACTTCATTTCTACTGTTTCTTCTTAAAAGAGGTCCCTGGTGCTCTCACAAAGGGAGGAAAAGGTTATAAAGAAATAATATTTGAAAAAATTAAAAAGCTCTTACTTCACTGCATAGTCTAATCAGTCTGGAAAATACATCCTGCATTTATTAAATACCAGGTTTTATTCAGGGGAAGTCCTGGGGGGGGGGGGGGGGGGGAATGGAACAACAAGCAACAACAACAACAAACCAAACAACAAAGGAAAGGATGCTCTTCTGACATTCTGCTTCTACCAGTAAGTCAACATTAGCATTTATTAAAAGAGAAGAGCTATTAACCACATGCTAATAACTCTGTCTTCATTTGGCATGGAAATTAGTCTCATGCATAGGAAGATTTTCACTCTTTTTCATACTGATGGCCCATATTCACCAGTGGGAACTAAACCCTGTCAAAATTTCCCTGGAGAAATGCCTTTAACCTGAAAGACAGCAGCCACTGTGGGCTCAGTCTTTCACCACAGCATTCCTACCTTTTTCTCTTGCAGAGCACCCAACTACCTATTATGTATGACATTAACCCACTCCGAATTGTGGACCTGCTTTTTGTCCTCCATTCCTTTGTAGGCTGGTAAAATATTCCCATGGTGGTGTTGTGGTACAGTACTTAAGATGTGTTAATATTCTGAACCCAAAGGTAAACTCAGCATAGGTTGTGCTACTCTCCTATCTATGTCAAGCGGTTTGCTGGAAAAGGACACCTGTACTCTACAGACCACTTGGTAGACCTGTTGTGAACTACCTCAAAAACCTAGCTTTGTTTTTTAAGTAGCTCACGAAGCCAAAATGACCATGAAAGGATTGTGCCTAAAAGTTTCACAAAAACATGTAAAAATGACCATAAAGTCACAAGTCTGAACACAATGTTCAGTCTTACTTTAGTTGTCTGTTTGTGGAATAGCTGCTACAATGAACTGTGAAATATGGAGCTAACAATAGCTCCAGATTTAACCATAATAGATTAACACTGCAGTTAACCTGTTCACAAAACTTGAATTACAGATGTATTAACTTAAACCACCGAGATGATATCTTCCCATGGCAGCACTGCATCAGTAGCAGATACCGGTCACTTGAATTGTTTCTTTTTGATTTGCAGGACCAGCAGTATGTTTTTAGTGGCTTGGCTCTGTTACAGGAATTACATAATAGAGTAAATAAGCTAATATGTGGCATGCACTCTATGTTTTACAGGAGTGAAATTGCTTCTAATATAGAGGCCAAACTTTCCACAGACTACTGACTATAGTATGTTTATTTGTATGTTTTTGATATGAAATTGCAGATAAGCTTCAATACTGCTGTGTTGATACACTAAAAACTAATGTTAAATAGCCTGGCTATATCACCTCCACCATTATACAATTTGTATACATTTAGAAAGGGAAAAAGTAAGTGGTTACTATAGTCTATTACAGAAATCAGCATGCACATGTTAGAGCAGAACCTGATTCAGATTTATGCTGTGGTAATTTCTGAGCTTGTCACCATGTCTCCTAGTGGAAAGCAGCATTGTACTTCATGTAATAATTCAACTGAAATAACAGTAGTAAAACAGCCTTGTCTTTGTGCAGCCCCCTCACTCCCATCTGGATCACATGCTCTTTTCTCTAGTAGTTCTTCACCCACACAGCAGAGCATTATCAGGAAAGACCAGAAGAAATGAGATGCCACCATAGCGCTTTCATCCTTCCAGCATAAAATTTGTATTGATTTTAAGTGTTTATTTCACACACAAAGTTTTTAACCACATTCTGCAGAAAGCTTTGAAGTTGTTAATTTAGTTTAGTTCAACTACCAAATTTTTCTTTTGCTTTGATTCTACAGTCTGCAGCCTAGCACTTAAATGCCCATTCTTCTCCCAATGTATTTCACTAGCTTGTTTGCATTTTTATGTGTAAACAAATATGCTTATTACAGTAGTTGGAGTTGTTTGGTGTTTTTTTGGTTTGTTTTCTGTCATCCGGGCTTTCATACAGGGCAGAACATTTAGGGTTCTCATTTTCCATAGATATGAAGTAACACAGATTTTATAAACCAGCAAGGGTAATACCACAACTCCCTCACCTGTCACACAGGATACTGAACACTGGCTAGTGAGTAACTTCTTAACTTGTTAACAGTAAAATGTAATTTCTACAAACCCAGTCTTCTAACTGATATTTCAGAAAAGGGATACTTAGAAGACTAGCAATTTGGTCTTGTTAAAAATATTTTAAAACCTGGGTAATTTTGTAATTCTTGGCAAGAGATATCTCTAAGAATGTTGCCTTTAAAATAAAGACAGCAGACCTGAGATGCAGATCCGAGCTGGGGTTTTTTTTGTTTTTTTTAAGCCAAATTAAAAAATGTATTTTTAATGTCAGGAAAATATTAAATTATTTTCTGCAACACAAGTCACTGTGTTCCACTATACCAGTCTGCAACCGAAAATTTGCAAGCTCAATATCATCAGTAGTGGGAAAGGACATGATACATAATAGAACTGTAAAAATACAATTTCCTGTTGCTGTAGTGACAAGACAAAGAGAAACGAGGCACTGATAAACACTTTCACACTGAGATTTCTATTCAAAGTACATAGGAGGTTATTTGGCAGCTGTTGTATTGTTAGGGTGCTCTGAGTGAGATGGGAGCCTGAGCAGACATGGCTGACACAGTGGTCACACAATAAACAAGTACTGCAGCCAACAACCTCAGTGCCTTGCAGTCATAATAAACAGCTGCAGGTAGATAGGCAAATAAAATCTATGCACATTCAAGAATTAGTCTGGATTTTGGCACACAATAATGAAGAAAGGGAAGCCAAGATGGAGTCCTGCAGTAATGTGACTTGTAGTCAAAGTGGTTCATCTGGTGTAAATATCTCTGGGAAAACAAATTTCCCTGGTTGTCTGTTGGGTTTTTTTTCAACAATTTCATTATCAGTGATGTCATTTTGCCTAGTCTGAAGTAAATCCACGTTATGGTGATGATAGCATTTCAGCCAATTTTTTCTTGTATGCCTTGTTACCCAACTGATCACCAGAGAATTTGCAATGAGCACCAAATGCTGATGTTTAAAAAAAAAAAAATGGTTGTGTGATCTATTATTATATTGCCCAATAAAGTCACACCAAAATTAAATTTGTCGTATTACCCGAGAACACTATTTCACGTGGGGTTTACTTTTACTTTATACTTGTTTCTATATTTCTAGATTTGTCCTGGCATGTTTGCCTTACTTACATTATAAAACCATTATGAGTAACTGGGTTTCAGTTATACATGACATTAATTTACAGAAATCTTGATTTAAACAGAAAAAGAAATGTAAATCAACTGGGATCATAAAACAAAACCAGAGGAATGTAGAAAATGCACGATAGTAAGAATATGCTGGACAAGAAGGTTTGGTTTGTTAAACCTTTGTGTCTGACTTAGTAAAAAAAATAAAAAAGTTTTGGACTCATGACAACAAGGATCTCCCATCCAGAAAAAAAAACAAAACCAACATAATTAAGACACTTCAGACTTTCAGAGATCTTCATATTTCCAACAAGTGCTATTGAATTTTTCAGAGGTGTGAGAAGTTGCTTCTTTTGTCTGAGTGTGAGCAGCAAAATACACACAATGGTATATTTTGCACAATTAATGTAAAAAAAAAAGCATGTAAAATGTAGTGGTGTTGAGGAAGTAGGTATATGTGAAGTTTTTTGAAATAACATAATAAAACCTGGAAAGTTCCTCATTCTAATATTCCCTTGTCACTGTAATATTGTTTTTCTAATGTTACATGGTTAATTGCTATTTAAAAAAATTGAGGCAACAAATCTTCCTACTATTGCTGTCATTGAAATGTCTGTTTCCAAGCAGTGATACAGTAAAACACAAAACACAAAATTAAAAAAATTTGACCTCATAAATTTCAAGACTATCTTTAACATGTTCTAAGTAATGAAGACTGTTTAGTGTGTCATAGTCCATTCCAAATATTTTCAAAATTCAGGATAGGCAACTTTAAAGAAAGAATTCATCAGATATCTTAAAAAAAAAAAAAAAAAAAAAGAAAAAGAAAAATGGAGTGGTGGAAAAGACCTATAAAAACAAATAGGAAATGTTCTAGTATTCTGGTCACGCCGCTCACATCAAGTTCAGGTGTCAAACAAACCCACTGAAATATGTGGTGTGGAGTACTCAGTGGCTTCAGAGAAAAAAGGACCCAGAACTTCCTTCAGGCAGAACATGCAGCATGGAGAAAAAATATCATCTCCACACCCTGTCAGTGAGTGAAGCTGGTCAGGGCCTAGTGGAATGTATTTCAACTGCCAGCTGTATTTCTGCTTGTCATTCATGGGGCTCTTGCCACAATTAGTTGCCCTCTTGCTCTTTCATTTGTGGGCAGATGTAGTGCATTTCAACCATTTTATTCATTTGCATCCTCACTTGACCCATGCATGTGTCTTCCCCAGAGCACCACATACAACACACCATTATCAACAGATATTAGACAGCCTTCGTCCCTTGAAACACCAAACATGCCCATTTTATTTGTGATGGAAACAAACTATCCAAACTGTTCCCAACACTGATCTAATTAAAATACAGTCCTATTAGGTCAAGACATAAAACTAGCAGTCCTAAAGTGCTATAAAGTCAACAGACCATTGTTGTTTTACAGTATTTGATTCAGTGCTCCGTTGAATAGGAAAGTCAGAGCTGGGGCTCTAGTTTTCCAAGACTAAGAAACCAGTCTATTTTAAATTTTAATCAAGACTATTCAAATGTCCAAAGTTCAAAACACAATATTCCTTTATATGTCAGATTCACTGTATTTTTTAATTTGTATGAGAGAAAGAGAGTTAATTAAATTTCTGACAGTCCCTAGCATATGCAACTGTGTTGAGTTTCTTTCATAAGCAATGTCAGGGACTCTTATCAGCAAACTAATCAGGACTTGACCTGATTCCCCTTAAGTAGCAAATTTGATTTTAATGGAGTAACTCTAACTTTACTGAACTTTTTTTTTTTTTTTTAAATTACCTGGTTTTCCTTTCATTTGTATTTCTTAATCCCCCACATTTTGTTCTCCATTGTTCACTTTGGTTCCATTGCCTTGAAACTTTGGTTCTGGTGACAGATCAACTGATGCAAAACTAGTAAAGCCTGCCATAAAAGCACAGTACTAAGCACTATACTTCCCATGCAAACATTTTTTGTGAATGTTTACAAGTGAATTTTCAGTTTGGGTAACACCAGATAACTTTGTAGAATATATGTCAGCCTTCTGTACTAAATAGAAAAAAGTCTAAAGCAGACTACAAACACAAAGACAAAATGAAAAGAAAAACTAAACAAACAAACTCATTTGACAAATTCTGACCAAACATTTACCTTGATTCTATTTATTCACCAAGTCCAGGTACCACTGTTCTTAAGGTACTATTTTTTTTTCAGTCCATTCCATATATTCTTTTCTTTTTCACATCTCAACAACATTTTTTCCGGAGTGTAACCTATTCTGAAAAGCATTTCCTTTTTTCACCAAGTTGTATTTATGCTAATGAAAGCTGGTAAATCTTCCTGCAGTACCTCTTGCCATCCTTTCTTTTTTGTTTTTTTTTTAAGTTTGTCTATAAAATTATCATCAGAATTAGTCAAAAGTTTCATCAAGATCAAATACATTTACAAGAAACTGCTGATGCAATGTAATCTGCAGGAAAACCTCTTGAGTTCGAATCATCCCAGCAGAAATCTAGATTTTCTATTCTAATTTCCAGGGAGTTACTTTTGAATCTACACCTGACTTACAGGCATTTTAAGTTGCATTCAATGACCCAACATACTGCCTTGTCTGACACACATGGTCTGCCTGGCTATCTACAAATCTATAGACATATATATATATATAACTTTACAAATATTTTCAGATGAGTATCCAATAGGGTTTTTTTTTTAATATAACAATACTTAAACAGCCTTGGATGATTAAGACCAAAAGTACTTTCATGAACTCATACCCCATGTAAATAAGAAAGTTTGGAGGGAAAGATAAGAATGGAGTGATAGAGACAGTGCAGTGAAATAGAACAGAGCAGTAAAAGGCCCATTCAGTGTAAATTTTAACCATTGTGAAGCTATTATGACCATTTTCAGAAACACCTATATTGAAAAAATTAATGAGTTTTCCACTCAAACTCGCATATTCTCTAACACGCAAGCAGCCTTGAAGCTTCCATGTGTATATTTCACACAGAAATAAGCCCCTTCACTACACGCTCTAAATTAAGATGACACAAACACTCCATGTCTTCCATTGCCCTTATTCGGTCTGTATAGGTTAAAGAAATAAAAAATTCCTTGCCCGAAATTGTGTGAACATATCACAGACAATGCTGCCTTCCAATTAGTTATTTTCTTCTTGAGGACAATTGTCCCCTTTGATTTGCATATTTTTCCCAACATCTGCTTTTAGTATAAAAATTTGTGGCGATATTTGCCCCTTTCTTTCTTCACATTATTTTTAAAAAATTTTCTCATGGTAAAAGATGGTGAATCAAATGTAACAGATATATTGTTTACATCTTCCACTACATTTTTCCACTGATGTCACTTTCTGTCACTAGCATGTCCTGGCAAACACCAAAAAGCCAGTAGATGCTCCTTTTCTGTATTCTCTGCAGAGCACTGAGAGTGGTTGAGTCTATACTGGCACACTGCACATGGATATAAACTCCCTTTTACAGCCTTTACCATTACTGACATCCTTCATTCTTGAAAACAAGCATGAGAATGAGAGATTTCTCCCTCATGCAATACACTCAATGAGTTTTTGAAAGCTATATACATGAATCATACAGAGAGGAGATGAAAATACCCAAGCAGAACCCTTTTCCATCTAACAAGGACATACAGAGTTGCACTTTGCCAACTGAAGGTCTTAGGAGACATACCAATTAAGGAAAGTGCAGCTTAACAGTCTCTTCAACCCATTTTGGAAGAAGACTGAGACAGACCATGACTCTGTCTACTTCCATGATGACAACCCACTTACAGGATTATTTTAGAGAATCTCAGAGGTCACAGCATCTGATCTACAAAGGCTTTTTGTGTGAGGTTATTCTCAAAATTCTCTAGTGATTTGAAGTGACCTTACTGTAGTAGGACCTAACTTTGCAAGACCAAGTCCATCATGTCATAGAAAGCAGAATTCTGGAGAAGAGGATCACAGGAGGCACCAAGATGAACATATATGCCCATAAATATTGATAATGCTCTCTTCACAGTGCTAAAATGTGAAAGTACTCCTCATCTTTCAATTTAACATGAAAAACTAAAGGTGGTATGAAATTCAATGGTTGTGTATGCAAGAATGCATAGTAAATTAAATCAAGCATTTCAAAGTTTCAGTTCCATCATTCCAATCTCTTATGCATAAGTCCACCATACATCCAATACATCCATTTGGTTACAGATAGTTAAGAAACAGATCTTTATACTCCTTATGGAAATATTTCTATACTGACAATCTTTTTGTCATCTTGTTGATGCCTCTTTCTAAGCAAGAACTTCTGAAAAAGATCTTATTAACTTGGAAATTTATATTCTTATTTTATTTGCGCATTTGAAGGAGACTATTTGAATAATGGGAACTGGTATGACCACTCCGATTAAAGGAAAAGTGTACTTGTTTCTGTACCTACTGCACTTTTTTGCCTTATATCTCGGCTGTGGTGCATGACGTCATGAGTTTTATTTTTTGAAAAATTCTTATGCATCCATGTACCAAAAGTTTCTATTGTTCTACCAAACAAATTCCCAGAAATGTCAATAGTAGTTTAAACTAAAGAAAGGAGAACAGAGATGTGTTAGTATGTGTAAGCACAGACGAATGAAATAGAACAGGTCATTTCATAAAGCTCCTAGAACAGAAGGGGTTAACAAATTCTGTTTTCATAGACAATCAAGTCTAGAGCAAAATAAAAGTTCTGGCAGATACTGTCTCAAAGTGAGGCAGGCTTTCACAGCCTATTTTATTCCTGTCTGTGTTTCCAGTTAGTAGCTGCCTAGAATCAATATTAAGAGAATAGATCCCAAGCATTAAGACATTTAAAAGCTGCTGCACATTTGCAGACAAAAGCTGATTCCAGCTGATTCCCACATTACACTGCTCAAGGGTATTTTTAAGGCACCATTTTCCCTAGAGATGGACATTTTCCATTGTTATTTTGAATACAAATTTTGATTTCAGATCTTGGCTCAAAGATTTCTGCATTCTTTTGTAAGCTTCTACTCCAAGGCTTTTCTTCTTTAAGACAGATGCCCAAGGGCCTGTGTCATTGTCTCAAGAGGCTGGTCTAGAGAAAGCAGATGCCTGCAGGGAAACTGATGTCCTGGTGATAAACGTGGAAGGTGTGTCCCTGCTCTTCTGGAAGACTTTGGGGAATGTCACCCCATGAGCCACTGGTTGGGTGGTGAGTTCACACATAGGCTGTCTCCACTGCCATGAATGAGTCAAGCAGGTACCTCATCCAGGGCTGCTTTCATGCATGCCCTTTACCAGACAGGGATCCCACATACTAGCAAATAGAGCAAATCTTTTGAATAAAAAGTAGAAATCTGAACAAGATAGTTTTCCAAAACTCTCCATTTTAACAAAGGAGAAACTATTTATCAACTTCAGATAAATACACTGCAGTAGATGGTTGCTGGCTGAACAGAGGAAAGAAAGGTCAAATACTTATAGGACCCAAACTATACAGTCTTCTGGTACAGCCAAAAGGGAGAGTTCCTATGGGCATGATTTAGTATCACATTGCTGCTCTTATCAAAAAGTTGCCACTTCCATCTAGTGACAGTTATTGAGCCCCTTACAGTAAAATGGTCTAAAGCAAAAAAATATTTGTCTTCAGGATGGTAAAGGAAAGGTGGTCATCACCAGTTTTGACAACTGCCAGATAGCAACAGCACACATACTGTTTCTCCCTCCTGCACCACCTCAGTTTACATTAGGTGGTAATGTAAAATCTCCCAGAGAGTTTTTACCTAGGTTTCCAGTTTTACCAGAATAAGGCTGGATCTGCTGTTTCAAGATTTGTTCCCATGAGTAATATCAGTGTTTCCAGCAGGATGCTTAATACAGATGAGCATTACTCATACATACAAGATCAACCCGATTAAGTCCTTCCATTACAATACCATGGAAACTCCAGTCTGCGTTTGTCCAGATAAACACACTAAGGAAGCAGTAGCTACACAGCTGGCAGGAAGTTAATAAACAAAATAAAAACCATAAAAAAATAACACTCTGTATTAGGTAGTTTTGGTGGAATGTTCCATACCTGTTATTTCATAATTCACAACCATCTCGCAAATATCTGGTATCCTTCTCAAACAGAATACATGCTGAATCCATACTAAACAGTCTGGACACAGAAGTCAGTCATTGCTGGTCAGCTGTGTTATGTCTAGATACACTTTTCACAAGTTTTAATAAAAAATGAGCACCATGATCACCACTGGTTAACTTTATGCAACATCATAGCTCTCTCTTCCTACTGAAGAAAGCCTCATTTTACACTCTATGTGAAAGGTGAGAACCCAGAACTATTTTTTTTCCCACAGAATGAAGTTACTTGAGATTCTTTTCTTTATAGTTTTAAATGCATTTTACTCCATCTAAATTATTAAGCATGAACGTATAATATAAACACAGTTATGTAGCATTCTGTCAGAAATTTTTTGAAGTTTTGGAGGGCAACATCATCAGATATAGGCCAAACACAAGGTAGCTGTTATTTCTTACCCTGATTCCATTTCTTACCAAAAGTTAGCATCTGCCAATATCTCCTAAATCCTGGAGATGTTTTCAGTTCTTCAGACAGCATCCGTTCACTGTCACCTGGTAGTAGTGATAAATCACAGAGCATCATCACTGATAACAATGTCATTTTATCATCTTACCACTACATTGAACACTGGAGAAGAATATTTGTTTGGACTACCATGTGAAATGATCAGCCATGCCATGATTTGTATAATGGTGCAGTCCAGTAATTTTTATGCAATTTTAGTCAGTAATCATGAGTTGGGTCACGACTTAGAAACTGAGGAGAAAAATGCTTTAAAATATGATTTATTAAAAACGATTTCAGCTCAAGGCAAGAAGGTTCAGGTTTTTCCCTGTTTCCATAAGAAATCATTTTCACAGTATGAAAGGCAAACATTTTTAGCTTGCCAGAATTATCATCACCTGGCTGTTACCAGCCAAATTTGAAGTTAAGCACATATATTGTTTTCTACTACCGGTTTTTCAAGACAGCTGCAGGATCAAGAAGACAACACTGCAGCGTGTCATTTTTTGACATTTTCCCAAACAACAAGAAAGACATCTCTCAGGCCTTGTGTAGTGAGGAGAATATAAATACATCCTTCAAGCACAAGATTAACAGCACACTAAATAGCAGGAAAGGACAAAGAACTAATATACTCTGCATTGGCACTAGGAAGAAACTGAACTCACTTTTTTTTCCTGAGAACTCTCTTCATCTGATTCCTGAATTCTGATAGCACATTTACTTAAATCATCCATGTGAAAGAGGAAGAAGGGTAACAAATAAGCTCTCATCATCTGGGTTTCAAATCACTCAATGACCATGCACTAGTAACACACATCAACCGGATGCAGCCAAGGCCAGCAGAAAAAATAGAACTAAATTCCTCTTGTGCCTTGACCTTTGCATCTGGGACCCAAATGCTGTAGTCAAGAGAGATCCAAAATTGTGCTGCAAAATGTAGTGTGTTAAGAGATATTCCAAACACCTGTGGCATATCTTTCTGCCAAAGTGCAAAGCCTCACAGTAATACTGCATATTCTGGACTGAGTCACTGCCATATTTGACTTAATAAGGGGAAATATCACCCTGAATCCAGAATATTGAGTGTTATCTTCTCAACAGCACACCCCGAACAGAGATTAGGGTAATGTTTTAAATCACAAACTCAAGGTAATGTATTAAGTCACAAACTCCATACTTAGCCTACACAAATATTTTCGTTGTGGTATCTTTTGTTTCATGGTATGGGGTGGACAGATTGTATGGGAAGACTCACTTCAATATGCAAGTATCTTGTTGCACTTGCTAAGCAATATTGAGTGTAAGGGAAATGTCCAGCAAATAGAAAATGTGACAGAGATATAGCTCAAATCCATCCTGTCTCTAATCTGCAGTGACAGCTTTCCACTGTGGATGTACAATAGATCACTGATATTCCTAATTTGACAGTATATTTACAACTCCAGAGTTTCAACATTCCTTGTTGGTATAGATATATTAAAAAAAAAAAAAATTCTGGGACACACTGGGGCAAATTGCCTAGTCAATACAGCTACCGTAATCCACATTTAGGAAGATTTACTTGTTTATGCCTATGCTGTAATAGCCTTTAAGAGCTTTTTTATCACAGGTATTGTATTTCAGTCCACTTGGTCACTGCTATTTTTATATTTTAGCAGATTTCTAAAAAACTGGCAGCTCAATGCATAGGGTTCAGCTGAAAATATTCCATACAAATTAAAAAATCAAGTGAACAGGAATTCATCATGCACTGCAACTTCATTTTAAATAAACAAATCAATGCTGTTCTGTCTGTAACCTCAGCATGAAAGGTAATTGATGTAGAATAATGAATCTATGTCTCCTGAATTTTCAGCAAGTTTAATTGACTCGCTCAATAGGAATCATTGGCATTGTTTTAGTAGAAGTCATAACATAACATAATATAACTTAACATGTTTGCCTCAGTTAGTTGTAAAGCAAGGTAATGGAGCATTTTTAGTATGCTTAAGATACAAGGAAGACCCCAAAATAACTTTGTCAAGGAAATAATGTGTTCAGTTAAACAGCAGCTACATTGAAATGAATATTTCACAGAGCACTGATACAAAAAGGTGTGCATAAGCTTCCCTAACTAATTTGTCAAATATATTTAATGTGGTGGCCTGGAGCTAAAGTACATCAGTCACTAGTAACATGCTTAATTTTTTAAAAAATTGTCTGTTTCATGTGAAAGATGACTTTTCTTCTTTGTTGGCTTTGGCACTTACTTAACAAATCTTCCTTTCAAAACCCATCAAGTGCAGTACCTGCAGGAAATAAATCCAGTTCCTGGAAGAACAATACTGTCCTTGTTCATGTTCACACACAGGTATCACCATGCTACACATGTGATTAAACTATTTGACAGTAAATCATGGAAAAAGTACTTCTTTCAAGTTCTGAATACTTATAAAGTGGCATATCCTAGTAATAACTTTGTTGGCCTAGTTCACTAGGAGAGGAGGAAAATCTTTCTTGCTCTCTTCTGTAAGACTGATCCAATGAAGGAAGATGAAATTTCTTAAGAGATACAAGTTACCAGAAAATTTAAAAGTAAATGAGAACACTGTTTCCTGAGACAAAAACAACACAACCCTAAACAAAAGAAAAAGGTCGATGTAGTGTCCCTCAGGTGTCATTTGTTTCTTTAAGTGTGAAACACATCATAAATAATTACTTCAGAGAGAGGCAAATACATAGGTATTTATATAGGCATGTAGAGATATTTGTGTGTATATATATATGCACATGAAACAGGTATAAATAAACATCTTACATGCTTTTCCTGACTCTAAAAGGAACTGAGCTGCAGTTTAACATGGAACTGAGGGTTGGGGACTGTTTACTATTGATACTACAAATGATCTGTGTTGTTGACAGGAAAAGGAAAAAGTGAGTTCATGTAACTGAATTTTGAAACAGACTACGTAGAGAATGCAGTAATACAAATACAAAAGCCAAATCATGTTGATTGCTTGAAAAACATATGCAACCTATACCAAAATAAACAATCACAACAGCAATTAACCTACCACAATAGTATGAACAAACATTACCTGTAGTATGAACAAACACACAGTGTAGAACAATGCCACAAGTTGTGAAGAAAAGAATGTCATTGAAACATTTTACTTAGTAGAAACCACTCTGGAGAATTTCAGCAGTTCTTTAATGCTGCATGCCTCCCTGTTCCCTGGGAAAGAAAAGCTGTGTATATGGAACAGCCTGGGGGGGAAACTTTCTGAGAAGTACTCCCATCTGTCACCTATTAGTTAGAGAGGTCGTGTTTTGAGAGTGCAAGCATGTCACTGAACACAATGCAGTCTGAGTCACAGCTGTCATTGGAACTCTGTTCAGTGATATGTCAATCGACATGTTGTGTTCACTCAGTGGTGGGAAACAAGTTCTCCGAACAGCCAGGCCTTTCAAGTTAGATTGAAAGATCTGGAGCTGAACATTTACACAAATGGACTATGGATCCAAATTAAAAGCTATCTCACTGAGTTGCTTCTTAAGCCCCAGAATCTAAAACCAAGATTTTGTTTTCTACTTCCTCAGCCTGTAAGAATGAAAGAGAAAAGGTTAAACATACAGCATTATGAAGAGGTCACACTGCATTCTGAGAAACACTGTACCAGAATCAATTTATGACTTCCTACCTACTAAATCCATGCATGAAACCTTCCTTGGTGCAATAGTCTGAATTCTCTAGTCTGTATGAATGTAGCATGTTTGCCACAGGTAACATAAATTCATAAATAGACAACTATTCCAAATTAAGTGATGGGAAAAAAAACAAGTAACAAAAAAAAAAAAAAAAAAGAAAAAAGTAAAAGTTCTTATAGCTGTAAACCGCCAGGTTCAAAATTATCATGTGGGACTGCTGAAGTCACACATGTTGTCTTAAATACATGAAGCTTGGGAAGACTTGGTTAATAATTGATAAAGAACTAAAAAGAATGAGAGAAATATGAAAAATTATATAACCAAAAGATAGGGTAAATGAAAAGTAAAAGGAAAATAAAGGAGGGTGGGGAGACAATTTCCATAGAGCAATTTTTATGTAAAATTGACTGTTATGGTCATTTGACTCATTATAGAAGTCTGCCTATTAACATAGTCAGAGATAACAACTTCTAACATATTTTTGCTGACCCCAATATTCTTACTGTTCTTTCCATCCTGGAGTCATGTACTACCAGCTTGGTTCAAGCAAAGTGTTTTCAGCAGTCACTCAGTTCAGATATTCAGTGTATTGAAGCCCAGCAAAATTTTGCAAATAAGTAAAAATTCCTTAAAAAAAAACAAAAAAAAAAACAAAAAAAAACCCTCCATATTCAATTTGATATTTAGCTTTTAACAACCTTCTTCTGGGTCTCTCTGGTTGGGCTCCCTTAGACAGGTCAAGACATACACAACGAAAAAATATGAAGCGGCTGGTTTTCAATTGACATACACAAGACAGGTAAGGTTCAGGTCTTCTTGACACCTTGATAAGTCAGTCAGACATCTTTTGCTAATGAGACAAAGATCAGTGAACTGAGGGAGAAGAGCTGGTGCCTGGAGCTCCCCAGGACAGATCCTCACTGCTGTGGAGCTACCTTCTCTCACCAGTTCCATTCACAGATCTTACACTGGTGACTTTTTGACCAGGCAGTCCTTAGATTGACTGCTCTGCTTTCTTTCTTTAGACTTTACAATTCTCATGAAGGAGTTTTCCTCTTAGATCCTCACACACTTGATGATCCTGTTCTAATCACCCTCCCTCCTCTATCTGTGATCTTATCTTCTCTATCTCTCTGCAGACTTTCTTTCTGCTCATTTTTGCACCCCCTTAATGATCTCACTTCTCTGAGATGGGGTTGTGCAGCTGTGTAGTATCAGAGCTGGGTCCTCATCTACTAGGGATCCTATCTCAACAGCAAGGGTTACTATGAGCCAGGGATCCTCATCTAGAGAAGGGACCGATTTCCAGAACACAGCACACTTTTCTTATGAGTGTCAGTGGATGCATATCCAGATGTTTGCTCCCAGAAATCGTATCTGCAGTTTTCTTCATTAGCTCAGGGGAAGTCAAAGACTTTGAAGCAACAGGAGAATCCCTCAGTAAGAGAACATGAAGTGACAGAAACACGGCTGCACAGTGTTCTTACTGACACAGGAGGATGATCCCAGTGCTTGAATTCAGGTTTTAGGAACTGCAAAATGAAGGTTTCAGGAAAAAGGGAAAAGTTTTTTCCTAACACAATGTCATTATTCACTTTACCTGCCCATCAAGACTGTATTAAAAATTCAAATGAGCTGTCTAGTTCAAACAGTTCAAATCTGTAGGAACAATACACAATGAAAATGATTAGAGGTAGAAGTGGCTGCAGTTTCTTTCTACTGACTCATTTGACCCTCTCAGATTCCCAGTTCTTGATCTTCTGTTCTGTTTTTGGTTTTTCTTTTGTTTTTAATGCCTACACTGCCTGTTTTCATGCATTTTGTGTTCTGGTCTAGTACAAGACTCACAAGAAACTTAAATAAGCCAAGGGAAGAGAAAAAAAAAAAAAAAAAAAAAAAGAATCCTCTACTAAAGTGAAGATTTAAGAGCAATGAATACAAAAAATCATACCGATGTAAACCTAAATGTATGAAGAGAGTTTGGTGGAGCTAAAGCACTTCCATTGGAGACAAATGTCCAGAACCTTGGGAATTTATTTAGGTATCTTATTACCCTTAAAATTAATGGAAAAACAGATCCTAAAAATTGTTCTATCCCTAAATCCCTAAAAGGAAGCAGGCTGGGCAAAGGCAAAAATCTAAAACTGGTGTCATGGAGAAAATGAGCCCACCATTCAGTATGCTCTCAAGTGGGAGCTGCTATTTTTGGCTCGTGCTTTTTCAGTATTAACTAGGAATACTTGCATAAACACAGATTCGAATTCTACACACTGAAATCATCAGAATAAGTGTATATTTAGTCTTCCTGTGAAATCAGAGGCATTTCTTTGGCAGCACTACTGCTCTGAAATGTGGTTATAAACAGATAGATGCATTCACAAGATGATGCTTAGGATGATTTCTACCTCTATGCAAATGAGTAGGAAGTATCAACAGTTCCCTTTTCACAAGGTTCCTGAATTCTTAAGAGGAAGGCATAGCAAAGCCTTCTTGGACAAAACAAACCCAGAATATGAATTTTGTTGGGCTGAATTGTCTCTTCCACTGCAGTAGAGGTGTATCAGCTAAAGCACTTTAAATGGCACTGAACAGTTGTGTTTAATCAGTCCAGTTACACCTGTACATTTTAATGACTGATTTTCTGCAGGCAATTATATTATTCCATGATTTAGAGGAGGACAACTTCCTTAGTCTGGGCTCATGCTAGAAATTTCCAAAGCACTAAGACCTTCAGTTGAGAAAAGGAGAACAGAATCAGGACAAAATAGTGTACCTGATTTTATGAGACTAAGACAGAGAAAATAGCTGCATTACTTCTTTTTCAAAAGCACAGTGCAGTAGATAAGTATTAAATAGTAGCTCAATAGATTTTCATCAGTGCAGCAAAATAATTATCTGGGAAGTTATATAACCACCAACAAACAAGGTCAGAGATGAAGATATTTTTATATGTGGCCTGTAAGATTCCCTCTTGCATGAAATAATTTCTTGGATAGAAAAAACTCATAAACTTTACAGTGTTGGACACAAATGACCTATTATTTTAGCACCAATTAAGATTCTTTCGTGCAGAGACTAATAGGGAAATTAATTATACAAACCCGTTGGTTATTCTACTTCTTTGCAACAGGCATGTCCATAATTCCATCTTGAACAACCAAACGGCATCTTTATTTATTTCAGGAGCCAATTTAAAAGAGTTACTGTTTGTTCTTCAGTTGAAATAAAAAAAAAAACCCCATGGGCCTATCCCAATATGTTCCACTGACCTGTCTTTTCTCTTTTTCCTGGAATGTGTAATTACTGCCCTTTTAACAGAAGAGATAACAGGGCACAGTTTATCAAACCCACTGGCTAAGATGCAGTTAGCAGTCAAAGATTCAGATGTGAATAATGGTCTGTCCTTGCAACAGTAGTTGTGTTTCAATTATTAACCCATCACAGATACTGCATTTAATAGATCATTACTGTTCTTAGCAACCATAACCAAGGTACCATCACATGACAATTGTAAATGCACCTTATCTGAGAACTGAAAACTGCTGCTTCAGAGTGGATATGGGAACAGTTCTGGCACAACTTTGGATTTCTTTGGAGTGTCTTAGCTGAAGAGATTTTGTTTTCTTATCTGCAGTTTCTCTCACTAAGCAATAGACTTCCCAGGTGAAATACTGCCTCTCTTCAAACCAGCTGTACTGCTGCAATTAGATTCAGTGTGGTCAGAATTTATTCTGCTGAGCTTGGGACTTCCCAGCTAAGTGTGTGCAGGTGCCATTCTATGTCCATGAGCTGAACAAAAGGGGGTTTTTCAGTCCTTCAGAAGGCCCTTGCCACATTTGGGGCATCTCTGAAGGCTGTATGGATAATCTGGGTTCAGCTGACATGTTTTGGTTGTTGTCCTAACAGTCATTTTTCACCACCTCCCTCTCAACCTTGAGGTCCTGACAAACTGGAGCTGCCCCTTGAGTTGACAGTATGGCCACATACTTTGGCCACAGTGGTAAAGGGTAACATGAAAAAAAAATAAATCCCCAAATAAATAGAAATATTAGAGCTCCCATCAACACTCAGATTTATGTGTTTACTTGAAGCCACAGGATTCAAGCTCAAGAACAGCTACAATGCAATTTTTAGCCTGTATCTGTAATCCATTTTCTAAACCAGCCATATCAAAAGCAAATCCTATGTCAGTTTGTCAGCAGTTGTCCCAAAGTCTTTGATGGCCCCAGTTATGACCATCAATTTTTAACTTGTGCTTCAAGTTTCCTTGACTATTTTGACATTTCTCTTGTGATGGTATTTTCAGACCAATTGGTACACTCTGTATGAGATCCAGTATGTTGTTACAAATTTTTATATTGTCACACTTAAAGGCTTTTATTGAATCTCATTGGCTTTGGTATCATGGCTTTTCCAGACCTATTTAGTTTACTGTTAATTTGACAATAAGGAGAGAGAACTGCAACCCCTTCCTCTACTGAACATCTACTAAACTAAAACATTCCTCCACGAAACAACTTATACAGATTCATAATTTACTTTTTTTGTTAAGTGATGCAATTAGTGAAAAACACAAGCAGTCTCACACTCAGGATGCTGGCCCAAAGAAGGTTTCAGTCCTTTGCATAGAGAAGGATATCATACCCTTTGTAATTACAGCAGCTGTGAGCTGGTACCTCCCTTGTTAAGTATTTCAGTGGTGCTGTTGACAAACAGCTTAGGGACAGACCTTTTCCTTGCCATGCTGGGAAGTAACATGATCCTGTGAGGAAAATATTCAAGATTTTGGATGCTGGAAGAACTGAGGTTCACAGTATGAATGGGTGAAGGGTGAGGTGTGGTGTAAGATCTAATAAAGCAGTTCAATTAACTAGTGTAGATGACTAATCTGAGAACTGTTTGTAAAAGATCTGCTTGTGGGTGTTCAGTTTTTCCTTTTTTTCATATAGAGACATTTGTTAATCTCAGTGGATGTATAGATAACACATTATTTAGGCACAGCTCTTCTAAATTAAGAAAGTGCCTTTTCAAATAGAATCCCTCCTTTAAAACTTTCTAAAAAAAATAAAATCTATCTAAGACATCTCTGAGGGAAACACTATACTGTGATAGATTCTACAGCTAAAATAGTTTTGGAGTTTCTTTGGTTGAAATAATTTTATCGTCTGTATTGTCTGGGGGTCACTACCATGCTGAAAGAATCTGTTTCAGTGCACGTCAAGCACAACAAATGGTAAGTTCTACCTTTTCCATATGTGTTTTGCTGTCATTGCCTTTGAAGGGGCAATGGGATTTAGGCCTAGGGGTAAGATCATCTGTAATCAAGCTAAGATTTCTTTTTAATTCTACTCTCAGGTCACTGTCCAATTGGTGTCTCTCACAGGTCCATATTGGGACCAGTGCTGTTTAATACCTTCATCAATTATTTATACAGTAGGATCAAGTTCAAACTGAGCAAGTTTGCAGATGACGCCAAGCTAAGTGGTGCAGTTGATAAGGCTAGGGACAGGATGATATTCAGAGGGACCCGGACAAGGTTGAGAAGTGGGCCTGTGTGAACTGTGCAACCCCTGAACTGATAAAGGCTAGGGATTGAGAGCAACCCTGCCAAGAAGGACTGTGGGGTACCAGTGAATGAAATGCTGAATGTGAGACAGCAATATGCAGTCACAGTCTAGAAAGCCAGTTGTATCCTGGGCTACATCAAAAGAAGCATGGCCAACAGGTCGAGGGAGGTGATTCCACTGCTCTACTCTTCTCTTGTGAGACCTCAATTGGAGTGCTTTGCACAGTTCTTCAGTCCTCAGCACAAGAAGGACATTAACCTGTTGGAATGGGTCCAGAGGAAGGCCACAATATTGATCAGAAGGCTGGAACACCTCTCCTGTAAGGAGATGCTGAGAGAGTTGGGGTTGCTCAGCCTGGAGAAGAGAAGGCTCCAGGGAAACCTTATAATGGACTTTCAATATTTAAAGGGGACCTATAAGAAAAGTGGACACAATCTTTTGAGCAGGGTCTGTTGATGTAAGACAAGGGGCACTGGTTTTAAACCAACAGAGTAGATTTAGGCTAGACATAAGGAAGATATTTTTCACAATAAGGGTGTTGAAACACTGGCACAGGTTGCCCAGAGAGGTGTTAGATTCCTCATCCCAGGACACATTCAAGGTCAGGTTGAGCAACCTGATCTAAAGATGTCCCGGCTCACTGCAGAATGGTTGGGCTAAGTTATAGAATGGGTTGGGTTGGACGAACCTCTAAAGGTCATCTAGTCCAACTCCCCTGCAACATCTCTTTAAAGGTCTCTTGCAACCCAAAACATCCTATGGTTCTATGATTTCGAGAATGACAGCAGTCACTGTGTGGTACTCTTCCAAGTCAGATGCCTCTGCTCTCAATAACTCTCTGGATAAATTGCCCCAAAATGTGGCAACTCCATGACACAGAGTGTGCTAGTTTTCATCTGTCCTGATGCCCCTGCCTTTGCTCTGCTTCACCTTGTGACATGGAGCACCATGGGATGGGATCTCTACTGACACTGAAAAATAGTGTTTTTTTCCTGCTTGTGGGCTGGATCAGTCCTCTTTTTTCAGTCCAAGCTGTAATGCCTTTTGAACAGAAGCAAGTGGCCTACACATTTCCCCTGGTAAGCAGAAGGTATTACCTAGTCCTCTTAATTTCCCTAAAGCAAAAAGTATATATAATATAGATACTAGGTTTTACATTACCATTATAATTTTTGAGTTGTCACAGAATGTTAAAATGCAACACTTGTATGCAGTAAATAATAACTATATAATAAGACAAGATGGAGAATAGTTTTAATAATGTGCAAATGGGTACCCATGGCAGTGGAAAGGAAGCTATTAAGATAGCTCGTGAAAGCAAACACTTTGAAGGTACTTGGGAGAAATTATTTGGAGGTTTGTAAAAAGTAAGTTCATGAGGACCGCCTAACTTTAAAGCATTGTGCAAGCTAACTCACCCATTTGTGCTCAAGAGACTTTATGAGACATTGCAATCTGCTTTATTTGGCTTCATGTTTCTAAGTATCACATCCAACAGCAACCAGGTGAGGGTAAATACAATTAAAGCAGTGTGTGAGTATACACACACTCTTAAACAAAATAGTATATATATAATAGATATGATTTTATAGAAAGAGTGCATAAATATACTACTACATATTATACATGTATACTATATGTACACTATAGTACAGTATACTACAGCGTGCATATGGTATATATGTATTCTACATGTACACTAAATATATACTACATACCATATAGTGTATATATTTAAACTATACGTATACTAAATCCACACTATATAATAGTAAATAGTGTATATTTATATTTACCTATCTCTCACACCACTAACTCAAAAACCTAATTCAGGATTCATGTCTTACCACCTTAGAAATACTGAAGCAAAATCACAAAGAATAAACTGTGATTTTGTGGCCTCTCACAGAAAGACAGGCAAGAAAAAAAAAAAAGAATTTATCCTCTTCCTATGATGTCTCCTTTAAATAAATGAAGCATAAGATGCAACATCAGAAGGTACTGATCACAAAGGCAGCAATCTAGTGAAGACTGTTCCACTTCACTAGATCTTCTCCAAACTGCTCCAGCAGTATCTCAGCAATATCTTCACAGATAATCAGAGCAAAGTGACACACAGAACTAACAGCCCTTGAAAAACTATCACTGCCATTTTCAGCAGCTGTTGGAAAGCACAGAAAAGAAGGGAAGAGTAAGAAAGTCAAAATTTGTGTAAGCCAAAATTTCTGTTAACCCACATTTGTGAGACCTACAGTCCCGAATATCTGCAGTTCTGATCTGTGAAACACTGCCCTGCATCAGAGTGCAAAGCCTATTTTCTGAGTTGATTTCAACCCACAAAGCTCTAAACAAAACATGGGTTTTCCAGATGTTCCAATTGCTCCTCCCTTTAGCACTGAAGCTTTCCTGGATACAGAAGATAAGAAAGTGCATGCACCTTCTCGGAAGTTATACATTACAGCCTTGCATGTGAACCTCACTCCCTATATTCAGTGTAACATGTAGTAAGTTATAGGTACAAGGTCCAATTCAAAGAGAAAGTGATTAATCTTCTGTAAAAAGCCAGATGCTGATTACGATCTGTCATTACACTGAGGACCGATTTCAGCAACTGCACGGGCCAAGCAGCAACTTGGAGAGAGACTCCACATGTTGCGAAGATGTATATTTCAACATCATTTCCTGAATGCCATCTAATATTTCCTTTCTAAAACACATGCAAAGAAAAAGGATTCATTTTTTTATGGCTGTAAATCATGGAAGCATCTATGCTGAGGACAGGACTAAAGTACATACCTAAGTCTCATTACAGGGACAAACCACAGCCCAGTTCCTCCCTATTTACACACAATCTTTTACATGCAAACATACTCATTATGTCCTGAACACGAAACAGGTTGGATTTAGACTTGGACCTCAAGTGAACACTACCTCTTTTTATCAAGGTGCAGATATAATAATAACAAATCCATTGGTTAAAACAGTTTTTAAGAAGTATCAACAATTTTCATTGCTAACAACAACTACCTTATATTGTCAAAGATGTATTGCAAGTATATGTATTTTTGTCTGAGTTTCCCTGCATTAGCACTTTAGTCTGGATCAGGAGTTTACCCCTACATTATGGTTTTGACCATACAAATTGACCTTGTGTAATGAATCATCCAAATTCAACACTTTTTGAAGGAGACTAAAGCTGAAGCTGTGCGACAAGAAGAGGCAGCTGAAGGAACCACATGAGAAAATTAAGATGGACATCTTCAGAAACAACAGTTCTACCCTAGAAATTAATCTATTTGGAAAGATGTACCTTCTAAATACAGTCTCCAGTTTACCTGCATCTCCTGTTGGAATGACTCCTGAAATAATGAAATCATAACTGAACAGCATTGTTTCAGGTATATCTCAGCAAAGTCAAGCCATTGGATTAACCTGAACTGGTAGCTGTGCTTATGTTTTACTGTATGTCTTCCTCAAGATGACACCTAAAGCCTCTGTCAAAACTAAAACTATCTCCTGAATTCCACTACATTGTCTGGAACAGCAGACAGTCCTTAATACATGCTAAGATTTTTCTGCCAATTTACATCCTATTTGTCACAGGTAAAAAAATTCTATTGGGGTATTTGAGCAAGTTTCTTCATAAGGTTCATGAATTTATACCTTTAATGAATGGAATTGTGTAGCTGGATTGGCATCACAACTACACGTTGGCTTAAAAATATACATTTGGATGCAAAATGGACACTTGCTCTGGCCCTATGAAAACCAGGGACCCCTGATGCCACCCCTTGGACTGATCATCCTCTAAAGCATTTGGACCATTTGTCAATTATTTTTCCATGACAGGAGTTCCAGGGAATGTTTGCAGCATGACTGCTGGAAATTTTTATTGAGCAGATGGTAAGGGGTGTGTTACACTTAGTTGGTTTGGCCACAAGGTAAATTTATGCTGTACTAATCTGATCAGATCTGTCCTGCTTGATTTAATCACAACTGCAAAGACAGCTGCTTACCATAGTTGCTTTAACTCCAGTTACAGGTTTTATCTGCTAAAGTGGTGATTTGGAAAAAGCAAGGAGGGAAACAATAATAATACAGATGGAGAAGAAAGTCTTTCCAGCTAAAATTCAGATTTATTTTCCCACATGACCTATCTTATCATACCAATAAAGCATACTATACATACACTGCTTCTCTCTAGGAGATCTTGGCTTTAAACATTAGCCATTTTTCAGACTGTGTGCTTTCAGACTGACCTGCTCATCTCTCATCTAAATGACAGAGCATAACTTGAAAGACAGTTTCTTGGGGTAACTGCACTTTGCAAGATACCTCCTGCTTTATTTTGGTGGTGTCCCTGCTTAACCTTAACTGGGCTTTAGGGATCAAAATGCACAAACCTGAATCTCTGTTTGCTATTTAATGAAAACACAAAGGAGATTGCTTAGCAGATCTCCCCACTGATCCTTAGTTGATAGAGCACAATTTTCCCAGATTACCTACTGTCAGCAGAAGTATCTAGGCAGGAAATTTCTCACCCTCTCTGAGCCATGACTTACTCAGGTGTACTCTCCACACATGAAGAGATTACAGCCTTCTTGCAGCTCTCCTGAAACAGGATAGCATACTGTGTGGCTCCATAAGTTTTTGGTCACATACCATTGCTTTTCCTCACTTTCTGGGTTGTCAGCGACCACATATACCACCACTTACGCAGTGTTTTACCATCTGTCTTTCACACGCTTTCACCCTGCTTTTTTGGGAACCACACGGGTTATTGACAAGGATTTTGTGTTTTCCAGCTTCCATCTCCCTCCTGCCAAGCACACTTTCCTAATTAAATAATGTGCAGCAGTGCACAAAAGCAAACAATTTCCTACACAGTTTTGGAGCAAGCAAGCTTAAGACCACATCCATGTGGATGAGAGGATGGAGAGGAAGTTTTATTTAATCATCACTAGTAAATGTGTGAAGTGTGGGTTTGACAATTGTTCTTGGTCAACAAAACACAGGATTTTATTGTGTAGTTGGCTTTCCTGGGCCAGGGCTTGAGCCTAGATCAAGCTTTAATAAAAGGCACAGCTTTTGTGCAAAAGAGAGGGCCATCTCCCTATTTCTGACCCTTTTCCTCTGCTCTGATTCTTCCTTATAGATGAAGACAGCATTACCCATCACTTTGAGATTTCACTGTGTTGAGTATACAGCCTCAAAAACAGCCTTCTGTGTCTTTGGGGACTGATACAATTAACAAGAAGGATGTGTGACTTCCCAAACACTCAGCAACAAATAGGTTAAGGATATGAAGTTTGGCCCTGCATCTCTTGTGGTTGTTTTGTATTCTGTTGCTTCTGATGCTTGCACATGTATCACTCTCACCTGGCCTTGCCACTTCACCCAGCAGCTGGCCATTGCAACTCACTTTACTAAACTTTAAGTTATCACTGCCTGTGGATCCAGCAACGTCTCACTGGATCAGTCCAAGTCTTCAGTTCTTTAGTTGTGGGGGCACAGGGGGTGATAACCTTTTTATCTTATTCTCTCTTTCTCTCTTACTCACACTCTCACTCCCCCTATCTTTCCCCTTTTCTAATAACTCTGTCTTCCTAGAAATTTAGTCACACCATAAAATAATCGCTCACAAAAATAACACCTTTATTTGTACTGTTTCTTGATTGTCCCATTAGGGAGAACCAATATATTGTTTTGTTATTGTTCCTCAGAGTCATATTCATGACTCTGCTGTCCCGGCCGCCCTGCTGTGCAGGGACAGCCTCTTTCAGGGGATCACAAAGATTCACCTCCCTCCTTGTCCGCTGAGTGGGATGAGACATTTTTAACTGGCGTCATGGAGAGGAGAGACTCTGTCTTTAGTTAAGTGCTCCTGCTGACTGGGCCATGGGGGAGGTGGATGGCAGGTGCCACACTACTTTTAGCTCATGGGGCTCATGCAAATCAACACCACTTCCTGTGGAAATTGGGAATGCCGCCCAGATATCTCAAGGGTAAAAAGGGGTAGAAAAAAATATTGATACTGAGGCACCCACCACCAAAGAACTGAAGACTTAGACTGATCCAGTGAGATGTTACTGGATCCACAGATGGAGATAACCTTTTCTCTTTATCTCTCTCTTCCTCACTCTCTCACTATCTTTTCCTCCTTTTTAATAACAGTCTTCCTTTTCCTCAAAATTTAGTTGTGCCGTAAAATAATTGCTTATGAAAATAACACCTTTATCTCTACCATTTGTTGATTGTTTCATTAGGGAGAATTAATAAATTGTTTTGTTATTGTTCCTTGGAGTCATTATCATGGCTCTGCTGGCCCAGCAGCCCTGCTGTGCAGGGACAGCCTCTTTCAGGGGATCACAGAGATTCACCTCCCTCCTTGTCCACTGAGTGGGACAAGACACCCAGCAGCTGGCCATTGCAACTCACTTGACTAAACTTTAAGCTATAGCAGTGTTCCTGGGATTTTGATTAATAGTGAAATCCTGTGGCAAAAAGTGAATCAATGAAAAATTTCCCCACGGCAATTTAAGAAGCAGTCCTGCATGTAAGTGAAGTCATACCCAATATTAATGGAACAGCATTTGAAACCAATGGGGGAACCAAATGCCTCAGACTATTTTATCATCTGAGGTACACAGGTGTAAATATGAAAGGTCTCTGATGTAGATTAATAGGCATCACAGGTGTGTAAATGGCCTGAGTTTAGCACACTATACAATTTACTTGGTTTTAGATCTTAAAATATACTAAACTATGACTTTACAACACAGAAAAAAACCTGTTCTTAATTCGCTACAAAAATTCCATGTCCTTTTAAAATAAAGTTAATTAGAAGAGAAACCTTGTAAATGCTTAAACATGAACGTTAAAGATCAGAGGTTACTTGGAAAAAATCTTGCTTCAAGTTTATCTACAGATAAGAAATACTATCAGAAATTAAAAAAAAAAAAAGAAGAAGAGAGAGAAAGAACTAAAGCACTCAACTGTCTTTTCATTTTTCCTACATTGCAGTGGTACAATCCTACAGCTCCCAGGAGTAGTTTGGTGTATCAGGCCACATGTATCTTCACTGGCATCTCCTCTTGCAGTAACTGCAGGTGCTTCACAAAGAGTAGCATCCAACAGCACTTGCTTTTAAACACAACTGGCTACAATTGTACCTAGGCAACTCCCCGAAATTTTACCACCTGTAGTAAGATAAATGCATGTTGTCTTTTGACTGAGTATGTGTTGTATTCCTTTGCCTTTACTTAGGAATCTTCACAGCTCAGGCCACATGCGGTATTCAGGGCACAACCCCACTACTCTAAACTTCCATGAAATAGTTCCACAGTGCATTGACAGCAGGTCCTCAAAACAAGAACTCTTCCTGAAAAAAAGCTATTGAATTACATAACTCATAGTCTACAAGGCACCATTCCCCCACCTCATGAGGAAAAAAACCAAAACACTGCAACAGACAAGACAGTTCAGAAAGGTTTCTGTGATTCTGCCATAACCTACATAAAAGTTGTTTATACACACCTGCACAGACACACACCCACACAGAGGTTTTGCATGTCTCTTGGCCTTTTCACTTTTCATCTGCAAGTTAGCGGGTGTGAGAACAATGTCAATATGTGCCATTTTAAGAACAATCTTTTATGTAACCGAGATTAAAATTTAACTGGCCTGTTTCACTGTGCAGCCTTTTCAACGGGATCTGATAAAGATCAGGTTTGCTGGAACTTGTTTTCAAAGCACTTGCAAAAACAGCTTCCCTGCCACAGGCACTTGGAGCAAAACAACTCACAGAACAAGCTGTAAAATCTGCTGCATTTGAGAATGAAGTATAATAGTAGTCTGGACATCCTTCATATAGTTTTACACGTGCAATAAATAAGTAAGGCCAAAAAGAAGCAGGAAGGATTTGTGATAGAATGTCCATCACTAATCTTGCTTTAGCTGCACTGTAACACCAGTTCACATTCCAGTCCTGCAGGTAACTGTTTCACTGGCCTGCCATCTGCAAATAGCTGTCGACTAGTAAAGGATTCCTGACGCAGGCTGGAAGTGTGATTGACAAATCTGACTCAACTCTATGTTCGCTTAATTGACTTCTATGACTCAGAAAGTTCAGCCCTGCAAGCTGCAGCTAAGGGACTGGTGTGGGAGGGAAAAGGAGGGCTGCAAAATCTTCATTTAAATTGTGGAGAAACAGATGATTGACCTTCAGTGCTGTCAAATTGCTTACCTTGTTTAAACACACACCTCTCACGTCGTGACGGGAAACGTGAATTTCTATAGAAAGCTAGTAGGTAATGATATTCTAGATGTACTGTAAGTGCAAGCAAGCCTCAAAGATAGCCCATGCATCTCTTGGCAACAGGCTGTCATTTCTGCAGGAATCAGCTTACTGGCTGAAAGAGTTTACACATTCATCAGCCCAGTCTGCTGGGAGTTCTTGAGCTTCTATCAATGACAGCCAAGACTGTGGTCCTTGAAGTCCCAGTACCTAAGATGAAGCATGCCTACAGCAAATAAGCCACAGTACAGTTGCATATTTTGATATCAGTCTGTTTAATGTACTTTAGAAGCAAGCCTAAGAGCCAGATGCCCTGTGCTCCTTATGAATCTGTCCTTCAAGACAAGCATTTTGAAAGATGTAACTCTAGGAGACCTTCAAACTTCACATTTTAGATCCTTGACAAAGTGTGTTATCCAAGTAATATGTAGCATTTGAGCATACAAACCCTGTTAATAAATAATAGAAGAATTTGTGATCACCTACACAGTATTTTGAAACCAAACCCAGGAATGTAGTTCTCAGAGGAGATTACTAAGTTTCTTACCTTACACGGCACTGTACATACCTGTGTATGTTCCTCAGGACTGCCAGAAAAATTGCGTATGGATATGTAGAAAAAAAAGTACTTATGTGCATTAATTATATTGTTTGCAAGAGGAATGCAAAACCTATGAAAATGCCCAGCACAAGCAGGCAGCAACCCATGTCTTTCCCCCAAGACCTTTTTGTGTTTCTGAAGTCCTTAGAAGAAACTTTATATGGGTCTTCTTTAAAGGCTATTAGTAAGGAAGCAGAAGTTGTACCTTCATTGCTTTTCATAGCAACAAAACATCAGTTCTTGGCTTCCCACAGAGATGGTCAGTAGTGAGTTCTTCATTACCTTAAACTCTTCTTGGAAAGATAAAAATGCCAAATAATTTTGTAATGGATAGGGTAAACTTCCAGAAAGTGATAGGCACAGATGACTTTTTACCCACTCTGCAAATTAGATCTTTGAGGGTATGTTTTTGGAAAGCATAATTTTGGAAAGCATATATTGCATATTTGTAGAGCATATATATATATATGCTTTATATGCATATATATGCATATTTGCAGAGTTTTCACTTTTAAAATGTTCATTTCTTGATGGACAGTATGAAAAATTTTGGATTTAATGCACATTTTGTTGAAGCTCGTGGCCTTCAATAGAGATCAAAAGTAATAAAAAGAGGGCTGGAGTAGGGTAACAGTTCATGCTACTTCTATGTTTTGGGGTTTTTTTTGGTTTTTTTTTTGCTTGGGAATACATTAGTGTAGACATTCTAAATACACCAGAAGCTGAACTAACTTTCTCTTGATTGAAAAATTGCCGTTAGGTTGCTGATCAGAGCCGAACACTAACCACAGACTGTTAGTGGCTGTTAGTTTTGGAGCACCCGAGTTCGTTTAAATCTTTGCAACCGCAGTGCCTGAGACTTACCTTGATTCTCTAGTGCTATCTAGCGGCTAGTACTGAGAATGATTAATGCGTAGAAATGCAGATACACAAAAGTCAGCTTCTGTGGACAAATGTAGGTCTTTCTTCCATGACTAGTCTGGCTTCAATGTGTGCATGTGGGGCTGGGTACTACAGAGAGCCTCTTCCACAAAGCTTCAGCACCCCCAAACTCCCAGGCTAGATGCCAAAGCTGAAACCAGCAGCTCACTGCACAAACACTTTTTTTTTCCCCTTCATTTGAAATACCAAAGAAACACTCATGCAGGCAGTGGTTATCTCAATTGCTGGTGGCAACCTCCAGACCTACCTGTGTCTAAATGGGTGAGCACTTCCCCTCTCCTGTTCCCACTCACTTTTGAACTTCAAGTTCAGGCTAGGGAAGTTTCAGTCACTTTTCTCAACAGAGAAAAGCAAACAGGCTGCCAGGCACCAGCAAATAAATACCTTTGTGTCCCTCCCGTTTGTTGTCCAAGATTTTTTCTTATTTCATCTTCTCCTTGACATCGAGAAGGAAACCAGTATAATTCAGGGTTGCTACTGTTTGGCTTCGTCAAAGAGGTTTGCTAGCTTGGACAACAGATTGCCAACAGATTTAAGGTTTAAGCTCAAGTCCATGTGTCAATAATATATACAGTTACCTGAGTTCAAACTATCAACTAAATAAAATTCAGTACAATTCCTATATAGAAAAGGACCAGTTCTATAAATGTGAGATATTTGACAGGTACCTAAATAAAAAGATTTTAGCTGTGATGAAGTCCAGAGTGTATTCAAACTTCACAATGTGCTTTTAACCCCACAAAATACTGCATCAGTACCCCAGATGCAAACACTTCTCTACTTCAAATAGCATTTAATTTCACTGAAAGCACAACCTGGAATGTACTCTATTCTTAAACATACCAGGATAATAGAAAAGATGCATACTCATATTATCATAAAATCATGGAATGATAGGGGTTAGAAAGGACCTCTGGAGATCATAGAGACCAACCACTCCCTCCAAAGCAGGATCACCTACGGCAGGCCACACAGGAACATATCCAGGTGCGTAAAGGTTCAACTGGAATGACAATAATCACAACCTAATGGAGAAGAAAGAGATAATCTCTCTACTGCAGTTTTTCCTGACATTAAAATATATTAAATATTTACTCCCTTTTTAAAAATCCTTTGAGACTTATCAATAAAAAAATGTTAGAATGGCTATTCTAATTTCATCCATGAAACAAACAAAAAAAAATCATGCCTGGAAGGAAATACCCGCAGGCTAGTAATTAGCACTTATACAGTACTATGTACCAAACTACACAGATGCACAGGTGTGTATGCACACACACAAAGCCTTTGACATCCTCCCCTCACACACTATAAACTGTACCAGTACACACACAAATCAAAAGAAATGGGAACAGAGGAAGTGCAGACAGGAATCATTTGGCTGCTGGAAAAAAATAGCTTGCTTTGAAGAGTCTCTGACATAGGGTGAAAAGAAGAGGACACCATATGATAGGAAACAGTAAACTGTTAATGCTAATATGCCATAAATCTGCACTTAAAGGCAAAGGTCCAGTTATATTTTTTCTTCCAGCTCTAGAGACTGCAACAGGAAAAGTAAAGCTCTTTTTCCAGGGAGAAAGAGACTATACACACAGAACTCTGATGGTCACCTGCCATTTGACACTAACAAAAGCCAAATTGTTCCTACAGAGATAGGGCAGAGATTGAAAGGAGAGTGTGCCTAGTCATAATAGGAAATTCAGCTCAGTCCAGGAGGTTCCCACCTTGTCTCAAGCTATTCACTTTTCTGGCTAGGACAGTTTTATACTTATTAGAAAGGCTTTGTTAGACATGAAATTTAACACAAAGGCATTCACTGCTGTCATTCTGTGTTGTGAAAGGGGCTGTAAAAGCTTCACCAGGAGATTTCACCAGCCCGCAAAGATTTTTGTGAAGTAATTATCACATTTACTTGGTTAGAAAAACCCCGACTCTGCAATAATAATAAATATGAGTGGATTACTCCTCCTTATGTATATGCTTAAAAAGGGAAGTACATGATAGAACTGGAGATAAAAGTAGAACAGAGGTCCTCTGCATAACCTTTAAATTAAAGCCAAGCCATCCAAGGCTAGATCTTAAAAACACCCACAACCAACCAACCAAATAACCACTGACTTCTAAGAATGCAAGTGAGGTTTGTCGAATTTGTGGTACGCACCTATATGGTGACTGAGGAAAAATGAGTATACACCAGTCCCATCAAGGAGTAAACCTGGAGACTGCTATGCCCAGGGGTTGGTTTCTAACCACCACAACTCTCAGTGAGCAAGTCCAACAGAAACAGAGTCAGAGCTTTTGTCTGCCTGGGACCTAAAGCTCTGAATATCTCGTACAGACAGAAACCTACAGTTTTTCTTCCAAAATTCTACTGGACTTTTTTTTTTTTTTTTTCAGATAAAGCATGACTTGCAGGAAAAATAGTGGAGCTTTCTCTTTACAGAACTTTTCCAGGACATGGGAATTCAAGCAGTGAACTCTCTAGGTGCATGCAAACAGATGTACCTGCAGATGCCACTGGTATTAGCTAGCATTTAAGATCACCAAGAAACAACTAATTTACTACAGGAAATGTGTAACTTGTCCTATTTAAATCTCCAACTACCAAAAATGAAGTCTCCAGCCCAGACACTAGGTTTGGAGTTGTCTGGATTCCCCAAGAGAACTGTAGCACTATGAGTGACATTTTCCTTTACTACCTGTATTTGCATTTATTCATCAAAACCAAGAAAAATGACATATCTTAAATAATGATTGAGTCATTTTTTTAATTACAAGAGTATCAGAAGAGTAACACCTTATTAGTTCTTTGCAGGCACTTTACACCTGGTGAAAAAGTATAAAATCTGGGAAAAAGAGTTGGTATGGACCTACTTAAAAAGCATGACAAAAATATGAACACTATCACTTCTAACCATCTTCTGGTCTTGGTGACAGTAACAAAGGTTAATGTTTTCCCCATACGACAATCTTTATTATGATCTGTCCTCAGTGGTTCCTGTCACAAACAGGAATTTCAGTGAACATTTGCTGTTTTAACCATTAGGATTTTGTTGATATTTAAATAACTCTCCTGCAACACTGACCTTTCTCTCTCATCAGACATGTTCACATTAAACACTGAGCAATGAATACAATTTTCAAGTCAAAACAAAATGTGTATGTCTTGGACACTTTCAGATAAAGATTCTCTCAAAACAGTGAATAACTTATTTCCTACTAACTACCACTCCTTTTTATAAAATCACCAATAATGCAAAATTCTGAAGCATTGGATGCAGTGCATACAGCACCCCTGTGATGAGAAGGTATTTTATAATTACAAACTGAAAAGACCTTTAATGTGCTTCAGCATAAGTGCTCCTCTGATATTCCTAACAAAAAATTCAGGCTCCCTTATCTCCATCTGGTATGCAGTAGTGGAAACCTAACAAAGAAAGCATCCTGAAAATGTCCATTTAATCACAGTTCTCCCAGTCCTGGTACCATCCACTCTTCTGTGGCTGTTAACAGTGAGGAACTTAAAAAACTCACAATGAAAACACACCAAAATGTAACTCTGTTACTGATTAGTGTTATGAGTCCCAAAAAGCTATCCTACATCCAACAGAAATACTAATGAAGAACATTCACTCTCTGTTAGCTATGCCTACAGTGCTCCGTCAAAGTGTACTCTTAACTAAACATGAACAAGTGCAATCTTAATAGACTGTGGAAGGCTGAAATACCAGAAAACATTAAGAAGTGCTGACAAATTCAAAGTCTCTGAACTTAGACAAAAACCTTTCCCTTGTCTACATATGGGTGAACTGGATATCTAACAGCAAGCACTTAAAATATCTAGTGTAGCACTCAGCTAAGAACACAGGTAAGATTTATTGTATGGGATTCAAACACTTCCTTTGTATAATAGGTAAAGTATATAACTTCTATCTGAAGATAAAAAAAACGGACTGACCAGAAAGTAGTTTGATGAGAAAGACTAAATGAAAACCTGCTTAGTTCACTTTCTAAAAACATTTTACTGCTGCAGTTTAACAAAAAGAACTAGTTTGAATATTTCTGTATCTTCAAATGAGATGTATGCAGCTTTTAGGATAAGCAGCTTATCAGAAATTATTTTCTTTTATTCTAATGAAAAAAGAAAGAAATGCCTGGTTTTTTTCTGCCCATTTCACATGTCCACTTTCATTGGGACTAGGCAGTTCCATAATATTGTGGACGATTTTACCACAGGAGAATGAAAACCTACGGCAAAAAGCTAGGAACCTTGATCTACTTAGGCATTGCCTTCTATTAGCAGGTATACTGTTCTCAAGTGTTTGAAGTGGATCAGTCTAACCTGACACGGTTAGCATTTTCCCAAATACCAGTGGGATAACTTCACAAGCTAATGCACAACCTTGCAATAGTGGCTGTGAATGAACACGCTTTAAAATCAAGACCTACACAGCTGCTGAGGAAAATGCATAATCCCCAATTAAGAAAGAAGCAAAGCCAGCTTGCATATACACTGCACATGTTGAACATACAAAGGACAAGTGTTCACAGTTTTAGCAGCATTTGTAAAGAAAATGAAAATTTTTAGCTACTCCTAGTAGTTTTAAGTGGTGCCTCATACAGAAGTGATTCCTACACATGAATGTTTTAATGCCTCAAAAAAAATTGTTTTTAAAAGGCAAGCAAAAAGTGTGCAGGTGAAATCACTATCAGCCTCCTTCCAATGACACTCTCACTTTAGGGTCACCCAGAATCGAATCTGGCAAGGGACATGAGAAACAAGAAGAATGACTTTTTTCAGTATATCAATAGAAAAAGGAAGACCAGGGGAAATGTGGGTCTGCTGATGAGCAAGGTAGGTGCCCTAGAGGCGGAAGACTCAGAGAAGGCAGAGTTACTGAATGCCTTCTTTGCTTCAGTCTTCACTGCTAAAGCCAGCTCTCATGAATTCCAGACCATGGAAGTAAGAGATGATCTGGAGAGAGGAAGACACTGCCTTGGTAGAGAAGAACCAGGTTAGAGATCACTTAGCCAAACTGAACAACCATAGATCTATGGTCCCCGATGGGATCCACCCAAGAGAGCTGAGGGAGCTGGCTGGTGGTGTTGCTGTGCTACTCTTTATCATCTTTGGAAGGTCATGGAGAACAGAAGAGGTGCCCGAGGACTGGAGGAAAGCCAATGTCATTCCAGTCTTCAAAAAGAGAAGGAAGGTGGATCCTGGAAACTACAGACCGGTTTGTGTCACCTCCATCCCTGGAAAGGTGATAGAACAAATCATTCTGGGTATCACCTCAAATATATGGAAGAAAGCTATTGTGAGAGTTCAGTGTGGATTCACCAAGAGGAAATCGTACTTGACCAATCTGATAGTCTTCTATGATGTTGTAACTGGCTGGTTAGATGAGGGGAGAGCAGAGGATGACACCTACCTTGACTTCAGAAAGGCTTTTGACACGGTTTCCCATAACATTCTCATTAGGAAACTCGTGTTAGATGAGTGGACAGTAAGGTGGATTGAGAGCTGGCTGAGTGACAGAGATCAGAGGATCATGATGGAGGTCTGTAGCTAGCAGTTTTCCGCAGGGATCAGTACTGGGTCAAGTCATACCAAATGTATTCATCAGTGACCTAGGCAAGGAGACAGAGTGTACCCTCAGCAAGTTTGCTGATGATAAAAAACTGGGAGGAGTGGCTGACACCAGAAGGCTGTGCTGCTATCCAGTATGACCTGAACAGGCTTGGAGTGTTGTGGAAAGGAACTAATGAGGTTCAACAAGGGCAAATGTAGGGTTCTCCATGTGGGAAGAAACAATGCCATGCATCGATATAGGTTAGGAGCATACCTTCTGGAAAGAAGCCCTGAGGAGGATCTTGGAGTCTTGGTAGACAGTAAGTTAACCATGAGCCAGCAATGCTCCCTTGTGGCCAAGAAGGCTAATGGTATCCTGGGGTGCATTAAGAGTGTGGCCAGGAGGTCAAGGGAGGTTCTCCTCCACCTCTATTCTGCCCTGGTAAGGCCACACCCGGAATACCATGTCCAGTTCTGGTCTCTCCAGTTCAAGAGAGACAGGGAACTACTGCGCAGAGTCCAGTGGAGGGCAACAAAGGTGATTGAGGGACTGAAGCATCTCTCACAAGGAAAGGCTGAGAGAGCTGGGACTAATATTTAGCATAGAAAAGAGAAGACTGAAAGGTCTCCTTATCAGTGTCTATAAATTCAGTCCTTACCAATGTCTATAAATACCTAAAGTGTGTGTGCCAGGAAGACGGAGTCAGGCTCCTTTCAGTGATGTCCAGTGACAGGACAAGGGGCAATGGGCACAAACTGAAACACAGGAAGTTTCATCTAAATATGAGGAAAAAATTCTTTACTGTGAGGGTGACAGAGCACTGGAACAGTCTGCCCAGAGTGGTTGTGGAGTCTCTGGAGACTTTCAAAACCCACCTGAATGCAATCCTCTGTAATGTGCTTTCAGAAAACCTGCTTTAATAGGGATGTCCTAGTTAGAGTGAGAACAGAACAATTCTGTTCTGTGATTGTACTTTTCATCTCAGTTCTTATAACTAACTGCACTGTCTGAAGTTAGCAGCATATTTTTGCAGACAGTGTCTGCTTCTAGCAGTGGTAACTGCTAGAATGTTTAGAGTGAGTACAAAGGATTGGTGTGCAGACCAAGGCCACTGCTAAATCTTGTCTACCATGTTGTGGGGCGCAGGAAGTGAAAGGCTGCACCTGCAGGGAGGAACAGATAGGACAGGTGACCCTAAACTGACCAACGAGGTATTCCAGCCCATGTACGGCATATTCGGTATAAAACTGAAGGATCACAAGGATCAAGGCTTGGCTCTTCAGCTTCCAGCTCCTTTCTTACTTCTTCAATGGCCAGCACACCAGGAGGACTCTGTCCTTTCTGCCTTCCATCCCAGTCTGCGTGTTCCTGAACTTGGTACCAGAATCCAGCTCCTGAACACAGCTCCTGTCTGTTGCAGGCCCCAGTCTGGGGCTCCCCCGGTGCCTGCTCCACAGCATCAGTGGTGACAGTGATGGAATTGCCATCGATGGGGGGGTTGGGTTCAATACTGGTTTTGCGTATATTTGTATATATTCCATTTTATTGTTATCATCATCATTATCATTAAAGCTGTTCTAGTTTCCTTTTCTAGTCACTAAGTCTCTCTCCCTTATTCCCTTTCTTCTCCCCTTTGGGGAAGGAGGGGGGTTAACAGAAACTGTCTGTTATAGGTCTAGCAGGCTGCCCTGACTCACCTAAACTGTGACAAGGGGGTTTGATCAGATGGTCTCTAGAGATCCCTTCCAGCTCCAATGATTCAGTGAATCTGTGAGACAAGGCTTTCTTTGCAAAACACTATTAAAAGTACTAAGTTCTTCCACATTACTTCCAAGTCTCTGTTAGTAAAACTAAAAAAATCTTTTTGCACTTAGGAAAAAAAACAACTTTTGTTTCTTCTTTTAGGTCTGTTTTTCTTGGTTTTAGTCAAGTCCATGTCTAGGTCTACAGAATGGACAGCTTTTCTTCTTTTAAAAAGCGTGGGTGAAAGGAAGGGAATCCTCAATGGCTACTAAATTACACCTACTCTTCCAGCAAAGAATTACCAATATTGTTGCTTCCATAAAGCTAACCTAGAAATAAAATCCAGCAGAGGAATGTTAGGAACATAGCCAACAATACCTGCTCACTGCCAAGAAATGAAATATGTGCATCCCCATGAGCCAGTTTCCTTTGTGAAGACCCACAATTACAAAAATGACAGTTTCTTTCATAAACACCACTCTAAAATTATTAGCATTGAATAGGTGAGAGATGCAGAGTTAAAAGAAAGGACTGGGTATCTGAATGGACAGCAGGTTGGAGCCTTCAAGATGCCAGGCCCTTCAGCGCCAACCCTGTCAAGTCCCATAGTTAACACAGTCATGCAGAAAAAATTTAACTAAAACTGGAAGACTGGTAGAACAGAAGCCACTGTACCTAGCACCTTACTGTGAAATCAAAGTTGTGTTGGAATACCAGACGATAAAGAAAACCAAACATAGTAAGCCTCCTAAGTTTACTGCACCTCTAGTGCATGGCAGTCACTAAGCAGTGCTCATGCATCTGGTTTCTTGGCATAGGGCTGAGGGGAGATCTTGTGCTCTGAAGCAGCAGCATGGGTCACAGCTAAAAGCAAAGTTTCAGTCTCCAGGGCTCACTCTTTTGATCCCTCATGGCAAGGCCCATGCCTGAAGGAATGCTTTTTAAAAACACTGAACAATGGTTAACGCTGTCTGTTTCAAAAAAGCAAGGCAGCTTTATACTGAATCCTTGCTAGCTTTGGTATCGGGTCCCATGGATTTGCTAAGTGTCTGCAAGAGAATGTAGATTAAAATTCAAATAAAGAAATATTAGCAGATACCTTAAGGTTCACATAAAGAGTAACACCTTTTTATTTATTTATTTATTTATGTATTAAATTGTTTGGAATTAATCTTCCACAACAGAATGAGCAATGCAAGCATGCCATTGTAAAGCAACCAGAAACACACCTGCAACTTTATTTCTTCATCATGACAGGCTGGAATTTATTCACTTAAATCCTCCATTTAGATACAACAGTAACAGTAACAAAATAGCTGTACACTACTTCTGTTACAAATATAGTTACTATTTAAAGTGACTTTACATACTCTACTGTATGCAGGCGTTTCTCACTCTAACCAAGAAATAGGTATAGAAGAGGAATTCCGTAACAACAGCATCCGGTAATGGTTCATTCTCTTTTCTTTCATCTTAGCCTACTACAGCGTAACTTCTGGAATAGCTGAGACAAAGACGGAGGGTTTTTTGGTTAATTCACTTAGAGATAGCTATTCATTTGTTAATACTATTTCACTGATATTTGTGTTTCACTAAAACAAATGCTAGTCTTTTCTATGTTCTCCTAATGATGGCCTGATCACTTTCAGTTCAGAATTCTCTTAAGTGACAACTGACATGGTGGCCTCCTTACTACAATTTTTTTTTTCCCTAATTAACACAAACGGTCTTGCTGCTAATTAGCCTACTAATTAGCTAGGTATATTTCTCCCTTAAAAGACATGGTGAAATTTTTCTGCAGGAAGGTAAATCATGGGCAAAATGTGTTTTGTCTGCCAGATTCCTGCAAGCTGCTGTGAACGAGCAGAGGCAAATGCAGGCTACAGTCAGCTAAGGCTTTCAGCGAGTGTGGTTTTTGGAAAAAGTTTTAGTGAGGATCCCAGCTTAGGGTATTGATAAATTCATTAACCACAATGGTGCCCAAAGAAGAGCTCTGTGGTTTCATCAGACTTACTAGACAGTGTCTTGTATTTGTGTCTCTGAAACTAATAACCACAAAACTGTGTTTGTGGACTTCATATCCCCTCTTCTGCTCAATGCTGATGCAGAAAGACTACTTCTTACTACTCCCCTCCACTGGAAGTGATTTTCAGACTTTTACTCACACTCAGCTCCTGGCTTTAGGCCCCCTTAGTTCAAGGAGGACTCTGGTAGAGTTCTCTGCTGCCACTTATAATGGCAGCAACACTATAACATCAACTACTTCCACCTTGGCTTAACCAATACCCACAAGTCTTTGCAGCTAAGCAAATCTGCCCTGAGTGGTTTATTTGTGCCTCTGATTCAAGCAGCTTGCACAAATGTCTGCACTGAGCCTGTAGATAATCTTGCATGTTGAAAGAAGACAACCTTTGCTTACACACAACTCATACTAATAAGGTTGCTTTCATACCCATAGAGGCTAGAAAACACTATTACTATAAAAGAAATTCTAGTTCTTCTAATACTGCAGTTACTGGGCACTGTCATTCACTAGGAGCAGTTTCCACTAGCAAACTGTTTTTCAGTCCTGAGCCTAAGACCTCTCGTTTCAAAAACAACACACACGCCCCCTTCCCCTTAACTCTCAAGCCTAAACCAAACAATAACAGAGGGTTTTTTTCTTGGATACACCATGACTTAGGAAATTTAAACACACAAACTATACAATCAAAAAACCCCACCTAAAGCGCCCATCCAGCTCCTTCTACTTGGGCAATGTGAAATAATACAACTAAGCATCTAAATCCATTAATCATCTGCCTCCAGACCACATACTTTCTTTTGCCAAAATTCTGTATTTTGTTAATACTTTCTTTCATCAATAACCTTATTTCTGTTTTCTGACGACTGCTGCCAGTGCCACCACCTTGTTGATTTGTTAACTGTATCATTTTTCCAACATATTTCAAATATCCAAAGCCTCTTAGCAAAACAATCCAGTTTTGTTGTGTGGTTATTAATGCAAACATTCCTTTTTTTTTTTTTTGGCTTACAAGCATTCATTACAATACTAAAAACAAAAATATGCATGTCTTTTCACAGTTGACATAAATCTATCCCCATGGTTTGACAGTAAGAGAAATACTGCTATTGCATACAAAAAAACAGTTAAATGTTATTTTTCTTCAGTGTTGTAACACAGTCCTGTGAAGCTGGAAGAGCAAGAAGGCTATATAAACATTTCCATTCTCTTTGCTATTTGGAATGTTAATAATATAGTCATATTGACCCTACCCCTTTGGGCAGCCAGTTCATGACAAAACAGTCAAAGTGACTGTTCCTTTTGTCCTTTTCAGAATAGCAACCGCTTCCTCATGGGTCACCCCTTCTAAACTCTGCCCATTCACAGCAATGATTTGATCCCCCCTCTTCAGGCGTCCATCTTCTGCTGCTGCTCCCTGAAACAATACAACATGTAACTGCAGACTCATGCATTTCTTTTTGTCCTTGCCACACAGTCCTTATGGTTTGAGTAAGATGGGTTCAGTGCACAAAACCCTTTGAAGCTTCTTTGATTTTCAGTGATTCAAATGCAGTAAACTGTCTTACAACTTGCTAGTGCTGCTTAATGCCCTGCCCTGTCTAACTTTCACAACATCTAGAAATTGGATCTACAGGATTTTTATATTCCCTTAACCCTGTTCATCCAGCTAGTATAACATTTAAACTCTACTATCTTGGAAGTAAAATTTTCAAGACTTGAACAAGTTTTCGGCATGATGTGTTCAGTAATCAAAAGCCAGCTCTGATCTTTCATTTTCCATAGAAGTTTGGGATGCTTGATTCCAGTTTTCTCTGACTCAGGACTGCTTCCTAAAGCAGTCCAAACTATCAAATCCAGGTCAGTACCTGAAATTTCTTCAAAAGTCCAAATGGATGTCAATTATTTTGTCTTAGTATACTCTTCAAACTCTCCATCGAATTAAATAAAACAGTTCCTTCTACTACCTGAAGAAAATACACTCTAAACATGAGGCAAGGAGGCTGTTTTTCTAAGTATGTGCACAGTTCCAGTTTTGAGAGTTGAAGAAGTCCCTGCCATATGCAGAGTCACAAACATTTGGAAATTCTTAATCTTCCTAAGACTACAACCTTCAAATGCTGCATGCATATTTTGACCAGAACTTGCACTAAGAAAGATAAACGGTGGGAAACTGTCATAATCCTTTGGCTTCAAACTCAGGCCCCGATTTAAGATAGTAGCTGCTGTGAACTAACTAATAAATGGATTTACTGAACAAATTTGCACGTACCTTTGCAAATACAGTCTTCACATAAATGGGCAAGTCTCCATGGGGGCTGCCATAACCACCCACAATACTAAAGCCCAGGCCATCTGGTCCTCTATCCAAAGTAATGGTCTTGTACTGAGGAGGTCTAAGAAGAGGAAAAAGAACATTGCGATGTTCTCTGAACTTATGATTTAACATGTAGAATATTCAACAAAGAACATTTTTCCTTTCAGGCTAAGCAATACTTTTTCCTTTCTGTTATAACTACAAATGCTTTTGTTACAGTGTAATGGCCATTTTAGTTCACGTAAAACACTGTAATTACCTAATGCCCTCATTATTACTTAAAGGCAGCTATTTCAAGTACCTCTTCCACACATCTCAGGGGACAGCTACAGCTACAATGTCCCACTAGCAGTGCTTATTAGTGAACCAGAGATGCAATACTAGTACCTTAAGTCTCCAACATAAACCTCTTCTTTAAAAATCCTGTAACCCACTATACCTCCTAAAAACTGTCTAAAATTAGCCCCAAGTTTATGTTGTAAGGTTTAATTGCTTTCCTCCTCCTCTAATATATGACTGTATTTGTATGTATGCATTTATACAGACCATTTGCAGGTGTATTTCCCCACATATATTTTGACTACAAGAAATTTATACCTTTCAGAGTATATCTGTGCGGCTAAAGAAACCAGTTGTTTCCTTCCCTGTTCCCAGCAAACTCCTCAGATTTATGAAAGAGACTGTGGCAAAACTTTTTCACATAGCTGAACTTTGCAGTATACCAGAAGCAGTATACCTTGTATACCAAGCAAGGACAATGTTTCTGATATCCATGAGCTATCAAGCACACTACGGAAACACAACTGCTGTGGAAAAGACCTTGCTATGTAAGTCTGAGGAAAAATAATTTGGGTATATCAATTAATCCTGGCTACCAATGCTCACTGAAACAAAGATGGCTGTATTTACAGAGAAAAAAAACAAGTAACATTGTAATTCTACCAAGGGGCAAAATAAAGCAGCACAGCAAATCACATAATGAAAATTCAGAGGAAGATCTATGGCCTACAGGTCCCATGTACACCAAATGTCTAAGTCATGATTAAATCAAACAATTCATCCATTATTTCCTAGAATTTCTAAATTTTTTAGGTTGAACTCCACTTACAATAACAAGATACATACATTGTACAGTCTATAGCTACTGACCCTAAATCATCCTGAAAAATGCTGGTTGAAGTTAGTCCTGCAAATGAAAGATTGGATGTAGGTAGATCCTGCTGCTGACCAGTTATGACGCTCACTTCTCCTCCAGCTACAACCTAGGAACCAAGTGCATAAACCAGTAAAATAAGAATGCTGACACCAAAATAATTAATTGTAGCAGCTTGCAAAATAGTATTCAGAAAATGTTCCAAATGTCACTGAAGATTTTTTACCTGCAACTCAATAGTGCCTGAAGCATTTTTTAAGAGATTAACCGCTTGGGAGTGAGTCATGCCCTCAGTAGATGTTCCACAGATGCTAACAATCCTGTCTCCAACCTGCAGAAAAAAATGTAGAAAAATCTAACTAACAATGAGTTCAGTTACATAGATTTATTTGTCACTTTCTTTCTGCAATAGCAGATCTGTGTTTTTACATTTAGTCAGATTTTATCAGTGATATAAGGCAGGAAGAGAGAAATTAGCAACTGTTCACAGTAAATTTTCTCTCAAAGGCAAATCATATTTGAACTACATAATGACCCAATACAAAGGTAGAAAATTCAACATTGTGATTAGCAAATTACACTGGTTTAGTGTATTCAGTATAAAAAAGTAATGATGCTTTACAGAATTAACTGTAATACTCTAAAAATATACAGCACATAAAAAAAAAAATGCATTTTGCACGTGTCTGAAGACAGACAGAAGTCGTAAATTATCATCAGAGATTACACGTTTGAATTCATCCTGAAATAACACTGTCAATTTTCCAAAGAACATGAGTCAAATTCAAATAACTCTGGTATAGACTGGATACAGAATGCATGTGAGTGCAGTATCAAGTAACACCTTCCACTTTAACTCAGAACCTAAGAAGTATTATCTCTATCCTAAGACAGAAAAACATATAAAACAGAGATAAAACCAACTGCATACATACAGTTGCAGGAATGACCACCATGCTCATCAGTAGAGCTCACTTACAGAATTCTTCATCCTGAAGTACTCTCTCTACTTTTAATTTGCGCAAGCTGACAATCAATATGATCCAAGAGAAGCTTCAGGACCTCCCTCCCAAAGTTAATACGTTTCAGCAATTACCTTTTACCATACTACGAATGTGAATTACTGTTTCATCAATCCAAATAGAAAAAATTCTGGTCACAGACAGAAGCACTTATGACTGTTACCATTAAACTACTAATTTATTGCCGACCTAGAGTAACTACGGGGCAGTACCCATGCTATCTTTACAACCTTCTTAACAATTAACTTACTCTGAGTTTCTGAGTCTGAGCTGCAAGTCCATTTGGATGCATCATAGCAATAAATATAGGAACATCTCCAAGAGGACTTCCTACACCTCCAGCAATGCTCACTCCTAGTGAATCGGTATGGCCCTGTTATTGGTCATGAAAAAAGATTAGAATTTTTCTGGAAAGAAAAACACACACAGAGAACTGTAGCCTTATCTCAAATAATTACTAAAGCCCATATCTTATGAAAATCAGAAATCCTATGTCTCAAGACATTTTTTAAGCCTAAACACTTTGCATGGTTTTGAGAAAGCACAGAGCATACAATATATGTTTTTCCCCATCCATGTTAGATGACAATTTGCTGACTTAGTTGTATGTTTTATCTTAATCAAAGTAAATAGTACAGAACTCAGCATCACACACTTAATGTCGGCACAGAAAGTCTGGGCAAGGAAAACAGGACAGATGGAATTACTTGTCCTTAATCTTTTCTGTATCAATCTTCCATTATGAACATTCTGAAGACTAGAATCAATCTTTATGCGCCCCCTAGTGTCCTATCGTTGAAGAACAAAATTAGCAGTCCACAACCTACTACCTAACTGCAAAAAATGGTATTGTAAACTGGTATTTGCAGATTCTACATAAAAAGAGAATTGTTAAATGTAATCCAGTAACCAAGTGAAGTAGACGCCAGGCAAAGTCAAATAAATATAAATATTTTGGTCAATCAAAAGCAGTCTGTGAGTCAGAACTAATGCTCCTGGAAATAGGAAAGTTGACTGAATTTCACAGTTGAAAATCTGGCAGCTGTCATGTAAGAGCCTACCCATGAAAAATGTGTGAAGAAAATTATGAAATACCAAACAACAAGCTTGCAACTTTGGTACAGCTCCCCTGACTTCACTAAAACAGGGTCTGGATTTAACTCAGCCTGGTAACAGTAAAACCAGATCCCATTATCTCTTACTAATCTTTCCTCCTTCTGCTTTAAAATGGGTCACAAAATGTGGTAACATAAATCGCACTGGTTTTACATAAAAATATAAAAAGTGGAGATCATACAGAAATGATAGGCAAACTTATTAGCTATTGCCACATCAATTCCCCTCTCAAAACATTTAACAGGGCAGACTTCTCCCTTTCTGAAAGCATATCTTTTGACAACATCTACAAAACCAGTTCCTGATATATAGCACTTCATGCTTTAACTTACCTTTTTTATTTCAACTGTTCTTAGTCCCTGTATTTCAGAAGCTGCTGTCAAATGAATAAAAAAAAAAAGAAAAAAAGGAAAAAAAAATTGGTTTTAGGGAACTGTTTGCGAAGTTATCCAAACCACTATGGTGATTCTAACTTTCTGCTGGTTTGTTACAGACGTAAGTTTTAAGCAGATTTTAAAAGAGGCTGTATTTCAATTAGTAGAATTAAAATACTTCTAGAATGGGTAAAGAAGTCATTCATTCTCTCTATTTAAATAACTTCTGGAATAAGACTTCTATGCATGCTCAAATAGAATAGAAAAAAAACTGTTACTTGCTAGCAATACTTTAGTCAGAAGTTACTTCATTCCAAATTTAAGCACAAGACAGCTATTCCACACCTATTCCACATTTATTCTAATTTAACAATACAGTATCTAGATTTCTATGAATGAGACAACTTGACTGAGGGCATATTTAGATTAAACAGAAAAATCTGTCTCAACTTAGATTCTCACTATCTAAATCACTGATAGGGATTTTTACAAAAAGCTATTCAAAGATACACATGATGTACTACAAAGTAACCACCCTGCAGTCTTTTAGTGACTAAGGAATCACTTTCAGGCTTACAACATATTACAGAAAGTGAACGATCTCAGCTAACAGTTCACATGTATAAAATACTGAAAGCACCAAAAAAATCTTACTGGCATTCTTCTTCAGACCACTTTCAAAGACCTCAGGTGCACTGGACCCAGAAACTGGGAAACTGAATGATGACAGACTGCCACTTCCTTCACTGACCTAAACACAGTATAAGAGTGGGATTAGAGAGAAGCTTCAGGCACCCAACTGATAAAACTCTAACCCACTGTACTCATCAGGTTTTGCTGTGTATTTTACTTTTTCTGTGCACAGTTAAAGCTGACACAGTGAACCTCCACTTATCTCACAGTCACTCTAGAGGGCTCCTTATCTGAAACATCATTAGACCAACAGAGATTGTATGTCTACAACCCCATGCAACGCTTTGAAGTGCTGATACTGAGTGACAGGCTATGCCCTTATATTTGCACCCCGTATCATCTCAGAGATTTTCTGGTGCAAAAGTTAGCCATGATTATCAAGAAAGGGACAGAATACAAAAGGCAGGCCTTTATACATTTTCATGTTCACCTACTACATCAGCTAAAAGTAAGATTAGGCTCTCCACTCAGCTTCACCTGCACAATTTCCAGGAAGATTTTCACTATACCCACAGGGCAATGTAAAGGAACATGGCTCCTAGTGACACTAGTTCATTGAGTTCTACAGATGCTTCAGAACATTCAATGTTGGGAGCTTTTTCTTACCTAACAGCTTAGCTCAGAGCCTGAAAGTTTTCAACATTCTGCATTATCCATTCTGAAGAGATCCTAACATTTCAGCCTTATCCAGTCTTAACCTGTTCACTTGAAACTGTTTAATAATGATTTGTCTTACAAAAATATTTATCTTCAGTATTTGATCATCTGCACACCGAGTTTATAACCAGAGACGCTTCTAGGGTAACTTGTGAGCTCTGAGAAATACATTTCCTACTGATTGAATTATGATGTCTGCTGCTATCAGATGAAGGCTGCATTCAAATACAGAAATTGATGTAAGTTTGTAATACTCCACCATTAGACCAACAATAAACTAAACCTGAGAGAAGCCTGATGGAAAGTGCTGAGGTTTCCTGCTTCTGATGACCAAGGTTATTTTAAGAATATGCAAGGAGCAGGGAAATCCACTACATTTACAGGAACAAAAACGCTTGTAAAGCACTCCTAAAGTAACAAAGAGTTTTAAAGTTTACTCCAACTGTTGGTGTCAATGAGCTATCTCTGTTTCACAGGCTGAAGTCATAAAAATAAAAGCTAGGCAACACAGCAAAGCCATTTCTAGATTACATTTTTGTCTGTATCATGTCTTTAGAAGATACAATGGACATGTGGAAAATCACTGTCACCATAAAACCAATTCTTTTTATTTGCTTTCATTATTTAACCATTATTTCTTCCAAAATAAACAGTTTTACAGTTACACACCTGGCTGCTCTGGGATGTTCTCCTTTCAGAGTGGAATGGACCCGCTTTTATTCTTCCGACTTCTAGTCTTACCGTACCTAATGAACACTAAAGAACAAGTCACTTCTAATACATCTGTCTACAACATTAAAGCCTATAACAATATTTAAGTCACCTATTATATGGTGGAAGACCTAAAAATATGAACAGAAGGGAAAACAAAGGACTAACAGCCCTGTGATGAGTGATGAGCAGACAGAGATCACAGCAGGATCAGAACCACATGAAGTATACCACACCACATTATTCAATACTGAGCAGGGTACTTTTTGGATTAACCAATATTACAATACAGATGTGAAAATTACACAGTAAAACTAACTCAGTTACCTGTCACGTAACAGGGAATAGCTTTGGCTTCTCAACTGCAATTTCAACAAGTATTTTCCAGGATGGCATTTTTCAAGCAATAGTGAAATTGACTGTTTTCACAGAAAGCACTAAAAATAGTCTAACAACTCAAAAGTATTAATCATTATTTATGAGAACATGGTATTTAAACAGGTAGCTAGTCATCTGTCTCCCACTCTTGAAATTATCTGTTATTCTGGATCCACAATAATATCATTAAAAAAATTAAGCACAGGAAGTTTTCCAAACACCTACCTGTAGATGTTAAGTGACCCTTCTGCATCTGACCCCAACAGGAAGCTGGGTGATATGGACTGTTTGCACATCGGAAAATTCTTCCACTACTCTTTAAGCATTTAATTATACCCTCAGGTATTTATATATCTGTGTAAAATTCATGCCTCATAAGAAAATTCACCCTGCAGTCAAATATGCAGAAACCATGACGTACTAAATTGCTTCTTATTTTTTAAATAATGTTGACTTATCTATAACATGGGAAAGACTTGATTGAACCTCAAGAAAACCATTCTTTCCAGCTTGTATAAATTGACTCATATTAAACCATATGGACAACTTACTCAAAATGAAAAACGAAGGAAGTACTCCCTGTACCTAAAATTACCACATCCTCACATAAAATGCAAACCCACAAACAAGATATAAAAATTGTCAAGTGTGAAAGTGGGAGGTAATACATTCCAACTAAACTTGTGAATAAATCAATTCACATTTGGTTTTATTACAGCTTTCTTGCTCCTTCTCAAAAGCCATAAGTCAAATAAGGAGAAAAAAAGATCAGCTTTTCACATGTTTTAGGGATACTTAAAAAGACACACTGCAAGAACAGGCCTGACAACACACTCTAGCGGTTTCAAGCTACTTAAGATACATTAGGATTTTCCACAGATTACACATAGTTTTCTAGCAAAATAATATTTCAAGCAGTTTAAGGCAATTCATTCCTAGATCTGACTCTTGTGAATGAAAACAAAACTGATAACAACTAAAAAAAATTGTGACTGCCTACATGTGAATGATAGTGAGTCACTGCATTTATATAGCATGAACAAAACAGAATCATTAATAACATATCTGAGATATTTTAAAGGCCTCATTTCTCAGGGTTAGGACAATTCATTACAAGTACTAGTGAGTGGGATGAAGTATTTAAAACATCAACTTAGGAATGATAAGTGGGAGCTAAGAATCTTCAATCAGATACTCCAAAATGCTTTCCAAAATGAAAGAAACTTTCCAGACAAAATGGCATTTTAATTTACAGATCTGCAAGTGCAGCCTATGAAGGAGTAATACACTGTCCTTAGATAAAGTATCATGTAAGAAGGGAAAAATATTATTACCCCAGAAGAGTATATTAACAAGTTCAGTGCCAGAACACAGACCCAGTTCTGGCATTCTCACTTAGGGGCATATGCTAAAAATACAGAAAAAGTGCTTCTACCTTTTCTTTATAACCCCATCCCCACATCTCCTGTCCTTCTCCCTCAAAAAACACCCAGACATCAAAGCCTGAGGAACTGTTCAAGACCTAGAAAAATATACCTTTGGAAGTGAGTGAAAAGAAGCATAATCATATGTCTTATGCAGCCAACAGTTAGCTATGAGTAGTGCCTGTTAATTTTTTTTTCCAGTGGAATGGTTATTCATTGGAAAATGCTGACTCAATGGAATCCTTACCATGCAGCAAGAATGTTTCAAAACCCTGTACGGAAAACAGACAAGCTGGCTGACCAGCTGGACTTCCTGCCAGGCCACAGGAAATGTTGCATATCTGAGTTCATTCTGATTTGGAAATAGCAGGAGGATATCAGAAGCAAAATTTATTGAGAACAGAAATTCTTGTAGAAAGAACTGAACATAGGAGTTTACTTGTTATCTTTGTGAGAAAGCAATTTCTTATACTAGATACCTTGGTCATTGGAAAATGCATTACAGTATTTAATGAATGTAAGGTGACACTAGACATAGAAAAAAAAAAAAAGATTAACATTATCAACTATAACTACTTTTTGGCACAACCTCTCTGATGAATTCTTCATCATTTAAAGTCAGTTCTGTCTATCTTTCTAAAAATGTGAGACAGTTAACCAGTTATCAGTTTATTGGAGTAAAGAATGTGTTAAGTTTTAGGATATTCAAGGCAATGGTCTTCTACTGCCCTTATAAACATATGGCACTCTGCACCATTACTACTCCCATTATCATCACGCAGATATAAAAATCTGAATGCTCTGGACTTCACGAAGCTTCACAGCTCATTCTCACTGACATGACAATAGCAGTCTGAATACAGACTGAATGAAACCAAAGCTTTCAAAATATTTGGATCTCAGTTTTTTACTTTTAACCTCCTTCTCTTTTCCCCAATACCTTCAGCAAAGCTGCAACAGCCTCCTGGTTAGCATTTCGAACATCTTCTCCATTCACTGTCAATATCTGGTCTCCTTGCATCAATCTCCCATCTGTGTCTGCTATTCCTCCTTTGACGATATCCGACACAAACACCCCGGTATCATTTCTGCAAATACACACATGGATTTCACATTACAGTATTGTTTGAGAGACATTTTTATGACTTGCTCTCGAGAACACAGTAAACACTGTCCCATTTTTCTGCTGAGTACTGTTGGGCTTCTCTAGGAATGGTAGACCAGCTTAGGCACCAAAAATGACAGGTACAGCCAGCAGAAACATTAAGCATGTGCAGCAAGTCCCAGATACTGACTCTCCAGGTACCTTCATACCTTTTCCCAACAATACTCAGCCCAAGGCCTTTTCCAGGCTTCTTTTGGAGGTCTATATTGAGTACATCATACATGTCTTCTTCCTTGTACTGGGCCTCATCTCTGTACACAGTCAGACGAACTTTCTGAGGAGTTTGTCGGAGGACATTTATTGCTTCATCATGTGTGGCATTCCGGAGGTCAATCCCATTCACCTGCAATGAAAGAATACAATGATAAAGTGTGCAGAACCTTCCAGCAGACAAACAGAAGATGCCAAACTAGCAGATGACAATAGAAGTGACCAAAGAAACCATCACACCTCTAATATCTGATCCCCAGCCCACAGTCTCCCATCTTTAGATGCTGCTCCTTCTTCATATACTTCATGGATAATGATTGCTCCCTGTGAACAAGTAAGACAAAATAAATTGCATGTTGAAAGAACATGCACCTAATTTGAACCAAGAGCAACTAAAAATTCCTACTACAATTAATCAGTGATAAAGAAAACAATCACATGTATGATGAACAAATTACCAAAATACTTAAGAAGTTTATGCATACTTTAAATTTTACAAGTGATTTTTTTTACTTTTTTTTCCCCCCTCCTTGAACTAGTATTGTTAGTAGCTTTCTAGAAATGCTACAGAAATAAATGACAAAAACCTCTCTTCTATCAGACATGCATTTATTATTGTTACTTCACTTGAGTGATAAATGTATTTTTCCAACCAACCAGTAATGTGTCTGCTCCTCCAACAATGCTCAGACCAAGACCAGTCCGCCCTTTGGAGATATCAATGGTTGTTTCACATCCAGGAATGATAGGACAAGTGGCTGGGTCAGAGGCTAATGTGGCTGGAGTTGAAGATCGGCTTGTGTCTAAAATAACAAATATCCTGCTTACAGTAAGAGGGCTCGATATTAGAAAAGTTACTTAAAACCAGCATTTTGAGAACCCATTGACAGCTCTACAGTAGGAGCTAACCTACAGAGAATGGTGCTGCCAACTCTCCCATCCCCTCAGACAAGTACTACTCTACTGCTGTGTAGGTTTAGTCACAGTTATGCCACTTTTATACCATCAAGTACCTGGATCACAATCTGGATAGCCAGGGAAGCTATTGTACACAACAGATTCTATTGAGGATAGAATTTAATTTAAAAATCTGTATCAGCAACTATGCAATGTGGATCAGAGAGAAACGAAGTACACAGCATATATTAAATACACAGATTCAATGATGTCAGCCCTGCACTTTTGCAATGGGTCAAGGTCCGTCTAACTAAATATTCCAATTCAGATTCATAACATTGTTTCTCATGGTACAGATAAGTATTAATCAAATACAGAGGTATTTCATGATTACAGCAATTTATGGTCACATCAAAGGTTTTAAACACATCCATTATATTTAATGACCTTCAAAAAGAACTTTTTTTTACAAGTCTTCATTTTTGTGACACAAGCCCAGTGCAGACAGATACAGAAAGAGAACCTTACTTTTGACTGCTTCTGGTTCTGGTGAGCTGGAAGATGGCACAGTTGCTGGCAGCTGTATATTTCTCCTCTCTGCTGGGACACTGCTGGAAGGGACTGGTGCTGCAGTCAGGCTATCAGTCTCTGCTGAGTTGATTGTAAGTCTCACCATATTTTTGGATGTTTTCAAGAGACTAATAAACTGAATGATAAAGAGAAATCTGGTGAAGTGTGTAACTGGACTGTTCAGCTGTAACACAAAAATAACACTGAATGAACTGTTCTGCAAATTGGAGCTAAAAGCCACAATCCTGCAGGTTTTCTTGGTAAAGAACAAGGATAAATACTGATGTTTTTTGTAAGAAACAGCAGTAAAGTTAACTGTGGGCCAGACCTGACTGATGTTAATTAAGTATCTTCCATGAAACTTCAAACTATACCAGATGAGAAGGTGGCAGTCTTTCAATGGCTTCTCTGGATAAAATACTGTTATAGCAATTATTAGAAAAATCAGAAAACGAGTATTGTCTTTTAATGCTTGGGTAGAGCCCAATTCTGATCCCACAAAGGTCGATGCCAAAACATCTACTGATTTAAAAAAGCATATTACTGCCATCCTAGCCATCAGAGGCACAGCTGGAAGGAAAATCTGAATTATCTGAACTATGGGAAAGAGAGAAGGATACTAGGATGTAATGCGAAATCTAGTTTAAACGGATACTGAAAACCGTTTAAAATTAATTGCCATCTAACAGAAAAAACACCAAATCCTCCTGAGATGGTAGAATCCAAAGTATTTTCAGAAATTATATACTCAATTTCTCTGACTCTTCTTCCAAAGCCTACCCACTTCCTGGCAGAAAACATCACTATTTCTTAATCATTTACTCCTTCAGAGATACTGGAGATACCAGTGCATCAAAGAGTAAGATGGATGCTCTCCTAATTGCCCTTTAACAAACACAAAGTAACCTTCTTGTGTCTAAAGAATCACCATTCTTGGTAGCAAGGCAGGTGCTAGAAAACTGTCCTTGATTCATTACAGAACTCAAACCGAGTTTGCAGAGCTAGAAGTTAGAAATAAATCTTTGCTATTTAGGAATGGAGATAGTTTTTCTCCAAAGGACTGAAATACCAGGCTTGGAATATAATGAAGTTGTTATTACAGACACTTGCCATGTATAAGCACACAGTTTGTGACATGATTTACCACATGATGCAACTCAACCATGTAAACTTACAAATATTAATTTTACTGGTTCTACTATTTTTGAAGTGGAGTAGCTATGAAAAGTCATTATTGAGCAACAGTTCATAGCTTTTATCCCACAACTAAGTGCCTATCAGTCACCACATCTGAACCACAGAGGGGGGAACAAAACAAACAAACAAAAAAATTTCACATTTCTAGCAGAGATAGCTGATTCAGGTAGTGCATTAATGTAAAATATCAGCCAATGAAGGCTTTAAATTCCAGCTTTAGTTTCACCTGCAGTAAATTTTCTCATCCAGACAATGCCTGTGGATCTTTGTCTAGCTTTGAAAATAAAGGCAGAGTATAGTCACGAAAACTTCACCAGCTTGTTTAAGATACAGTCACCTCCTAAATTAAGTGGTGTGATTTCTGCAACATTTCTGAAACTTCAGAAGCACCTTTTCTACTGGATATCCCACAACAATTTCATCATCCACTGCCAGGATCTGATCTCCAACTTTGATTCGTCCATCCTGGAAACAACATAGAATAAAAAATATGAGCTCTGAATGCTGCTCCAAAAAACATTTTTCATACCCTATTTGGGTTTTAAACGTTCTCACACCTTTGCTGCTGCACCATGGTCTGTTAAGCTCTTAATAACTATTCCATTACTTGTGTCTTCTTCACTAATTGCGATTCCAAAGCCTCCTTGATCCTGCCGCAAACATAAAAAAGCAAATGGTTAGGTACTGTGTTTATCAAATTAAGACTAAAGAACAATGAAGCCTGTGGACATAACAAAAATTTGGGTTTTCACAATGCATAAATATTTTTGTTTTCAACTAATCCATTTCTGATATAATTTTGCCAACCTACAAAGAGTATATTGGCTATCAAGATAAACCTGAAATAATTCTAAATTCAAATCCACTCCTTTAAAACTTACAAGGTCAACTGTGATTCAGTTGTAAAATTCATAAATAAGAATAACAAACACAAAATATTTGGAAACTACAAACTGAGGTAAACAAAACTTCACGATAGAGTTTAAACTTATAATTTGGAACCACAGAAAAAAATACACATAGGAGTTGAAAATACAGAAGATAGAAAAATGTGTGCTCATCCCATGGAATTAGTAAATACTTGTGGCAGAATGAAATTTCCCTAATTCTTTCACATAGAATTAAATTATTTGGATACTATAATCTGTAAGATAGTCTCCTGGTTAATTAAGGAAGGCTAGGTGACCTCCAAGGAGAAAAACTTACCAACAGTCCACAAGTCTCTATCCTTATGTCCACTGAATGCAACTGTCTTCTCCATGTCAATAAGAAGGAGCAGCAATTTTCCCACCCTCACCTCTAAGCTTAATTATTGCAGAACAACTGTCAATCTCATCCCAGCTGCACAATTTCCACTAAATATTTATGTTGTTTGGGGGGATTTGGTGCTTATAATTTCCTAATTTATTTATTTATATGATTTTACCTGAGGCACTACCAGCAACTGGTTACCAGAAGTTTTGCAAACAGGACAAGAGGTGACTTATTCCAGGGACACACAACAACTGGCAAATTATGTGAAGTCAGAGAGACTCATGAGGTTGCCAAAGACACCCACTATGTCAAAAAAAACCCTGGAGTCAAACAGGAAGACAAGACCTCTAGATAGCTCTATTCTGACTTCCATTATGTAAGAGACAACATTTGACGGACTCTTGTTACAAAAAAGCAGACTAGTGAACACAAAGCTAACTGATGTAAATTTAATTTTCAGTGCATACCTTAGGGAGTTCCACATATTGAATGTTTTTACACGAACTGAAGTCAGAATAAGCACTGGCATTTGCAGCACTGCTATCAATCTAATAAAAAATGAAATCGTAAGTGTGAGCAACTATAGTCAACATTTTATATCAAAATGAAGTAGTGTATAACCATATAAAGTGGGTCTGATAATTTTCTGGATTCATTTGAACTGCTACAACTCCATTCACAGGAATATTAGATTTACTTCACAGTTTAGATGAACATAAAATAAAATAGAATTGAGTACAGCTGTACTAAATTTAGCAGCTTTACTAAATTCTCATTTATTTTTGCCTTCAAAAGTTATTTTTCTTTTGGAGCATTTGCTAAGCAGGCAGAGCACTCTCCTATCCAGAACAATGTTAGTACCTCACACAAATAAGAAAAAACAAAGGTTTACCTTACCTCTTGATGTTGATGTGTCCCTGAAGTACACTGTGAAGCCTCTACTGACTTTGCAGGGCAAACAGCCATGTGATTTACTGCATCTTTATTTCTACAATAAATTCAGTTAAAGAATGTAGTAATACAGCTCCGTATTTCTTAGCAAAAGTTTAAGTCTAGTACCTTCTTCTTCTTCTTCAAATATCAAAACAGAAAGCTCAAAACATTTTTTCATAACTACTAAGAACTGTGTTCGAAAGAGTATCTACCTTACCAAAATTAAAAATAAAACAGAAGCATTGTATGCAGAAAATATTGAAAATGAACTTTTTTAGACAAAATTTATCTAGAACTTACCTGATAAAGATTACTTTGACTTTAGATGGTGCACATTTTATTATTGAGGAAGCATTCTGGTGAGTCCTTCCATAAAGTATTTGCCCATTTATCTATATAAAGGAAGGTAGCAATTATTTCTCAAAATATTTTAATTCCTTTACACTTAAACTGATTTTTAAGACTTAAAAAAGTCCATTATCCTGTATTACTGGCTAAAGTAGCAATTGTATTAAAATAACAGCGTATGCTGTGTCCTGCTTTCACTCTCTTCTTCCAGTAAAAAATTACTTACAGTTTAATTTCAGCCTAACACTGTCACAGTGCTAAAAATGTCATTCTCTGAGTTACATTGGGATGTCTTTGCACATCATCTATTTTCACTTGCCATTGATCATCTCATGACTCACATGGTGATAAAACAAGGCCATGGGAAATTGTAACCATAACAAATAAATGAACCACTTATATCCAACAATGAGATTAGTACTATTTCTTGAATCTCTTTATACACAGGAGCCTGAAAACTGCTGCATTTACAGTCTACAGAATTGACCTAACAATCATTGTCTTCTTTTGGCAGAGTAGATCCACTGCAACTCCCTGAAGCTCCTATGATTCAGGTATGACTGGAGGTATCAGGGTGATTTTTAGAATAAGGCCATTATTTACTCACATTTTATTAGTTACATTTGTTCTTGGAAAACTGCAGGGCAGAATTCCACTCTAAGAAAGGGAAAAAGACTGGAAAAGGACAGCTGGTACCTAGACAAAGGGAAAACAGTGCAACACCAAGGTAGTACTAATAGAAGCAGAGAAGCAGTGAACAGATGCAAGTGAGGGTTGAGCGTAACAGCAATCCCCCAGCTCCCATGCACGCTGTGTCCATCAGGCATGTCCACAGGGATACTGCGCCCTGTCATTTACACCGGAGGTGACAATCCAGAAGTAGCTCTGCTTCTAGTGCTTGCCATGGGCTCGTGAAGAACCATAGTCAGGCTGTCAGCTGGGGCATGATCTGTCATAGGTGACAGACAGCTACTCAGGAACCTAAGGAGCAAGCTCAGATGTCTTCTATCAGAAAAGGTTGACACAACCTCTCAGCATCAGTTTGCAGGTTTATAGTGTGGACAGTAAACAAGAAATCACATGAGAGCAGACTCACATATGCTGCAATGTCTTCTGAGGATACTCAGCATTTGCAACATCAAGAGTTGAAAAACAGACCTTTTCACAGATCCGAGAGAACCATCTAGCAGGTAACACTGAACTCCACAATTAACATAGACTCCGTAAGTCCCACAGATACCTTAATTTCTCTCCTAGGCTGCAACTGCCAGCCTACATTGTTTATTCTGTCTCCCTCAACCTTTGTTCAATCTCACCATGTTCTTCCTATACCATCTGCCCAGTGCATCCTCAAACACCTCCACATATGGTTTTGAAGTTAAACAAAACATTTCTGTGAGAGTAATGTTACCTACTGCTAAAAGAAAGAATGGAAAAAGGTATATCAGAGAACATATCTGCAAGTATCATCAACTGAACTGTGGTAATATAAAAATATACCTTATGTTCATACACACATTGGGAATGTTAGCTGCACATTCAGCAGTTGGGTCCCTCCACAAAGTGACTAGAAAACAGCCCAAACGTATCATGAGATAAAAGTCCATTACGCAAATGGATCTGTTCCCATTTTCCCAAATTAATTTCCATTTTATATGTTACACAGCATAAAACTATTCCAGTATTATCACGCTTCCAGTAGACAGAGAAGTAATTTTAAAATCTGGAGCACTCCAAAAAGGGATGGACTATTCAGTATTTTCCATGGTCTGCAATACACTGCCCTTCTGTACACCTACATAATGCAGAAACTGCTGTCATCCCCAATTTTGTCCATTTTATATGCACACATAGACAGTTTTACTTAGTACTACTGCAGCCAGGAATAAAAGTCCCAGCTGTGACTATATGATGTATACCAGAATGAAAATCTGGTAGCGTAGTGGTGTCTACTTGGGATACTCTGTGGATTTCAATGTCCGTCTATACTGCAGTAAGAAATCGAATATTTTAGTTTATTTTAAGTCAGTATGTTTGGGTTTCAGTATAAATTACAAAAACTCACCTCTAGTAACTCATCTGCAATCTGTAACCTGCCATCTTTGCCAGCTGCTCCATTTGGATCAATTCCCACTATAAAGACACTCATCCTGGATCGGTCTTTGTTACCAGCAAGACTAAGTCCCAGACCTGTCCTTCCTTTTTCCAGCTCGATCATGTGTAGCTCCCCTGGTAGATTTCCATAGCGCTGCATGATCTTTTCTAAAGGTAAAAGTGTGGGCAGCAGAGGTTTGATTTACATTAGAAAGTTTCACAAGTCACCCAGAGAGTCAAGATCAGTGTCCAGTGGGCAGTATGTGACAGAAGAACCCCAAACTGGACGAGAAAATTTTAAGTGTACACCACATTTTCTTTTAAGCTAAGACTTAGGTAATTTATATCATCATTTCTCGATCCTTGTTTTCCTTCTAATTTCAGAAACATGGAAACTTGTCTTAAAAAGAGACTTTTCACACATAAAATAATCTTCCTTCCAGTAACACCTTCAGGTAATAGAAGTTATCATATCAACCACTGCCGTTAGTTACCTAGAGTACACTGAAATTCTTCAAGTAGTCCTGCATGTGAAACAGTAAATTTGGACCACGGAGGAAAACAGAGACTGGAGTGCAGTGAAGAACAAATTAGCTTTATATTTCACTATGTGAACCTGGAGAAGCAGTACTAAAAGCTGACAGCAACACTTAGCACCCAAACCATGAAGCACACAAGAATGAAGCAGTTCATACTGGGCGCCCCATATCTTCTGCTACAGTGCTATTTAAACACTGAATGTTTCAAACATTATTCCAAAGGATAAACTTACTCCAGCTGTATCCAAACTCATCCTCTTTCTCCACATCCTCTGGGACTTGGCTAGAAGATGACTGTGCAACATCACAGTTCATTCCTGAAAATGCTGCAGGAGGGGGCAGAGGCAAGTTACAAAGCGAAGTCTTTTCTGGCTCTAAATCAGATTGACCGAATGTCTGTGGAGAATAAGAAAAATACATTGGCTAAGCAGACGCAAACTCCATAGGGCAAGCTAGTATACAAAAATGTCAAAATGGCAATGACTATGTCTTTGAAGTTTAAATACCAAGCAGCTGGAATTCTAAATTAAGAACACAGCACAGAAAAGCTGCAAGAGATCAAAGATCAAACAAACACGAGGCAAGGTAAGAGATAACATCACTCCAAAATGTATTCAGAAGCAAACAGAACTCACAATTAAAGCCCAATTCAGTAAAGTTTTATGTGCCACTTTATAGAAAAAGTCTCTTACAAAGACTCAAGTGATTTTTTTTTTTTAATGCCATATCTGTAACAGACTTCTACTTCATTTTATTTTTCAAAGCCACCGCATGGAATTTTTTTTCTATTAGATGCTTTGAAAGCCAAATAGGAGGAAAGGGAGAGGAAACAAAGAACTTTCTGCTTTCAAAAATGTCTCCAGAAAAAAAGAAAATTAATGGCATATTAACTGAAAGGACAATTTAAAAACAAAATGAAACAGATGAAAACTGAAGAAATCCACAGTAACTAGACTTCTGCAGTCTCATTTACTGGTTTCCTGTAAGATGTACAGGGGAAACCAAATAAAGGAGGATAGAGATTAAATAACAAAGGAGATAAATACTTTTGGTCTTGATGTATGTGGTCTATTCATGTTCACAAAAAGTTAAAAGTATAAACACATGACTACTGCAATATAATGGTTAAACACCCAAGTCCACAATCTAGCACCCCTCTATTCAAGTCAGTTTGCTTGAGGAATAAGGACTCTTATCAGGGATTTTCCTAAGTGTTTTGTAATTTATACCATTTTGGCCTGCTCAGAATAAATATGTAAGCAAGAAACTGGTGTCCAAATACTTGTCAGATCAGCTGTTGATGCAAACAACAAAAACTTAAGATGAAAACCAAGTATTTTTTCAACACTATGATTTTCTGGTATTGCCCTAGTTTCATAGTCCTCATCTCATCATTTCAGCTTTCATTACCTCCATCAGCAAGTCTGAACACAGTAGCTCAGATGGTGTCTCTGGGCGCTAGAATCACGCGTTTATCAGAGGGAACAGTGAAATTCATAGTGACATACACCTTGGAAAACTTCAATCTGCTTGAGACGGAAGGGGTCAAAAAAACTAGAAATTTAACAATTTAGTCATATGAGCTTTAAGAAAGGGCCCATTTCTCAGGGAAGATGAGTTATCTTCATTCTCTGTATGCTCCAAAGAGCTAAAGAAAATGCAAACACCCCATTTTCATTCCCTCATTCTACTTCTGCTTGAAAAAGATTTTTCTTTTGTTCATTAACTTATTCCAGGAGCTTAACTAAGAAGTCATTAAATGTTAGAAGAGTGGTAAGTTTAATATGGCACCCAAGCCAATCATTTTAATAAAAAAATGCATATAAATGCTATATGATTTGTACCATTCTACCAGTCACATTGATCTGTGCTTCAAATCCAAGACAATGTCATCCTGATGAGATGATATCATGCATCACTAAACTGTAGGAATTATTTACATTTTATGCAAATTATACTCTAAGCCATTCTAATAGTAACAGGGCAGATATAAACCTCAACTAAAGCAGCAAAATTCTAGCCAAGACATTGTTACCCATAGGAATCAGAGTATGGTGAACACGCTACTTAATAAATTCAAAGTGATTTTTCATAATCAAAAATCCATGTAAGCCCCATGGAGAAAAGTTGGTGGCAGACATCTACCTCTAAGAGGGGTGAAGGGGAGAGTAGTTCCATAAATACTAATTTTTCAGAGTACTTCCTAGAGATTTAACTAGAAAGCTACATAACATACTGCAAAAATGAGGAAATACAGTGTGGGAGCAGATCAGCAGACCTTACAGTAGTCTCTTGTGTTTTAAAACTAAAATTAACATATCGCTTTAGTAATGCTCTTGTTAAATGAAAGCATCCAAGAACCTTCCAAAAACTGAAGAAAACACAACCAAAAATAAAGAACAAAAAATTACTGTCAAGGACCTCTGGAAGTTCATAAGGTGTACATGTATGGATACATCCTGACAGAGTAGCATTTAAGAACTGCAGCCACTGTAACCTGACTGACAAAAAAAAAGCTTCTTTCTTTACCTCTGTGCACGCATACATAAATCCGAACATGTCTGATGTTTAACACAATGTTGAAATGAAAGTAAAAGCAAGAGTCCTTTGAGAGAAGGGTAAAAACCATGTTACAATACCATTTGGGTGGAGGGGACCATGTCCTGCCTCCAAAACTCAGCCTGCCATGCACACACCACCAGCAGCACAGTTTACACACACATAAGACTTTTGCTCCCTGAATCGGGCCACACACAAAAGAACTAAAATGCTTTAACTCATGAAATACTTTCAATGTGTCATGACACAGTATTTCATTTAAAATGCAAAGCATCAGACAGTGCATGAACTCATTTGGCTACCAGGGTCACTCTGATCACAGCCAAGCAAGTAATAAAAATGATAGCAAGTTTTGAGCAGATCACTTTCAATAAAGGAGTCACACGTGGCGGAAGAAGCAGTACTCCAGAAGGTATCACAGGCCATGTACAAAGCTACAGCACACATACAGTAGGACCCACTCACTGTAATCAAGACAAACCTTGAATGGTGTGGGAGCAAAAGGGTTAGTTGGGGAACAACGGAAGGTAACCCTAATTGGATTCGATACCTCCTACAGTAACAGAAAACAGCAATCCACATGTTACAGCACCTCTGGCAATACACAGCATTACTTTTGAGTAACTCGTTCTCAATTATGGATTCACTTTACTAACTGTGTCAACTTTATTAACTTCATTTATAAATGGACAGAAGTATTTAAGGGGTTATTAAGGACTCTGTTTCTTTAAAGTTCCATACTGTACATGACCCTTAGTTCAGCAGAAGTGGACAGAGATGACAAAAGGCTACTCTCATCTCAATGTTAGAAAAAGGAATTACACAGAAGCTGAAAAAAATATTAGGTTTTCTCTAAAAACATGTGCATTTTTTTTCAAATACTTTTGAATATATAGGAAATACAATCCATTATTTATGTCACAATTCTACTCCCTTTCCTCAGAACTGTAACAAACTCAAAGACAGATTTTAAAAACACACATGCAATTACACACCATATACCATAACATAAATATTTGTTGTACATTCGATATATTTGACAACATGGGAAAACAAAGGGCACAATCACTCCCAAGATGTGTAACCATCTAGAAATGACTTTTTAAATCAAAAATGCATGCAAGTAAAAATTAATCCTTTATTTGTTATTCTGTTAAGAGGTTAACTCTGTTCCTAATATGAATAACATGCAGTAAGCATTAACCACAAAAAAAAAAGATTTTTTTTGTATTTCCAAACATGTCAGCATCCTGTTCATGGTGCATTAAAAGAATTTCCAAGAAGCATAGGGAAAATATTTTCAGCATCATAGGACAAAAGCTGCAATGTTTTTTTCCGTGCAAAAAGAGAGAGCAGAGATGGAAAATCCTAGCCATATAAAAAGAAAATTAAGTACACAGCAGCAAAACACCTCATGCTGATGAGAGAGTTACACTCAGGTGGACTTTTTAACGTATACCACAGGGATTGATTTTGTAATTAAGAACTACTCCTCTGGTTGCTCTGATTAGATCATATTTAGTGGCTATGATTAATGGAGCTGGCATTTTTTTAACTTCTTCAAAACTCTTCTATGTGCCTGCATGTCTGTCTATTTTTAATTCACAGAATTTCCACTCTCATCAGCACAGTATTTTATCACAATTGGTATAAAATAATTTAAATACAGAGTGACAAATGGCAAAGAAAGACACATATAATGTTTGGTGAATCAAAGCAGACAGTGTATCATCATCCAACCTTGTTAGCGTTGAACTGAGAAGAATCAGCAAATGGATTAGTGCTGCTGAAGACAAGTGGCCTACAGAAAAGACTGTTCTGTGGGAAAGGCAGGGAAGGGTTCTAAAAGGAAAAAATAATATAAACTAAGTAAAAATATTTTTAAATGAACCTTTTGTGACTCGTGACATAAAATGTATTTATTCAGCTATTTGTGCTAACCAAATAAGGTTTGCTTCCTGCACTTCACTACAGACACGTGAAGGTAAGCAGAACTGTAATTGTCCTGTGTTTCTATCAGCTATGCTTAGCAGAGTACAGAGGAAAAGCACCAATCTTTCTACCTGTCCTAGCACACGAAGTGTTTAAAAGTGCAGAATCCAGCAGAATGAACAACAGAACATTTGTTTGCTGTGATGTGATATAGGTACAATTTTGTTGAAGCATCTCAGCATATGGGATACTCTTACACATTAGCTAATTATAACACTGCTGGAAAATAAGAAGCATAGTAAGTGAAAAGGAATGTGACAGGCTTTCAGCATCAACTCTTATATCACAGTAATTTCATCCAGAGATATGTTGCTGTTTAAAAATATTCTTAAAGCATTTTGGTTTTTTCAATGCTCTTGAAAATAGAAGATGCATCCCTAAACATTTATTCTCAAATATCATTCTGAAGAAAAAAAAACCAAAACAGCAATGTAATTTGGTAAGACAACATATGTCTTCATTCTACAGTTTCTTCAGCAATGAGAATGTAAAGCTGTGCATAAACATGATTTCTTCACTAGTGATTCACTCAAAGTCAAGAGGCAGTTCTTCTCCAGTAGAACAAGAATTTCTGCTTACACATGAAATTCATATTGGATTTTTTCTTTTATAAAGAGAAGTTTGGGAAAAGTAATTTGCCACTGTAATGATCTTATTACACTTTAACCATTGTATTTGTCATCTGTGACAAATTTTAAAATATATCTTGATGAAATTTTAAGCACCTAAAATAAGCATCACATTTTGTATATAAACAATGAAATTTTAGTCAAGGAGAAAATAAAAGATCAGCCACAGTAATTCAAAATCTTGCTTTTTGTATTTTGTCATGATGGCACAACACCTAAAAAACTACTGCTAGTTTAAAAACCATGCAACAGCAGTGTATTAATATGGACTGAGTACCGTGATAAAATATGGAGCATATTTTTCCTTTTCTCTTTTTTCAGTTAACTTGCGTTCAGCATTTTATTAATGTGCCCAGGATGCTAAGGTATCAGAAACTAGGTAGCATTTCATACAGCATAATGCTGTAACCCTACAGACTATGTGGGACCATAATCATGGTGACAGATGAATTCTTACTCAGAAATGCCCAGAGCAGTATCAGTATGAAGCACAGATTTGGTGGATAACTCCTTGCTGGTAAAACTATCAACTAGCCTTTCACAGACCATTTGCATTCTTTGGGCTATTGAGAATGAAAAAATAACAAAAACAAAGGGGAAGAAACTGAATCATTAGCAACATGTCACTTGAAACTAATTGCCTTGCCAAATACAGACAGCAATATCATATTAAATATAGCTACTGTGTGCAGACAGCTATCTATATGGGTGACTGCACATGAACGAAGGCAGGAAATTCCCTCATGAGATCTTACCATAAAATACAGATGCAAGTTTCAAAAGATAAAGACAATAAATATAATGCCAGTTACAAAGATCATAATGCAAAGCATGTGTACAGTAAGAGCATTTGCAATGTTTCTGCTTACAGAGAAACAAGCATTTGTTAGACAACAGTCAAGAAAAAAACAACAAGCTTAATAACTGGAAAATAAAGAGAGCAAAGGACTACAATTTAAACCAGCAAAGGAGGACTCTAAATAAAACTTAAGTTGTGGTAAAGTAATGGCATCCTTCCCACCCAAAATTGGCCTAAACATTCGGCAGTGGTAATTTTGTTCACATCACAGCAAATGCAAAAGCCTTACTTTAGTAGCTGGAGTATCAGTAAGAACCAACATTCAATAGAGCTTTTTCATGCAACTTTACCTTAGATGACTGATGATAAAATGGGTTAGTAGTTTTCTGCCCACAGGGAGCAGAAGCTGAAGAAGGGCTATAAAGAGACTCTGGCTGGGGAACAAGAGTTATGAGACAACTAGTAAATAAACATGCAGCTTACACAGACTCTACAACAAGGAAGTTTAGTTTCTAATGATGCAAGCAACTTATGCTCAGTAAGCTTTTGTCTGCAATGTCCATGCAGCTTAGTGACTGAAAACTTCCGTGTACTTCTAGGTCCTTTCATGTCCAATGAATTTTTTAACAGGTGCTGTATTTCTGCATGCGCTCCTCAGACATGCTGTCAATCTCTAAGGGTTGGTTTTAGTTAGACTCCTACTCTGCCCCCCAACAAATTATCTTTCTTGAGGCTTTTCAAAATAGTTTGAGGACGGCGTGCTGGAGGGTAATTCCAAATCCAAATCGATTTCATTCTAAATGGAAATAATACTTAAATCAAATCTTTGTTCCTAAAATAGATGAGATGGAACTTACAGGATTAAATATCCCATTCCCAAACACCACCACCTTGAACATTTGTTTCATCTATTACTGTGTATTACATCTCTTTCAATATTCTTTATGCTTACCCTTGGTTTGCTTATAATGCTCTGTACCATAAAGACTACAGGATTGCCTGCCTTCCGTATGGCTTCCACAGCTTGTTCGTGGCTGGCATCTCTGAGGTCAATTCCATCCACCTGTAATTGGAAGGCCTCATCTTAATATTGCAAGAAGCTGTAAGAATCATGAGTCATCTCTGGGTTTTGGTTAGGGAACTCTGAATAAAACCTAAGCCTCTGTTATTGGTGGAAAGGTTTCTCCTGACTTGGCCTCACATAAAAGTTTAAGGTTCAAATAGCACTGAAAGGATATCAAATAAACACTCTCCATGGTTTTAAAAACAGTTTTTTCAACATTCTTGGTACAGGCTTCATGTGTTTTCCCAGAGGCAATGTAATAGAAGAGGTATGATAATAAGAAGAGATAAGGTGATCTGAAGAAAGTGGTATCATTTGCCAAATAATACTTCCTGTAAATCCTATCTCAGAATAACCTACCTGCCAGGACTTGAGATATACAAACTGTAACTTGTTAGGTGCTGCAGGGTCTTTCATTATAGGGTATTATGTCAGTACAGGGTACTTTATTTTCCTGTCTTTCTTTCTTTTAAAAAAAAAAAAAAAACTACGAAAAAAAATAGTCACACCAATTGTAGCTACTAGACACTTTCCCCAGAAGTTAAATTTTTACGTCAGAGCTGTCAGACTTTCTCTCATCTGAAGAAAGCTTTTACAAAGTATGGCTAAGGACAGCTTTTTGCCTGGCTGCTTTTCTTCATGCCTTCGTATGTATTTGGGTGTATAATATTGTGCCTTGTGATCCAGGTAAGAACCATGTTATGGTGAGGTTAGAATCAGTAAAGCATTCTCACAATGACCATAATAGAAGCTAGAAGCTAATACAGGAAAGTTATTTGTTAGTGGCAATTCCTGCACACAAAGTTATTTCATGAAAATTACCCTTACCTTTTTAATTCCTTAACTCTACCTTAAACTTAACCATCCAATGTAAACAAAGAAGAACAAAAAAACAATCTGAGAAGAAAATTCTAAACCTGTGAGAAACTGAATAAAACCACTAATGCTCTCTGATTCACCATCTTTGAAATACTGTATGCACTAGTGGAGAGAAAAGCATAGATATACCACAGCTTTAGGAACAAATAATCCATTCAGGAACAGACACATAACACAACATCAATTATTTAATTTCATAAGCTCTCTACAACTTCTGCAAGCATCATAGCCAGAGATAATCCCCACATTCACAAAAATCCAGGGATTTAGATCCAAGGAATTTTTTTTTTTTTAACTATGTGGCCATCAAGCAAAATTCCACCTCCCAAGATGTCATACATCAGAAACACTTTTGTATTAAGGTATTATTTCAGGATCGTTTACATGGATCTTGTAGCAGACAGTAAACTACAGTTTAAGTATCACCATGTAAAGCAAACCCAACCTAATCCAGGGAAATAACAATCATCTCCATCACCCTGCTTATATGTTCTTACTGATGGACAGACAGCTAAGGGTATCCAGAGAGGTGAAGAGGCGTGCAATTCCCAATGGCTAACATTGGAGATAGGGTAATTTCTGATTTAGGGATAATCCACAGGAAAAACAGATTCCTTTCAGCATTCAGTATCTTTAGGCAGGAAAGCAGGAGTGGCTGCATGAGCACAGGATGGGCTGAGCAAAAGAGAAATCTAGAAAAAGCTCTCCCTGCAACATCACTGGCTACCATATCCTCAGGCACAGGCACAATCCTCTTAACTACCTTTGTATCAAATTCAGATTTCTTCATGTCATGAAAAAAAAAATGTGTTGCCCTCAATTAGTGCAAAAGATGCACAAGAATGATGTGATCTATTAAGATTTAAGAGGGAAATAAGTCTGGCATTTATTTGCATGACTTGCTATTCACTGTCCATTTCTGTTGCTACCCAATATGCAAAGATAAAACCAAACTTAAGCTTTTTCCTACACATGATGGTGTTAAAACAGATAGATAGAACTGCTGAGTTTGTAGATGCCTGCTCACACAGCCACCTACGATTTAGGTTGTATATGCAACTTAAAGCTGCCTGCACACAAACATCATCAGATGGTACTATACTCTTCATGGCTCAAGTGGTGCCAGTTGGAGCAATTACACAGCTGTCAGCCCAGGACCAACATCCATCTCAGAAGTTCCTGAAATGCTGGAGGTATTGCAAACAAAAGGCACTTGGCTGGTACCTCCACAATCCGATCTCCAGTTTTCAGTGTTCCATTTTTGCCAGCTGGGCTGTCTTCCAGGATGTGCTTGATAAAGATCCCTCTCATCACTTCTCCATTACTCAGGCGGCTACCCATCCCTCGTCCTCCAACAATGCTGATCCCCAGTGACTTGCTAGGCTCTCTCCAGAGCTCAACCCTGTTGTGACAAAACAAGGACCAAAAAAAAAGTAAACGTGTTGTGATTATGACAATGTTGCACACTGAAGGCATCTGGATTTGCAAAATGGTTTAAAAAAATTCAGAAATAACTTTTCCTCAGGATATTTTGTCTTTCAGTGGGAGTTATATATTGAATTGCTCAGAAAGCCTGTAATTGTGACTACTGTTGTTAACATTATTTAGGATTCTGATAAAAATTTTAAAGCTTTCTCTTCATCTGTTCTTACTGGTTCCTGGAGAATCAACCTGTAAATTAGTAAACAAATCAAGAAACTACTAGATTGGAGGTTTTTAGCTTAATAGCAGTAAAAATCAACAGTCAATTACTCTTGCAATGCACAATATACAGAAGTGCAGCAATTCTGCTGTTTTCTCATTACTCTTAAAATATATTACAGGTTTCAAAATTTTTGAATTTCAAGTAAGACTTCATAGTGTGCAACTAGATCTGCACTTACTTTCTGGGCTGGTTCCAGTTACTGAAAGCTGCATTTTGAAGCTCACTTTCTTCTCCCTCCCCCTCTTCACGCTCCGGAAGCTCTGAGAGTTCCCTGCTGATGAAAAGGAACATGCAATTAATTTTTAAAGAACTCATATAATCACTAGATTTCTCTGCAGAATTTCATGAATTGGATCACCCTGCAGCATTAGAATTTGTACACAGTATGTGTAAGAAACTTTTCATATGTCTGTTAGAATACATATAGTGTTTGGGGCTTCCCTGTCTACTTGTGTCCGCAATTCAGTTGCTATCAATTGACAGCCACAGAATAAAAGACTCTACATTTTGTCATGTCTGAAGGTTATTATTTGTTTTTTTACAAAAGCAGAAATTACAACAGCAGCATTCAAAAGCAGTTACTGCTTTTGGAGGTTAACTCCAAGAAAAAAAACATATTAGTCACTTGAATATTCTGGCCTACAACTGTAATGAATTTTTTGTACTCAAGGAAAAGGACAGCATAATTCATTCTTTCCATTATATATTCTGGAAAGACGATCAATGCCATATTCTCATGTTGGAGGCACTGAGTATTTGTGGTGATACATAAATCAAACTGCATGGTCTTTAATAGAAGTTTGGGATGAGTAAGTATTCTATACTATTCCTTGGGGATCAAAAACTTATAAAACAGACTTTTAAAAAATGTCAGAAAAATTTACTGCCAAAGCAAACACTCTATTCTGGGCAGTTTTTTATTGTAATGGCTGCTGTTCTGAAGAAAATCATTCATCTCTCAGCTCTTCTCAAATAAAACTTACCTTCTCAAATGGCATAAAATGTATGGGAAGAGTTACATATGAGACATCTACGGGAGAAAACAGTAAGACTTTTGACTCACCTGACCGTATGTGAAGGAAGAAGTTCAAGTGGCACAGCTCCCTCTGTCTGTTGTCCCAAACTGGCCCTGTACTCGTCTAAATTTTCTGCTGCCACATACGTAATACTGCAATAAAACGGGACATGATTAAAGTAGCATGAGGATAGCCAGGGTGTGAGAAATGGTTATGAGGAAGCCACTCCAGGTTACTTCAGATAGCCACTTCAAAGGCACAATGCTGGTATGCTGGGAATAAGGCACTATATGAAGGCTTTGGGACTTTGCAACAAATATTCATTTATGACCTAATTAGGTAGCTGAAGAGCACACAGTTTTCTGAGGGCTGGCCACTCCATTTTAAGTAAATGGTGCTTAAACAGTGACAAGAGTGTGAAAGAGATAATCCAGCTCCAGTCAAAAGAGACTCCTGATGCAAAGAGAAACACTGAAGGATCTATGAGGTCTGAAACACCACTATCATCCTAAATGCTGTCTGAAAATGCTTCTCAAACTTGGTTTGTAGGAGGTATTGTGCTTTGTTGTGCAGTTTTCTATTTGAGGTTCCTATGCTTTTGGTGAAAGATACTGCACGGGTTTGGACACACAAATGTGTTACAGCACACTACCTATGCATCAAGGAGCAATCCCCTGTTCATCTCCTTCCTCTACTTCCAGCCAGCTTGGGAGAGTTAGGCAGTCATGTTTCAGCAGCAAAATGTCATGCAGACTCCTGAAGTCATGGTGTAACCCAATCAAGTTTGAATGTCAAGACCAGAAATGGCCCAATAGACTAGGGATGGGGAAACAAAGAGAATGAAAGAAGATTAAGGCATGAAGAATATTCATTTAAAAACTTCCCTCTACAGGCAAAAGGACACCATGATCTAAACAGGGCTACTTAGACGGCCCTCCTCCAAGATGCCTTCTCTTCTTAAAAGCCTTTAGTTGTTTGATAAGCAGCTCACTATCAGATTCAAGTTTGCCAAGAAGTTGGAAAAAGAACAAAAGATGGAAAAAGAACATAAAAAGAATGGCTGTCCTTTTATCCATCACATGGTTAAAAGAAAGATGGACAGGGGTAAAAAAAACGACAACTTGACGAATTCAAAAGGATGCTGAGAGAGAGTCCTTCACTTCTGAGTCACTTATTTACTTGGAGCCTTCTCCTGTCCATCACTCCTTGATTCCTCTTCTTTTTGTCATCCCCTGACTGCTACTGATTCCCCCTCTCATTGGTTTTCTGCCAAATACAGATAATAGCAGAAGGCAGAGCAAATAAACTTTTATATGACTAATGCTGTCTGTACAAAACACTCTACCAACATTATCATAAGGACCATCTTTATTTGTCTTCTTTGTGCCCTAGCATGTTCCCTACCTCCTCTAACTTGTACCATATCTAGAAAAGAAGATGGTCATTAAGGGAGTCCCTAAAGTGCTGAACAGAAGGAACTCTCCAGTTATTTTGTCACCATCTTTTTCTCATTAAATCTCCTCCCTCTTCTGCTTTGGCCTTCTTTTCCAACACAAAAGCATTATGCGCTTGGCGCAAAGCTTTTTCATTTTGAAGTGTTGGGGAGCTAACACATACAAAGGAATGAATACTCAGCAGAAGGTCACTGTCTCTTACCTGTCTTTGGGCATTCCAACACTAGGAAACATGCAAGACACACTGCAGTAAATTCTGTGGAGCCCTAGCAAAGACACCTCTTCATTTGAAGCGTCTAATAAAAGAGTTTTGGAAAATAAGCACTTCTCAGACATCTCCAACTCCAAATACACTGAACTATAGCAAACAGCTAGTATTATGGTCACAAAATTCTCATGGGGCAAATGCTGCTGTAGAAGCACCACCCACTAAGCTTAGAAGACTACTCTGCCTCTACAAAAGCTATGAAAGAAAATGCATCATTCATTCAGTTACATTTACCTGTTTCATCCCTATCAAATTCAGCAAATTCCATCCTTTGAAAATAAGTAGGATATAATGTATTTTCCCTTGAAAGACAGCTGCAGTAAGGAAACCAGAATTGCAAGTGACATTTATGATGGATAGAGGGCTTGGACAATCTCCTTTGTGCTAAACTACAGCTGGAAGCAACTGTTCCAAGTATAGAAAGGAGAACAGTAGGCTCCTAAACCGGGAACAGATAAGTCCATATTCAGCCTGGATAAGTAGGGTGTGATCATCTTTCAACTCTTGTCCAGACCTTTTGTACAAGTCGAACCTGGCAAACAAATTATGCAGGGTTCAAGGATAGTAGTGGTCCTTACCTCATACATCTGTGCAACATCAGCATTAGAGATCAGCTAAGGGGGAGGCAAACCATATTCACTCCAACTTCCGGAATAACCTACTGTTTTTCACTATATGAATAACTGACATTGTGCTGGGACATTCAAAATGCAGAGCTCAAAAGATGCTCTCAAACAGCCTTATATGCTACTTACAAACATCTCCCAAAAGCTCTCTTAGGTAGATAAGTTTCCCTTTCTGTGTACAGCACAGCAACTGAGAAGAAGTTCACTCCACCATTTTAAAAATTCATCTAACACCGAGCAACTGAATTACCTAATTGTTTCCACAGATGGAGCCAAATTTAGATAATATCACTGGGAGCTGTTACATTTCTATTCCAGAGCTTAACTATAGCTCTAATTGCCTCATTCTCAAAGGAGCATTCAATATGGTTTTAACTGTTCATTATTATCTACAGCTAAGCTTCAATAATATACTTCAGCTACTTCATAAATATAAATCAGAACACTTACTTACATTTTTCAAGAAATAGCATAGAAAAGGAAACTAAATTACATGGATCAAATGCATGAAAAAGTATAGTCTGTGTAGGAGTTCACCTTTGTTTCTTGTTCATGATTTCTGAAGTTAACTACAAAGGTTTCCACAGCTAGTCTTATTAGCTAAGCTGTATTACTGATGTGACTGTCCCTTCTTCCCTCTCTCCTTTGTATACTATTATTGAAAGGAAAAGTTATACAAAAATGCTAGCTCTGGAAAATATGTATATCAGAAAGTCATCTTTGCTAAATGGCTGTCTGTCCTTCTCCTGCCTTCTGTGACACAGAGCAAGGTCAGATTGTACTGAAAACCTTGGATTTATATCTACTAAGAATTTTTTTGCTGTTTATAACTTCATGGGCAGACATTCCAGTTATCAAATCTGTTACTTGATGGACCACTACTGTAGCTCACTTCTTAGAGTGTTGGGCTCCTCTGATCAACTCTGCTGACTCTGCGCTGTAAAGTACAAATAAAAATCCACCCAGGCATCTGAATGGTTCATCTGCAAAAGGGACTGATAATTGCCTTAATATGGTCAATAGGAAAGAAGGTAAGAGAAACAAATGCCAGAAAACAGAAATTAAGACACAGAGAACAGGAAACAAGTAAATGACTGCTCTCCTATTGTGTTGCATTTCTTATCTGCAAGAGAAATTGAAGTTCAACAACTTCAAGGTAAAGTATATACAAGACTTAATCATTTCCTCTTTCATAGCTGTAGAGCTTAAAGGAGAAAGTGTTCTGGTTTCCTTTCTCGAGAGTTACACCCACCCTCCTCCCCCTCAAAATATGCACTAGCAATGAAAGCACTGACAATGGAAACACCAAAAAGTATACATATGAAAATATCTTGTAAACACAACACTGCATGCAGTACAGAGGAACATTTATCACATGCTTGACTGAACAGCCACACAAAACCTTGAAACAACAAACCAAGTAACGAAGTATGAAAAATGTTCTGGACAAATTACCATCATTAACATTTAAAGTCTAATTTGCACCTTTTTATACATGAAGGAAGTAAAATGTAAGTGCCACAGAAAATATGACACTGAGATTAATCCAGATATCAGTACATCGTACTTATGCCAATTCTAGCAGTGAACCCTGTACACATGCACACACACACACACGTGCTCTGAGCACGTCTGGCATGGCTGTCATGGATGAAATTTTAAAATATTAGCAATAGTTTTTTAGAATATGGGCATTTTCATTCCAGTCTTATGAATTATGCTCCAATCTTCAATTTAAAGCCATATATGTATACAGATATATACAAACACACACACCTTTTATAAAAATATATACACATCCATATGTGCATGCGTGCACACACACACACATACACACAAACACACACAAAAAGAGAGAGGGAGTATATGTACCTATATCTGGATATATCCCTGACATTACTACAGATGTCATAAAAGCATGGAATGATTTTACAGACAAATCGCAACATAGAGTCATAATGAGTTTCTGAATTGCCAATACTCACACATAACAGAGGGCCTGATCATCAGCAGGTGCTGGAGAAGATCTAGAATGTGAAGCATATGATGCAGCATCTTTTTACAATGGTGTTAACAAATGTCAATGTCTCATGCTGAATGTGAGAGGCATACTTATGTCGTTAAAATTGAGAGCTGCTTTTTTTCTTTCTCCTTTTATTTTTTTTCCCCATTCCACCTCTGTTTCATTTACATATCCCCCAGAAAGCCTCTGCTTTTTGTCTATAGCAGTGTTTATTACTAAGCATGGAAAATGGAATTGCCATCTATCTTCTATTTCTTGATCAGGAAATCAGCTCCAATTTTAGGCAGGTGAATTCTGATTCAGCTCTGTAATTATGTGACAGATGTTACAAATGGCTGTTGCTGAGCACAAACCCCTGGCTTTTATTACAGAAATGTAAGAGCTGCTAGCAAGGTGGAGTGAGAAGTGAAACAGAATGCTTTCTGGTAAAGCCACACATATGGATTTCCACACACAAAGGGGAAAAGAATTAAATATCTAAGTCTGAAAATCAGATTGATGGTTCTTGAACTATTCAAAATCGAATTTCCTTTAACAAAATAAAACAAAGCCTTCATTTGGCAAGCAAGAACAGTGTTATGTTTTCCCAGTAAATAATGTTTGACACTGAAATGCAGCTTTGAAATTAACATACTGTTGTTTAGTCACTTTTTCGGGGAATCCCATGTCCTGGTTTTGCTGCAATAGAATCATAGGCCAGTTATGGTCTGTGTGGTCATTAGCAGTTTTGAGTCAGCCATGAGCTTAGGCTGAGAGGAGAAAAAGCCCAGGCAGCTGACATAAAATGGCTCACAGGTGTATCCCATATCATAAACATCACACTCACTATGCAGGGAGAAGTTTGCTCAGGACAAGGGTGCTGCTCATCCTCCTGCTCCTCTCATAGGTCACCATTCCTGGAGTGGTTTGCTCATCATTCTTTTCCCAAGGACTGCTTTCCCATTTTTTTGACTTGTTGTACATTCAGTGGGCTGAATGTATACAAAGTGTACCTTTTATACTTTATATTGGCATTAGTATTAATTTGGCTGTTTCATTAAATTTGTTTTCATTTCAACCCATGGGTCTCCTTTTACTTACCCCTCTTCTCAGCTGGGGAGGGGTCATGAGGTGATATGACAATGCTATAGTTTAGTCCAAGATACACTAAGGCTAATCCTAAGCTCCTGCTACCCAAAAAAACCCTCAGCCTAGAAGTTAAGGTGCCACCTTTAGAGTCCTGTATGGATACATAGGAATTAATATCTAGGTGACCAAAGAGATCCAAAGAGATTCAACTTTCTTATTTGAAATGCTGTCCCTTAAATCGAAAATCCTGCATGGTGGTATACCACATTAGCCCTGAAATTACATCTATAGAGTTGTGCATTTCTCTCAGCAAACAGGAGAAACAATCATGAAATAATGCTCTGTATCTGCAAATTTCTTATTTAGGACACTATCCCCTTATTTGTATCATAGTATTTTTCCAGGAACCTGTACTGCTCCTGAAATTACATATTACAGAGAAGTTTAATTATGATGAACAGTTTTGTATCAAAACTATGTGAGCCCAAAAATACTGTTATTATTCTTGCAAGACTCCTTTAGAAGGTACCAAAGGATTTGGTCTTTCAGCTCTTCGAAGTACAGAAGCCAGTTTCACTTTAAACCTTTATCATGGGAAAGCACTGAAGAACATAAATACAAAATGAAAGACAAAAATCTTAAGTAAGAATATGCATAGCAACTGTCCCTCTACTGTGAGGCCTTTCAGAAAGGCAACACACTTTTCTCTGGAAAATCTGAATATTCACAGCTAAGGCAAGATTTTCGTATTTCCAACATATCTGCAAAAGACTACAAAACAAAACCTTATATTCATACAGTTTGACATACAGGAACTATAAAAGGATAAGCAAAAATAATGACCGTGTCTCTGTTTGGTCCTGTCACTATGGCACTAATAACAGATTCCTCATAGAGGAATGGTGATGTAGCATCTATGTATCTAATTTCTGACCGCTTATAAATTAAGTTAGAATTTAATTTTATGTACACACAAAAAAAAAATGGTTATAACTGACAAACCATTTTCTATTTCCTTTCTTTTACTTCATTAGAGCAATAATGCAGGATTTAGCAGATCCAAGATTAAATGAATAAATGAATTAAATGAATAAATGCAGACGTGTGCACACACACTCACATGTACATACCAACTGATTCAGTTGTGGCAGTTGGAATTAAAATAGTTTGAAAGCCTACAATAATAATCAATGTCACTGACTTGCTCATATTCACGCCAGAACTGGCAATAATATAATTCATTATATGGTCATATATCCCATTATTTAAACAAGCTTTCATTAAATAATAATCCTAAAAGCATGATAGCTACAGGGAAGAAACTGAACCTTCCATCTACACTGAAACAACTCTGCCTACCTGCTCCCAAAATGCCGGGTCTCTTCAAGGCTAGACTACCACTGGGAAAGAACAGAATGCCCTGCAGTCCATTTAAAACTGACAGAAACCTCTTCAGTAAATAGAGGATTCTGTTACCAGAAGCTCCATTAATCCCATTTGCAGATCTGACCCAGTTCATGTTGCTATGGGTTTGAGAAAAACAGCTTCTAGAATTTTGGAGCTGTAAAGCCAGCACCAGTATGTCTGTAGCACTATTCAAAACCTTAGGAACAACCCTATTTCTAGATGGTGCAAGTGGGCAAAGTTAACTCCACAACCACGACAGCTATAAAGAATTGTACTTTAAGGTAAAGGTATAATTCTTCAGATTCAGTGAACTCAAGACAAAGAAAATCTGTCATCAAGCAAGTAGATTTTTTAAAACATGTATTAATTACCGCAAGTTTAAAATAGTACTCCCAAGAGGAGGTATTTATGCACTATAGCAACAGCTCCTTTGTATGTACTAATAAAAACTTGGAAATAACTTCACAAAACAGACTGTTCTTGCTGTTTGTCACAGATGTACTCAAAACGTTTTAAACATTACTTTTCTGCATTAACATCATGTGTCATACTTTCTGTCTGGCAGTCAAAACCAAAAGCCATAACAAAGATCTCTTCTCAAGTGAAATCACTTGTGCAGTGGCCAGAACAGTCCATCTTTCAGAAATACAAACACCTTGAAGAAATTTTTACTGTCTTTAGAGAAGTCATACAATGAATGCGAAACTCTAACTAATACTATTCCTTCCATAAAACCAGGGCAGTAATGAAGATGATTACTAATGACAGTAATAACTTTTCTAAGAACATTCAAAGCCTCTCACACGAGTGATTTTATCTTTCACACCCACAAAGCTGTAACCAGGACGTGAATTATCCATCTGAAGCTGTAACTTAAAGGTAAATTCATGTAGTAAAAACAAACAAAATTTTCATTTTGAATACGTGCATAAATAACCAGATTCTGATTATTAGCCTTTTCCTACTACAGTTCGCCACCTATCTTTACCTACTTTATATCTGGTCCAATAAGTGAATGCCGCCTTAGCATAGCCCGGGCTTGTGCATTGGTTAAGTTAGTGGTTGACTCCTCATTAATGGACAGGATGCAGTCCCCCACACCAATCCGTCCATCACGACTTATTGAGCCTCCATGGATGACACTGCGGACTATCATTCCTGAGCCATCTTTATTGGAACTTACAGTCATCCCTGTAGTGAAAAACACATGGAACAGTTAATAACATCTGTAAACCTCAGCTCTGAGTGACAAGAAAAGAAATGCAATCTGGGACAGGGAAGGTAAAAGCCAGACAGCTGACCTGCCAATGTCCGCAAGCCTATAAGCATTGCCCTTTTTCTTCCTTGCAGTTTCCTCTTTACAACAGGAGATAGCAGTTACAAATCACAATCACAATATCTTTACCTTACCTTATGTCATTTCACATACTAAACTCAATATAAAAAAACTAAGTAAAAATTTAAGCACCAAATAAAAAAATAAAGGTAATGAAATTGCTTCTAAAACAGTCAAATTTACCACTCTTCTGGGTGGTCCACTGAGTTTGTATACCACATTTTAGTTTGGCTTACGAGGGTTCTCTTTAGAAGCAAGGTAAAATGATTAAACAGCTAATTAAGAGCACAAGGCCAATACTACCACACACTTAATTACAACAGAAAGCCTGAATCACATCCCACTGAGATAGTGGTTGTCTTCCTGCACTCCTGGATGGGCCACCGCTTAGGCCCAGAAGAGCATCCTCACTTCTGCAAGAGCCCATGCACTACTGATGGATACAGTCCACTACTTGAGTTACACCACAATACCACTTGTTGTAGAGCAGGACATTACTTCTTAATGTTTATACACACCCTTTAACTCCACTTTCTTTTCATTTATGGGAAATGAGACAGAGATGCTCTTTCCCTTCCTTCCCATGGGGAGCTTATGAGGACTAACTTGTGGTGCTGGGCTTCACATATATTTGTGATCTTTCTTACATGCATCAGTTGTCACTCTTACTCTCAGGGCAGTTGGTGGTCATGAAATCAACCCTGATGACAGTTCCAGGAAAAAACTGTTCTTCTCTAAGGCAATGGAGAGGTAGCTAAGGGGCAGCATCTAACAACTATCTTAATATCGCCAAACATATTTTTGTTCTTTTTTTTGTGCACTAATACGGAAGCTTTCTTTTACTAACAAAGATGAATCCACTGAAGAAAGAGTGCCTTAGAGAGAAATATTTATTGGAGGAGGCACTGACTACCCCACTATGTGTTCTGCTGGTTTTGCATGTGAACATCAGGCTAGCAAGCACTAGGAGTGTAGTAACCCTTACTGCAAGCCCTTGCCTTATTGTCTGACTGTGAGTAGAAGGAAGATGAAAGATGACAGCTACCCAGAGCAGAAGCTTCAAGGATACCGACTATGAAAAAATTCTAACTATTATATATACAAATACGGCTATAGAAGACAGAGTTGAACACTCTCCTCTGTGACCTGAGACCTCAGGAGACAGACTGGCTGCACAGTTTAGACGTCAGCTGTAAGCTCCAGATTATCCAGACTCAGACAATCATAGAAACAACTACCTGCGTATCTGTCTCAGAGGAAAAAAACAAATACTGTAACCACTTAAACAGCAACAGTAATCTGGATATTCATTTTTGCTTTTTAGGACTTCTTCCAGAAAATTAAAATTTCTTAACAGTGTTGGCTCCTCACATCCATTTGCAGTTGAGATGAACATAGGTGTCTAAAGCCTGAGAAGGTGGTCCTGACTAGCAAGGAGCTGGCCAATAAGCTTCTTAAATGCAGGAATACATGTACCTCTCTATATTGGAATTCAAGGGTCATCTTTTTGAAAAAATGCAAAACCCATCTTCACAATGCCACTTTATATTAAACTGATGAAAGTGTATGGTGTTACCATTAAATGGAGATTTGCCAGGTAATGATGTCACCTGTGGTCAGGCATAATTTAAACATGGTTGTATCAATCTTGTGATACAGACATCATGCCACTGATATATACTTTGCAATTAGAAAAAGTAGAGGTCACCTGTCACCTACCCTTCATATTAGTAACGTTACAATGTTGAGCATATCACAGATGGCATTCACAGGTGCTGTCCTGGGATGGATGCCCTAGTGTTTACATTCACATACTCATTCCCATAGCTCAGTCAGATCTGAGTGTAAAAGTAACTCCACAACACAGTGGTCTCCACCAGAATACAGGCAGTGTGCATGGAAAAGTAAACTGCCAAGTAAACAGCTGACATGTGGTTTGAAATTCTGAGCCTAACTTTGCTGCTTGATTAAGCTAGTATCAAAAAAATGCATTACCAAGGCTAGCGTAATAACACTTAAGCAAAGTATCACACCCAGTTTCTACGCTGACATCCTCATTACAACAGATCTGCAAAGCTCATGTCACACTTTGGACAGGTACAGTTTCAGGTTTAAAATGTAAATGCTAATGTCAAGTTGCCAAATGAATCAGTCAGGAAAATGGCTTTCCAGCTCTTCTTGCATGTGGGTGCTCTGTCCTCTTACCTTTTAAAAATCACAATCAAAAGATTTGAGTTCCAGCTGTGGCTGGGTCTGAAGAGCTGTCGCAAGCATGGGTAACACCATTTAAAAGGAAAAAAGAAGTGACAGCTCTCAGCTGAAATAATTGATGCAGCTGCAGCTTTCAACATCATTCACAGCTCTTCATTTAGCCCCTTTTTTAAAAATCAAAGTTAAAAGCAGTGCACACATGTGTGTGAATTGGTCACTGAGGCCAGGCATCTTCCCAGACCAGAGGACACAGACTGGTAGAAAATGTCCACAGTCAAAAGCCAGGGGAAAGCATTATTCACATTCACACTGTATACATAAGCGGCCAGTCTTACTTGTCATGCATGTAATGACTGCCAATGTGTTCTCTGCCCCAAGTTTGTATGTTTATGCTGTATTATGCTTGACATGAAATTTGCTTTGTATGTTCACTGTCCTTAAAATACCCAGTGACATACATGAAAAACACTGCTCCATTGAGGTAAGAGGATACAGGAAACAAAACTTTTTCAATAAAATCGAAATGCCTGCAACTGCACCATGACCTGCATTTTATACAGCCTGGCAATGAGGCCAGTAAAGGCAGTAGTTACCCAAGCATCTCTTACCAATGAAAGTAAAAATTTATACCCACATCCGCCTTGCCTACAGCTTTGTATTTTAGGGAGGCTGATTTTAAACCAGAACAGTTCCTGATCCTGTTTGGAGGCTGGGTGTATGATGCAAGAGAAGGTGATACAGGGCAAACTAAGCATCCACACATCAGAGGGCAGTTCATCTCAGGCAGAAGCGCCCACTGAATTACAGCATCACAGTGCCCCATGCACCTCTGCACAGCAAGGGAGTCCTGAGTGGTGGCTGTCTATGAATAAAGGGCCCATGGGCTGCTTTCGGTGTGCTTTCTGTTGAAAATCCATCTTAAAGAATTTGCAGAGTCACACAAACTCCTGCCCTACCAGCACCAGAGAGACTTCAAGAACATGCAGATGGCCAAAGAAACAGCACCAGGAACCTAAGCCAAAACAAATGAACACACCAGCCATGAACAGGAGGAGAGCACCACTACATTCCACCACAAAGCCTCCTCCACATTGGCTCTGGGAACTGGCCTGGGAGGATACTATCTCCATGCTCCCGCTCACACTGCCCAGTGGAACCTGGTTTCTGCATCAAATATCAGGAGAGGACACTGAAAAATGTTTCCGTCCACTGTGCGTGTTCGCTGCAAAACATGCCTCTATACTCAGGACGTTGCAAATCACAGACACTTAAAACTATGAAATTATCTACAAAATGGTAGTTTCATTGAGCTAAAAATACTACTTATTAAATGCATGAATGATCCAATTTTCAGAAATAACTGAGGCACTTCAGATACAAGTACAAATATGTAGCAAGGATGCCAACAGCTTTAGATCCTTTTGACCATCCTCAGAAAGTGAGATAATTTTGAGTTTACATACATTTCAAATTCTAGTCTGCAGCTTTTTGACCGAAGTGTTCTACAGCATTCCTTGGCTGTATCTCTATTTACACTGTATAAATATACACACATTAGAAAACAATGTATAAAAATTGTTCTGTTAACAGTAAGGAATGACTCAACTTCTTTATGGGGAAAATAAAATTCTCAGCAAGACCAGATACTATATGTTTGTGTTCATGCTGACAGCACATGGATTCACCGCCACCAAAGCCAAACATGGCAAGAGCAGTAGAGAATGAATACCTTGTTATGCTCTCCCATCTTTACTAATAAAACAGGAAACATATGAGAAAAACTGGTCCTCAAGAGGTTACAAAATATGTTAGCTACCTTACCTAGACTTGAATTGCCTTTTGCAATAGTGATAGTCTTCTCATACATGTTTTTGACTGCATCTGGGGTTATGGAACTTGCCTCCAGAGATACTGGGCATCTCTTTTCCATTAAAAGCACTTGATCCTAACACCAGGGAAAATAACATGAGTTCAGAATATCAAGATAAAAATGTGATTTGACATATTGACCTCAACTCACCTCAAACAAAAGACATATGTGTAATTAATACAGATTCCTTATACAGACACTGGAAAAGTTAGTCCATCAAAGATCAAACCAATACATGTGAGATTTCTGTTTTCACCCAGGTAATATAGCGAATCTTCCAGAAAGCATGCTTTTAATTTAGGGACATCAGTTACAATCTTAAAATTAATGAGATGAATTGAAGGGCTCTAAGACTAGTTCACCACAGATATCTGACAAACTACCAGTACTAAAGTAACAAATCTCATAAGAAGTCTCAACTCTTTTATGAATTACTTAATATTAACACTGAATGGAAGAAAAAAGTAACACATGTCACAGTGATTGTCATATAAAGGAATATTATGCTGCATGCTGTGGCACCACAGGCTAGTTTGTGAGCTGAACTGAGCAGGCTTGCACAAACACCAGGATGCAAGACTTTCACACCACTCCCCCTTGTCTTCCTAGGCCTGTTTTCCAGCTGTGCACCTCCTCCTCCTTGTGCCCATGGCTCTGTAGAGGTTAATAGCAGCTAAGAAAAGCCCCCGGCCTGCTTAGCAGATACACTGCTAGCAGATACAGCAGCATCTACTGATGTAAAGTATGAGCAGACTTCTATATACCCCTGTATCGCAAGTCTCTGAGAGATAACTAACTTGACACCACGAATAATCTCCTGTTTTGGTTAGGTCTAAATGCTTCAGTTTTGATCTGAGCTACAACATCAGATAGACATTTATAATCAAAGAACCATACATGGCTGTAGGAGACTCTATGGTGTAATATGGACTTTCCATAGTTTTGTGTTTTTTTTCAATTAGTATTTAAAAAAAAATAGTAAAATCTTTACTTTTCCAGTGGGATCAAGCTGCATGGTAGCAGGAAGGCTTTTACTTAGTGCATTTTCTGCTGCTGTCTGAGACACAGTCCATGTTGCTGTGTTTTCGCTTTCATTTTGGTGGATATCCAAAACATCCGGAGGCAGAAGATCCTTTTTAGTAAAACTGGTTGTAGTTTCCAGGCTATTGACCACTACAGATTTTTGCTCACTCACTCTCTGATTCAGATCCATGTTGTAAAGATTCTTGTCAGATACAGGAAAATCAGCTGCAGCATTTGAACTTTCCTCTCCAGCAGACTGTTAAACACATCAGAAAACGAACAATCAACTCTTTTTTTGCATTATAATTAAAAAGTACATTTCATACTAAAATCTTGAACAGAAAGTAATCTCACAGATTTAGTCGTATTTGTTGTAATGTCAGTGTCTTCAGTAGATACCTAAAGGCATTTTACTATAAAATTTACTTGATTTTTCAGATAATTTCTTCTGTTTAAAAAAACCCAGAAATTAATGAAAATCAGTTACTGGTGAAGGCCAAATTCTGATTTGGTACTCATCAATAACTCTACATTATCTTCACCAAAGTATTGACTACTCAGACATTCCCAAACTAGATATAACTCCAGCAAGTTCTTAAAATTAAAGCATCCAGCTGTCTTTCTCATGTGGAAGAGCTTTGCAAGACCAAGGTCTTTACTTTCTGAATGCTTAGCAAACAGCAATTTCAAGCAGCTCAGCCAATAAGCATGCAATCTAATCACCCATTTAACTGTCCAGAAACATATTTAAGATATCCCATCCACATGAACATGGAAGATTAAAAAGTTCTCCAAATCTCATCAATAATGAACATGGGAGTTTTGAAGTGGGACAGTGTAATACAATGATGCAGTTACAGAAGTTTATCAGTCAATATTTACTGCAAGTGTACCGATTATGGCTGCAGTACTAGGACTAAGTTCTCTACATATAATTTATTTAGACTTTGAAGATACCAAGGTCCTCATTTCAAATATTTTAAGGGATTTCAATAATCACAATAATCACAATTTCTGAAAAAATAAAATAATCTAGCTGAGCTTTCAATGTAAGTAATTTTGAAAACATGTAGGCCATTACTATTAGACAGATACACCAGGGACATAGAAGTTGGAATTAGACGCTCTCTATCATAATATTGATATGTAGTAAAAGTAGTCACTGGAATGTCTACCTCTATCTTAGTTATTACTCATTGGTCCTATCAATTCTTTTATTCCTTTTCCAAAAAGTGAGGACAACATGTTGTGGAATGTTGACTGGAGGTGACTTAAAAATTTAAATCATACTAAAGGTGCAGCATTATTCACACATTAAGGAAAAGTATAATAACATTGGAGAAACTTTCAGGGTAGAGTGCAACTGGTATGCAAGGAATCCATTTCACAACAGTTCCCTAAGCAATGCTGCTTACAAGCAGCACAGGGGATGGAAGATTCCATGGCCAGGCCCTGTGAAATCACAGCAGAGATGGGAACTTGATGGTACTACAGGACTGATAAGCTGCCTGTTTGCAACCCTGTGCCAACAGTCTGCCAGTTTTTGACAACGTATTGTCCTTGTGTGAACTCTGCTCGTTAAAATGTCATTATAATACCAAAACACACTTCTGTCCTAAAGGCTACCCACCCCTAAAGTGTGACCTCCCCTCACTGAGCTTGCGCTCTGAATTTTCTTCAGCTATATCTTTAAAAGCGAAGCCAGAAAAATTTACATCAATCGTAATAAAGGTATTTATGACCAGAGTCATTCAAGCTCCATCTTCAAGGTAAAAATTATTATAAAAATGGTTTAAGTAAGGGTGGATGCTGGGGAAGACATCATCATGGACAAGTCAGGGCAGATACTATCGCTGACCATCTCTGACTCCTGGGATCAGTCAACGGGCTAAACCTCGCTTCCCCCCCCTTAGAGATGCCTTTGGGTAACATCTGGACTCTTAAACTTAGAAATCCTCTTGAGCTGCTCTTTGATTTAATGCTTTGGTAAACCCTTGTATATATATCCCTTGCAGACAGTGTATTTATCACCAGCAATCTATAAGAACTTGTATTTCTGTTGGCTTGCAATAAACTGCACTTTTCATGCTGCCAGTCACAGAAGTTCTCTCGTTGGGCGCTGCCAGCTCCTTTCTGGCTGCATGGTACCATGGAACGCAACTAGGCAGGGAGTGTAGGGGGATTTTAGTGAAGCTGGAGCCAGGAGAGTTCAGATGCACTAAACGCAACCAGACTATAATCTTGAGCCCTGACAGTTCAGCCAGACTGAACGCAACAAGGCTAATAGTGCCAAACTGGACATCACTCGGAATCTAAACCTAGCTGCCCCAAGCCCCTCTGATATCTGAGGACCAGCTGGAATGCAAGGGGGTTTATTTTCTGCCAAATTACTTTACCCTTTCACGTGACACACATTTCCCAGGATTTTAGCATATTTTCAAATGTTTCGTATGAAGGGCCTTAGAATTATTTTTCTATTTCATGAAGTACATACATGCTTGCTCTGTCCACAGAAAATAATCAAAAAAAGCTAACCTGTAAATCAGTGGTTTAAGTAACAACTGAGAAGATAAATGAGCAAAACCTAAATTATACGAGTTACCTGCATGATGTAACCCGATAAATAATATTCTACCTTGTAGCGAACAGAACACCAAGACTACAGTCTATATAAATGATCTCACAAGGTTTCAAAGACAGCTGGAACATGTACTTTTTAGTCTGTTTTGTTTCCATTTCCAAATTAGTGAAAACAAGACCCAGATGATATTCAACATTTAATCCATATTCCATATACACATATTGGAGTTACGGCATGTGCCCATTTTAATTTTCCTTTCAGTTAAAGAAAAGCCAATGCTGCAATTTTTAAGGACAAACACAATTTCAGGAATTCGTAACTACAGCAACAGATGGCCTCATTTGAACATTTGCATTACTTTAAGTATTTTTTTTTCATCACCTCTTTTAGGAGTAACACCAAAAGCATTCACCTGTCAACTGCCCTGCAGTCAGAAATAGTTGAAATACCTCTACATTCCTCATAGCATTGAACAGCAATGTTTTCATTTTTACTAAATTTCACTTGTTTCAAAAGTCACCTTTTATGAAGACATTTTTTTCACTATGTTTACTTTGTGAAGTCACTCATAACTGCAAAGTATAAAATGTTACTTGATTAGAACTTGACACCTCATACTGGGACTTAAAGAGGAACACTAAAAGGTCAGGATCACAATTTAAAAAAAAAAATGTGAACCAAAGCCGTCTTTAAGTCAATGCCGAAAATAACTTAAGACTTTCTAGAACCTCAACGTGATATATAATGTAAATCCAGCCTCTATCTCATAAAACGCTTCTCATCACGCAAAATGCATAATCCGTTTAAGTAACAATTACAGAGTTAAACAATGCAATCTGTCCCACTGGCACAGCAGAGATGTGCTCATCTGTGGATTAGGAGAAACCATTAGAAGATGAATTCAGCTTTCCAACCTATGCCTCATAAGGACTGAAGATATTCCAGAAGGATAAAGGGAGTTACTGCAGCTCAGGTGGCGGAAAAGGCAGCAGCCACTCTACTCAAGACCACAGACTGAAAAACTTCGAAGAAATCCCTACAATACTGCTTTCATAGATGACTGCTACGAGAAATTACTTGGAAGACTCTGAATTAGCAAAATAAATCTGTATCTTGCCAAGGAAAAAAGAGCATGAAAAAACGTGGAGAGAAACAAAACACCAACTCTGATACAATCAAGTAATTATGGGTATGTGACTAGACAAAAAAAAATAACTGATCTTTGTAATACTCTTAAAGAACTTATCTTCATTTACTGACTTTAAATAAAAATTATTAGCAATTGGAAGTTTGATATATACAGATTCACTTTTAGTTACAGTATGAATAATTCACAGAAGAGCACAGTAGATTAACTTGCTAACTATAAAGCATAAAAAAAAAAAAAAAAAGCTTAGGTTCAAAACTTGCTTTTCAAACCTAAAATGTTGTAGAATAATGCAGTTATTTTGTGTTACCACCCTGTACTATGCTCTGAAATAGTAACTGTCAAGTTTTTGTAGTAGACTGCTCAACATAGCTTTAAGACTGCAAACATTTCACAATACTTTATCTGGCTATACAAAACACAAATCCAAGCTTTCAACCTTCTAGCTGTCTCCTCCTTCAACAGAAACATCTGAAAGACACTAGCACTGCCCTGAAAACAAAAAGCACTTTAATTGGGTAACACATAGTGCAGTTTGAACCAGGATGACAGAAAAATTTTTTATCTAATAATATAGCAGTTTCACACTTAAAATCAAAGTTTGTAATCAATAAAACCATCCTCTTTTTACCTTGGGAAGAGAGAAGCTGTAGTTCAGCTCACTGCTACAGGCACTCCCGTGCAGAGCTATCATTGAAGCCTGGAAGATGTCACTCTCTAGAGAATACTGAGATTCAAAGGTGCACTCATCCACTAGGTCTGCCTCGCTGGAGTCCACCTAACAACAAAAGCAATTCAATCATCCAGGCTGTCTGTTACCCTTACAACACGTAAGCCCCGAACACATATACCTCAGCCACTACATACTGACTGACACTTTCTTTTCTTCTTGCTTTTCCCTCCACGTTTTACATTGAAGTTATACTTGCACAGCACAGCAGGAAAAAATTCTGCTTCCAGTTACAATTCATGTTACTACGTCTTCAGAGGTTGCAAAGAATATCTGAAGCAAAGTATGAATCTCAACTGGAATGAGTTGCAGGTCTAAGGTAGGCTCATGTCTGTTAACAAAAGTATGAGGTGTTGGGAGAATTCTGCTGTACTCCCTGGCATCAATATTTTTATTTTTTATAGGAGTGGTTGGGGTTTTTCTTCTCTTTTTAGTTTTCTTTTACAAGAATTAGAATGGAAAAAAATATTGAGCTTCACTCAACTTCATAGGTTCAGTTGTTTTTAACAGGGTAGAAAAAATAAGTCTTCTGGAAACTGCAAAGTTTTTCAATACATTTATACAAGAAAATTACACAAGAAAAAATTATTACACAATTTTTTAATGATTTTCAAAATAGTTTGCATTTGACAACAGATTAATATGGACATTCTCTCATCTTATAGGAGAAATAAAATTTTAAAAATAGTTCCAGACATGGACATGTGCAGTATTTTTTGCTTTTTTGTTCTAAAAGACATACTACACTTTGATTAGAATGACATGGCCCCTGGTAGAGCTCATATGCTAACAAAATTGATCAGCAAGTTTAGAGCCATGACTATAGCATAATCTCGTAAGAAGCAGCAAACTGCACCCATCTGCAGAGATGGGACCTAACTGTTGTTTTTCAGCCTCTGTGGTTAATCATACTATGAATTCATTCTATCAGATTCACAACCGTGATGGCAACAATCTACAGAGATTCAATGTTTTATTCATTTTCAGGGTATAAATGATCCAATATTTTATTGTCTTAACCCTATAAACTTAACAGCTAATTCAAATTACTTTGGTGTAACTTACTTTCACAACTCATCCTCTTGAAAATGCAAACTAGAGTTACTGAAACTATGATCTAAAAAAAGGGTTTGTGAAAAACAAGGACAGACCTGTAGAATTTCAATGTAGATTTACCTATGAAAAATAGTATCTCGTGAGTGCAAGCTACAAACACATATTCAGCTGGGTGACTGCACATTCAATTTCATATTTTGCACATCTGAGTATCCAGCTGATAGAGTTCACAATTTAAGCATATTATTACCGGACATGTTTTTTCATTGTTCTTTCACAATTTTATTTGTTTTATGAATCACAGACAGAAGTAAAATTTTTAAATATTTACATTTTGATCTGATCTTTTCAACACATCTTTAATTAAAGGATATTTACAAAATATAACCTGTCTTCTTCATACCTCTTCTCAATGAACAGAGTAAGACAAATACTGTTATGTAACTACTGTACCAAGGTAACAAACCAGAAGGAGAAACAGGCAGTTCTGTTTAAAAGCAAGTTATTAAAACCAGCCTGTCATTTACAAATGTGAAAGAAGTAACAAACACTGGTATCAGTAATTCAGAGATTTTTGCCTCAGGATACATTTCAGGGTTCTGTTTGCTTTCGAGTTTTTTCTAATGAATTAAGTACTGGTGTTTAGTAGAAACTGCTTCCCTACTCATGTCTCCAGAAAATGAGGGCCAAATAACTTCAGTATCAGGCTCAGATCAGTACAAATATTGAGAAGACAACATTCAGAATATATTCTGGTTTGAGGGGATTTTTTTTGTGGGTTTTTGTTGTTTTTTTTTTTTTAAAGTACTATTTCCTTTGTCTTTCTTTTCTTTGTCTTATTGGTAACTTCCAGGCTATGTAAGGCAATGAATATTCAGGTAAACTGTATAGTTTCTACAAGCGAATACCTTTTGACCTTGCAAATCTCATAATCACTGATGGATGCTGAAGTCTAAAAAAATACTATTAGGAGGAAGCATTGGCAACTTCTGAAGACTGACAGCACTCCTTGTAAGGCTGGCTTACATGCAAAAACATAGTTCCAAAAACTTTCCAAGGTAGAGAAGTGAGGTATTATGATATACAGAGGAAGAGATTTATTTACAAAATAAGCACATGAATATTTCTCTGAACACAGTGAGATTTTCAAGGGGATTCTTGGTCCATGCAAAACACTTGCTTTTCTTCCAGCAACTAGTATATCACACAGGCCAGATTCACAGCTCATGCAAACAGCCAAAATCTTCAGAAGACAGTGGGGGTGGATGAGTAATGTGATGACAGTAAACACTAAAAAATATGCATGAACAGTGACAAAGCAACCCCTTTCACTGCAAAATGCAAAGACTTTAGAAATCTTTGGTAAGTTGGGCCACTAACCAGAGCCAGCTCAGCATGGAAGAGGGCTGCACCAGCTGGCCCCTCCTCCTCAAGTGACTGGGCAGTGTAGAAAAAGCAATCTTCCTTAGCAGAGACATAGCCCTCCTCTGGTGAAAGCTGCAGAAAGAATGAAGCTCTGAGTTGGATGACTGGCCAGGACACAGGGTGTGCAGAATGCATTTTGTGTGGGGGTTCAGAGAGACAAAAGAATTCCAAATGCAGGAAAGAGTTCATTTCAATGACAGTCACAATGTTGAATACATCAAGAGATAATTATTATTTTTTCAAATTTATCTTAATTGATTTAGCTTTGTATCTGATTTTACATTCCCAAGTAATGAAAAAGGCCTATCCGGCTATACCACAGAGCCCACAGCTTTGTCTAAACTTATTTGCAATTTCTGCTCGTACTAAGCATATACTAAAACTGCCATTCTAGCTACCACCAGGGAAAGAGCCTAACAGAAGAGGCCTTTACAAACCTGTTAGCCACAGAATAAACTTGTTACCAGGCAGAAAGCCTGCATCCACTGTCTGTGTTTTAAGATTGCATCTTCTGGATGGAACAGCGTCACAAGGACAAAATATAATTCTGACTATAAACAAATAGCTTTTTCCAACATAATCTGATGCTAGGTAGATTTGTTCAGTACTGCACAAGAATCAGTGATTATTCACAATGTTTAATTAATTGGTAAGCAAAGTATGTGAAATATTAAAGTACAAATGCTGAATGACTACAAACTGCTGGGAACAGAGAAAAAGAAAACCACACTATTTCTCTTTGAGAGTGACATCTTCTTAAGTATGAAAATGTTGATTTGTAAAACACTTTAGTGTGTAACATAGAGTCTCCACTACAAAAGCAAATTTAACAAAGCAAATTTAAAAAGTACCCTCTTACTGTGAAAAGCAAAAACATCAGCCCTTCCCTCCCACCATCTCCACAAAGACCTAGTAAGAATGAAAGTTTGCGATCTGCATCCATAGAGATTACAAGGTTAACATTTAATGAAAAACAAAAATGAACCCCAAAGACTACACTTGGGCTTACAAATATAAAGAAAGGCATCTTCTTTTATCTATCACCTGATGCCTTTCTACCAATTTGAATTTAACACACTACAGATGCTAGTCCACTGGCATCCTTACTGATAACACTATCTTGGTAACCCTAGGTCTCCCGCAATATCATTGTTCTAATTGTTACAGATTACCTTCTAAAATCAAGTCTGAAATTATTTAAGGCTATACTAAACCAGTTTGAGCTTAAGACTACTCACCATTGTTTAAACGTAAAGTGTGCAAAATAAATACTAAGACTGCATATGTACTGCAGCTTGCAAAGCAAAGGAATAGGCAAATTCCAGGCACACCACATAGAACTGACTTTAAGTTATCATCTCACACCTTCAGAGAATCTTGTAAAGTATAGGAAATTATTCCTGCTAACTTGCAGCTCTGAAAGACTGTGCTGGTTAAAAGATGCTTTGCTACTTTCTCATCTGGAAGCCAGGTGTGCTAGGTCACTACACCAGTCATACACTACACAGGCCACCCCTACATGCAAGGAGATTTAAGATGTCTCTTAAAGACAGTTTCTGGATGTTCTGAACCACACAGCTGTACCCCAAAGCACATCAAGTATATGCAGAAGTCAGGACCATCATGTACCAACTTAAATGACATGAAAAGTACTCATCAAATTCCAAAATCCTTACAGGCAGTGGTTTGGCAACTCCTATTTTAACTATTCCTGTGGGGGCTCCTTTCAGTGCTTGTACTGCTTCCTCCAGGCTGCCATTTTCCAAGTTGATATCATTGACAAACATAAGTCGATCTCCAGGAAGAAGTCTGCCATCTTGCTCAGCCACACCCCCAGGAACTAATGAGCGAATCACAATTACGGTGTTTGCTGGATCAAGCGGATCCTAATGAAGTAGAAGGAAGAAAAACACTTCATTTTATTCACTCCTCTATGTTCTGAGGCTATTTTTTTATATATAAGCTTTTAATAATCCAGCAGAGATAGGTTATTAAAAAAGTCAGAGCTCTGCTCCAGATGAACCCTCATCAGGAACATACCCTCCTGTCCACACATTTAGACCTTCACCTATTACAATTCTTAAACTGCAAAATCTTTTCTCCTTTCTAGGTGGTGTCCCACAATGTATCTCTAGTGTAAAATACTGCAGAGTTCTGTTCATGCTGTTACTGAATAATTAACACTAGAAATTCAAATACTTCCTACTACAATGACAGCACTGCAGACTTCATCCTCCCTGACACTTCGTGGTTTGACAACACAGCTGGGCAGCGCAGACTGAGGCAAAGTTAACACATGCACTCTGGTGAAGCAAAGGCCTTGTTTTCAATAGCTGCTAAACTTCATGGCACTAGATCTTGCCCAGCTCTTTTTATGAGGCAAGTCGTCTGCATGACTAATTAAACACTTTATGTGAGACAGGAATATGTCGATATTAGCACTCTAATCAACATGAAACAACAAAGTGGTGTTTACTTTGTAAAAAAAACCCAAACTTCTTTGATGTCCCAATTCTCCAACACACTGATTTTTATAAAAACAATAGTACCAAATACTAGTAACAGGAAGGTATGATTCTGTTATAATAATTACAGGTGCACACATTTGCATGATTCTTACAGAACTGTATCCACAAGGAACTATCACTACATGCTAATATTACACACAGCAATTCACTTGAGTGCGTGCGCATTAAAAAAAAAAGGAGAAATATAATAATGTACTGGCTTTACTGACAGCAAAAGGCAGAGAATAGAAAACATCCACAAAGCGGCATGCAACTGTAACAAATTTCCATGCCAAGATGTACATTCGAGAGGATGCAGACCATCAAGGCAGCACCCAAAACTACAGGAATTTGAAACTGCTGAAAGCTAGTTAGAAGTAGAGAAGGAAGAAGGAAGGGAGACCAAGCAGACCCTTAACATTTCATGGTAGTTAATGCAGCAAGAATGCCACAGAGCAATGAAAAAACAAGTGGAAATGCAACTAGCACTGCTGGAAGTAAGCACTTAAGCCTGAACACTGACATCTTCCTCACTATTTTAATAACATGTATTTACACTGTCATTTTAGGTGACACTGATGCATTTTCTAAAAAAAAATAAACAACTCTCTAGTGTACACAATAGTCTTCCCTGGGATGAGAAATTTTGCAGACTTTCCTACAGGCCTGATTTGTAAAACACATAAAAGAATTTATCAGTATGGACGTAAGTATCCTTAACTTTAGAAACTGCTCATTGAAAATTAATTGAAAATTTTATGGAAGCATAAAAATACAAAGATAAATCTCACTGTAAACTTATTATTCACAGTCTTAGGTACGTAGAAACTTCAGTAACAAACTGAAATGTTTTAATGACATGTGAAGGAGAGAATGTAAAACAGAGCATAAATATTCTAACATTAAAAAAAAAAAAAAAAAGGGTAAGTTTTAGAAAGCTGACTAAAGCTGTAGATAAATCAAACTCACTTTTGCAAAATATATAAACCGAGTTAAGGTATTTCCACAACCCCTTTTATAATTTCTGTCCATACACAAAAATCAGCAACTAACCACATAGGTAAACAGTGTTTGTTTCAACGTTTCAGAAGAGGCTGAAGCAAAAATAGTTTTTAATTTGTGCTGACGTGGACTCCAAGTACTCAGGCTCAACTATAGCATCTCACTGCAGAGCATCATGAGTAACACATTAAACAGTAATCACTGTTTCATAACACAGATACGTGACCATGTCTTTACCCTTTGGATTATTAAACTACACCGGTCTTCACCTTTAACAGTGTGTAAATGCAAAATATACTGAGGCATAGCTTAATTTTAAGCAGTGTCCTGTGGGCATAATTTCCATCTGGAAATGAAGGTATGCACATGCACACACTCTTAGGGACAAGATCCAGCAGAGACCTCAGAGGAGACCAGGTCCTGCAGCACCACCAAACAGCTGGACAAAAGCCTATGCTGACCACAGGGATAAATTACTTGAAGTCAGACTAAAAATTACCCACTGCGACAATGGGTAATAGGAGCAACATTTGTTCTGGGGTCCTGACCAAGTGCAGGCTGGAGTCAGGCACTAAGGTATTCACCAGGACACACCAAGAATCACAGCTAGAGATACCCAGGAATTCTTAAGTCAAACACAAAATGAATAGGGACATTTAGGCATGCCAGGGACAGACAGCAGATAAGCAAGGGATTTTGGAACAGCAGTTCTAGATTTTAGTAAATCCTGCTTTAAGCACCTAAGTACTTTATTGGATCTTGCACTAAGCACCTCACTGAAGGTGCAAAATACACAGCTAAATGCCTGAATATTCTGACTACATCATTTATTGCCCCTGGGGCACTAGAGGATGAATTTCTGAATACCCTAGTTTAGTACAGAGTATCTATTTTTCTTGACCAGTATTACTATTATCATTAGAACCTGCAGTTTCAATAGAATACAAGGACTAAGTAATATAGCTAGTAGGGTGCCTACCAGCAGCAATATCCCTTTAGCTGTACTGTATTGCTTGGTTTCCGTTAACATTTACCCTCAAAATACACATTTACATCACACAGACAGGCCCAAATAATACGAAGTATTTTGTTCTGTACTCAAATAAAGGAAGTGCAAAAGTTACCTGGTAGTCCAGTATACTAAATCCAAGCCCCATACTCCCTTTCTCCAGCTCAATGTGCTGTACTTCTGTTTCCCACATTGCCAAAGACGAGCTTTGCACTTCTTCGACACTCTGACCCTCACGAGCTATTTCTGAAGCTGTTCCCTCTGTGTCTGAGGAGCCAATGAATCCAAGTTCTATGTGAGCCTGAGAAAAACAGTGAATGTTCACCAATACAATGTAAACATTTGCGGATATGCAGAGATAAAACTCTGTTTACAAAGAACAAGATAAAAACTATGTGCCTCTAAACACGCAGAAAGCACAAGCACTCAGTAGAGTTAACAAAAGAAGTCTGATAAACCTATCACAGAATTCTTTGTAACAAAATAGCTATGCTGGAAGCATATGAAAATACCCACTGCAAAAAGTATTTACAAAATGGAATTTCTGTCAAACCAAGAATTTCAAAAAACTTCATTAGTACATGTATTCAAAGATACAAGAAATATCTGTTATTAAATAGTATGTCTAAAAATATGCATTGATCTAAACATAGTAGCACTGACAGAAGTTAGAACATTAAAAAAAACCACACATGAATACACATACATACACATGTATGTTGTTCGCTTCTCTTGGTTTCATAAAACAGCTTAGCACATGTAAGTGGAATATGATGCTTTGCCTCAAACTCTGTTCCTACAAATGCTTTGTATACTATACTGCAAGCCATTTCTACATGTTCAGTATGTTAGGCTGCCCAGAGCTTTGCACCATGAGGGACGGAAGTATGACATGTCTGCCAGTGAATGCACACACAGCTCTGCATGACACAAGCCCAGAAAGCAAGTTCAAAACCAGATTAAATATACTCAGATACTAAAGAACACATCATTCAGCTTGCCATATCCCCACACCTCACCTACAGAAGAGAAGTACCCAGATAGACAGACCTGCACCCAAAAAATATTTGTGCCCATGACCTACCAGGTGTCTTCTGGTGGCCTAAAGTACAGACAATGAGTGTAATTTGTTTTTTTCCTGTTTATCTAGTTCCAAGTCCTAAAATATTAAAGTGTATTCCTAATCTTGTATGAGAACATTGTATGTTTTTTCCTCAAGAAAAGTCATTTTCTCAGCGATTTTTTTAAAGACAAAGTACCTTTTCTGTGAGTTGAACCTCTGACAGACTTAGACTGTCCAGTAATTCTGAGTGAGTGATGGGGGGAGGTACTGGACGACAACACACCATTGTCACCTTAATAGGCAGTTCTTTCAAGATATTGACCACATCCTTGTGGTTTTCTCCAAGCAAAGAGATCTCATTCACCTCAAGAAATGAAGAATACACAGTGTTTAGAAGTACATACAGTGTTTAGAAGTACAGTGAACAAAAACAGGTAAAAAACCCACAACTCACTTATCACTTCATTTGAAAAACAAACAAAAAAAACACCAACATGCTAATGGACTTCATCAACCCTTAATTTCTAGTCAATTTGGTGCTCAGAATCAAGACCAGGATACGTTTTTGAACTGAGTAGAAAGCCTCATAAATTTGCATGCAAACACCACATACTCTGTCAATTCATGTTTCTTGCACTCATGTGAACGAGATTCGCAGTTTAATTCTAAGAAAATGATTTAGAAAAGTATACAAGTGTTTAGTTCCTTAACTAGGAATATTCCTAGTTATCCCTAGTGTAGGGATATTCCTATTAAGTCTTACTACTTTTACTACATATTTTTTTTTGGTCACCTTGAACTGTATCTCTAAAATCAGCCATCAGCAAGAAATGCACATAAGGATTTGCACTCACATAAATATGTGCAAGTACATACAAAGTGACTACTCAAGAACTTCTGGTTACAGCTGTTACACAGTTAGATATGCTATATTCCCAAAGTCACAACATGTGAGAAGCAATCAGAATCTACTGAATACAGGCTAAGATTAAGTAGTATTTTTCCTTACTTCCAGCAGTTCATCTCCACTGAACAACTTGCCACTTCGTCCAACTGGCCCCTCCGGTAAAATAGATCTGATGATATGATGTCCCACTGTAGCTTCAAGGCTTATCCCTAACCCACTGCTTTCACTAAATTTGTTAACTACAGCCACCTGAAATAAGATTAAGAAATGGTTACTTTTGACACATTTACAACTGTATCTGTTACTTTCTGTTTCAATTTACATAACAACACGGTTAATATTCCAGAAATGAGAAACTAGAAATATTGTCATGTGCAATCTATTACAAGTCAGGTAAAAAACTGTCATGTGTAATATATTACAAGTCAGGTAAAAAACTGGTCAAGTAAAAGATGAAACTTTGATCACATATAACTTCAGCAGAAACAAGTGGGAACTATATATGACAATAACATATCTAATAATACTTTCGCAGAGACTACAGATCTGGCATGTAATTTTGAAATAAAAATCCTAAACTCAGATACTGCTTTTCAGCTGCATCTACAGTAAATGTCCTATGCATTATTTAGCTCATTATATCAAACAATTCATTTGGTATGCAGAATGGGTAGGAAGTTTCGAGCACTAACATCAAATTTTGGCTAATGAAAGGAGCTTTGAAATTCACCTTAAATACTTTTTCTCTATAATACACATATAGCCTTTTTAAGCTAGAAAAGCTGTGAGCAATACTCATAGGCACAGTAACCCAAGAAGCTTGTGATTCTTTTGCTAAAATCAATACAGAAAAATATGTATCTATTTTTGAAATTTATAATTATTATGAAGTAATCACAACAGCTTAAGAAGCATATGTATTTTCATAAATAAAGGAACAAATTTAATACAAACATATTTCTGTCTATATGTTAGCAACATAATAGGTGGATAGATCAAAGGGAATTTAATAAGTAGTAATCAAAGTTTACCTACCACTATTTCATAATTCGAACCCATAATCCTCTGCCACTTTGCCTCTGTAGCTGCTTCTTCTGTAGTAGTTAGCTGGAAATCTAAAAGTTATGTCTGAGATTACTGTGATAAAAAGTAAAACATCCTGTCTATCCCTGTAGCTGATATGGACCATGCAGGACTACAAAATAATTTCCATGACATCAGAACTCTCCTAAATATGACTAAAAGTTTTGCATGGTTTTGTCTCACCAGGCCTGGTTTTGCCAGAGGAAAAAACTTGCAAAATCGTATTAAATTTCAAAAGATAAGAAGTTCAGTCAAAAATTTTGGTGTGTATGGCTAGGAAGGAAGGACATTTACTTAAACGAGCCTCAGTGCTGAGTGAGCTTAATGCAACTTTACAAGATAACGGGCACAAAGCAAATGAAAAATCTAAATGCATGCCCTGGCCATTTGCTAAACTAAACTGTATGTGAGCTGGTCATATTGATCCAGGGGGGTGGCCAAAATACTAACATAAGTGATACTGCATACTGATCCTTTTGGCTTACAGTGTCCAAAGTTTTCAAACAAAATCTGGAGGTTTTATACTTTCACAGCTATGAGCACAAATAGAAAAGATTTTTGGAAACTGTAGGCTCTAGAGAACAGCGAGGGAACAGAAGTCCTAGCTTTTTAACATTTAGCTCTTTAACATTTTTTGGCTGTTTTTCTTTTGGTCAGATTCACACACATGCACACATACAATGAGAAATATCTCTAATAGTCAAAGAGCAGCAATGACATTGGAAGGGAAAGAGGGGAGAAAAGCAATAATGCTGTGAAAAATACAATGAAAGGCTAGGCAGCAAACTGCAGCAACTCTTAATTTGATTGAAAGTTTATCTGTAGGCTGAAAAACCCAGAAATGCTCTCCTCTTGCTTATTTTCCTCTCATTCACACTGTTTAGATTCTAGGGCAGGAAATAATAAGCAGTATTTAGATACAGCAGACAGCAAACACAGGAGATTTAACAGAAGATCCTACATATTCAAGGTCCATGGTCTGTGCTGTGCCTGCAGGAAATATCAAAATAAACTCTTTGGATCTGAATGCTTATCACAGGCGAAGACTGGAATATTCACCACCAGGTTAAAAGATCCCAACTCCCACTGACTTCTTGCATGAATTTATAGTGACTAACAGACTCAGACAGTGTTTTAAATCTAGTCACTGCTCAGAAATGTTCCTAAAATTAAAGCCAGGTATTATGTGGAATTAAAATATGAGAATACTTTCCCTAAAGCAGAGACCCTGCAGTATCTGGAGGAAAAGTGTCAAAAAGAAATTTTTCAGCTCTCCAGTGCAATGGAAAGCATGAGTTATAAAAAAAGACACATATTACAGAACTTACATGCATGATACTTTTCATTTTCCCTCTAGCCCTGGAAGCAGGAAAATGTTAGAAAACAAATCAAGTGCTGCCTCAATCTGGACAACATATCACATATGGATACTGAAATGCAGCACTGCTCCAATAGCTCAAGAGGGAAAGGAAAATACTCATTAGAAAACAAGAATTTCCACAAAGAGCATGGGAAGAGTCAGAACATATCAGTGCACCAGAACTGACTGAATTTCATTTCTTAGCAGAGAATACAGATTGAGAGGAATGCAAGCTCAGGAATTTGTGAAAAGGAAGTTTATCAGAAGACGCAGAAGTCCTGGAACTGGAGCTGGGCAGCTGTAGGCTGTTGGAAAGGTACAGCATGTTGGGTAAAAAGTTTAGTACACAACTGACTAAAGACAACAGAAATACAAACTTAAACTAAAAAGAGGTCTGAGCATGTAGCAAAAGCAGACTGCTTCATGTGGCATCTTTGACACATAATCACTTTCAGACACAAAGTGTCTTGATATTGATTTTGCAGCGCTCAAGAATGCGTGCTTACATGTATAATCACTTTCTAGCTGTACCTCAGCTACATACCACACAGGAGATGGAAAGGCACACAAACACCTGACCTTTGTGTATGCATACCCAAGTGTGTTTTCACAGAATATAATATTAAATATTGAGAACCTGCTTCCTGTTGTTTCATGTCCTCTCCAGTATTTATCAAGCTGGCACTACATGGCAGTGATGGGGATCCCTGTTCTGTTTCACTGTTATCTGGAAAAAGAAGAAGAAACCTTTTCAGCTATTTTGTGTGTTGCAATTTTCATCAAGCTCACAGGCACGCCTCAGGGCACTGACTTTTTATTCCACTGGACTTGAGAGAATCTGTATTTGGCAAACAGAATCTGGCAACAATGGGCCCAGAAGAAATGCTGTATTTTAAACACGTTTTGTCTTCTCTTAATGTTTTGCCTTCTACAGTGCATTTTCCATGAAACAACTACTAGTAGCTGCTTCTCTGTGATTGAAAGAAAAGTTACTGGAAAATCTGTAAATACAACATTCTTCAGCACTCTTGCATTGTCTTTTTTCCCTTCCTTTTCTTTCTTTTGTGCAATTCAGGACACTGACACTGAAAAATAAGAACACTATGGACTTGGAGACCTGCATACCTGACAAGACTTTTCACATGTAGAAAGCCCCTCCTACAAGAGTTCTTTTAGGTATGTTGCTGATTGTCAGCTGTCTTGGATGAATAAGTACTTTCTGAGCATTCTCTCTGTAATTTTTGCTAAATGTGGGAATGATAGGATGCCATATAGATAACATATTACCGTGTTGTTCAAATTCTTGTGCAAGGGTGGGGGTTATGCTTCAGTCCATGAATTGTGATATACTCTGCTGACAGCAACCTACAACACAAGTAACTGAAAAAAACCTGTTGTAAATCCAGCCTCTATGGAGATGTGCTTGTTCAAACACACCGACTTTGGCACATACACTTCAAGATTTGCACATTTTAAGATTAAGATTCACTAATACCATCTCAACAGCAGCAAAATTAATGTTGGTTGCTGTCTTCTCTTTGTACACATATAGAGTTTATGCCTTATCAGACTATTAATAACCTCTAGATATAGACTACTCCTCTCATACATTGATCTTGTGACACTGACAATCAATAGTGAATGGAGCTGAGATTTGCTTTTGCTGTTGTGAAGGATATCTCTTTGCTTACACTTGAATGAAGCTCTCATGCCTTAGCACGAATAAAAAAATTCACTGCCTTCTTACCATTTGAAGATTTGCAGGATCAAAGTCTTGAAGCAATTCAGCCAGAAGTGCAATGCAGTGCAGACCTTTCAATCCTCACTTTGAAAATGTAGCAAATAATGCCACTGTGTCTAAAAGATTAATCAAACCATAGTAGACCAAATTCCACCCCCATGTACAACAGCTCTGCCATCAGTAATAGCTACCCAGAATGAATCTGGCACATTTTATTTTCAGTTTGCAATTGAGAAGAAGATTATTTCAAGCCAGCTTTAAAGCAAAGCCAGTTTTAATTACCTTTGGCTGTGCTACTATCCATTGTTTTGTATAGTAAGTCCTTTTCAACAGCAGCATTGAAGTCCTCCTGGGGCTGAATATGATTTTCCTGCTTAAGCCCTCTTCTGATCAAAGTGAGCTGAACAGTTTGTCCTGTGTGCCGCAAAACGTCAACTGCTTGCTGGTTAGTAAAACCCTGAAGATTTGTTCCATCCACCTGCAAGATTAAGCAGCTTTTCAGCCCACAAGACACCACCCAGAAAAAAATGTCCAGGTCAACATAATATGGTGAGTTCTCAGCATCTGTTATCCTGAGCACAAAGCAAGCAGAGGGACAAAACCAAAAACCTGGATGACTTAAATGACACTGGATACACTAAGCACTAGCCCTGGAGTACCCCACAGCTAGGTAACAACCAGTACCACGGCAAAGTGGGGAGAAGTGCTCTGCATGCCCACCCTGGTGGGGCCAGGCAGATCTGCTCTGCAAGGTGGGAAAGGACGCTGCCCATGCTGTGTGGGGCACCTTGTGCAGTCTACCTGCTCAAACACTTCAGCCATTCCCACCTTCAGGGAGAAAATACTAAGTGAATAAACCAACACAGTCATGGATGGGAGAGCTGGGGATGGATGGGTGAGGAGAAGCACATCCATCTACTCTGGTAGGAAGAAGTACAGTGCACAGCTGTTCTGAGGCCAAGTAACCTCAAAAACAGTGAAAGCTACTGAACACCTGAACACTGTGAAGTCCAATTTCCCAGTCAATCTGTCCCTGACAGACAGATGTTATCTCTAGTCCATGATAGTATTTTAAAGAACAAGATTTTGGTCTCTTCTGTTCGAAGCTTTCCCATTATCTCATTAACTCAGGACTGTTTTCTGAATCTCAAGACTTTAGAATTGCTCAATTTCATCCATTATCCCCAGAGCACACCGTTTTTTATTCTCCTCTCTGCAAACTCCATATTATTCTATTCTTTCTCTGTCTTACCCCTCAATGGCTTTAATTTCTGAAATATTTCTAGCCGTACTATATTCCATGACTCCTGTACTCATTTCAGTCTATCTACACAACACACACATTCCACAACTTTAACTCCTCTTGAATGAAGAATAACTCCCCCTGGACTCTTAAATCATTATGTTGCCCTTCTCTGAACTTCTTCCAACTATGGTGCTCTTGTAAATATAAAGTAATTAAAAACGAGCTGAGGTTATGTATTTTTTCCTCCAGCAAACCATATATAAAATCCGATTATTATTCTTCTGTATGAGGTCACTCAAATCTTTTTCATCTTACGCCTCTGAAGTAGAAGAAGAAATCAACCTTTCAAATAATCACTTTTAGCTATTTGTTGTCAGCATTTAAATCATTATAAAACCCATATATACTTCCACATATAAAAATTTGTACTTGGATAGAGACCATAACTTCTCCTTAGCTCTGCCTTCACAAAAATGCAAGGACAGATCTATGACAGCAAGAAAAATGTGGTTCTTGCATTAATGACCTGATTTTCAGCACACAACCAGTATTTTACGCATGAAAACATTCTTCTTTCTCTGAGCATCTGTCCTGATTTGAGTGAGAACAGAACTAGTTCTGTTCAGTAATTTTACTTTTCAGCTCAGTTCTTTTAATTAACTGCACTTTCGAAAGTTAGCAGCCTGTTCTCACAGTGTCTGCTTCTGGCAGTGATAACAACTCATGTTTAGAGTTACTACTAAGGATTGGTGTGCAGACCAAGGCCACTGCTGGATCTTGTGTACCACATTGGGGAATGCAGAAAAGTGAAAGGCTGCACCTGCAGGGAGGAGTGGACAGGACAGGTGACTCTAAACTGACCAATGAGATATTCCATCCCATATACGGCATATTCAGCATAAGGCTGAGGGATCCGAAGGGTCTGCGGCTCTTCTCCCCACTTGGACAGCTTTGCCAGCTTTGCTTGGCTTGGCTTGGGTCCTCTTTCAGTTCCTTCCTCAGAGCATCCAAGGAGGACTCTGTCTGTTCTGCCTTTGATCCCAGTCAGTGTGTTCCTGAACCCAGTACCAGAATCCAGCTCCTGAACACAGCTCCCATCTGATGCAGGGCCCAGTCTGGGACTTCCCCGGTGCCTGCTCCACAGCATCAGTGGTGACAGTGATGGAATTACCATCAGGGGGGTTGGGTTCGATACTGGTTTTGTACAGATTTGGATATATTCCATTTTTATTATTATTAATTTCATCTTCATTAAAGCTGTTTTACTTTCCTTTTCTAGTCGCTAAGTCTCTTTGCCTTATTCCCTTTGTCTTCCCCTTTGGGGAGAAAGGGGCGTTAACAGAGGGCATCTGTTATAGGTCTAAGGGGTCACTCTGACCGTAAATCCTTAACAGATTATTAAGAGTTTACTGGTGTACTTTTAAAACTAATTTTCAAAACAGCTGCTTAATTGGAATGAAACTTTGCCTCTACTAAGCAGTCTCAAAGCTCCTACTGATAAGATACACACAAACAACGTGGATTTTCTTAAGAAACACACAGGTAGCATAATCAGAAAGATATCATTTGAATACTTAGTCAAAAAAGTACTGACCATAGCAATACCAATCCAAAGTGTTTTAAACAAGTACTATATGAGCATTTGTTTACAGCTTAGAGAAGTAGAGTTTTGCAGACATTCTCATTTCTTTCTGCCTTTACTTACAACTATAATTTGATCTCCCACATGGATTCTGCCATCATGTTCCACAGCACTGCCTTTTGTAATGCTCTTCACAAAGATACCAGAAGGCTCTGGGATGAAGACATGAGAGAAATCCAAATCAATTTATTAAGAAACAATTAAAATAATGCAACAATCTCTAACTAATGCCATCAGTCAAACCGAAAAAAAAAAAAAGAAAGAAAACACAATCTTCAGGTAAGATAAGAGTCATCAGGAAAGTATATGCTTTAAATAAAACATATATATTATTATTTTCCTAAAGAATGAGCCTGATAAATGTTGGGTTGCACTGGACCAGATTTCACTCAAAATCTTGCAATGCCAAAATCCCAATTCCTGCTGTCAAAGTGGAAATATTCTAACTTTTTTTAACTTTGAGACCGAAGTTCAGACCAACATTAACAAAAAACATATCTCTGATTCTTAGTCTAATTTAAAACTGCAGGACATAAAATTCAGCCTGAGTACACTAACCTGTCAAATTCTGTATTTTCTATATACTTATTAACTGCTTAAGAAAATGCATTCTTGAATAAACAAAATGCAGTAAATCATAAGCAAGCAGGACTACAATTTACATTTGAACTACCTTTTGACTACAGCTGTAAGTCAGCATTTGACTAATTAAAAAAAAAACAAAAACACACAAAGAATAGGAAAAAATCCAAACCCCAAAACAGAACCATTTTAGGCAGTTACAGATTTTGAATAAAAAGTAAAAGTCATGCATATAAAACACCTACAGAAGGGGCCATTTTACAAAAAAAAATCCATTTCAGGAAAAACACCCTGAAATCTGAAACAACAGCTCAGTAAAGTAAATACCTGTGGAGTTCCTACATGCACATTTTGCACAGTATACATGAAATTGAGGAAGATACTAGCATTAACTGGCATGAAATCAGTTCTGAAACAGGCCTGAAACACTGGTATCAGAAACCTTGACAAAATCTACTTTCTCCAACAAATATTCCAGCTCTGTTAAATGAATACATGGGATTCTTCGATAGGAAGACAATCCACTACAAAATGGGTTTTTAAAAGCTGTGAAGACAACTCAGTGTCTTTGCAGACTTGAAACTCATCTTCAACTGGACCTTAACAGGACAAAAGGTAGAAGGAAGGAGGGCTAAATCTGTGTTTTGCTGAAAGGACTACATTAAGCTTAGTAAGAATAAGACTACAAGTAACTAGGACACAAGAGTGACAGTTCTTGCTGTTTTTTCTTAATTTGTTGTTTTGTGAATAAGTAAATGGCTGGTGTTACTGACTTCTGTTTTTATATCCTGTAGCAGCTGTATGATAACATGAGAAGATGCTATTTATCATTCATGAAAGATTCAGTCGTAGATCTTGTTGTCCAGTAGTTTTACTGATGCTTCTCTGACAGCAAAGTTGTTCTCTAACTGTTAAACACCACAAAATTGAGATGCCTAATTAATTCTTAAGGCAAGTATATTTTCTAATGCTGTTTACACACAGTACAATAATTTATAATTGAAGATTGGTAATACTCCAACACTAAATCAGTTAAAATATGCTATCAGAACTATCACATGTTCTACAGTGTAACTTGCCTTTTAAAGATTTAACTGGAAGCTGCTCAAGAGTGGACTTACGCAAACTGTGACCATCTTGTCCTATGAATATTTGTTAAAATTTAGTCCAGCTTCTCAAAGCCAACAGATTATGTCTATAAACTGACAGTAATGTGGGATATATTTTTCTAACAATATATAAACAAGTAAAAAACAAACAGCTCTTTCAAAAGTTTTATAACACATTCAACAATTGTCCCTTCCTAGCAGTACTGCATTTTCCAAACGTCTCCTAGAGAGGCCTAACAATGTTCTGGACCATTTTTCTGAAAAATGTAGTGAAAATTACAAAGTAAAAATACACAACTGTACATGAACATTATTGCATTTATTTATTTAAATTATCTTATTCATTGGCTGCAACAGCCGCAAGGTCAACAATCACTTATAATATCCAGAAGCCACTGAGGAATCCTTGATCTGTCAGCAGTACTATACACATAGTTTAAAAAATAATAATAATAACTCCTAAAATAACTCAGAATACTAATGTGTAATCTTGTAAAATCTTTTTAAAAATGAAAATGTAATTTTCATTTTTCATTCATTTTTCATTTTGTTTTTCATTCAGAAATAGCCCACCTAGTTCTAATGAAATTGACTCAATCTATTTTAGAACTGTTTTGCAAAAACATAAGCACAAGCTTTAGACAAGAGTGAGTATAAAAACTGATTAAGAAAAGCTTAAGTGGGATTTTATAATAAAACTGAGTCCTTCTAATGCAAATGTCATTCTCACAAAAGGAAAACAATCGCTTTTTCATTACAAACATTAAAAACATTTTATATGGTAAAGGTTTCTTTAGAAATGCTATGCCAAAATTAAAATTAAGTTGTTGATGCACATGCACCATAGTACACAACAGATTGTACAGTGAACTGCAGTAGTCAATCATTACCTGATGTTTTGTCTCCAATGTAACCAGCAATTGTTATTCCCAATCCTTGGTTGTTTTTAGTGAGTTCAACATTAAATTTCTCCCCATCTTCACAGGTATCAACAGATGCATCTGCCTAATAAGTAAAGTGTGATTAGAAAGTAGGTTTTTATTTCCTTTGAACATCCACCACATTCTTTGATGTCATTGTCATGTAAAATGAGACACAAATGTAAGAAATAATACCAACTTTGTTTCTGCTCTTATTTGGTGCTGAGCAGAGAAGCTAGACATAGGTAATGTTCCTCACTGTAAAACAATGCAGGTCATGCCCTCCCCCAACACAATGCCCCTGGGTTATTACCTTCTAACTTATAAAATCATTATTTGATGACTAAAATGACTGCTGAACTCTGTAAAAATTCAACAATGAACCTCTTGTAGAGTAAGTTACACAAGCCATGCTTAAATATTAGGATATGTAGCTTGCTGCTCTTTTGAGATCTCATAAGAACCATTTTAAGATTGCTGTGTTATTAAAAAGAAGGAAAAAAAAAAACCCAAAATTACATTTTATATTCTATTTTTTTAAATTCCTGTGCAATAACTATAGCTATTTTTTTCCTATGCATGCCAAGTCTAAAACATAATTAAAGCTATTACTAGAGAGGCAATTATGTTTCTTGGTTTTGAAAGATTTAAAAAATTTGTTTTAGAAAGTAGCAATTTTATTACCAGTTAAATAATTACAATCTTTGCCAATATCTACTACAATCCTCTGAATTTCAATAATAAAGAATTTGGGGGGTAATTAATTCATTTATTTATTGCTAGTGAAAGTAAAATAGATATTAAATAGATATTTTTCTATTAAAAGAAAAAATCAACTTATAAAACTTAATTTCAACATTTATATATCATATATAATTTTTTCATCTTTCAGCTGTCTAAAACAGATACTTAACAGCCACTTTCACAGCTGATACATATGAATGTGTATTTATTTATATAAGGCTTCTATTTAATTCCATTCATATGGACATCAATATTTACACATGTATTTAAAATGGGAATTCATAAATACAGTACAAATCCATCAAGATCCTGATAACTCCTATAACTAAATCCAGTTTTATTAGGTAAGTGTTCACGTGCCAAAAAAAAAACAAACCACAAAACAACTTCATAAGAGCGATGATGATATTTGCCAAAAGAGAGTCTGACTTCAGTTTTTTATCTGAACAACTCCACCTAAAACTACAACCAAACACAAGAAAAATAAATTGCTGCTACTTTAACTACCTCTCTGCTTGAAAGGGTGCTCCCTACATGAAGAAGACTTTGTGCAGGCAGTAGCAGTTTAAAAATATCCTGCTTCCTGCCAGAAAAGATGTACCAGGAACAACATATTTAAAAAGATAGAAATGGAGAGGAAGCTAGATTTTGCCACTCTGTGGCTGTTGCCTCAGTGCTAGAAAACCTATACGCTCTGCAGCTGCAGGTAGGCCTCCATAGGCCTCCTTACATATTTCTCCATATAACCTCAGATAGGCAAATACTGCAGAAATATACACAGGCAGTATTATCAAAATAGGCTTCTCTTTTGAGACTGCTGCATTCCAGATAAATAATATTTGGACTAAATGCTGATCCCTTTATCTAAAACACAGACAGGTTTTCTTACCTCTGAATGCTGTAGAGACACAAAAGTACCAGTGTGTCTCTCTCTTAGACACTCAGAGGACTTGATCTTAACATTAACTTTCTTTGCCTTATAGCCACCAAACAGGGGATGAATATACATTTGTTTTCAATAGATACAACTACAATGGACAGAGGCAAGTAGTGATAATAATGCAAAAACTGTTAAGGCTTGTTTTCTTCCAGAGTGACCTACCTGAAATACAATTTGTAACTGTGAAGAACATGTCTAGAAAAACAACAGGAAAAAGTAAAACAAGAAATTCTTTAAAAGCATAAATTCTATCTAGCTGTAGACTCACAACCAACCACCTTTTTCTTCCCATTCACTTACTCTGCATATTCACATTTAAATATATCTGGTCATAATTGTAAGTGACAAAACATTACTGTTCCTGGCTCCCATGACAGCAGGCTTTGCTGCAAACATGCAAATGACCTATTTTGTAGAGGTTTTGAGCTGACAGGACATGATAATATTTATAGCATCTTTTAAGTGGCTGACAGTTGTAGAGCAGTAACGGCACCAATAGTATAATCATAATCAGGGGAATAAGGGTAGCAGCTGGATGACTTTTTTTGGAAGTTGTGTAGCAAATGCACAATGCCAGGTGGAAAGAAACAGCATCTGTGTGCTGGTTGGCACAGGGAGGAACTGTCTGATGGATGGCTGCAATGATACGGAGATTAGAAATTTTCCTGGAGAGGAAAAGGACAGACAGACAGAGAAACACTACAGAGCCAGCTTGCTATGTCTGAAGAATATATAGCATGGCTTCAGTTGTTCCAAATGTATTACTCACAGTCACAACCCAGTACCATACATTATTCAGATAATACTTATGGAATCCTAAGCCTTGATCCCAAAGGGCCTCAAGCATATAGTTCCCTGCCTGTGGACTCATGACATTTAAATTCTCCCAGACTGTCAACTAAGAAGACTTCTAGCGGGAAAGAAAATCCTGGCTTTTGAGAACATGTAGAAGACATTCAAACAGCAGTTAAAAGAAAAGGAAGTCCGAAGTAAGAGTTTGCCATGGGTTAAGTATATTTACTGTTGCTTACCTGTTTCTCTGGTGTGGAGATGGGTACTGGCGTACCCGGAGGGACTACTGGTGGAGGTGGCTCCTCAATAGGACCTCTTGCTATCACAAGTTTCACTCGATTTCCACACTGCCTCAGAACTTGAGCCACCTGCTCACTGCTCATTCCAGCTAGGTCCGTATCACCAATTTTCAAGATGTGGTCTCCACTACATAATCTCCCATGCTGAAGGAAGAATAATGAAGAAAAAAAGTCTAGTCTATTACATCTTTCCATTTCTCCCACATACCATACAATTAGAAAAAGACCACAAAGCTTTAGTGACTTCTAAGATGAATGAACCAGGTGACTTTTTTTGGGGTGCCAAGGCAATAACCTGACAACAGGGAGATGAAAAGCAGGTTGCATAATGGCACACTGATTTTACTAGGAATTTCCTCAGAAATATCCAGGACAACCTTTTTCAAGAAGTCAGTCCTCCAAGCACAGAAAAAAATGCACAGAGTTACTAGCTACTAGTATTTAAAAACTGCATGTAGATTTAGAGAACTTGAGGTTTCATTTCCAAACACGCTTCCAAAAGACAGCATACAAATGTATATACAGCTTTGAACTTCTATTTAAAAACTGGTCCTCAGCATTAACTGTACCTTAAAAAGAGAATACATTTCTCCCTTACTGTGATCCCATTATTTATATTTCTTTACATGATTTACCTTTAATCAATAAAAAGCTTCACATGAATTTAGCCCATATGAAAAGTATTTAAGAGACAGGTTTGTAAAAAGAACGCATCTACCTGCTCAGGGAAAGACAGCGTCAGTAAATGCTGTCCACGAATCTCCATGCCCTGTTATCAGGCCACCAATTCTGTGGTTGGAAGACTGACCGGTCTCAGTACCTATTCAATCCTTGACCATCATTAATGCAGCCCTAGATACTTTATGAGGAAAAAAAGCTACCACTACTTAGAATGATTATAAAACTACAAAGCAACTTCCCATCTTACTGAACTGTAAACAGAAGGGTAGGTTTAATTCACCTGATCAGCCACCCCTCCTGGGAGGATGGTTTTAACAATCACTCCAGTTGACTTTCCTCCCACTATCCCAAATCCCAGACCTGAGCCATCGTTCACCAACTCAATGGTCTCCACATGTTGCCAGTGAACCTAAGAGGAATAAATACAGGCTTGCAAATTATGAAATAAGGACATACATGTTAAAACTTGCAAAATATCTGCCCTTGTTTCTTGGGTATGTTTTTGAACAAAGGAAGATGGAAGCAATACGGGACCTTTTTAATAGCTACGATTAGGTGTAAGATTATGTAATATTTAAGAAGTAAATTGCTCAATCTGTAACAGCTGTAATTTCTATGGTAAAAGCCAGAGCTACGTAGTGTGTCAGGCCTTTCAAGAACTTGCTGAATGAATTTATGCAGCAGTCTATGACTGTCTACCTCTGTGGACCATTGCATTTAGTGAGAAAAGTACTGCTGTTAGGATATCTCACCGGACTGCAAAGTAAAATATTCAGGTAAGTGCATGTTGATATTGGCCATTATAACAAAGTACAGCAGAAAGTATAAACCCAAGTCAGAGATTAAGGCTGAAACCAGCACCAGATGCTGTGAGGCAGACATTAGTAGAATTGACCCCTGTGTAATGAACACAGATTTCAAGGTTGTCTGATGTCAACAGCACTGGCATAAAGTACCTCTGATGGCAAACTTCATGTTCTGACAGAAGAGAAACCGCTCTGAAAGAAAAACACTAGTTCACTCGCATGGGGTCATACTGAAGGGACAACTGGAAGCTTCTGGTATTGTGTCTCATGAAGAACCACAATGCAAACTCATCTGAAATTGAAAACCACAGACGGTGCTTGACCAGGCAGGATCTTGACAATTTGCAGTTATTTTGGAAAAATCAAAGCTCTGTAGTACCTGTTTGTAAATCCAAAGTCTTAACAGAAGCCAGCTACAATCAAGAAAAGCCTGAAGGAAAAAGAATGGCTCCAGATAAGCTGCTTTTCCCCAGTATTTGAAAGCAAAGGGAATGTGAGGACTGGGAAAGTCATACATAAAACAAACCATAAGGAGCTGTGGCAGGTTTGAAAAGAGTATTTTTTCAAGCAAGGCAAGTTGTTTGAAGAATATGGGAGCAATCGCACAGAGATAGAAGTGTGTCACAGGATTACTGGAAGAGACCAGGCCTCTCCTATGTACTGAAAGGAAAAGTTAGGCCAATCAGCTTTACTCCTGCACACAAAAGAAAAATTCTGAAATTTCCTGACTAAAGACTTTATGCTAATGATTAAAGTAAAACACTAAAATAGCTTGGTTTTCCACACTGTTTGCTCTGTATACTTTTGGTTACTGAATTCCTTAAAGAAGAACCACAATTATGAAACAAAGAAACCTAGAGAAACCAAAGGTAGGCTGTTTCATCCTAGCACAAACCATTACATGAGTAAGATACCAGGAAGACAAAGTACAGTCAATATCACCATGTTTCTGAGCTATGTTCTCTACACCAAGACTTGCAAAAGCTTTCAAAAGAAAGGAAATGCAGCAGAGCTGTTTCCTCTCTCTTTTTGGTTTACTGAGCCCCACTACTTCCAGACAACAGAGAAACAGAAGAACCCATCCAACTGGTGATGCAGAGCAGACTGCAGTCCCTCAAAAATTTCAGTTTACCCAAGCAAAGAATAAATAAGATCCTGTTTAGTGCTACCTCAAAATAAAGCTTCATAAAGTAAGGTAAACATGCTGTATTTGCATTGGTGGATATAGAGAATTCGGCAGATGGGAAAAAGGAGTATGGTCAAGATCAAGTTTACGCCCAGAAAGCTTGAGTATTTTCTCTACTCTTTGCAAGAGAAAAGGTACAACAAAGATAAGTAGGAAAAAAAACCCAACAAAAACTGTGAAGAAAATGTATATACAAGTCACAAAAAAAAAAAAAAAGTCTCAAAATACTAGATGCAGTAAGCACATACCTGTCCAGAACTGAATGCATACACATTTGGGGTATACTCACCGGGTTGGAATGGGCTGAAACTGTGCTAGCAGCAGATGGAGACCGGGAAACTACAGGACTGATGAGCTGAGGGAAAGTGCCCCTGGCCACAACTAGCTGGACATTATCTTTTGCTTTCTGTAGGATGCTGATAGCCTGTTGATGTGTAATTGTCTGATCAAGGGCTTGTCCGTTAATAGCAAGGATTTGATCTGCTTCCTTCAGCTTTCCATCTCTTGTCACATATGTGTAAACAGGGAAGGGGAACAACAAAATAAACAAACAAGAGAAAACAAAGAAGTGTTGCCAGAGAAATTACAATATTTTGACAATTTTCCAGTATTTTTAATAACCTGTTCTCTATTCCCCCCACTTTTTAATCTCTCCCTGTAGTTTTGCTGAAAGGAGCTGATTCGGCACCCTGGTGATCGCTTCCTTTGAAGCTAATCCCACTGCCACTCTCCCCTGCCTCCTACCCCCTAGCTAGCATTCTTCTCCCTGCACCCCCATGTGAGACTAAGCGTATTAGATCTCAGGCACTCCAAACCATAGCCTGGGAATTTACGTTGATTTCTAACTTTGAGCATCTTGCTTAAAACACCAAGTGCTGCACTTAGTTCGGTACGCTCATTCTGAGTATTCATCGAACTGTAGAGTGGAACACACTTTTATCAAGATGTAACAGAAAGAAATTTTGTTTTGCACAAAACCCAGGAAAACAAAAAAACAAACCAAACAAAATCAAATGAAACAAAACAAAAAGGGTGGCGGGGAGGGGAAGAAGAGGCTGATAAAGAACCGATAAGAAACAAAATGATAAAAGAGATCCCTTTTAAATGAGGGTAAAAAAAATGCCTTGAACAACTTTAAAAATAACTCTTCACTTTCTGACAAAGGAAGCAGCACTATAAAATTACATACTGAGCCCTTCCTCGGACCTACTTCAAAGGAATTGCATGAAGCTTATATAGATGAGTTACCCTCTTCCTCTTCCACCACTTCTATTGCTGAGTTTCTGGTAACATTAGCTGATATCTCTTAAAGAGTCCAACAACTTTAGGTCAAACGTTGCTTGACTCAAAAGATCGGTTTCACACCTGCTCAGTGGGATACTACCTAATAATTTTGTTAGTTACAACAGACTTTTTTTCAGCCAAATTGCTTTATGGTGCACTCAGGGACAGCAAAATCTGTGTTTTGGCTTTAAAAGCCATGACACGGAACAATAACATCCCATTTGCCCTACTGGAGAGGAGATACATAAACAAACCACAAAGAAACTATATTAACTGTTTCTAGAAACCCAGAGCAGATCATTCACTGCCCATTCCAACATTACATAAATCACAGCACTAAGCAATTTTATATCTGCTATGCTGTACATCTTAGAATATGAAAGAAATGCTTTGTACCACAGAAATGACAGCAATAACCACCTTAATTGCTGTGTCACGTTAACACTTGGTACAGTAAAATATTCCTGTAGTAATCTTACCTATGTGCCACACTTCCCTCCTGGATTTCTTGAACAAATATTCCTAGTTCTCCCCTGTTTTCACTTTTGAGTCCCACCACACTGAAGCCCAGACCACCACTTAGAGGTTTAATGAGCTCAATGGTCTCAACAAGACGACCCTGTTCAGTAGAAGACAAAAAAGAGATAAAAATGTTAAAAATCTTGAAAAGCAGCATTAATGAATGTGCTAAACAACTTGGAAATTAATTACTAATTTGACAGCTACAGCTGAGCAAGGTTATACTAGCTAATAACTGAAACATAGCTTTCAGTTCCGACTTCTAGCTATCATACTGAAAAGTGACATTTATGAAAGATTTGAGAAATACAGATTATTACAGCTTAGAAGAGGTAATCAGGAAACAACAGCCAAATTTACAGAGTTCAGACCTGGCTGTGACTAAACTAGGATATATGTGTCTGTAACATTTGGAGTGTACAGGCCAACTCTCAAGCAGAACTAGATAAAGAGGATGAAGTTCAGAAAGAGGGGGAAAAAAGTAGGACTGTGTAAAAGGGTCTCCAGGAGAACAGAATCAAAATACCCCTATCTGGCTCTATTACAAACTAATTAGAAAAATGCCAGAACACATGCCTGGCCATCCTCAGCCACGGAAGTGATTCATATACCATTTCTGCCTACCACAGGAAACAGTAAGATTTCAGAACAATGCACATCAAGGCCAAAGAGGAATTTTCCATCTTTTTTCCAAGCAAGTCACAGAACTAGGTTTCATTAGTAATGCATACAAGAGCATGCTCTGACAAAGCATCTCCCTCGTACACACAGCAGCAGTCCTACTTTGAGCATGGAAAGATAATGGCATGACGATCTGTGAGAGGCACACTGCCCAGCTTTGCATAGTAACTCAGCAGTGACAATGTTAAGGCTACTTTTCCAACTGTTCTCTCGTTTAACAATTGTTCCTCAAAATTAAAAGGTTATTTTTGTTCTATACAGCAAGGGAGCTCTGGTTCGCTTAACAACTCAATTGCTTTTAAATAAACATAGATGTGTTTTAATCTGCCAGATAATCAGTGATACACATTTCATGGTTACCAGATGACATCCTTACCTGGGACATATTTCTGATCAGCTGCTCGAAGTCATCGCTAGAGAACTTCCCATTAATCTGAGGAGTAACAGATCTCATCGATGTTTCTAGCACATTAGCTGGACTGCCATTCTGCTGAGCCAACAAGTATGACTCGTTATGTGGCAAGGACCCTATGTTCACACCGTGATGAAGAAGCTGGGGGAATTCACCAATGGAATGTATGGAAGGTGTAACATTTACCTGCAAAAGATTGATGGCAACACAGATTTACAGACACAGCAGAAATCTCCTCCTTATCCAAGAGCATCATAATAGGCAAATTTCTTGTTAAAAATGTTTCAAATCCCAATTTCAATTTTAAAAGCAATTTTTAAAAAGAAAAAAAACTCTTCAGAATTTACAATCAACAGAAAGTTGTACATTATTAGCATAAAACATGAAATAAATCAATTAAAATAATCTAAAATTATTTTCCATCCTCTGCCTAAAATTCTTTTGTCCATATTAGCATAGCAGCTTGAATTACTTCAACACAATAGCAGAGATAAACAAGTATGAACAAGGTTTTTCTACAGTATCACTATTTTTGAAAACAAAGTTATGGATTTTTTTAACAGAAAACTAATAAAAAAAAGTACATGTATTTTGATGAAAAAAAGAAAGAAACCTCATTAGCTACACAGGGAATAAATTTCACTGGTCAGAGTTTCCGCATTACTGTGTATTATAGCTGACAATGTGACTGTCTACATGAGCTATGATTAAATATAAAATTACTGAACAAATATCACCAGGCTGATCTGAAAACCACAGTATCTCCGCACAGAGAGGCCTGACAACACACTCCTCTTAAGACAGAAAGGAAAATAAGAAAAATCTCCTCTTTGCCCAGCCATAGTAAATCACTTATTTTCAGGCAGGTCTCCACCAACTAATCAAGTGAGTGGCTAGTGGTGGTATAAAGTTCAGCTGAAGCAAGAGTCTTCATCTGGCTTCCGTCCTACTTGCCTGTTGATTGTCAACACACACCAGTTTACTCTACGTTGATTTGTTTCATGCTTGCCTGGCATACTAACCTCAATTTAGAACTACAGTATTGCAGCCTCAAATACTTTTCATGGTTTTACAGTGCAAATTTTCTAGCATTCTGCACCACAGTACAAAAGACTGGGATTCCCTTCCTTGAAGCCTTATTTTTAAATTTCAAGCATCAACAAAATGTTTCAAAATTGTACCTGTATTCTAAAATACATGTCTACTGCATCATTCTCAACTGTTTACGCATGCTACTTCCATTAGTTTTATTATATCATTCTCCCAACAGTCTGGTCATTAAAAGGTCATATTTTTCTCCATCACAGAATTCCTTCTCATCTGGGTGCTTTAGCAAAATATAATAGAACAAGCATCATTTGTTGAACACCTTATATACCTGGGAAAATCCTCGAGTTACAGAAGAAATACTATCAGACAGCACTGGAAAGAAAAGTCCTCAACAGCACTTAACCCGCTCTTACATAAAAAAATGGAAAGAGGAAATGCAGCATGCAGCATGTTTGGAACTTGGCAATTTCCATCACACAGAGAGTACATTCTGGTGTCCGTATTTATGAGAAATCACTTGGAATATCTTTCAAACAAATTATAATGCCTAAAATGTGCATACATGCACTTAATTTAATCACATCCAGTCACTTCAGCAAGCCTGCAAGACACAGGTAGATAAGCCTCATTTCACAGTTCATTACATGTAACACCCAGAGACATACTCAAATTCTGCCCCTCTGTGAACACATTTCCCCTCACATTATACGCATGGATTTGAAACTAAGAAAATCTACGCCATACTGCATTTTTTATCTGCATGAGTACATGTAATAGGTTAATCCTCTTTCACCTTCCCAATGTCATCCATTTCAATGTACAACAGTGTGTCACTGAACCTGGTAAATTAATGTGCTTCAATTGTTCTCCTCCACTTCCCTATCTTCCCAAACATCTGGATGTCAAGCTCCTTCCCACAAAAAATCCCAGCCTGTGAAACCTCTTTCTGGACAAAAAGTTGTCTTTCCTGTATCTAGAGTACTTCTTTACACAGAAATGTGTAGGCAGCAAATTACAACACTTGAAAAATCATGCAATGCACAAAAAGTAGATCAAGCAAGTCACAATGATCCTAAAACATGACATTTTTAGAATAGTATGAATAATACACACAGTGTTTACATCATGGTATTGTTTTTCCCTAACGTACAATACAGCATTTTGCTTTATGCATAAACAGCAAAGGAAAAAAAAAAAATAGAACTACGTATCAAAAAAACATTATTAAGTATGACACATTTCCCTTATGGTGAATTGGGTTATATGCCTTCTCTGAATCGAAAATACTTGTACCACTCAACATCCCATAGAACACACCCTTCAGTATGCAGAGGAGCTCTGTGCTCATTCTGTGCTGTGTTCTATATATATTCTCCGAGTACTGCTTAACAGAGAATTGCTTTAGGCAGCTTAAGGCAGCTCACTTCACTGTTTGTAATGTTCAAATGGCAGGCTAGCCATGACAGGCACACTAAGTTCCACCTGCCAGGATCACCATTTTCCCCTCTAGATAAGTTTGAAGGAGCTCTTCAATTAAGATTTGACAGTGTCTTTAGGGATTTATATTTTATTTTCTGGTAGAAAACTCACACATCCTCATGCTAAAATGGAAGCAGCACCAGGGCAATTAATATTTTAGGTTTACATTGTATGTTTTCACAGACAAATGCCATTGAAAATGGCAATATAGTCCCCACCTTCTCAGTATGACATTTCATCCCTTCTGCGTAGTTGTATGAGCTGGGACATCACTGCAAACATGAAGGAACTAACTGTCCTCTCTCCCATTCCTTCTGCCTTCCAAACCAGAAGATGGAAGTTGTTCATGTTTTTGTAAGACATTTTTGATAACTAATTAATTCCATTAATGTTTTTTATTTGCATGATGGTTAAAATACTGCTGTAAAGTGCAGCATACTGCATAAAGCAGGAAAAGGCAAAAACAACCCTCTAATGCACATCAGTTTAACTAGAACTTTAAAAAGTTTTGCCTCAAATCTTCAGTACAGTTGTGATTACAGCACAGCTACAATGTCCTATCAAACACCAACTCTTCAACAGCAACACCCTCATTTCACACCTTTTTAAACAAACACAGCTGCACATTCAGTGGAGGATGTGCTTAACACAGAAAGCCTACTTCACATAAGGTGGCTTCAGCTTGTGAAACTCCGAGATAAAAAAACAAATTCTTAAGAAAAAAAGTCAAACTGCTAAACAGAATAAAGGTTTGCATATGTGTGCATGCAAAAAACTTAAATGTCTTCTCTCCTGAAACACACACACACTTACACTTCAAAAATATTTCTGTTTTATGACGACATTTATTGTGATCCTGAAGGTAGAAGTTCAGAATCCCCAGACAAACTACAAGCATAAACATGATGACCAGTCTCTCCCCTGTCCCCCCTGAAATACAGGCTTAGAGCATGTAAAAGTTCAGAAGAACTAGTGTGTATTCTTGCTAACCACAGAAGTATAGGTAATTCCAGGGGGAGCAACAAACCACGAGTGGAAATCTTAGAAAGATAATGCTCATGTGGTTGCATAAAGTATTTTTCATAACGTATAAACTGCATTACTTTGCAGTAATAAAATCATCATAATTCCATGAAGAAGAAGCTTTATAGCACTGTGATTGTATAAATGCCATATGAAAGATTATTGCTTTCTTTTGTAATTTGGTTTATGCATATTTTCCTTGATTGGCTTTCTCCTTACTGTATGTAACATCTGCAATGCAGACCTAATTTGCTGTAAGACAAAACCAGAAGTTCACAAACACCAACTAGAGACAAAAGTCATGTTACAGTTGCACAGATAGACACTAAATGTAATCAAATAGTGCTTACATGCAGTTGCTCAAAATGCTTTATTGACAAAAAAGCTGCTACCACAGCCATGTCTGCAATCTATCAACTTCTAAACCACTGTCATCGGTATTGCTAGGTCTCAGCTTGGTCAGGAACAAATTCTGAGTGTTTCTTCACTCCAGCCATGGAGTTCCCAAGAAACATAGGGCACTACTTCAGCTGACTGCAAGTGTCCTGAGCAGCAAAAAGGTCGACTGCGACAGTGACTGCATTGGAAGCAACAAAGCACAAGCCGGCAGGTGTGCGAGCTGTTGAGGGAGGTGGCAGCGGGGACAGTGCTGCCAGGCACCCTGCAGGCAAGCTGCCTGCACTGCAGCCAAAGCCCCTGGCTCTGGCAGGCGCTGGCATCGCTACAGCACCACCTTGCTGGCTGCTCCTTTACATCTCCATCATCAGGGCAGGTGAAACAGATCCCAGATTAGCATTTCTCCTAAGTATTCTGTTTCACAACGCAGAGCAAGTGGCCTTGTTGCAGAAAGGGGTTCAGGGTAAGAACTAAAGGTCTCACTCGTGTAGTTGTGTAAACCAGAGTTAAACAAGTGCTCACAGACAATATGAAAAGACACAGTTTCTCCAATCCTTCCATAAATCCGATCTAGCGCTGACACCCAGCTATGCCGTGCAACCGAGTCTGCAGTGCACTGCAGGGGGACTTCCCCACTACTGCATTCTGAATGAGAAACTATGGTCAAAATCTAAAGAGAAGAAAAAAAAAAAAAAAAAAAAATCTGAGGAATGCAGCCCAGCCAAGGGAACGGTATTTTGTTCTGGCAGAGTTCTCAGTGGAGTAGAGGCAGGAGGAGGAGAAGGGGAGCATGAGGTGGGGAAGGGAGAGACAAAAATGAGAGGAAGAGAAGGAGGGGAGGACTACTGGCACCGTCTGTGTAGTTTCTTTAATTTATTTTTTTTTTAGAAAATAAAATATTATTGAAAAGTTCAAAACATCATATCTATTTTTCCTTCCTATCAATCCCTTATCTTCAAACAAGAAGGCTGTTCTGAGGCATGCAAGAACAAGCATTCACTGAAGATTAAGGATATGAAGAGCCAGAAAAAACTGGTTCCTTCAAAGACTAGTGAACACAGGACAATAGTTCTTAAAACAACATCCCTTGTCCCTAGACTTTTCCCACTACAGTTCTTAACTTCACAATGACAGATTCGCAGTGCAAACAAATTCTGTTTGATCATTTAAGAAAAAAACACCAAATAAAAAGCACCTACCAATAAGCTATCAGATTTGCTGACTTTGGCATCCTGCCTCACCACCATCCACACGAAACAACATACCACTAAGTCCACACCACTGCATGTAACACGGATGCAAACTCAAGAGGCTCTTACTGAGCACACACCAACAATGAAGATGATCGATACCCAATTAACACGCAGAAGCCTTAAGGAAATGGGACAGAAATCAGAAACACCTTCACGCAAGCAGAAGAATACATTTTCTCAGATCAAATTTTGGTTCTTAAAAGATCACTTATCTGTAGGATAAAAAAACCAGAACAAAAACACATCTACTATTTTAGACCATAAAAAATAGTAGCAATTCTCACTGGAACACAAGAAGTATTTGTCTTTATGCTAAACTGGTATACTTCCATCCTACTTTTGGCTAGCAAGATTTTCCAGATCATTTTCCAGACTCACTGCACAAACAGAAGATGGGGTCATGGGGATCCCTATGCCTTCCAGACCGTGCCTCAAGACAGGTATGCATCCTCTACCCGTGAATTTACCAAGGGCATGACAGGTCCACATGTTAGGCCTCACATAATGACATGCTGGGATGCTTGCAAGGAATTAAGTTTGACTTACAAAGTAAATTGCTATTATTGCCTCTCTGCTCCCAGATCCAAAACATGTCCTTCTCCTGAGAATTTTGCAATAGTCTTGTAGCTTTTTAAAAACTCACAAACTAATCAAAAACACAGAGGCATTTTAACAGACTTGTCACTTACACTTCACCTTGAGAAGAAAGAGAACCCCATTCAATTTTCAGTGCAGTTCACAAACCACCAAAAAAGTCATACATCTTAGTCTCAAGTAAGTAGAGACAGCAACACCTAGCCACTACACAGCTCAGCACCCCTTGTCATCCTGTCTCAAATATCACTCTGACTGCAAGTGCTTGTGAAAGTACTTGTCTCCTTCCTCAGTATGGCACAGCTTGTCTGAAATGCCTGGTCCCTATTTACATCCCTTGCAGTTTTCACTGATCTAAGTTTAAATTTCAAGACCATAATGCCTTCCCAGCCATAAAAAGAAAACTGAAGGGTGTTCTTGAATAAAACTGAGTCTTTGAAAATGCCAAGAAATACATATTTTTAATATGACTGCCTATTTCATTATTTTATTTTTTGCCCTGTTTCAATATGCATTATAAACATGTAAATAAAGCAGAGACAGACAATCTCATGTTATATTGTAAGGAAGAAATGATTCTACAGAGAAAATACAGGATACTGTCTGAAGAGTTGACTCAGATCTAAGAATGGCCAGAAACATATTCACACGTGGAAGTGTTCATATAAGAACATACAACGGGAATTCACATCCAAGTACATTCCCTGTCAGCTAGACTGGGTATATACCATGCAACATGTACAGAGCAGTAAAGGTAAAGCACAGAGATGCCTCCAGGGCGAGGGCAGAAGGTAAAATTATTATTTGCTTTCTAAGAAATATACATCTGAAATTACACATCCATAGTATTTGCTGCATCATTTTACTAATTTAGATGACTGTACTTCAGAAGAGAAACATCCTTTAACTTCACAGCTAATGTCTGAAAGTGAAAATTTAATTTTCCTCTTCACCAAATTCCCATTAATGCTTCAGGCACACTTTCATTTCTCACTATCTGTTCCCAGAGCCATCATCACATAATTCACATAGACAACACTGTTAAATTCTCTTTTTCAAATAGCAGAACAAACAAACCCTCAAAATAGCTTATTTTTCCTAGATTTTTTTTTTTAATTACTTCAGCGTCATCAAGTCTCCACATACCAAACATGTAAAACGTAAAAACTGTATGTCACATATAGCACTGTAGACACCACTCTAACATAATTCTTTTCTGTGTAAAATAGCATCAAAATACTCCATAAGAAGCAATAAAGGGTCAGACTGTCTTCTGACACACAGTTGAAGTAGCATCAAGCTTGAGAGGATTCCTTTTCAGCCACAGGTCAGTCACAGAGCAGAAGCAGCTCCACATTGATAACAAGGTCTGTGTGCAAAGGCTGCATCCTCCCACTTCAGCATTTCTACATGACAGTCGCCCATCTTGCAGGGATCAATAGGAATAACTATTTTCATAGCCAGACACACAGTTTAGTCCTAATTCAGCTACTGAACTAGTTCTTATATTCTTCAAGTTCTTATTCTGCTAACAAGGAAATTATTTATAGTAATAAATAATCAAGTCAACATAGCCGAGTTGCTGCCCCTCGTCTCTTCCTCACAGAAGATATGCAGGAAAATAATAATCTTACTTAAAACCCTGAGAAAGGAGGTAGAAGGTCTTGCTTCTCTTGTATCTTTTATTCCTATACCAAGAAAAAATAGATCTTCATGTCCTTCTGAAGTTAGCATTCCACATTTTTCCTTATATATTCTCATTTTAGCAGGGTAAAATACAAAAAAGCAATAAAAGGCTCCTAGGAAAAAAAATCCAAAAAACCTCATACTGTCCTGGTTTGAATGAGAACAGAAGTAATTCTGTTCAGTGATTTTACATTTCAGATCAGTTATTCTAACCACACCTTCTGAAGTTAATGGCATGTCTTCACACTCAGTGTCTGCTTCCAGCAGCAATAATGTTCCATGTTTAGAGTGAGTACTGAGGACTGGTGTGCAGACCAAGGCTGCTGCTGGATCTTTTATGACACATTGGGGGGTGCAGAAAGTGAAAGACCATGCCTGCAGAGAGGAGCAGACCTAAACTGATCAAGGAGATATTACATCCCATACACATCATATTTGGTATAAAGCTGAGGAAGCATGAAGGTCAAGCGCTTGGATATTTCTGACTTCTTCAATAGCCAGCATCCAAGGAGGACTCTGTCCATTCTGCCTTCAATCTCAATCTGTGTGTTCTTGAATCTGGAACCAGAATCCAGGTCCTTAACACAGCTCCTGTCTGCTGCTGGGCCCAATCTGGGACTCTCCCAGGCCCTGCTCCACAGAATCAGTGGTGACAGAGGCATAATTATCATCTGGGGTAGGCTTCAATACTGGTTTTGTATATATTAAAGCCATTCTAGTTTCCTTTTCTAATCAGTGACTTTCCCTGACTCCCTCTCCCTTTCTCTTCCCCCTTTTTGTTTTTT
>JANVCC010010406.1:17602993-17653870 GCA_025345505.1 Todiramphus chloris collaris
GACCCTATACCATGACATACACAAAACACACTTCTTCTGCACGACAGAGAGAGAATGCCTTATGTTAATTCCCCACCCAGCATGACCATTTCCCTACCATGCACATTATAAGTAACAACCATATACATAAAAAACACGTACACAAACTATGGGCCTCAACAAAGCCCAGAAAAGGTAATGGGTATGTCACCCTCAGTTCCCTGAAGCTCTGAATCAGACATATAATTTAGGCTATCTGATCTCACTATTCAACATGCAAAGACACACACATTTTTGCACCTCCTTAGCAATTTTTTTCTCGTACCTGGGAGGCTGTTTTTCCTACCTGATCTCTCAGTTGTTGAACAGAAGTCTGAAGGTTGAGAATTTGGTTAAAGAGAGGACTCTGCAGCACCGATTTTAATACGCTCAGTTTCTCCTCATTTGCAATGTCACCTCGATCCCGAAGTTTTGCCTGTAAGCGCTCCATGGCCTGAAGGGCCCGATGCGTATCTGTTGGGATAATCATTCCTAGTCAGTAGCAGTTTAACAACAGCCACAATCAAGCAGGTAACAGGTTTAAATGTATCCCTCCCTGTGTTACTGCTCAAACTGCAGAGGACTTGAATGGTTCAGTATGGAAAAAAAATCCCAGCCCAAACATCTCTAATCAATCAGGAAGCCAAAGGCAGAGAACAAAACAGAAACCAATGAAAATTACATATTTATCCACCAAGAACTGGTTTGCAAATATTAGAGCCTTCATTAGAATTCAGTTACAGGAACTGCAAATACATAGTGACAAAAATAGCCATAATAGAAACCATTTGTCTTATGTATATGTAATTTTTTAATTCTAGTAAAGATTTAAACAATTAAATCAAGACAACAGCCTAAAAATTAAATATAGTAAACAAATTATGGTACACATCTTTTTTTTTTTTAAATGCAAAACACAAACACATCATGTATCCCTAAACACAGTAGATATTTTTTACAAAACCCCTCTCAGCAGCATATACCAATGTCCTAAATCAATCATGTACACTTGATTTGGCCACAAAAATAGAGTGATATAAATAGATTACCAATTGTTTCCAACATGTTTTCCTGCTTCTCAGCTTCTATTCCAATAATGATAAGAGGCAGCAAATACAGTATCTACCTGAAAAACAACAGAGAGGGAAAAGGGTCTCATTTATAGAAGCACTGAGGTCTGAAGAAAATAGCTTGACTTCTGAAAGCAAGAAACAGTCCTACAAAATAAAAAACATAAAAACCGTATCTCCTTGGATAATTAAAATAACTTCAGAGATGACCATATTCTGAGTTGTTCTGCAGCTAAAAACCTGCCTGAAAATTGCTTTTAGGAATATATTTTGCAGTGTTTTTGCATTTGCACATCAAAACTGCTGTCTGTACACTGTTGCACAACATGTCCTGCACCGCTTTAATCAGGGGGTATGAATCATAACTGTCATTGATACTTCACATAGTTTCATTGCTTTCCTTTTCAGCAATTCATAAAAAACATTCCTTTCGGGATCAGTTTTCAAGCTCCATTTTGACAATTTTAGGTGCATGAGCCATAGTATGTTTTCTAAAGTCACCTTTTAAAAAGAAATCACAAAGTCTTTATGCTACACAGGCCTGCAGGACTCTCACACTACTGCCTCCACTGTTAATGTCTACTGGAATTGAGAACTCTGATCTGGATGACAGCTGGGTCTTAGCCAGTGTGGGTTTCCATGCAGGAAATTCTACACTGGGAGGAAGAAATTCTGACATGGCTTTGTTTATTATTTTTTGTTGCTTTTTTGTTTCTTGCTTCTTTTTTCCCCTTTTTTTTTTTTTTTTTTTCCTTCAACAGTGTGTCTACAATTGCTCAAAAATTTGTAGTAATGGAATACGCTTCATGGAGATGGGATAGCTGAACCGAGGAGTTCAAATATCATTGCAGGTGTAGGAACTGAGCTCTGCATTTCACAGTCTTATCTTTCACAATGGTGCCTTTGTTTTCTTGATAATGGGAAAGCACTTCAGTATAACATCCCAACTTGAATCTGGTGAGCTTACCAATATGCAGAGAGCTGTGATCTCTAAGCACTCAGGAAAAATCAGTTTTTCTTGAAACTTTGGAGAAAAATGGGAAAGGGAATGGTGTTGACAGATCTCTGGGTAAGACAGTCTAAAACTAAAATTCAACAGGACCATTAATTATAGAACCTGAGCAGGACAAACATCCATCAATCCTCACAATAAAAGCAAGAAAATAGCTGTTAACATGAACTCACTTAGAAGGAACACAAGTCAGGATTTTGAGAAGCCTGTATTATTTGCAGTTTGTTCAGAAAACCTAAATGAAGAGGGATTAAAATGGTTTGAAGTTTCATTGCCAAGACTTTCATAGTTATGATACGCCTGAGGCTTTATATCAGCTTATTTTACTTCATTTGAATTTGCCACTATATTGGTAGAAAATCACTGATCATCCTTTTTAGGACAGTGTACCACTTAGGGACTGGCGTCCAAATCCTTTGAATCCTGACTTTTGTCAAAATAATTTTATTCCATGATCTGAATTATGCATATCAGTAATAAATAGAAACAAGCCTTTACAAATTCATTTTCTCACTTGGCAAGGCAAATCCCAGCATGTGATTACCAGAAGTGAAAAACAAACCAAGTATCTTGTGTTTTTACCTTGTCACTCTAGAAAAATGAGACCAAAAAATGTCTATCTTACATGGGAAGGGCTGGATGAGAATATTTAATCATTATGAAGGAAGCTGGCTTCTCCACACCTTAATCATCCATAGCTTTTCCATATAGGTAAACAAACTATCACTCTTCTTCCAGAGGCCCTATTTACAAATAGAAGCCTTTATGTCATGTTCACAGCTGTTTTTCTCAGTGGCAATGCCAGCCAAAGCAGTTCTTTGCTCTTTCACCATTCCAGTTCTTTCTCTACAACTACTCTTGGGGCTGTATTGCAGATACTACCAGAGAACTGTGTGGAAAAAAAAGATGTGGAGTATTTTTCAGTGCCATGATTCTGTTTATCACAATACTATATGCACAAGTACATAGCATCACACATTCAACTCTCACCTTCTGAGGAAACTCATCAGGAAAAAATACAGGGTTGTGGGTTTTCTGCTTTAGCTACCTGAGAACCCCAACAATAGATGCAGCCGTAAAAAGTCCATATCCTTCAGATACAGATATTACTTTATATTATGATTAGCTTGCCTAAAATCTCTTTCTTGCTGTACTGTGAAAGGCATGTTTTACAAGAGACAAATCGGACAAGGTCACCACTGTGTTCACACAATCCCAGAGGTACAAACTATGATGATTTATAATGAAAGCTTTCTAAAAACTGGTATGAGTCCTAAACATAATATATAAATGTAGATGATCCTATCTAACTTGCAATGAAAAGAAGTCCTCAGAGCTCCTAAGACATTCATTATATGCTTTCTATTTACCTCATTCATACTGCTCCAGAGCTACTTAAACATCAGCAAATCCATTTTTAACTCTCAGTTTCATTATCCTTATTTCGTGTTTACATTAACGAGGAATCCCTCCCCAGATAACTAACTTAATGCTTTTGTTGACTGCGGCACTAAGCGGGAGCCAGATCAAAACTGCCGTGAGGATGTTTTCCTTCAGGACAGTTCCTCTGACGCAGAAGCAATGCATTGAGGCACTCCAGCATTTCTACATGTTGCAGTCCAAGATGACCCCTGTTCACTATGCTCACGCTCTGAAATGGAGAAAAGCCATGTGACTGTGCTCCTGCTGTGCCACATCCATACTAACAAGTGGGACCTATCAGCACCAGCTTAGTGGCACATTAACAGAGCCAAACTGCAGGGGAAGCAATATCCTAAATGCACCACAGACATACCCCTAGCCACCACCACTCACTACAGCTGCAACTCCTAGCCTTTAAACCAGCTTACTTACAGTTATTTTAACAATAATACAGTGGGGAGAAGTACAGAGGCATGCAGTTATTTGTTGAAAGGCATATACCTATCATTGCTATAGTGAGTATTTTCATAATGTCACCACAGACTTCTAGATACACAAATGGGAAGTGTAGCTCTGATTCTCCTTTTGCATACTCCCGGCAGTCTGTGCCATAGGAGTCTGAAGCCAAAACCAGCCTTTCTATACATGACATAAATAGTGTTCATGCCTCAAAGAGCTTACTAGCTTAGCTCAAAGTAGATTTAACTATTTTTTATCTCAGTGCTAAAGTTCCTTAATCTCTTTGCTATTAATAATAAGAACACAGACTGACTTGAACACAGACTTTTCTACTGGCAACTTGAAGAAATACTGTCAAACAAGCAGCAATTTACAGTAACTTTTCAACTTTTTAAAGGTACAGATACCTGAAAGATGTGGCTTAAAAAAAAAAAAAAATTAGAAAAAATATCACCTTCTCTTTTTCCTCCTATCTATAACAGAAAAGTAGAAAACACAAGTAATTTTAGACAGGTACATGGTGAGAAACATGTCACCTCCTACAAATCATGCACAAAAGTTAAAGATGATTCCTTTCAAACTTGCACTTCTGAAGTTTGATTCTTCTCACAGTAACAAACTAAAGTAAGATATATGCACGTTTCTCCACTCATTATGCTCCCCTTCTTCTATAAGACAGTTCCCATGAAATAGCTGGCACACTGCAGCGCTGATTACTCTGTGCCCACTCCTAAACCACCAAAATCTATAGGTGTCAAAATTAAAAAAAAACCAATAATCCAGATACAAAACTTGTATTGATCAACTCCTTTCCACTGCAACCATGCAAGCTACTTAGCTAAACAGCCAAAAGATTCTTGGAAAGGTGACCCATTTCCAACGAGTATTCTTTCACACCTCATCATGAAGCTCCTACAAGCAAACTTACTCTGTTTGACTAACGGATACTCCATCTACTATTTAACAAAGCCATTTCAGGTAATACCCTACAGACTAACGCTCACAGCACTGGATTAGCAAACATGAGATGCCAAAGATAGAAAATACAGTAACAGGCTTTGCCCTGTAGCTCCTGCATTACTTGGAAGTTCTCTGAGGATACAGATGAAATGCCTATCTTGAAGAGTAATCTCTAGGCCCAGACTTTGGCTAGTTGCTCAACATCAAAGCTAAATCTGTTTCAATTGTATGGTAATCACAACATGCATTTTATAGCTGCTAGAAAGACCATTTCAAAACTTCTAACCTAAATTTCAACGCTTGGGCCTGGATTTTGCTGGGCTAGAGATATACTTTCATACTTAATTTTTATCCCATGTAATTTCCCTCCACCACTTTCTGGCTGTCACTCAAACAAGCATGTTGTACAGAAAAGGAAGATACTAATTACTCCTCCTGCTTTGCCTGCCATTTCCAGGAGGTCTTCCATTTCGCCCAGTTACCTCCTGGCTACTATCGCAGAGAAGAAAATTAAGGTGATGCCCAGACTCCAGGGGGGAGTCTTGTCACACAAAGGCAGGAGAAACCAGTCACAGTAAATTAAAAGAGCTCAAGCTTTTCTATGTATTCTTCTGCAGTCACAAAGGCAATTCTGCTGTTGCTTACAGCACTTTCTAAGATTACAAGCCATTATCAGAAGGACTTAACAACTGTAGACTGACTGGTATGGCCTTGACTACTCATAATGAAGTAGACACATATACTTAAGCACACAGCACAAGGGTATGGAATTAAATGCAGGAAAGCAGTGACCAATGGGGAAAGGAGGATAAACAAAACCAGAAAGTTGAAAGGAAGAAAGAAGGGGAAAATAAGCTAGCCTACTGTTTTACTGACAGGCCATAAGCTTGCCAAATTAGAATCAACCACTTGGTTTCACCAACTAAGGGACCCCAGACTGCACACTTCTGGACAACAGAAGAAAGAACTGATTCAAATTAAGGATTTAATACAAGCAAAACTAATGTGCACTATTCGGTAAGGAACAAAGCAGATTTCTACTGACTACCTGGAATGTAACAGGCAAACAGAAGAAGCCTGAAATTTACATTTAAAAGGTATGCTAATGAAAGTTGTCCTGAAACATTCAAAGCAGAAATAAAAAGGCAGTTCAGAAACTAATGCACAGACTATATTAAAACTATAAGCAGTTTTGTTTGAAAAGTGACTTTATCGGACTCTTGAAATTTAGCACGACACTGAATGCATCAGAAAGATGTAAAGAGATGACAGTAGTGGCTCTGTATGTTAAAGTACTGTGATAGAGCTGAACAGCACTATGTATTTTGAAGAAACTATGAAAACAGAATTTTGAACATTCAACTATTTTTCAGCTCCTGTACACATCACACAAATGTATTACAAAAAATTACAATGCTTATGGATGGACAAGCAATCTCTTTGCTGTGTTTCATTAATAATGTTCTACAACACTGTAGAGTCCTACATTGAGTGTAATCCATATTAGTTGGGATGTAAATTATAATTACAACTGGAAAATGAGCCTAAACTACATATGTTGTTTAATTGTATAAGCTATGTATAGATTTTAATTTATATAAATTATTAATTATATGAACTATATATATATTAATGCTTTCACCTATGTGAAATGTGTGAGATACAGAGTATTCAAAAGTAATATGTAAAGAGTACTGCAGGAACAACAACATAGTAGGGACAGTTTTTCTGGTGGGGTTTTTGTTTGGTTTAGGAAACAGATCATCTGTTTACAAAAAAAAAAAAAGTAAAAACCCTTCAGTAAATATTTTTAATTTAAATTAATTGTCATCACTTTGTTCTAACTTCTGAAATACAGAATTAACTTCAGAAACTGAAAAGCAACTTTTTAGTATATGCAGAATATATACAACACAACACACACTGAATTAATGTATGAAACCCGGGAAAGGTTAATATTGCCTCCTGATGTTTTCAGCATAGAAAATTGATTATCATATTCATCAAACTCAGTTAAATCAGATGAAACAGTTGTTACAACCTCTTAATATATATTGGATTCTTCACAGAGGTGAAAACAGCATACATTAATGAAGAAATAAGAAGCCCCACTAAACAGCTGCCAGTAAACTTCAACGAGTCACCATTTTCATTACAAACTGAAAACATAAAACATATTTCATATCATGACACTAATGGGAGAGTAATGCAGAAAATCATTACAGTATGTAACAAGGCAACTGTGCAAGGTGCGTCACAGGCAAGGACAGGATCTGAACTGCCTACTAAATAAATACTCCTGTACTGTCTAGGAAAAAAACAGTGTATTTATATATTGAATTGCTGGGAACTCCAACAGTGAAACCAAATTGTCCCTACCAATGATGACAGAGTATACTGCCAGCATTGTATTATATTGGCTTAAGCTACTTCAGCAGGATGCTTAAACATAAAGCCAATTAGAAAATTTACTGGATACACTCCATATTCTTACATGAAACATGGAGCAGATGATTTAAAAGGTCTTTATAATGGTTCTCAACACACTGATTAAAGTGCTATCTATTAAAACCATTTACAGTGATGTGCACAACGGCGTTGTATGACATTACTCTCTGAAGAATTTACAGACACAGAGCTAGATGGAACATAAAGCTCCACCATTAGTATATGAGTAGTGCAGTTCTCTTTAGCCTAGTGCTGATATTGATCTAACTTTCCTAGTGCACTTTTGTGTCAAGAGAGGGGAGAGTGCATACAGTTCCTGAAGAAAAAGCTTCTTGAAAGCACGAAGGAAGCCATTAGAAACACCAGTGCTACTCAATACACGTTACATGCTTGTTACTGTTAACAAGATCTGGAGAGATTAAAAAAAAAAATGTATCCTAAATACAGGTAACAGTTTTGAAAAGAAAAAAAAAGGTGATGTCCTCTGTCATAAAAAAAATGTTGCTAGTTAAGATGGATATGTCCTTAGATATTTTCATTCTGCATTCTTTTCTTTTAATGTTACATTACTTTCCATTTCCACAGGAGCATCAAAAAAACATTTCCCCAAAATATTCTACTACTTTCCCCATTTCCATTTGAGATTCTTCCCTCACAACAAGTTGCTGTTATCTTGGAAAACGCAGCGCTGATATGAAAACCACAAGGCATTACACAGAACAGACTGCTGCAACTGCAAAATTCAGATCCTTTCACTTCATTACAATAAATCACTGCTCCGCTCCAGCAAGCGACTCCTGCTATCCTTTAGGACATCAAAGCTACTAAGGAAGGTTTCTGTTCAACAGCTTTTACTTAAAAAATCTTCTGCACACGTTAAGTGAAAATATAAAGGGATGACACGATGTTTATTAAATGGAAAAAGACAAAAAAAAAAAAAAAAAGAAAGAAAGAAAAAAAAAGAAAAAAAAAGAAAAAAAGATTACAAATTGTTCAGCCAAATGGCAAACCAAGTCTGTTAAATATGGTACATGGAGTTCAAATGGCCGGTTTTGTGAGAAATTTTCTTTTACTTTCCTTCTTCCTATTACTCTTCACAGTAACACAGGGAGGTCCTGGCAGCAAGGAGAGGCAGCACACGAGAAACAAAACATCCCAAAGAGCAGACCCTTTTCTTTGCACAACCAGAGCCACCCAAAGGGCACAAGTGAGGTTTGCGCTTCGCCCCTTCACTTCTACTCTGCCAAAACGGACCCATTTAAATGCAGACCTGGGGGGATGCTCGTGAGTTATTCCGGGGTGCGGACCTGCGAGAAGCGTCAGCACCAGGACGGCAACAGGTACCAGCAGGAGCACCCGAGGAATCGTGGCCGCCGCTCCGCCAGGAGCCCGCGCACCCACCGCGTAAGACACGGCCGCTCTCGCCCGGGCCTCTGGGCAGCCTTTGGCTCCGAACGAGTCTCAACACGGCCGACCGCAAGCGTTGCGTGAGGGCCGCTGCGCCCAAAGCCCCCCCCCCCCCCCCCGAGCCGCGACCGCCAGCAGGTCTGTGGCGGCAGCAGGTGAGAGACCTCCCCTGCACGAAACACTCCCGCTGAGGTCAGGGAAAGAAAATGAGGGGGAGGCGGAGACGGACGACAGGGTAAGACGGAGGGAGTGAGCAGAGCTCCTCGCAGCAGCCGGGGGAGACTCGGCTTTTGTTTACGTGAGGACGACTCCCCGCCAGGCCGCTCGAGCCCGCGGACCGACCGGCAGACCGCCGCAGGCCGGAGCCGCAGCCCCGGCCCCCAGCGCCGCTCCCACCCGCCCGCGGTCGGATGGACCCGGGGCGAATCGGAGCCGGTGGGGGGGGGAAGGGAAGCAACAGGCTCAGCCCCCCGCGCCTCCACGGCCTCGGTCTTCCGCCCACCGCGCCCCGGCAAAACCCGGAGGACCAACAGAACAATCATAAATAAAACTTGGCGAGAAAAATACGGTTTAAAAGGCCGCTCAAAACTCCAGCGACACGGCGGGCCCCTTCCCGCCCTGCCCGCATCCCCGAAGGGCTACGCAGACGAGATCACCCCGCTACCCGCCGCCCGGCCCGGCGCCCCGCTTACCCCGGCGGCTCGGCGGGCCCCGCGGCACGGCCCCGCTCTCCGCCTTCGCCCTTCCCGCCCCCAAGTAACGGCGCCGAGCCGCGCCGCGCCGCGCCGCCGGGGAAGAGCTCTCAGGCACGCCCCGGCGGCCTGAAACCTAATCCTGCCCCGCCGCCCCCCCCCCGGCCCGGCCCTGGCCCCGGCCCCGGCCCGGCGCGGCGCAACGCAGCTCCCAGCCGCTGGCAGGTCTGCGGGCGCGGGGCACACCGGGGTTGGCTTGGACGGCCGCCTGCAGCGCGGAGCCCGACTGTGTCTGCATCTCGACAACAGAGGGGGCAGAGGGTATCCAGGGAGCTGGGGAGGGGCGCGTTTGTGGGTTTCCCGGCCTTCTCCCTCCGTGGCTTGTCGCGTTGCAGCCTTTCCAGCAAAGATTCTCCTTCCCCGGGCTGCCGGCGAGGCGGCAGACGGGGCCGAGCAGCAGAGCGCACGCCTTGCCCGGGATGACAGTGGGCAGCTGGGCTGCCCTGGTGCTTCCCCCGCGGCATCACGAGCTGACGGTTTGTGGGTGAAATGAAGGCCGTGGCAGCAGGTTTATACCCTTGCGTCTTTCAGGTGGTTCCGTGCCCCCACCGGCTGCCTGGACCGGCTGTGTGTCGAGGGTCTATCCCTTCCCCTGCCCTGCTGGCCGCCGGCCTTACCCCTTTAGCTTCACTAAGATGAACCCGGGCTGGAACAGAGCAAAATGGGAAATACCTGGAAATGTATTTAAAAAAAAAACAAACCCACCAAACAGCCATAAAACAACAAACAACCCAGGATGAAGTTAGACAAAGTAATGAATACGGTCACAGGGCTAATGTAAGGATGATTTTTCCCTCTAAGCAACAGCTGTCATTACTAAAAGAAAATGATGTGTACCTTTCACGTATGTGTACGTATTTTTACATCATAACAATGAAGTGCATAATGCAGGACTGATTTCAGTGGCCGCAAAAAAACTAAGTTCTGCAAAAAGTGTCCATATTTTGATGTCTGTTAACTTTGTTTCATGTAGCAAATGTTACCAGGATCACAGTCTGCCATTTTCCTTGGCAGGAGGTGGTTCTTTGGTGTAGGTGGGCCCAGCTGCTCTGCCAAGATAATCCCCCATGCAGGGAATGGAGCCTGGGTTCTTCCATGCGGCACCTTGGCCCTGGCTCTGAAGAGGCTCTGTGCAGTCTCCAAATATGTGCCTCTCCTTTGGTTTGGTTCTTTCTTCAAACAGATTTCAGCTGTAAGCATTCTCACATCCAATTCATAGTTGTTTGGCATGGGTTTTTTGTCCCCCAAACAATTTAAAGGAAGTTACTCGTTTGGAGATAGAATTGAATACTGCCCTAATTTTTATGAGAGATGATGAATAAATACAATGCCACTACAAAAGCTTTCACGAGCAGAACGTTTAACATGTAAACTGCAAGATATGCAACTGTTTGTATATTGCATGGATTTTTTTTTAATTTTTTTTTTTTAATCCCCCTCCAGACAATATTTCTCTTTCTTATTACAGTTGGCAGATTGAAGAACTCCAACTGATTAGCTATATTTTCCTCTGTTGTATAATGAAATATGCATGTAATTACATTTGCTAAATGATCATTCTTCCACTTCTTAACTATCGAAAAACAGTTTCCAAGATTTTATTCACAGGTGACATTGTTCAATGCAGCATGTGCTGGTGAGCATATTGCTTTTTAAAAGCAAATACAGAGGTTCGGTTTGCTATAGGTTGAACACTGAATGCTCCATAAACTGTCCCACTGACTTTCTACATTACATGATCCTTTATTGAATCCAGAATGAAATCTTAAAGTGCTATTTAATTGCAAGTATTATTGTTCAATAAATAAGCCACAACAGGTTATGCAAGTGCAAAGTCAGATGGATATTGTTATTTTTTCTGTTGCTCAAGCTTTAACCAAGGCATGCCACTGAAATAAGATATAGTAACTCTGGTGAGTTTATTTGGAGCTAAAAACAGGTCAAAATTAGGTGGTACAGCGGTGCTTCACTCCTGATGTATAATAACATCAGCTGTGTAATAGGGCAATTTGTATTTGTATGGGTTATACCTTTTAGATTACTTTTTTAGATTACTGTGCAAACTGTTATTCTCAAGTAGAACTGCATTTTCAGTTATATTCAGATTTTGGCAGGTCCCTGGAAGTATGCATTAGATTATACCTACTGAAGTTCAAAGCATTGTGCCTTCCCTGTATTAAAAATATTTGCATGACTATAATTATGCTAACATAGCTGTGCCTACAGTCCAAGTCCTCTCGGTGAGCATACAACAAATCTGTAATGGGAATTTGCATCACACTAACATAATGTACAGTATCTGATGACTCTGATGAAGAGTCATGCAAACACAGTTCCAGCAAATAGCAAAGCAAACTTAGGGATGGGAGAAAACTAGTGGTCTTGTGGCTATACCTGCTAATAGGCTTAGAAATATAACTAGAATGATATCAGCAATTAGTATGTACTCATTTCTCCTTTTTGCAGAAGTGTTATAAAAAAGGACAAAGAAATCTTAAAATATTTTTAGGAAAAAAATGCAAGCAGTGTTTTAAAGCATAAGCTTCTTCAAAAGACCATTACAACCACTAAATCCATAATATAATATTCTGTCAGAGAAGACTCTTAAGAAAAAGATGAAGGACAACTTAAAAAAAAAAAAAGAAAAAAAAAAAAACTAAACCGAAACATTTTATGTTCTCCAGTATAAATCTCCATTAGTATTTCATTTCTCAGACCGATTTATAGTATACTCATGCTAGAAGTATCAATATTGGATGAGATGTCTGCCTTCCTGATTTACTTACTTCTGGTAAAATAGCAGTGATTAATATTAATGATGTATTTCTTAAATTTATTAGAAAGCATAAAGAACTCAGAAAAAAAAAAACCCTCATAAAAGAAAGCCTGTACAAAAATAAAAGGGTAGGAAAAACAAGGGCATGTGTCCATTAAATCATTCATCAGGCCACTCTTGGGAATAGAGTCTTTTAAAATAGTAATGGTAACAGGATCTAGGAAATAAGAATGGATGTCTGAACCTTCTTTAAGTCACAAACATTGACTTCACTGTGAGAGGGAAATTGCCTTTGAAACACACTTGGCAACGTGTATGGCACAAGTCAATTTACTTGCTAACAAAAAAAGATGTGTTTACAACAGTAATTGATTAGTTTCATCACTCTGTGTATTATATTTTGGTATGAGCATTGGTTTTGCATGCCCCACTGCACAATGGTTAGAGTACATATTTTAGGCACCTGGAAGAACTCTGAGAGGAAGGATACAGAAAATTTTATAGATTTTATATTTATGCTTGAAAAAGTCCGTCTCTGAACTTAGATAAAACATAGAAAGAGACTAATTAAACCCTTTTTATAAGCACTACCTTAATTATAAATTGAGTATCTTTCTGCTTTTATAACCTTTCTCTTACATATTACAGAATCATTCAGATGGTGTATATTCATGCGTACTTATGCATACGTAGGCACAGCATTACACTTTTCAGCAGAGAATTTACTGAAATTGTAGGTTAAACACAGCAACTAGTAATCTTACCTGTTAGCAAATGGTAATAATTATTATAGATCAAATTTTATTCCCAGATGTGTGAACCAAGAGTAATCCATTGTATTAAGTGGAATTAAACTGTAGAAAAGCCATCAGAGATCAAAAGTAACTATGCTCCTCATTATTGTACCTGCTAATCTAAATATATTAAGTATGTGTGTGGTTCTACATTCTCCCCTTATCTATCCAAGTAAGGCTGTATCACCATCTTTCTTCTTTTTCACAGAGCTCTTTGGAATACAATACTTTTATACTACGTTTTCCAGAAGTTATACTAGCAGAAACATAAAGTCAAAGTAAATATAACACTCTTTTCCTCCATCACCTCAACGTAAAAGTTGCACTTCATAAGTCAGTTAGCAAGAAGTTAAAGGTAAAACCATTCATGTTGTTATGCAAAGTTAAAATTGGGAAGTTTTAACTTTGGTACTTGGAATTTATTCAATTTTTTTTATTATTTTGCTGGCAAGAACAGAATATTGGTTTCACTTACTGGAGCATGCATGCTGGCAAGAATGGTGCATAGATTTACATTTTAAAGGTTTTTAGGAAAATTGTCTCCCCTGGGGACATACTTCATAACTGTTATTATTGCTATTGGAGGTTACACATGTGTGTAGAAGGGAAAGTATGCCCTGTAAGGTAAAACGGAGCAAAAAAAATCATAAAAGGTATGTTAATTATTTGTAACTATAAAACAAAAACTTGAAATTATGGCAAATTAAAAGGGCATTTATTTACACACAAACAGGATTGTTTAAAGCCATAGGCCTTGCCCGTAGCAGAGGACTGAAGCCAAATAAGTGACAAAGCATATTAGCCTTATCATAGATTTTTCAGACACATAATACCTACAAGGAGAGTCTGGTTGTGTCAGATTAAGGTTATTTTTTTTCAAATGTTCTGTTTTGCCAAAGGTGGCCGCATACTTGACAGACCCCCACTCTCAGAAAATATAAATTTAAAAGGCTTTTTTTCGGAATTGCCTCAAGGGACACAGTCCAGAGCAACATGTGATCTGGGATACTTGTCAATGCAACAGTTGTTCCAGTATTTGAAAATACAAGACAATATATTATTAATAAATTTTGTATTAGAAAAATCTGTATATTCTACATTAGATTTCCTTGAATTTTTAAAAAAATCAGTATGGGAGGAACTGTTCAAGACTAGTTCAAGAATTTATGTGCAGCTGATCATGTTAAATGTTATGTATTGAAAATGATAGCACCACTTCCCTAAGTGTTGGGCTATCAGAACATTGATATAAATATATCTGAAAGATTTCCATGTAATTAACCAGTTTTATGGCCAGGTAAACTACAGCACATTAGATGGGATGCAGCCATGTTTATTGGAAGGAAAGGAACTCTTTCTCTGACAGGTTGATGTTATTTTCAGAATAAATCCTCTTGAAGATGAATTGGTGAAATTAAAGTAAAGCAGAGCAGTGTGTATAGATCATTTTGTCATATGCCTCTGCAGGTTATTACTGTCCAAGTATTTTCCTCTGTACGCACTATTTAGCTAATCAGTGTGTCTGAGATCCTGGCCTATACAGTGTATGATGCACATTAGATTTTAAGAGTACACATCCTCTTCAATTCTTTGCTTTTGATCCAGACTGTGAAATTGGAGAACTGTTTCTGTTTCAGTGGTTTTCCAAGCTGAAAGCTTAGGAAAAATATAGTGCTGCCTTTGCCGTCTTGAGCCTTTTGTTTCCAGAAACAGTCATGATATTACCCATGTTGGATAAACAGTTCCCTACATATTGGACCATCAAAATGGTATCTCCCAGTCACAGACAAGGACCAGAATCACAGCTGAAGCCTGTTTGAGAGGGCAATGAAGATTTACAGGTCTATTTGCCAAGTCATTGTGTCTAAGGAGAGACCTTGCAAGCAACCCTCCTCCACGACCTTCCACAGGGGCTGTTTCCACGTGGTTCTGCTTTCTTTCTTACAATTTGTAGAGACGAGGCTGAACTGTACATCTGTGTGCTTTCAACTTATTTATAATGTAGCTGCACTTTGGTTTAGGACTAAAACTGTTAGTATTACTAGTATTATTAACTGCAGTTGAGTTGATAGGTAGTTGAGTTGAATGTCTGATTATTACAGACTAGGAATTACTAACAGTGTTGGTGTCAGTATGGAGATTTTGAGTCTAAAAACACCAAGTACATATCCCTCTGCCTGTGAACCTGAAAACTACATATTGCTCATTCGCATCAGCCTAGTCGTTTTCGGATACCAAGTGACATCTCTGAAGGAAATATCTCTGATCTCTCAAAGAGGCTAATGAAGAAAAAGGCTTTGTTAGCCATTATCCCAGTAGTCCTATAACAACGCTACTTTGTTTAGTAAGATCTGTACCTGTAAAAACAGTGGGGAGAACCTTTCCCATATTGAGAATATCTCTGATTCAGTGAGCTGGATTAAAGGAGGAAACTTCCGGAGCTTTGTGCTACAGCTTGTTGGCCCAAATGTGAATGAACATGGCTGTGACTGGCTGAGTTTTAAAGGTCTCAGGCAGGTTCACTGATGTAAAAATTTGATAAGATTGATACCAGACTTGCCTTCATCTGTATGACCTCAGCCACTGCAAAGGAGTTCACCATTCCTACACACCACCAAGAAAGTACTAAGAAAAACTGAAAAAAAACACAGTGAGTGAAGAGGTTTGAAATGACTAAAAGACTTAAAAAGTTGGTGTTTCTGTTTATACAATTATGTGACAACTGAAAGGTCCATTTTACTCCATTCTTAGATACAATTTAAGTACTAAGTGAAAATCACTTCAGCAAATGAAACAAGTACAAATTTAGTTCAACTGTACTCTCACCAACATTTAAAAAAAAAAAAAAAAAAGCTATGTTAGAGCAGGAAGATGATTCAGTAAAACCCTTTTTTCTGTTAAAGTGCAGTTTGGTTTAGGTAGCTGCTTCTCTTACAGATAAGGGTTCCACATCATAGTGGTATTACCATGAGGAGCTCTTAATGACTTTGATATGAAATATGATTTTTTGCCCTCAGATCTCCTGTAAGTGTCAGAAATTCCCATTATAAGTAAAAAAAAGAATGAATATTCCATATAAAAACATGCAGCTCTAGTAAGCTGAACCCATCACTTAACCTTCAGCATTAAAGTGGTTGCCCCATCTGTACTCATAATGTATGCAGAAAACAGTTCATTTTCTAGCTAGATGGTGTTGCCACTGGCATTGGCTGTCTTCACGTTTTTTTCCTACAGACTTCTAAGGATTTGTACAGTGTGCAGCGCACTGGACAAGATCTCAAGGTACTCATAAATTTCCACCAGTTTTCCAGCTTGAGCCAACATCAAGTCTACAAATAGTCAGAATCTCAAAATGTGTTATTCAAAGACTGGTTCAGATGAGCTGCAATTTTTTTTCATCATATAGTTGCCTTTTAATTTTTCTTGCCAAGGGGGCAAACCAAGAGGAAATGGATTTAACAACTGAAAAGTAATGAATTTTAAAGCTGCTGTTAATAATATTTAAACTCTGAGTCTAATTTGTATGCAGAAGGAATTAAGAATAATAATGTCATATCAGAAAATAAACTAAACATGGATAAACAAAAAACAACCTTTCCCTCCCATGGTCTTCTCTCTCATGTCCTTACTGTTTGACAACATGAGCTTTTAAAAACAGAAATTTAAGTGACCAGGTAAAGGACACAAAAATATCGAATATATTCTATCTCATAACCCTCTATTATCTTCAGATATATACAGATGTTTATGAACATGAAGAGGGTGCAAAATGCACTTCTCGTTTGTAAAATGCTACTCTAACAGCAGAAAGGAGCTGCTGCAGAAGCAAGAGAGATGTTGTTGCACCTCCCCCTCCCTCTTGAGTGTTTTTCAATTGGCAATACTTGATAGGAAAGACAGGAATGAAGCCAGCAGTAGGAGTAAAACTTGTGTATTTTTAGGATTGCTCTTTGCATAAACTAGCTGGAACTAGCTGTATGCAAACTTAGACCACTAGTTTGCAGACATCCTCCTGCCCTGCAGCACAGAGCCAATCATCCCACTCATGTGGCTGCAAGCAGCTTTTCTAATTCCCTCTTCCAGGTTTCTGTGTGTGTTCTCTTTTTCTGGGAGCCAATGCATGATAATTCGCATGTACTTCACTACAGGAACATTGCTGGTGCCTTCAGACATCTGTGTTTGCAATGTCACCCTTATTGCAGACATCAGCAGATAACTCTTTCCAATAATGGCACTGTCCATTCCTCTGCAGTGAAATAAATTTGCCCTGGCCATTGAAAGTATCCTCAGAAAAGTGGGAGAAACTTCTTACAGAATTTATTCAAGCTGGAAACATCCAAAAAGTCTTTCTCTAGATCTTGAAAGTACCTAGACAAAGCTATTGGTATTATTACACTGAACACTCAGCCCCATCCAAGTCCATTACCTGGGTCTTGACACCTTGAGATCCATCAGCATTAGATTTGTGACACTGAATTTACCTAGATGACCCCATCGTTGTTTCCTGATAACTTTGTTCCACCCTAAAGTAAGCCCTGCTAGAATTCATAAACCAGATATTTTTCTATTTTCTACCCAGACTTCTCCATTAGAAGATACCTTCCTGCTTAGGTACCAAGGTGTTTACTGCTTCTTGACCATTTTTAAGGAAGAATTTGGCACTCAGACTAATGAATTTAAATCCCTTTTGGAAGGGATTTAAACATATTTCTTGCAATATTTCCTATCTCATGGTGTGCTAAGTTGGGCACAGTCTCTGCATTTGACACTCACACTGTTTGATCTCGCAGTCCTCATGCAGGGCATTACAGACTTTTAAAAACATAAGTCTTTAACCTCTTTCATTCCAGAAATGCCATAGTAGTGTACTTGATCGAGAGAGTTTTCAGTCCAAATAATAGGAGGAATGAAAACTGAAACAGGGTCTGCTACACTCCATGTGGAGATTCTGCCCACTGAACTATCCTGGGTACTTGTGGACTTCTCTGCTCTGCATGAAAAGGAACAAGTTTTGTTTCAGGTATCAACTAACCAGAGAACTTCATGATACATAAACCTTACATGCTAGAAAATGCCACTGTCTGAGGAGGGATGGGCCAGCAAAATTTTGTAAGACAAGAAATGCTCTCTGCCCATATCTCAGTACTTCTACGAGCATCTAGGATATTTACAAACATATACCAATATGGACTAATCACATTTTCTTTGAATGCAGGTCCAGATTTGTTACCTTTAACTTTTTGTCTAAGGAAAACAGCTGAACAGTTCTGTTACTTCAGACAATGCTCTCAACTTTGGGAACATCATTATTTCTTTTTTTTTTTTTTTTTTTTTTAATTAATTGTAAAGGAAATGCTGGAAATATTTTCAACAGACATTTATCTTCCAAATAGTGTATAAGACTTACTTCACTTCTTCAATTTTATGCAGGAACAGTATGTTTCAATTTTATGCAGGAACAGTATGTTTATATCTAGTTATAAACAGTTTTGAGAATGATATGTGCTCGTAGTGGGTGACTTATTGTTAAAGGGCACTGAGGCACCCATCTGCCAACCTGACAGGGAGTCACGAGAAATTTGCAGTCTTCTAGGATCTAAGATCCAAGACATTGCCAAGAGGGTGCCACAAATTGTCAAGAGCACCGATTACTATCCACTGTTGCTCTTCTTAGCCTTCTATGATGATGTGACTGAGGGGGTAGATGCAGGGATGTTATCTACCTTGACTTCAGCAAGGATTTTGACACTGTCTCCAGTAACATCCTTGTGGGTAAGCTCAGGAAGTGTGTTAGAAGAGGGGCCAGTGAGATGGGTTGAGAACTGGATGAACAATAGAGCTCAGAGGGTTGTGATCAGTAGCGCAGAGTCCATTTGGCAACCCGTAACTGGCAGTGTTCCCCAGGGGTCAGTTCTGGGTCCAGTCTTATTCAACATCTTCATCAGTGACCTGGATGAAGGGACAGCAGGGTTGCTGATGATGAGTCTTGCACCTGGGGAGGAATAATGCCAAGCACCAGTACACATTAGGGGTTGACCTGCTGGAAAGCAGCTCCGTGGAGAAGAGTCTGGGAGTCTTGGTGTCCAGTAAGTTAATCATGAGCCAGCAGTGTGCTCTTGTTGCGAAGAAGGCAAATGATATATACTGGGGTGCCTTAAGAAGACAGTAACCAGCAGGTCAAGGAAGGTTCTCTTCCCTCTCTACTCTGCACTGGTGAGGCCATACCTGGAGTACTGTGTCCAGTTCTCCTCTTCCAAGTTCAAGAGAGACAGGGAAATACTAGGAGATAGTCCAACAGAGGGGTCCCACAAAGATGATGAAGGGACTGGAACATCTCTCTTATGAGAAAAGGCTGAGAGACCTGGTATTTTTTATAGCAGAGAAGAGAAGGCTGATAGGGGATCTTGACAATGTTTATAAATATCTAAAGGGTGGAGTTCAAAAGGATGGGGCCAGTCTCTTTCCAGTGGTGCCCAGTGATGGGACAATGGGCAATGGGCACAATCTGGAGCAAAAGAAGTTCTGTCTGAACATGAGGAAAAACTTCTTTCCTGTGAGGATGATGGAGCACCAGAACAGGGTGCCCAGAGAGGCTAAGGAGTTTCCTTCTCTGGAGACTTTCAAAACCCTCCTGGAGTCATTGCTGTGCAACCTGCCCTTCGGTGAACCTTCTCTGGAAGGGGGGTTGCACTAGATGATACCCAGGGGTCTCTTCCATCCTCTGTAATTCTGTGAGAAAAGACACATAAATGCTAGTTTTGCCTTCTAATTTTCAGCTGCCTCAAGCTTTCATTAAAGCATAAGCATCAGTAGTCTGATGGCAGGGTGTGTACCAATTACAGCAGAGATGGTCACATGTGTCTTACAAGGCTATTTACCTTACAAGTGTGGGAAGGGATAAGTGATTGTTAAACCTTGATAGGATATTTAAGAAATCAAATTTTCTGTGGAAACATAAATGCATTGCAACCCAGAAGTACTGAAGACACTTGTTAAGACCAGGGGGGAATTGCAAACTCTAAAAATTAAGGAATTTGAACACCTATTAGAACTCAAACATTTCTCCAATAAATTAAATAGTAAATCTGTTAGACTTTCATCACAGAAGCTTGGAGAGAATCAACAAAGATATTTATACTTCAAATTAATCTGCCAGACAGCTCAAAATAGGTTTCCTTAATTTCCTTTCAAAATTGTAAGGAAATCAGTTGCAAACCCAAGAGAAACTGAGGGAAATTTAAGGACATTTACCTTCACCTACATTTACCAAGTGTTAGATGAAGAGAAGCCTATAGTGCAGTTGTGTATCTGTCACTGCAGCTTGCTGAACCTATCACAAGCTCATAAAGCAGGAAAGGTGTCATGTCCCCAGTAGTTTCTCTGCAGAATTGGTCCCCTGAGTGATTCAGGCTTCTGTTGGTACCAGCTGTGAGTTCTTGTTGCTACCTAGCATTTCAACTATACCCACATGGCATGATATACTGCTGTGCAGAAATAGGCAACCTAGCTTCAGGTCTTCAGAGATGGCTTAGGTACCAGGAGCACTAGATCCACACTAGTGCAGAACCTTGACTCAGCTAATTGGTTCTGGGCAACAGAGCATTTTAACCCAGGATAATCACACTTTATCAAATATACACTACAGGGAATGAACAATCCACAATGCATGCAGAGTATTAACATACTGTCACTGTTTTACAATACAGTAAAACACAGAAAATGTTTTTAGTTACAATGATTGAAACTGAAGATGTACAAATTAGTTAACTAATGCAGCAACAAATATTTTTTCCCCAGCAGATGCCTGCTACAGTCTTTGCTTACAAGAAGCCACCACTGATTGAGGGACACTGTAGAGCAGAAAGTGGGACAAAGGGAAAACGGGAAACAAAAGTTCCTTGTTTCTGTCACTACAAGTACTAGAAGACTTCAAATTAAACTGAAATTTACTAATTAAAACAGAGGGGGACAATTTTTTGTGCAACATGTGGATGTCCTTGCTACAGGACAGAAGTTTACATGGAATCAACACAAGTTTAGAAAAAAATTATGGAAGAAAACCTGTTATAGACTTAAATATGAAGACATGAAAAACAATAAGAAAGAGAGAAAATATTCATTACATTTATGACTTTTGTCATAGTCTTCATTAGAAACTGTCCGATAATGCCTGGATGCCTTACTGTGTTCATGATGCCTTAACTGGAAGAAATGCAGTAGTTAACTAGAAAGTATATTCTAGTGAAATAGATACCAGTAATTTTTGCAGAAAACACTATGTAAAATCATAGAATCACGGACAGGTTTGGTTTGGACTTTTAAAGGTTTCCTAGTCCAACTCCTCTGACATGGGCAGGGACATCTTTCACTAGATCAGGTTGCTCAAAGACCCACCTAACCTGACCTTGAACACTTCCAATAATGGGGCCTCCACAGCTTTTGAGGGCAACCTGTTCCAGTGCCTCACCAACCTCATTGTAAATAATTTCTGTCATCTAAATGTAGCCTCTTTCAGTTTAAAACTGTTGTTTCTTGTCCTCTCACCATAGGCCCTTGTAAAATGTCTCTCTCTATCTTTCTTATAAACCCTACTGTAAGTACTGGAATCACAGTATCGCAGAATTTCCCAGATTGGAGAAGACATTTAAGATCGTCTAGTCAAATCATTAACATATAACTGAGAAGACCTTGACTAACCCATGTCCTTCAGCACTATGTTTACATGACTTAAATACCTCCAGGGATTGAGACTCAACCACTTCCCCGGACAAGCCATTCCAGTGCCCGATAACCCCTTCAGTAAAGAAATTCTTCCTCATATTTAATCTAAACTTCCCTTGGCACAACTTAAGGCCATTTCCTCTTGTCCTTTCATTCGTTAGTTGGGAGAACAGACCAACCTCCCCCTCTATACAACTTTCTTTCAGGTAGCTGTAGAGACAAATAAGGTCTCCCCTCAGCCTCCTTTTCTCCAAGCTAAGCAACCCCAGCTCTTTTAGCCACTCCTCACAAGTCATGTGCTCCAGGCCATGTGTCAGCTTTGTTGCCCTTCTTTGGAGACTTTCTAGAACCTCTGTGTCCTTCTTGTAGTGAGGGTCCCAAAACTGAACGCAGTGCTTGAGATGAGGCCCCACCAGTGCCAAGTACAGGGGTAGAATCACTTCCCTGGTCTTACTGGCCACACCATTCCTGATACAGGCCAAGATGCCATTAACCTTCTTGGCCACCTGGGCACATTGCTGGCTCATGTTCAGCCAGCTGTCAGTCAACACCACCAGGTCCCTCTCTGCCAAGCAGCTGTCCAGCCACTCTTTCCCAAGCCTGTAGCACTGTTGGGGGTTGTTGCAGCCCAAGTGCAGAACCCAACACAATAGGAAGGCCACAATAAGAACCCTCTCCAGATTGAACAACCCCAACTCTCTCAGCCTTTCTTCACAGGAGAGGTGTTCCAGCCTTCTGGTCATTTTTGTGTCCTTTTTCTGGGCCTGCTTTAACAGACCCAAGAGATCAGGTTGGCTTGCCTCGTATTGGCAATACTAGGCAATATTGCCTATTGCCTAGTATTGGCTTACCTATAGTCCCAGCATCAGTGAGTTGAAAAGGTCGTGTTGGAACCCTTGTTTTATTTAGTGACAGTCCTTCAAAGGTGGATGTCAAGTCTGCTGTCATAAAATACATGATAGATTTGCCAATAGATGGCAAAATTTTACAAAGCTTAATGCATACGATGGAAAATATAGCCATATAGGCATTTAAGTGTAATATCTAATTATACAAAAGGTTTCTGAAAGCATCTGTAACAACTTACCTATATTGTCACCTTTATCTATATTTACAAAGATCAAGTGCTATTGCACTATTCTCACAGTTGGAAAATAAAAGGTAACTCCTAAGCCTGCTTAGATGTACTAAATTCTCCTTTTCAGTTATTTAATTTTTCTAGTTCCAGCAGCATTTCCCTGATATCTTAGATAGATTCACTGTTTGCAGCACTGAATGTCTGTTTAGATTTTCCATTACTGCAGCCCTAGGGATTATTGAATGATATGCAAGGGTTGTTTTTTCTTTAAAGATATTAAAAAAAAAATGTAATTCTCATAATTAACACTGCAAAAGAAATATGCTTTTTGAATAATATTTGTGCAGTACTCGGAGGGCTCCAACAAAAAGCTGCTTTTCATGTTTTTACTATCTACAGTAACAATAAATCAGTCTCTTAAATACCTTTTACGTATTTTTATATTATATATTATAATGTATAGAATATATATATTATTTTATTTGTAAATATTTAAATACTCATTTAAATATCTGTAAAATATTAACCATTTATTATAAATGAGTTTATATTACCAGTGCCTTGCTGTAATAGCACACTGAGAACATGTCAGGTCAAGATTGTTAGATTGGGCCAGATTGCTTGTAATTTGTTGTAGTTTTAGAAATTTACACATCAGTAAATGGAAAGCATTTAACATGGGTTTTGGTCATGTATCCTTATAATGACTGAAGCGTAAAAGGATTTATCTAATGCAATTATGATGTTTAATTTGCTAGGAATATGAGACCTTCACATGTCCAAAATATCCTCATGTCCAAACCTACTAGTAATCAAGACATCTGTATTTTCACCTTCCAAATTCAGCATTTAGTTACTTACTAAGACCACTGCTCCTCCATCTCAAAATCCCTAATTTCTTACTGTCTAATAAAGTTCAAAACCTGAGATAAAAAATATAATCACATTTAAGAAGTCTGTAAAACTGTAGTTCCTGTCTGACTGCAGGCGAAACATAAATAAGTAATTTCAAGTGTTACTCTGCTTAACCTATCACAGTCCTGTGATGTGTTACATTGGTGTTTTGTGTATCTTGTTAATGAAGTAGATTTAATGATGAGTGTAGACAGAAATCAAGCAACAGCTACTATACATACACTGCAACTTTCATTATTAAGCTTTTCCACAGAACATTTCAACAATCCTTTGAAAGACACAGCGTAAGCAATTTTTATTACATCTCAGAGGATCTCATTTCTTAGTCTTTTCCCTCCATTCCTGAGGAATGTGCTGGAGGTACAGCACTGTACCTATTGTGTCTCCCTCCTCTGGTTTCTCTGCAATCAGGGGAGTCAACCAAAATTAGAGAGAGCATTCCAAATATTGGACTTTTTGTGAAATGTGACTTGAAATCTAGCAATGAAACATTATGTAAAAGATGGTACCTTAGCATACCTTTTTCTTCCTCGAGTTTTGAGGAAAAAACCATCTAAAATATAGTAAAAGTAGTCTATTAGAAGCTTACAGATTGATGTCTAAAAAAAGACTGACGTAACCTCCTTCATGGTTTAAATGGTTGAGGACGTATTCCATTGATAACATTATTATATTTAAAAATTTTTGTTTGTCTTTTTGTGTTTCAAATATTTGATTTGTTAGGAGCGGTAATTAATGTGTATTGTTCCTTTCCTATCAGTTTTTTAGCATGTTCATTTCTAATGGGATTCCATTCCATTTTATGATGTGCTTGGCTGGCTATAAATTAAAAAGTCCTCCAAGAAGTTTCAAAATAACTTCAGACAGAGGTGACTGCAAAATACAGTTGAGTATCTTTCTGTCCTCATACAGATGCTGTGTTGCAGGACATCTGTACTGTCAGAGTGATAATACAGGAGTTCTGATGTAGTACTAGGACTGTTTAAACTCTGACTTGAAAAATCCCTGCCTACCCTTAAGCTTGTCATTTGAATAACATTAGTTTAGTACCAAATTAGCCTGTAGCATCACCAGTCCCTTTGAATGCATGACTAGGGACTGCTGAAAAAAACAACCAAAATTGGTTGATATACCAACCAACCAAAATACCAAACTAAATACTCAAATTACATCCCTAGAAGTGATATATTTAATTACAATAAAACACAGTTCCTGAAAATATATTCCATTATTAGCAAGATGTGAACACAATAGCATAGCTCGTTGTTTTAATGAGGAAAAAAAAATTAGAAAAGAAAAAGTTAAATAAGTACTTGCATGGAGTGACATTTTCTTATAGCACAAATAACAAGTTTGCAATTTTTAATCTCAAATACCACACATAATAATTAAAAATAATATTATGCCAGTAGATGTCAGTACAATCACTGAAGTCAACTACAATATAGCAGAGTATATCCTTTGTATTCACTGCTGCAAACAAGAAAAAGTATACTGATGAAAGTTAGTATATCGTGAAACAATCCAACAGTTTTGGGAAAGATTGAATCTGTAATTCTAAAATGGATTCATTTATAGCATCAAGGGCTTGAGATTTTCAGTGCTACAAGTTTCAAAGATATTTACCAGGCATCTTCTTTACTTGCTCAATAGCAACTCTCATTTTCCATTTTCTTTCCAAACCCATTTGTTTGTACATTAATGAATTTGTAACATTTACAGAAATGGGTATTGGGACTTGGCTTTTTCCATCCACAGCCTGGTATTAGAAATCCATCCAAAGGCATGGCTACAACTTACCAAAGGTAACTGTAATTTTCTCTGAGCTTTACAAGATGAGTCGAGCTGAGAAAACTACAACTCATGCTCTATTAAGTATATATTACAAAATTGTCACCTGACTTTCAAGAGAACGAGGAAGTTTGAATAAAGCTTGAGGTAGTCAGTAGGAAGAGACCTTGGAATTGGTTAACCCTCAATGGAAAGAGTAGGTAGGAATAGCATGGTAATAACCTTAACAAGTGAAGAACTAAACAATTTCTACATCATATCTTTGTATAGGGGAACAGCAAAATCCCATTTATCATGTCTGGTCTGGAAAGATTGTTTTCCCACAATATTCTTATATTTCGTCACTTCTCATTCCCTTTTTAATGTCCTGCTCCTTCGTTTAAAATCCTGACTAATCCCTATCCTCCAGAGATGTCAAAAAAAAAAAAAAAAAAAAAAAGAGAATTAACACCATGAGCAACACCAAAATAAACAAAAATCTGTATTTGGGGCAATATACCATATTCAGTCCACCACTTCTTATGGTCTAACAGCTACAACAGTCTTACATTTTCCCATTACGTTCAGAATGCTTATCCTCAGTGCCCTTCACAGAGATCTTGAAATAAGATCAAGAAAAGGAAAGTCATGGCTAAACTGACTTCCAGGTGGGTGGATTTCATGTGCTGTGGTTACTTTCCTGCAAGTATGCTGACACATTTTCTTACCCTGGAGATAGGAGAAGAAAGGTATGGGAAGGTAGGAGATAGTATGGTGGATCCCTGTGCCTCCCCATTACAGCACCCCGGGGAATCAGTGCATAAACCCCTGTGTGGGCTGTGCCTAAGAAAAACAAAAAAAAGCCAAGGAGGTATCACAGGATCTCATTTCTATGCTGATGCTATTCTTCCTTCCTGCTGGTGAATATTAATTGAGCAGAGTTGTAATGGACTTCTCATTCTTGTGCCAGTTAGGGTATTTTTAATGTGTATGCTTTTAACTGTTCTACTGTGGAATTTCTGTATCATTTACCTAACTGCTTGCTTTGGGGCATCTTGGGACAGCTGTTGAAAAGAGCATAGGCACTTAAAATGTGGCAGTGACTTGTTTCTCACTCTTTTCCTCTAGGTGGAGTGGAAACACTTTTCTTGACTCTAAGCTGTCCTTGCCTAGACAACAAACTGATCCACAGGACACATGACTGGAAATACAAATGACTGACTTTTGTCTTTGGAGTTGAACTGCTCTGACAGATATCTGCTGTCCTGCCACTCTGTCATCTGAGGATAACAAAGTGTTTTACAAACTGGAGGTAAAGAACCTGAATGCTGCATGAGGCATGGTTAAGCCCTGTTTTGTCTCACAGAGGAATTTGCAAAGAAATTTTATTCATGCAAATTATGAGATCGAAGCTAAGCAGAAAGAATTTACTTTAGTGTGAACCCCATGCACATATATTACATTCCTGTAATACTTCTATACATCTCTACTTCTTTTAATTTTTTTTTTTTTTTTTACAGATATGCGTGTGTATGGTGGCTTACATAGGCAGTTAAATAGATGGGACCAGATATGTTGAATTGGTAGATTTATAATTACATTAAAAGTTAAAATAGCTGATTATTCTGTTCTTCCTTATTTTAAGTTTTCTTATGCCAAGACTCTGATTCTTTATCTTTTCCAGGAATAGCTGACGGTAGTTCTGACACCTAAAATAGAACACAAGATTGAATTCTCTATGATGATTTATGTGTTAGCAACATCATTGACAGAGAAACTGAAAGTCCATGGCCATCATGAAGAATGAAATCAGTTGAGATGTTTACCTGAAATGGAAGAAGGAGAAGCAGAGAGAATAAAAAATGTCTATTAAATGACTCTTTTTAAAGAAACTTGGACATACTACTATCAAGTTAAACAAAATCATTATGGTCAAATTGCTCTACTTCTTTAGGGTTTTAGAAACTCATATGAGAACCCTCAAGGTGGAATGCAGATCAGAGTACATTGAAATGTTCCTTTCTCCTTCCTATGACTCCTATTATCTGTTTCTTCACTGTACACAAATATCATTTTTCTAAAATGACGTGGAATATTTCATGAATGATTTAAGAAATACACATTGTTCTGTAAAGTTGCCAGGGCAATCAGCAACAGGTCTGTTCTTGATTAATATCCTTCTTGGCTTCATGAATCACAGAAAGATTAACATCTTTCCATCAAACTTAGCAGACTGTATTATTTAGAATCTCCACAGTTCTCCTGAAAGTCAATAATCAGTCCCACATTGCTGATCATTACCAGACAGCTGGCATTAAGATATATAACGTACATAGTATCCATATAGGAGGATAGTTACAGTGCTTGGGATGAATATGCCTCAGTCACACTACATTCTCTGAACAGGTAATGTGAAGAACAAAGAAGAGAGGTGAAATTAGGTACTCAGGAGACTGTAGTTAATATACAGCCTGGGAACTGTGGTTAGGATCAAAGATGGAGAAGAATAGGTATTCTGTATTAAGAATTGACAGTAGGCTGACCTGCTGGAAAGAAGAGCCACAGAGAAGGACTGTGGAGTCCTGATGGAGAGTAAGTTTTCCATGGGACAGCAATGTGCCCTTGTGTCCAAGAAAGCCAATGGTCTCCTGGGGTGCCTTAAGAAGAGTGTGACCAACAGGTCAAGGGAGGTTCTCTTCCCTCTCTACTCTGCACTGGTGAGGCCACATCTGGAGTACTGTGTCCAGTTCTCCTCTCCCAAGTTCAAGAGAGATGAGGGACTACTGGAAAGAGTCCAAATGAGGTGACTGGAACATCTCTCTTATGAGGAAAAGCTGAGAGACCTGGGATTGTTTATAGAAGAGAAGAGAAGGCTGATAGGGGATCTTGACAATGTTTATAAATATCTAAAGGGTGGAGTTCAAAAGGATGGGGCCAGTCTCTTTCCAGTGGTGCCCAGTGATAGGACAATGGGCAATGGGCACAATCTGGAGCAAAAGAAGTTCTGTCTGAACATGAGGAAAAACTTCTTTCCTGTGAGGATGATGGAGCACCAGAACAGGGTGCCCAGAGAGGCTAAGGAGTTTCCTTCTCTGGAGACTTTCAAAATCCTCTTGGACTCGTTGCTGTGCAACCTGCCCTTGGGTGAACCTTCTCTGGCAGGGGGGTTGCACTAGATGATCCCCAGAGGTCTCTTACAACCCCTAACATGCTGTGATTCTGTGATTTAAGAGATGAAATGGCCTTTTAAAATCAACAGACCTCTGAAAACAAATGGAAAGTAACATGTATCACTGAAAAGCTTTTCAGCCATTTCTCCAGTACTTCTATCAATCACATAGCAATAAGTACTACATAAGAAGGTATTGCCTTTGTGAAAGAGAAAAAATCCTTCTACATGTTGCTTTCTGAGTAGCCAAACATCTAAAATTATTTATTGGTATTCTGACAAAATGCAAGGGAAAACTTGTCCCCCTTGGTAACAAAGGTTAAAGAGAGATGAAGATTTATAACCATCAGACAGAAGACAAATTTCGCACAATATAACATAGCAAGTACAGACTTCCTGCAAGAGAAGGTTGTACTTTATTTAGAGCTATTGCATTTTACTTAAAAATAACCATAAGAGGTGATAGGAGAATACCTGACTTGAATTGCCAGGTTGCATAATCATTCAGACCTTGTTGATATTTCCTGGTTGACTGTTCACTTTGTCATGCCTTGCCATACACATAAGATTTCATGATATTGCATGTGCAAGAGCTTTCAGTACTTTAATAACCCTTAGGTGGCTTGGCCTCAGGGAAGGATCCAGCTAGGATCTCACTATCACATCTCCTCTGCTTGCTGCTGAAGTGGCTGCTTTCCTTTACACACCACATCCATCTGACCCTAAGACACCTGTCCAAACCCTTGCTCCTAGAGGGGCATCTCTCCTGACACAGATGAGCTGAGCTGAAACCATAGCCTTTGAAGTGACTGCTCTGCAGGTTGAGAATGTCATGACAATCTGGTGTGAAAAGCAATAGCTCACCAGATGGTGGCATCACTTCACAACATATGCAACTTGGCTAAACCCTCCTTCATCCTACTTCTTTCCAGGAACTCAAGTACCAATTGTGCCCTAACATACTAATTCTTCACTGCCTTGAGATGGCAAGATGAGATTGCTCCAATTTCCATAGCTTTGCAATAAATACTTGACATAACTTGATGAGATATGCAGCATTACTAGCTTACTCCAAGGCTAAATTGGAGTGGGCGGCCACGTATTTCCTTACCCTCCATACTGGGTGGCAGTGTTGCAAAAAGTAAGGGAAGGGTGAACTGAGTAGCATAAGGAAGGCAGAACCAACCTCTTCACTCCCACCCCACCTTTTTTTTCCTCCATTTGAAACGCTGTTAGACCACTTCTTTTACCAAAAGGCATTTTTAATAGTGAGAGTTATGAAAGAGACCCACAAATGGGACGTGAAAAGCAGCCTGCTGTAATAGAGCTCTTCATAACAACAGAAATAAACAAGTCCTCCCGTGCTACCAGTAGTCTTTTAATGTTTTGCTTCAGTGGTACAGTGGCTTATGGCAGCAGTTATAACCTCATGGTGCCAAGACAAAAGCACTGAAGCATTTAGGCAGCCAACTCCTAGCCCACAACTGTTTGGAGAATTATGCACCTGGCCTTCACTCAGGGCAACTGAAAAAACCACATCACCTGAGAAAAGCACAAGAGTATGCAAATTATTAACAAATGGAATGAGGAGTCTGTATTGTTGCAGCTTCCCCTACTCCTTTTTCTAGACAGTACCAGTACCCAGCTAATCAAGATTGGCACACACAAGAGTGGGCAAGGTTAACTTAGTCATGGTTCAATTTGCTCTCACACTATTTGGTGATGTCCTCAGGACTGTGCTGCCAACAGCTTGGCGTCAACAAAAGGTTCACAACACTTCTAAATGCTTGGAATCCAACATACTAAAAGTATGTGTCATGAAAGTAATGTAATTGCATATGAGTGTGAATTGATGGAAGCAATATGATGAGTTTGACTGATGATGCTTGTCAGACCCATAGGAAAAATTAAAAAAATTGAAAATTTAAAAAAAAAAATCTGTATCATCTGACTTGAGATGCCTATTATAGAGTTGAGGTCCATGATAGAGCCAACTCAATAATTTAATTCACAAAAGAATAAATAAAGTGTATCCTTTAGAGTGTACCAAATATTCACAGATTAAATTGATTGAAAATGTACTTTTAAAAGACAAAAAGAAGATCCTTCATAGAATTTTAAGGATAAGGATTTTTTTTTTTTAAATAGAGAGTGTCTGAAAAAAACACAGATGCAACTAAATATTGAAGGCATTTACAGTCTAGCCCAGATGCAAATTTCATCTCTGTGTCTGCAATGACCTAACCTAAAAGTGAGAAATTAGTATCATGAAGTCTGGATGTGAGGCAGTAATAGAAATCTGGATGTGAATTCTGTGATTCAGATGTGTGTCTTCATGCCCATAGTGCTTTTCAGGACACCCCCATCTTTATGTAAATGATGAATTCCTAAAATGTATACCATATGATTTGCAGAATGGCAGTGCCCCAGTTTTGCATAAATTAAACAGCAGATCCCAGTAACTATGCTTTCCCATTTACATTACGCCTCGGTTCCAAATCCATGGGATATAAATGAGAGCAGCATATGGTCCAGAAATGGGAAAGCTGTGGGACTTTCATGTATGCACCATGGGAGCAAATGGCTGTCCCACAGATGGCGGAGTGTTTAGATGCATCTCCTCTATGATGGATGCCAATGCGCAGGAGGAAGAAGCCACGAGCAGCCTCTAGAGGTCTCTGCTGGCTGGTATGCCGAGCACAGATGCTAGATCAACACAAAGGGTTTGCGAGCATAGCTCTTTATATCTTGGTTTTTCATTTTCAGAGCTTGTCTGTACGTGGAAATTTACTGCATAGCTGAATAATCTTTCCATTAAAGCTGTACTGTAGTCAGAACCTGTCTGTGAAGGGCAGCAGTACTAAAAATAGTTTTATTTCAGGTATATTGCTTTGCTTCCATTTTTTCTGTGAGCAGTGCAGGAAGCAAACACAATTTTTGTTTTCCTCTCTTGACCTGGTACTGTGAAGAAAAATTCACAAGGCAGGAGGGATGATAAAGAAAAATCTGAGAAACTACTTCCGTATCCCACAGACTTCTATAGGCACAAATTATATCCATATAGCATTGACAGAGGCAAGCATTTAGACACAGGCAATAGGGACAATATCACTGGAAGAAAGGTCCGAAAACACTTTATGTGAAAAGTAAATCAGCCTACTGGTTATTTTGAAATACCAAGCTCAATCATTTGTAAAACACTTCTAAGATACTGAAAAAAATAAAAAAAAAAAAAAAAAAAAAAAAGAAAAAAGAAAAAAGAAAAAACAAACCCTCAGAATGAAACAAAGCAAAAGTTTTGTTTCAAAAAATACTTTATATTTACTTTTGAATCCTTAGCTAGATGTAACAATAAATGAGCAAGGCCACAGGGCTCCTAGTACACTGATGTATGTCCCATCAGCTATAATAAAAATATGCACATACAAGCAGCAGAAAACTGCCATAAGAAACAGGTACAAAAATATTTGTGTCAAATGACAGTGCTGAAGTTACTAAAGCAAGGTACTGTCAGCATACAAAATTCCTCTCCCTGGTCCTCTTCCCATGCTTACCATACCTCCCACACACTGCTTACCCCACATGCACTCTCTCGTCCTGACCCCACTCCCATTACCTCCTCCTACAGCCACACACCTTCACCCTCCATATGCTTTCATGAATACTTTATAGCATTGCTGGCATCAGAATATTTACCACAGATAGGGAATGTCCTTTTCATAATGCCTAGCTGAGCTGCAAGGGGCAGCCTTATGCATGAGTTTTGGAGAGGGCAAGCAGTGGGAGTGAGGCCCAGTGGTGAAGGGACCGATCCGTTTCTGCTATCAGAGTTGGGATTTCTGGGTAGCAGAAAAGTGAGCAGCCACATGCCAGACCAGGCATGGGTAACAGGGATGAGGTAGCAGCAGAGTGCATGGGTGCCTCCATGTAGGGTTGTAGATGCTGTTGAGACGTAATCTCTGCTCATGCTGCTTGAGACCCTAAAAACACCTCCAGCACAGCACTGCAGGAAGTGCATTTCTTCACACTCTTTCCTCCTTACCGTTTTTTCCCTCTTTCTCTAAAACACAGGGGAGTTTTCTTTTATGGCACAGTTAAAGTGGACATCAGATGGAGATCAGCCTGGCTGGAGAGCAGCCTTGTGGAAAGGGACTTGAGGGTCTTGATGGATGACAAGTTCAAAATGAGTGAATAGTGTGCTGCAGTGTCAAAGCAAGCCAACAGGATACTGGATTGCATTAACAAGGGCATCACCAGTCATTATCCCACTCGGAGCTGGTCAGACCACACCTTGAGTACTGCATTCAGTTTTGGTTCTACATAAAAAAGATGAGAACAGGCTGGAAAGGGTCCAGAGAAGGGCCACAAAAATGACCAGAGGACTGGAAGCCCTGCCATATGAAGAAAGGCTGAAAAAAGTGGGTTTGTTCAGCCTTGAGAAGAGAAGGCTGAGGTGAGGCCTTATTACCATGTGCCAGTACATAAAAGGTGGCTGCCAGGAAGATTGAGACTCCCTTTTTACAAGGAGTCGCATAAAAGGACAAGGGGTAACAGGTACAAGTTACTTCTGGAGAGGTTCCAACTGGACTCCAGAAGAAAATTTTTCACCATGAGAACAATTAAACATTGGAATAATGTCCCAGGAGAAGTTGTGGATTCCCCTACACTGACAGTTTTAAGACTCATCTTGACATGGTGTTGGACCATCTCATTTAAACCATATGTATATATAGTTTACCTCAAAAGGTTGGACTAGATGATCCTTGAGGTCCCTTCTAACCTGGTATTCTATGATTCTATTACTTCATTATATCATCTCAGCCCTTCAGAAACCTATACCAGCACTTTCTAGGCGTGAGGGGAAAGAAAGAGCAGAGACACTTCAGAATTTGTTTCCCCTTTCTAGTGGTATATCTAAAATCCCATTTAATCTGCAAGATATAATAAGAATATAATAGGTCGAAGGAAAAATTTGTGAAATCTTGCTGTATTTAAGATCACACATCAGATAAAGATCTTGGATCTCTGTAGCATGCTCGCTGCAGTGGTGGAATCCAGTATGCATATTATAACAAACTAAATAATTTACTTTGATTTTGTTTTGTTTGGTTGGTTTTTGTTTGTGTGTTTGTTTTCTGTTGTAATTATTATTTTCTTCAGCTATTTCTCTGAAATTTTTACTCAATTTGTGCTAACAATTAGTTTTACTGAGGATATTCTCCTTCATCCTACTTTGCTGTTCAAAATACCTGCTTTTCTTATGCTACTTTTCCACTTCTTTGTCTTCAAAATCTCTTTTTTTTTTACTATTCAGATTGCATTCTCGAGATTACTTACTGAAAACAACACACATACACAGACTGAAAAGGAAAGTTAAAGTCAGTCCCTGTGTACAGAACTCTCCATAAGAAGCCTGTTAGTCTGCAGCAGTTACCATAAACACCCACAGATACTATATACATATATATGACATTGTATAATGTGGCACAGCGTTGCAAACCTGGAAATTTCACGGCTAAATGCATATGATCATGTAAAGTCAACTACCCTTCCGATCCCAAAGGAGTCCCATAGGGGACCAAATATGTCACTGATGTAGCTGCACAACAGTCACTGGAGTAACACAAAAGCAAACTCTGTCACAGTGTTCTGGTAGAGATCAAAGATCCTTAAAGGATCTTCGTTTATGAATTATAATGATTATTAAAAATGAAAGATAATTATATGCATAACCTGATATGCATATCTTTTCTAATTATTTCATCTGTATTTAATTTATTATATTTGATTGTTACACTTACTCAGTAGGTTGTTTCAACTACTTTGTTGTACACACGAAAGCTTCACAGGTTGGATTTGATACAGGCAGTATCATGACTTAATTTACTAAAGATTTAATCAGTAGACTGGCATTCACTATAAAAAAAAAAAAAAAAAAAGCATTAAAGGATAGCAAGTTTGCTAGGTACTTAAATTTCCAAATTTAAAAAGTATTATTTCCTCAGTTACAGTAGTATGGATCAAAATGATGGCCCTTTATTTTCACCAATTTAATTGAGAAGGGAATTAGTCTTAGAAATTTTTTTTTGCAGTTCTTTTGTTCTTTGTAAAATCACAAAAAGATGGATAACTCAAGTAAAGTCAGGACAAGCAACTTTTTTCTTAATATAGGAAGTGTCCTCTAAGTTCAAAAAAGCCCCAACAATCCTCATTATCAGCAAAACATAGCAGATGAGCTCTTGGCTTTCACTGCATTTAAAGTTTCAGGGTTTAAAGTTGACCTGTTTATTGGCATCTAAGTGAGTAACAGAGGATTTTTGGAAGTATTTTTGGAAAATATTCAACCCAGTTTTGGCAGTATTAATTTCAGTGTAGTTTGAGGAGATTTTCACCTTTCTTGGAGTGTGTAACTTGCTGGCATTAACCCAGGTATAATCTACTAGAATCATGTAATCTAGTTTTTAAACATGTTCAGTGAACATTTTGGGAACAGTCACTAAAAAGACATACAGTATCTCTTCTGTTTTGCATGTGGTATCTTATCTTTTAGTCTTAAATGAAGAACTTCAAAGCCTTAAGAAGAACTCTTCATGCAATGAAACATTTTTCACAAACGCAATAAGGAACTGTCAACATTTGGAGTTATATTACCATTTACTTACTGCCTCCATCTCACTGAAATTAACCTGTTCAGGAACAACTTCCAAAATGGAAGTAACTTGTGTAACTTTTTTTTTTTTTCACACAGCTGTTCCACCTCTTGAGCTATACGTTCTTTCATTTATTAGAAATATAAAGACAACTGATTTTTCAGTGATTTCAGTTGTCTCAGTCACAGAATCACAGAACCATAATTTGTCTGGGACTAGCCAGCACCTCTGGAGACTGCCCAGTCCCACCTCTGTCTAGATCAGGGCCAGCTACAGCAAATAACCTCAGGGACACATTGAGTTGTGTTTGATTATCTGCAAGGCTGGACACTCCACAGCCTCTCTGGGCTTCATTCCAGTGTTTGACTTCCACTGCATTAAAAAAGTTTTTTCTTATGTTTAAATGGTATTTACTGCATTTGAGTTTGTACTCACTGCTCCTTATCCTGTCAATGAACAAAACTGAGAAGAGTCTGTCTCCATCTTCTTCAGTAACCCTATCAGATATTATACTCATAGATAAGACCTCCCTGAGTGTCCTCCAAGCTAAACATTCTCAGCACTCTCAGCCTATCCTTCTGTGGCAGAAGCTTCAGTCCCATCACCTTTTTTCTGACCCTGCACTGGTTCTAGCTATCACAACCGGATTCCTGAGCTACCTTGGGTGGCACAGAGGGTCGTGCAAGATCTGAAAATTAAGGTGAAATGACACCAAATGGGTGATTAATTTACTAACTTTATTGCTGTTAAGAAGTGCTACATGTGTTTTTGAAAGCTTTTGGTCTTGAAAGCTTTTTGGTCTTTTGGTTTTGAAAGCTTAGAGGAAGGAAGGAAGGAAGGAAGGAAGGAAGGAAGGAAGGAAGGAAGGAAGGAAGGAAGGAAGGAAGGAAGGAAGGAAGGAAGGAAATAACTGAAGATATTAATCAGGCATTCTTCATTTTGCCATGCCAGATGCACAGGGGATCATTCCAAATGTGCGTGTCGATACAAGCTGGGTACACAGTTTATATGGAGACTAAACATACATATTGATTATATTTCTTAGAAAGGGCAGTTCTAATGAGAGTCTAACTAATGAGTTCCTAGAGTTCATTTACTAGTTCGAGCATGAGTAATAAAATTAGGGTTAGGGTCTTTTCTCCTCTTGATGGTCTTCCATGACCTCTGGTGGACATTTACTTCATCTTTTCTTCATCACTGTGTTGTTTTAGTGACTTCAAGTCTCAAATCCTTGGTTTTGCTGGTTCTTGTCTGCTTAGCATGCTCAGGTGCCTCAGGACATCTTATCTTGTTGTCCTGTTCCTGGAGATAATCACTATCCACAAGGTTATGAATTTCACAGTATGTCCCTACTATACAACTACCCATTTATTGTTGTTACTTATTCAAAGATTAGTGAAACTCCAACAGACATCCTGTCTCCTGCCTTCAAAAGAAAGAAAGAAAGACACCTTTAGTTCCAGCAATGTTTTACAAGACTGGTCCAAGTCTCAAGTTCTCAGGTGGTGGGTGCAAATCCAGGGACATCATGCCGAACCAGTCCAGATCTTGCATTCTTTCATGCTGGATGCACACTGGTTGATATTCCACCATCCTTTTTATATACCCGGGACATGGGTGGTGTGGCCACAACCATGTAATGAAGAAATTAACTCAGGAGAAAGACATTGTCCCATCTTCAAAGAACTTACCTCTTCCTAGTGTAAATTTCCTTATCAGCAAGGAGCAGGCCTTGCATCAGGCTAGGGGGGAGCAGGGTCGTTACTGCACTTCACACCTTCCTGTCCTGTCCCCTCCCCATCCCCCCAGGCAGGCCTTTCTCTTTCTCCACACAGGTGTCAGTGATGTCTCATCACCACTCAAGGTCTGAGACATAAGTCCTTCAAGGAGGTGTCAGGCTCCTACACTACTCCAGTATGTCCATGTCTGTCTTGTACTGCAGAGCCCAGCTCTGGATCCAGCACTCCAGTTGTGGCCTCACCAGTGCTGAGTGAGGGAAAGGTCGTATCCCTCAGCCTGCTGGCAACACTTCTTCTAATGCAGTCCTGGACACTGTTCGACTTCTCTGTGGGAAGGGTTCATTGCTACCTCATGATCAACTTGGCGTCCACCAGGACCCCCTGGGCTTCTTCTGCAAAGCAGTTTTTCAGCCATTTGGCTCCCCACTCTGTGGCGGTACATGGAGTTATTCCTCACTGGGCACAGACTTTGTTGAACTTCATGGAGTTCCTGTCATTCCATTTTTCCAGAGTGTCTAGGTCCCTCTGAATGGCAACACGGCCAGCTGACATAATAGCTGTCCCTTCTGGATTTTTATCATCAGCAAATTTGCTGAGGGTGCACTTTGTCACACCATTCAGGGCATTAAAAAAGATATTTAATAGTGTTAAACCTAGTATTGACCCCTGGGGTAGTGACTGGACTCCAGTCAGACTTTGTGTTGCTGTTTGCTGTGTTTTGCTTTGAGCCTAGTTGTTTCAACATTTTCCTATCCATATCACTGTACACTTACTTAGCCCATATCTCATCAGTTTATCTATGATGGTGTTATGGGAGACAGTGACAAAAGCCTTGCTAAGTCAAGTTAAATGGTATCCACTTCTTGCCTCTTATCCTTTGAGCCAGTTGTCTCACTGTAGAAGATTATGAGAATGGTCAGACATGATCTCCCTTTCATAAATCCATCCTAACTTCTTCCAGTCCTCTTTCTATCCTCAATATGTATGGAAATTGTTTTCAGGATGTCATGACCCATGTTGTGGGTCTACAGCCAGGAGCAGAGCACCATGTAGCCAGTCACTCACTGCCCCCTTACCCCCCTGTAGTGGGTCTGGCTGAGCTGCTTTTCCCTACCCAGCCCTCATGCTGCAGCACTGGGAGCTGGAGGGTGTTGATAACACACCCGTGTTATGACTGCCAGTGCTCACACGGCACCAGAGGATGGGGGGCAGGATGGGGGAGGGGATACAGCCGACCTGAGCTGACCAGTGGGATATTCCATACCATATAACGTCAGCCCAACTATAAAGGGAGAGGGCAGGAGGAGGATGGGGGGGCATTCTGCTTTGTCTTCCAAGCGGCTGCTACGTGTTCCTGGAGCCCTGCTTCCTGGACTCAGCCCGACATCACCTGTGGACAGGAAATAGAGAATAACATCTTATCTATCATAACCCACGGCTCTTTGCGTCTTATTCTCTCCCTGCGTGCCGTGCTGATGGGGGTTGGGGGGAGCGATAGAAGGGCTTGGTGGGCACCTGGTGCCATGCCAGGGTCAACCCACCAAGTTCCTTTTTGGAGCCCAACGTGGGGCATGAGCAGCTACTTGCTTGCTTCCTTGCTTGCTTTAGATATTAGTAGCAAACTCCTGTGCAGGCCACAGAGTTTGCTTGTGCTGCTTATCTGGTGTTTTGTTAACATGTTTCCCAAACACTGTCTCTTTGCTTTGCTTCTGCACTGATAGCTTCAATGTGCTAGGGAAGCTTCTGTCTCGGGAGGATGAAGGGACTTGGGAGCACCCTGGCACAAACAGTAATGATGTGTTTCACGCTGGCATCGGTGGCTTTGCTGTGCTGGGGGGGCTACCTTGGTGAGAAAATGATTGAATACCTCTCTCTGTCTACCAGAAATTGATGTAGATGATTTTATTGTGCATGCTCTCGAGGTCTTTCTCCACCCTTACGTGAGCTTCTTAATACAACTAATCAATATCATTGGTCTAATCCGGGTTGTGTGTAGTCTGATCCTGGTTTGTTGTGAGAGGAGACAAGTTTCGGGTAGAGTAACACTGAAATGTCCCCTGAGATGTCCTGTCCTTGGGTGGCAAGGGGTCTGGCAGGATTTGGGCAGGTTCCTAGGATGGTTGTCACCTCCTGTAGCCTGGGACTTTACCCCCGAACAAGCAAGCAACCCTGTCAAGCTGACACAGCATCTAATAGAAGGGTGCCTTGTCTGCCCCGATGAGAACCAGCAGCTCTTAGCACTGTACTGGGGCCTGGCCTGTGCCTATCGAGCCACAGTTCAGCACTCTCAGAAGACTGTGGTTGAGGCAGAGACTCAAACTACATCCGAAGACACCTGAGTTTGAGATAGAGACTGAAACAACTACAACTGCCAAAGTTGCCCCAGTAGTGAAAAAGAAGCAGTGGACAAGGAGAACAACAGGCCCCTACCCTCGGTTAGTGAGGGATGAGGAAGAGGAGGAAACACATGACCAACAAGCTGGACCCTCAACAGGAAGACTGGAGGAGGAAGTAATGAAATTGAAGCAGGAGGCAGAAACCACCCGGTCCCTGACTTCATCAGAACTTTGAGACCTGAGGAAAGACTACAGCAACCAGATAGGGGAACAGACTGTTACCTGTCTGCTTCGATACTGGGATACTGGGGCTGACACCCAACATCTGGAAGGTAAGCTGGGCTCCCTTGCTAGGAATTGTGGCCTTGAAAGAGGAATTGGAAAAGAGGCAGTAATTTGCAGTCTCTGGAAACGGCTCCTTTCAAGTGTCAAAGCAAGATATCCATTCAAGGAAGACTTAATGAATGCCACCTCCTCAGGAAAGTGGTCCACTGCTGATGAAGGTATCCAGTACCTGAAGGAACTAGCAGTACTGGAAGTCATCTGTGGGGATTTAGATAATGATAAGCATCCTAAAGATCCAGAGGATGTTCAGTGTACAAGGGCCATGTGGAGGAAAGTGATCAAGAATGCACCGGCATCACATTCTGCCAGCTTGGCAGCAGTGTACTATCCACAAATGGACAATCCAACTGCGGAAACTGTTTCTTCCTGGCTTCAGAACTCTGAAGAGAGTCTTGGCACCTCCACATCCCTAAGGGCTAGTGCTTTAGATACCAGGAGTCCCCCAAGGAATCAGTCAGTCAGAGGGAAAAGGAGCTCAAGGCATATGCCATGTAGTGCACTTTGGTTCTTTCTGCGTGACCAGGGGGAGGACATGAGGGAACTAGAGGGGGAACAAGGGGGAACTAGAGCAGTAAGTAGGACTGCAACCCTGGACTTCCGTAGGGCTGACTTTGAACTCTTCAAAGATCTACTTGCTGGAATCCCATGGGCTAGTACTCTGGAGGGTAAAGGAGCCCAAGAAAGTTGGTTAATTTTTAAAAAACAGTTTCTTCAGGCCCAGGATAGATGTATTCCCTTGAGGAAAAAATCTGGAAGGCACACTAGGAGACCCACATGGATGAGCAGGGAGCTTTTGAAGGAGATTTCAAGGAAGAAAGAACTATACATACAGTTCATTGAAAAAAGGACTGGTCAGTTGGGAAAATTTTAGAGAAGTAGTCAGGGCATGTAGGAAGGCAATAAGGAAGGCCAAAGCCCTCTTAGGGCTTTAGTTGGAGTAAGGTAAAAGAGAATAAGAAAAGTTTCTTTAAATACATAAGTGCCAAGAGGAAGAACAAGAAAAGTGTGGGGCCACTGCTGAATGAGAAAGCAGTCTTAATAAGCGAGGATGCAGAGAAGGCAGAGTTGCTCAATATCTTCTTTGCTTCAATCTTTTCTTCTAAGACCAGCCCCTGTGAACTCCAGTCCCTGGTTGAAGGGGAGAAAGCCTGGGGGAAGGATGACTCTCCACTAGTCAATGAAGACTGGGTTAAGGACCAGTTAGGTAACTTGAATATACATAAGTCCATGGGCCCTGATGAGATGCACCCAAGAGTGCTGAGCGAATTGGCTGATGTTATTGCCCTGCCACTCTCCATCATTTTTGCAAAATCATAGCAAATGGGAGAGGTGCCAGAAGACTGGAGGAAAGCCAATGTCACTCCAGTCTTCAAAAAGGGCAGGAAAGAGATTCCAGAAAACTATAGACCAGTCAGTCTTACCTCCATCCCTGGAAAGATAACGGAGAGGCTCATTCTGGAGGTTATTTCTAGGCACATGGAAGATAAGAAGGTTATCAGGAGTAGTCAACATGGATTTACCAAGAGGAAGTCATGCTTGGCTAATCTAATAGCCTTCTATGATATTGTAACTGGATGGCTAGATGCAGGGAGACCAGTGGATATAGTCTATCTTGACCTTAGCAAGGCTTTTGACACAGTCTCCCATAATATCCTTGTGGAGAAGCTCAGGACATATGGGATAGAAGAGCAGGTAGTAAGATGGATTAGTAACTGGTTGGACAATAGAGTCCAGAGAGTGGTGGTCAACGGTGCCAAATCCAGCTGGAGACCTGTAACCAGTGGAGTCCCCCAGGGATCAGTGCTGGGTCCGGTCCTGTTCAACATCTTTATCAACAACATTGATGACAGGACAGAGTGTCTGCTCAGCAAGTTTGCTGATGACACAAAACTGGGAGGAGTGGCAGATACACCTGAAAGCTGTGCAGCCATCCAGCGAGACTTGGACAGGTTGGAGAACCGGGCAGGGCAGAACCAAATGAGGTTTAACAAGGATAAATGTAGAGTCCTGCATCTAGGTAAGAATAATAAATTACACCAGTACAGACTGGGAGGTGATCTGCTGGAGAGCAGTCTTGTGGAGAAAGACTTGGGAATCCTGGTGGACAACAAGTTCTCCATGGAGCAGCAATGTGCCCTTGTGTCCTTCTTGGTATCCTGGGGTGTATCAAGAGGAGCGTGTTCAGCAGATTGAAGGAGGTTCTCCTCCCCCTCTATGCTGCACTGGTGAGACCTCACCTGGAGTATTGTGTTCAGTCCTGGGCTCCCCAGTTCAAGAGAGACAGGGGTCTGCTTGAGAGAGTCCAACGGAGGGCTACAAGGATGATTAAGGGCCTGGAGCACATGCCTTATGAGGAGAGGCTGAGACACCTGGGGCTCTTTAGTCTGGAAAAGAGAAGACTGAGAGGGGATTTGATCAATGTTTATAAACATATGAGGGCTAAGTGTCAAGAGGAAAGTGACAGCCTCTTCTCACTCGTGCCTTGTGATAGGACTAGGGGGAATGGATATAAGCTGGAGCACAAGAGGTTCCACCTTAACATGAGGAGGAACTTCTTTACAGTAAGGGTCACAGAGCACTGGAACAGGCTGCCCAGAGAGGTTGTGGAGTCTCCTTCTCTGGAGATTTTCAAAACTTGCCTGGATGCATTCCTGAGTGACCTGTGTTAGGCTAGATTAGGTTGTAGGGTAGATTATATGATCCTGGCCTGGCAGGGGGGTTGAACTCAAAGATCTCCAAGGTCCCTTTCAACCCCTAACACTCTGTGATTCTGTGATGAGGAATTGGGATGGTGAACCTACCTTTAAGCTGGAAGCCCATGTATGTGAACTGAGAGGGAAGACAGCCATTAAAAAGGGGCCATCCAAGAAGACTATTAATGTAGTCAGTGTTAAAACACAAGAAAGCAACCAACAATCTCGCAGATATGGGAAGATTAAAATTACCTTCACTGAGCCTGACGAGGGGACTTGATGCAGAAAGGGTTAGACAGTGAATATTCTGACCAGGAGCAGAAATAGAGGATCCCTGCCTTCAGCCAGGTGGAGGAAAGGGACAACCAGATTTCCTGGACTGTGTGGATCCAATGGCCTGGCATGTCAGATCCACAGAAGTACAAGGCCTTCATCTATACAGGTACACAGTGCACTTTAATGCCATCAAAATACAGAGGAGCTGAGCCCATAAGTATTTCTGGGGTGACAGGAGGATCCCAGCAGCTGAAAATATTGGAGACTGAACTGAGTCTGACTGGTAGGGAGTGGTACAAACACCCCATTGTGACTAGCCCAGAAGCCCCGTGTATCCTTGTCATAGATTATCTCAGGAGATATCTCAGGCTAGTTTAAGGATCCAAAAGGATATGAGTGGGCCTTTGGTGTTGCTGCCTTGGAGGTGGAGGGAAGTGAACAGTTGTCCACCTTGCCAGGTCTCTCACAGAATCCTTCTATAGTGGGGCTGATGAAGGTTGAAGAGCAGCTAGTGCCAATGGCTATGATGACGGTGCATAGGCAGCAATATCGCACCAACAGAGATTCCCTGATCCCTATCCAGGAATTGATTCATCAGCTGGAGACCCAGGCAGTGATCAACAAAACTCATTCACCTTTCAACAGCCCCCTATGGCCTGTGCAAAAGTCAAATGGAGAATGGCGATTGACAGTGGACTATCGTGGTCTGAATGAAGTTACACCGATGCTGAGTGCTGCTGTGCCAGACATGCTGGAACTTCAGTATGAGCTGGACTCAAAGGCAGCCAAGTGGTACACCATGATTGACATCGCTAATGCATTTTTCTCCATTCCTATAGTACCAGAGTGCAGGCCACAGTTTGTCTTCACCCGGAGGGGAGTCCAGTATACCTGGAATCAATTGCCCCAGGGGTGGAAACACAGCTCCACCATCTGTCACAGACTGATCCATACTGCACTGGAGGAAGGTGGGGCTCCTGAGCACCTCCAGTACATTGATGACATCATCATATGGGGCAACACAGCAAAAGTTTTTTCAAGAAAGGGAAGATCCTCCTGGAGGCTGGTTTTTCTATAAAGCAAAGCAAGGTGAAGGGGCCTGCACTGGAGATCCAGTTCCTTGGAATAAAATTGTAGGATGGGTGTCGACACATTCTGATGGACGTGATCAATAAGATAACAGCAATGTCTCCACCAACCAACAAAAAGGAGACACAGGTGTTCCTGGGAGCTGTGGGTTTCTGGAGAATGCATATTCCAGATTACAGTCTCATTGTGAGCCCACTCTACCATGTGATCAGGAAGAAGAATGACTTTAAGTGGGGCCCTGAACAGCAACAGGCCTTTGAACAAATTAAACAGGAGACTGTGCACGCAGTAGCCCTTGGGCCAGTCCGGACAGGACCAAATGTCAAAAACATACTCTACATCACAGCTGGAAAGAATGGTCCTACCTGGAGACTCTGGCAGAGGGCACTCGGGGAGACATGAGGCCAATCTCTGGGTTTTTGGAGTCAAGGATACAGGGGATCTGAGGCCAACTATACTCCAACGGAAAAGGAGATACTGGCAGCATATGAAGGAGTTTGAGCTGCCTCAGAAGAGAGGCACGTCTCCTCCTGGCACCCTGACTGCTAGTGCTGGGATGGAAGTTCAAAGGGAGAGTCTCGTCTACACACCATGCAGCTGATGCCACATGGAGCAAGTGGATTGCATTGATAACGCAACAGGTGTGAATAGGGAACCCCAGTCAGCCAGGGATCCTGGAAGTGATCACGAACTGGCCAGAAGGCAAAGATTTTGGGATATCGCCAGAGGAAGAGGTGAAACGTGCTGAGGAGGCCCCACCATACAACACATTATCAGATGATGAAAAGCAGTACGCCCTGTTCACTGATGGGTCTTGTCCCATTGTGGGAATACATCGACAGTGGAAGGCTGCTGTGGGGAGTCCCCTACGACAAGTCATTGGAGTTGCTGAAGGACACGGTGAATCCAGTCAGTTTGCAGAAGTGAAAGCCATCCAACTAGCCCTAGATATTGCCGAGCAAGAAAAGTGGCCAGTGCTCTATCTCTATGTTGACTCCTGGATGGTGTCAAACGCCCTGTGGGGGTGGTTGCAGCAGTGGAAACGGAGCAACTGACAGCACAGAGGCAAACCCATCTGGGCTACTGAGCTGTGGCAAGACATTGCTGCTCAGGTAGAGAACCTGGTGGTGAATTTGCACCACGTGGATGCCCATGTGCCCAGAAGCCAGGCCAATGAAGAACATCAGAACAACCAGCGGGCAGACAAGGCTGCCAAGGTGGCAGTGGCTCAGATGGATCTGGATTGGTAGCAGAAGGGTAAATTATATATAGCGCGGTGGGATCATGACACGTCAGGTCATCAAGGAAGAGATGCAACCTATAGATGGGCTCGAGATCGAGGGGTGGACCTGATGATGGAGGCTATCACAGAGGTCATCCACAAATGTGAAACATGTGCTGCAATCAAACAAGCCAAGAGGTTAAAGCCCCAGTGGTATGGAGGACGTTGGCTAAAATATAAATATGGAGAGGCCTGGCAGGTTGACTGCATCACTCTCCCACAAACCCGCCAAGGTAACCGCCAGGTACGTACAATGGTGGAAGCAACCACTGGGTGGCTGGAAACATGGCCAGTGCCCCATGCCACTGCCTGGAACACAATCCTGGGCCTTGAAGAGCAGATTTTGTGGCGGCATGGTACTCCAGAAAGAATTGAATCAGACAATGGAACTAATTTCTGAAATAACCTCGTGGATGTCTGGGCCAAGGAGCATGGCATCGAGTGGGTGTATCACATCCCTTACCATGCACAAGCCTCTGGGAAGACTTAAAGGTACAATGGGCTGTTAAAAAACACATTAAAAGCATTAGGGGGTGGGGCCTTTAAACAATGGGATAAACATCTAGCAAAAGCCACCTGCTTAGTTAACACTAGAGGATCTGTTAGCTGTTATGGCCCTGCCCAAACAAAACCCCTGCCTGTTATGGGAGGAGATAAAATCCTTGTAGTGCACACCGGGAGGTGGCTGGGGAAGTCAGTGTGGATAACTCCACCCTTGGGAAAAGACAAACCATTGTCTTTGCTCAAGGACCTGGATATACCTGGTGGGTAATGCAGGAGGATGGTGAGACCCGGTGTGTACCTCAAGGAGATCTGACCTTGGCAGAAAGGTAATCTGGAATGTGAGTTGTATGCTGCAGGAAATGATGCTGTAGGAAGGAGATGGAATAACAGAGAGTGATTTTCACGAAGGACCAGATGAGTACTGTGAGGACTCAGATCTATCTGGTGTTGGTGCCCAACAATCAGACATACTACTTCTGACCAGAACATCTACCTTGAAGATGAGACCCAAGTCGAGTGAAGGAAGTTCATGGAACAAGGGACTATTTGTTAAAGGACTGGAGATAGTAGTTGATGACAATGTATTGGTTAGGTATAGAGATGGTTTAAGTATGTATTAGGTGAGGCCTGAGCATGACACAAATGGTCTGCACAGGAGTTTGCTATTAATATCTAAAGCAAGCAAGCAGCTGCTCGTGCCCCAAATGGGGAGGAAAAGAGGGAGAAAAACACAAAATCTCATAGGTTAAGGAGAATATAATACAACAACACAAAAGAAGAAGTAACAACAGTAAGTGCAATGAAACAATACACAAACCTAGAAACTGAGCTATACAGAACAAACCAAGGAAAATGCTGCCCCATCCAGTCCCACCAGAATGCTCAAGCTTTGCCCAGGCTGCCCCCAGTCCTTCTCTAGTGGGCATGACATCGGTATGGTATCAAATAACCCATTGCCTGGTTTGTTTATCTATCGCCAAGACTGATTTCACAGTGAACTGAGCCAGCTCTCTCAGCACTCACAAGTGCATCCCATGTGGTCCTGGGAACTTGTATGTTCTATTCACTTAAATATAACCTAGCACAGACACCCTCCAATCAGGGTAAGTTTTCTTTGCTATCAAACCATGTCTATTCACTTTAACTGAAGTTTCCTTAAATTTTAAATCAATTTTGTGAGGGGATTTAGTCATATGACTCATTAAATTTAATAAACATCATGAGGCAAACCCCCTACATCACTCCTTGAATAATCACTACTAGAACTCAATGATACTGTTGTAGTTTTTGGACAGAGAAGAAAGAGGCACATAAATATAGAGGATTTTTATGGAAAGGGTAGGAGGATACAGGTTGTCTAAATGTTAATTTGAGAGTTTGAGAAAACTGATGGCCGAAAAAGTCCTTCATATGAAGGTAAACAGGTCAAATAATTGAAATCAGAATACAGCGTGGAATAAAAGTTGTATCAATGATCTTTATGAAATGATCTTTTCTCAGTTCCCTGAGATAAGCAAAAAACTGTTGTAAGTGGCATCTCTGTTGAATATCCAAGCTGCGTCCAATACAAGGGTGAGCAAGGTATGGGGACAGAGTTCTTTTTGAGGGCTGCATGTCCGGGAAAAGATCAAATCAGACTAGTGTGCAGATCTGGCTCCCATCCATACTAGAAGAGTAAAAGAAAAATGGGGAAAAAAAAAAGGCTTCATTTTGTACTGTTATCAAAATGTCATCTTCTGCATATACTAACATTTCTAAACAGAAACAGAAGGTTATTTTGAAAAACAAGTATCTTTAAAATATAACACATTGCTTCAGCCAATAATATAACATTTCTATGCAATGCTGAGGACATTATCTTATGTGCAATAAAAAGCCATCATATATGTGCTAGACATGAAATATGACTGAGTGAAGCACTGGAAATATAGTGCATAAGCAAAGATGAGGCACTAGAGGTAACTTCACTGTTTGGCTTCAGCTCTGTTCTTCCTTTATGTTTAGGCACATCATCAACTGCCTTATGGTACATAGCTCAAAGTAAAATGAAGAGTGGAGAAAAGTTTGATCCATACCAGCTGGCAAAAAGTTGCTTTTTGCCACCTCTGGTAGGACATGCAGGAGCTATGTGATTTAGTGGCTCTGCAAAAATATCTGCATGCTGAAACATCAGCTCTCCAGAGATATCTGCTCCTGCTGGGTGTTACCTGTCCGGAAACAAATGTTCACCACCCAGAAATGTATTTTACTTTGATACAATTCAGGAAGAATGTGCTTTGGGGAGAAGGAAAGCCGGAAATGATCTGGGAAACAGTGATAAATGTTGAAATCAACCATCAAATCTACGTACATATAAATATACTCAGAGTGAGATCAGGAAACAGGAAATGTGCAGAGTGTTTATTACCCACACACAGAAGTTGAGACCAGCTGGCTACATGTCCTGGAGGGATCAGGATAAACCTGTAATTAACATTGCAGCACACCACAACAGTAACAAAAAAAATATTCCTGCTAGTCGTCTCATACTTGAGGATGAAGTTTTGGAGAAAGAGGTCAGTGAACAGTGTTTAAAGACCACTGTTAGAAATTTTTGAGGAACCGACTCCATTCCATGTTCACAATGCAGTACTCTCGTGCACAGGCACATCCTCAAGCAGTCCAGAGAGCTTCTAGGGGTCCTGTGTCAGGACATCCTGTTTCTCAGCTGCAGAAATGCAAGCTGTATTCCTCTTGGAAGCTAAGAGGTTACAGAAATGTAACATGAGACATAATTCTGCCAATGCCTAGAGGCAACAGAGATATACGAGTGTGATTTACTCTTTAGAATCTTATTTTTATCCTACCAGCCCTCACTGTGAAAAATACAGGATTTCTGAGATCATATTGCAATAGCTGAATAGATGAAGCTCACTGGAAGGAGGATGGCAAAGGCAAAATTCCTCTGGAAGATACAAAACTGTCAAAAAAATTGGGCAAGTTTTTGTTGTTGTTTGTTTTCTTTTTTTTGAGTGTTCAATGGATATTTTATGCATACCAGTTTAAGAAGGCTATTTCTTCAACTTTCTTTGAAATTTAATATAATGAGATAAATCTGCTTAGAGTAGAAGCTAAAGTGTTATCTTGGTGATACACCTGCAGAATTACTAACAGGTCACATCCTTTCCTATTCATTCATAGATACACAGTACTGTTGCTACTGAGCAACAAAACAACTAGATGTTGGCTAGGGACCATTTCATCCTGGACAAATTACTTTCTTCCACTGATCTTTGCTAACTATAAGAGAGGATAGATGTCAGGGCTGTACACAAGGGAAGGCATCTGTAGGTCCAGTAACTCATGGAAACCAAGCTTTACCTGCAGTATTTTAAAGTGAAAACCTCAGTTCATGCAAAAATGGTCATGCTTCTGACTGGTTTTGTGAGACTGCTCTGAGTTCACCATCTCAAAAATCAGATTTATGTAAAACATAAAATGTTAATGATTATTGATTTATCACAGATAATCACTACAACACAGCTCCAAGCACTGCAAAGGAGAAGGAGTGATAAGGTTTCTGATTGTAGACAGTGATAATCTTCCTTCCCTGTCTAGTGGATTTTAGCTCAGCCCCAGATGTTACCCAAGAACTACAGCCCAGCACCTCTGCCACTGAGCAGCAAAAGAGCTTGTTTAAAGATATTAGCTCCAAAACCCTCAAACCCATAATAAATCTCACCCCACTTGAGGGTAAAATAATCAAGATATGGGCAGCTTTTGCAGCTGATATCCTATGCATACACTTAAAATCACTAAATGATATCTCACTTGGCCCTCCCTGACAGTGGAAGGCATAGTAGGCAGGGCCCTGAAGCTTAAGCCTTTTAGGGTTTCCTTCTACTCTCTCCATCTACTCCTACAGAAGACATTAATTTTGCTGTTTGCCAGTCTTCCTTGGTGCTGCATTTGTCCCAGAGTGTTCGTGATGTGACTGTCAAAGACATGTCATTGTGACCAAGAGGGAATAAATACTGCACAAATTCTCAGTGATGTTTCACTTACATACCATAATGGGGCATAAGCCTGTAAAAATGTTGTATTGTACTCTGTTCCAAATGCCTGCTAGCTTAGCAAGAGATGAAAGGTTAAAAAATTCACCTTATCCTTTCAAAAGTACCACTTTTGTTTTAATGTAATAGCCTCCAGTTCATCTGCATTTTCCAAAAGGAGGCTGTTTGCAAACAGCTCTTTCCTATTCTCCCTGCCTGCAGCCGCGCTTGATAGACCAGAGCCTTCATTCTCCTAGCCAAGGCAAATGGGTTGCAATTCCCCTTGGATTTCATCCACAAATCTCCTTAATTGGCAGGAGAGATTGTTGCTGAGTGGTGTGAAGGACTCTTTCCTCCACAGGGGCTGATTGTGCTGCCTCTGCAGGACCACTCACACCTGCCAGCCAGCAGAGCAAGGAGCCAACATTGGTCATCATCAGATATGAGCCTCCTGCCTAGTTAGAATACAATGCTTTAAAGAGCATGCCGGGAAGAAGACGTGGCATGCACTTGAATATAGCATTATATATTGTGGCCAGCACTATTGCATTCGGCACTGAAAATGGGTCAACACTTGTAATACAATGTCCTTCTCTTTCTTGATGGGCTGCAGTTTGGACTAAATAGTGAGTATTTAATGCTACCTAGCCAGGGATGTCATCAAGGAGATACAACCAGAGAAAAAGTCCTATCTAGTGATGAAGTATCAAAGATCAGCCCTTTTGTCTTCCATCTGTATCATCCATAACAGCACCCATTAACCTGTCTCCTATCTCCAGGATAACTACAGGAGACAAGGTTTTTCCATAGAGATATATCACCAGGGGAAAATACTCAGTGGCATCAGATTCTCAACTTGAGGGTACTTGCGAGCAGTGAATGTGGAGAGCCGTGCTGGTTGGCAACAGTCAGCTCTTGCTCTCAGGACCATAATGGGTAATGTACAATAGCAGCTCTTTTCAAGCCGGTGCAGCTGTTCAGCTCCATCAAGCACCTACTGAGTTGACGGGTAGGCGCTTCATTTGAACACTACAGACTCAATTTTAAAAGGCAAATGAATTTTCTGAAATGCGCAAAAGGGCTAGCAAGTCATGCAAATAGCATACATGAGTTGGTCATGATGATTTAAACACTAATTTGGATACCATCCGTCTTATATAA
>JANVCC010010406.1:17653970-17692663 GCA_025345505.1 Todiramphus chloris collaris
AAACACTAATTTGGATACACATTGTCTTATATAATAATAATAATAATAATAATAAAAAAAAAAAAAAGAAAAAAAAAAAGAAGTGAAAAAGCCCTATGCATCTGTCTTTCTAACTAGCTGGTTGTTTACAGTCTGTTTGTGGGTTCATCATACAACATGAGCTTGGAAGGCAAGTGCATTAATGACTGTTTTTATAACATTATTTTTATAACATTAAATAGCAGAAAGCAAATGCTTCATAGAAAAGCATCCAACTGACAAATTTCTTATTTTAGCCATTCACAAAATTCCTGCAATCATATGTCTTTTTGGGAAAGTCTTCCCCAAATTGTTCCTGTGTGTAATTCTCATTTTGCACTTTACCTGACAGTGTGTAGTTGGGCCTCTTTAACTTTAGCGTGAAGTTCAGATTGTCTGTTAAGCTCTTGTCAGGTGAACAGGCAATGTACTGAGGAAGCTTAAAGCCAGCTCAACCCATCCTCTGAATTCCCAGTTTAAACATATTAGTGCAGGACTGAAAACTAGGGCCTGCCAGGTAGCACATAGTCTTGAGCCTATGCACCTGAATGGTTTCTAGCATGGTCCCATGTGTGGTGCAGTGCTCATGACCCACTTTCATCTAGTCAGGATAGAGAAGTGCTGATGTCTACCTTGGCTTTGAATGGGTAACAGAAACGGACACCCCACCTGGCAGTCAGTTCCCATGCCAGTGGCCATCAAACAGCACAGATGGCAAGTACAGCTCAGAGCAACCCTCACATTGACCTGAACTTTGCACAATGAACAGTGCCATATTTTAATATTCATGTTTAAACAGAGGAGATGTCATTCTTGCATCTAGACCCGCCACGTTTTGCCACATGTTTGCTGCTGAATGTGATAAGTGAAGCTGTGTCCCACCACCACAGAAAAGATTTCACATCTACAATTTCAGTCTTTTTGGTTACTTGGAGATGCTAATTCAAAATTTGTAGCTTACTGCAGTAATCTAAGACAGAACATCCACAATAAGCAAACACTGAAAGCAGGGAAAAGCACTGAAAACAAAATTAAAGTGCCCATGGGTACTAGAGAGGAATGTTGGTCCTATCCATCATGATGACACAGCACTCATTACTGAAGCAGGAGATAAAGTTCTCCCATCTCAGAGGACTAATACTGAAGTTTCTTTGACTTCCTGGTGCAAGCAACATCTCTCACTTTGGAAGTGTTAAATGAAATGTAAGGTATAATAGGGACCCAAGCAGGTTCATTGCACAAGAGAAAATTTTATCCAAAGACAATAAAAGCTATGAGCGCCTGGAAAAAAAAAAAAAGCCCTACTGCATAGTTTGCTCTCTGGACTGGATGTAATTCTATCGAAATGTAGCAGTCTGGCCAAGATAAAATTAAGGGAATTAGCTTTGGTGGGGTATGGTATTTTTTCTTTTGTTTTGTTTCAAATCAGAGAACATTATGTCTTTGCAAATGAAGTATTCAGACAAGACATTCAGAGCTTGGAAAACAGTATCGTGAAAGATGAGCCCTTCTTAATTAAATAGTATGTCAGCTATTGAAAGAATTATTTTCTAAAAATAGTTTTCCAGCTGAGATGACATTTTTTTTTTTTTGTTTTTATTGTACCATGCTGCCTGGTAGACAAATTTGGGAAAGAGGATCTACTCACAGAATCTCCTTTTCAGCATGCCCAGTGGTGTAACTTACATCTCAAATCCTGTAGATACTTAGTCTCAGCCTACCTGCCTGATTTCAGTGAAACTAGTCACAGTGCACACAATTTATACTGGTGTTTCAGGACCTGTTTCTACATTATATATGCCCTTACTGGGAATTAGCTGTTAAGGAAGAAAAATTAAGACAGAAACCTAGACTGTAGAAAGGAGGGACAAGATTTAGAAATGCAGCTCTGTTACAACAAAGGGAGGAAGCTTCTTGTTAGCTGGCCAGTCACCTAGTTTCAGTTGTGGTTAAAACTCACAAAAGTTCACTGTAATAAACCTAGTTAATAAATTATATAATATGACAACACCATTCTAGTGAAAGGCTTGGATAATACAATAAACCAGGACAATAAAGCTCTGTCAAATTCGCATTTTAATGATCCCATCACCTCCATCTTGTCTTAGCACTGAGATACTGTTCAGCCTCTGCTAGCACATCCACGTGGGCAGCATCTGATGGAGTCTTGATTCACAGTGCTGGAGCCAACGCTCTTGTCAGTGCTTCTTCTTGACCTCCACAGACAGGTAGTTCCAGATGAACACTTTAGTAACACAGACTACTACTACAATTTCCTTACTGTTTGGGGGAAAATGTATTGCACTTGCCTTAAAGGTGAAATTCTTGCTTTATTAAAAAACAGTGGAGTTTTGCCATTAGCTGGAGTAAATCTGTTTGTAACAGCATCCTTTTCAGTGTAATATTTTCAGGCAACGTCACAATACTTTTCAACTACAGCTCCAAACTCTGTTGAAGATATTTACATGCATATTCAGTTACCTCTACAATCTCATTACTAATGCTGTATGAGCAGATACCCAGGTATGAAGACTGAATAACCTGGCCAAATTCCACATTTGGATACACTTTTTCAAGCTTAATTACAGTAATTTTATATACTTGTATTTAGTGTCAGTAGGAGCATCCAAGATTCAGCCAACCATTAACACATTAACATCTGAAAACTAGACTGGAATAAAAACCACTGTTATTTCAGACCATTAAATTCTGTGTTTGATAACTCAGAATCTTTTCTCTCTACCTTTGCTATAAATACTCAGATAACTGAAGGAAATGCTACTCTTAAATATGACAAATGTCTGTAAATGTTCGTTGCCTTTGCCCATTTTGACATTATGTTGCCTTTGTCCAATGACTAAAGGTGAGAGATGGATAGACAAGAAATTGCTCCTTTTTCTTTCACAGTTCTAGACTTCAATTCAACAAACCAAACCAACTTACTTGTCTTGCAGAGTGACTTCTCCTTTTGCTCATAAGAACATCTGTTATTCACTATCTAAAATATTTATTGAGTATAGATTAACCTTTGCCACTAAAACATGTGTAAATTTTCTCACATTGAGGAGAAAGGAAAAAAAGGTGGACAGTGAAGAACTAAAAATTTTATTTTTGTAGTGATACTCTTTAACATAAATTCCCACTGCTAATAACATGTAGGAAAAGGGTTAGTGAGTACTTCTTTTGTTATGCCACAGACTGTGGGTGGTTAATCCTTGTTTGAATTCTGATTCAGTTTTAAATGAGTGTAAAGATGGTGGAATATTGGACTAGAACTATTTATAGTGAAATAAAAACTCTGGACCAGCCTTCATTCAAGGACATCTGCAAGTGTCTTTTTATGGATGAAAAAAACCCCAAAAAACCAGAAAAACCAGCACATTTTACAGAACATTTTTTTATACTTACTCTCAAAGTCATTTCTTCTTCACTATATATGGTGATTATTCTAGAATGACACAGAAGCTTAAATATATTTCTTCTTAAAAGAAACATGACTGTGCCATAAGTAGTTAGTGTCAAGGCAAAGATGTTTGGAGTCATTAAGCACATTTTCCATTTCTCACTTGTTTACCCCCACTTTTTCTGGGGAATGGAAAAGAGATGCACAGTTGCAATTTCATGTTAAAAAAAATAAGGAAAAAGAAAGGAAAATAAATTACTTGGGTGAAATGCCTTAGTATTATAACTACGTGAAGGAATTATGATGTCAGCATGGTATCAAATTTCTTGCCCGTTAAGTTTTGAAAAATATAAAATTTCCACTACATATATATCACACTCTGATGGTCTCGAAGACACAGTAAGCATAACTGTGCAGTTCACAAACTTCCTGACAAGTTAGTAATCTTTCCTAAACAGTAGCCAAGGACAGCAAAAAACTGACTGTGCTCAGCATACTCTAACTACATGAAGCAACCTAGAGAAAAAAATTACAATCTTATTTTTTAGCCACATTGTTTTCACATAGTATGGTGGTAACACAGGAAACAGGGAGAAGATTAAAAAAAAAAAAAGATGTTCTGAAGATAAAGGAGTATTTTACATTTGTGAGGGCTCTTTTAAAGGTAAACTTTGGGAAAAGCAGTCTCATCTAATTTTTTATTTTTGTGTTGTGGTCAATTAGACTGTAAAAACAAGTCAACTAACCAACTAGTACAAATTGCAAATTGTATGTTCTGCTTCTTAAGTAAATAAATGCTTGGACAAAAACCTGATGTTTGATGCTGTGAGAGGAGTCAGCGTATACTTGGTAATGTACATGCAGCCTAGTTTTGAGAGACATTTAATGTCCCATTCAAACCTGTTGCAACTTCCATGAAGAGAAAATACAGGTGTCCAACTCTTATATTCATCTGGCACTGCAGTATACTCCCATAGTGCAGCACTTACTGGAAAGCATTGTCAAGGTAGACTGCCTACTAAGATTATGAGACAACTCAGACTTACAGTGAAGATGTCATTTTCTTTGAAGGAGTCTAGAGCAACAGCTTGTTGCATTCTGCATGCTCTCATTAGGCTACAGTTTTATGCTAGGGAGTGTAAAGCTAAAGCTGAATCTCAGGTGACCCACATAATGGGTATGATGTAGAGAACCGCATGACATGAAAGGAAATGAAGTAGCTAGTTGGTTTTTTTTTAAAAGAACCTCATTTCATCATGACAAAAATGTGTAGCTTTGTTTGTTCTCCAGCCTCTGTCCTCGCACAACATGGCCCTAACAAGAGTGTCCTCATCTTCCAGGTGCCTACACAGCATGGCCTTATATAAACCTGCTGCAGAGCAACAGTTGTGTGTAAGGCAGGAGTATCCTGTCAGGGACACACATCAGGGTCAGTACCTCCCCAGGCCATTAAACAAATTGGCAATGCCAACATGCCATCCTGCACACAGACCACCAAATCAGTCTGTAGGGAAATTCAACCCCTCTCCCTTGTTCTAGGAATTTCAGGCAGGGGTCTTTCTTCCTGTAACTGATTGTGCTGACCTCTACGCTTCCTTGCAGCCTAAGGACCATCTATATCTGCCTTTGTCTCAACTCTTATCTTGGCATTCTCTGGTCCTTCCTCCTCACCCCGTAGCCCACTGACTGGAGTCTCCTGTTTTCCACCCCTCCTCTCAGCAATCTCTTCCTTATCTCCCTGCTGGTTTTATTCTCAGCTCCATCTGTTCATTTGACATTTATGAACCTCATCAAGCATTTGTTTTCAAACCCCTCCAAATTTAAATACCTTCCATTGTATTTGTGCTCACTTGGTTCTCACATTTGTCACTGGGATGATAACTGTGCTGAATAACCTAAATTTGGTTCTGACTTAGGCTTCTGTCCTTTTCCAAAAGCCTGCCATGCTTTCAAAGCCTCACAATGAGGTCCCCATGGCTAAAACAGTCCTTTTTTTGTGCTCTGTGCCTGTCAGGCATTCTCCAGATGCATGAAAGTTCTGATGTAAATAGACCTCCCCATCCTGCCCCCTGTCCTCTCCCAGCCATGAAATGTATTTCTTTGTCTTCAAACTTCATCTGATTTTGTCATACTCCCTCTTAGTTTCATGCATTTAGTGGCTAACTTTCACTCCTGTGAGAAGCATTTTTTTTGCTATTCCAGGCTGATTCTGCTATCTCTAAATTCAATCAATGGGAAACCTTTCCTTAACTTTCCTTCCTTCTCAGCAGGGAAGACAGGTTTGAAAAGAGAAGACTTTTAAAAATAAAATCTTTCCCCCCCCTCACTAATGTTTATGTATCTTGGCTGCATTATTCTCATCTGAAATGTCTCATTCCTTCATAATTTTAGCCATAGTGAAGTGTCACATAGATAAAGGCAGGAAGGAAACATAAATATCTTAATTTATCCTTATTTTTATCTCAACTAAATCTGACTTAAATCCCTCAGTTATTAAACCGGCTCCATTCCAAGTATGCCACCTGCACAGGATACTTTGAGAAATATGCTGCAATCAGGACTTCAGCTCAGGAGGTGAATGTTAAAGAAAAAAACCCACTACCACCACCTTCACCAACACCCCCACCCCACCCCCCCCCCCCCCGCGAGAAACAACACCTTGAAATCAAACTAAAACACCTACAGAAAATACATACCTCGCTGCTGTGGGGTTTTTTTCAATTCATACACTGCCTATTTTTTCTTCTGTTTTTCTGAATCTCATCCTTTAGAGTCTTTTGCAGCATGCAGGTGTCCTTCTGACTATAACAGCTATGAAATTTTCCTTTCATCTCTAGCCTTCAGATGTTTGATTTCCTGTGCTTCCCACTAATACCTGCTTTGTTCTTGTCCAAACAGTCCCATAGATGGACACTTTTCCTTCCCAGGTACCTAGTAATGGTTCAGATAGGTTTAATGGATATTTTTACCTTAAACCAAACCAGTTTAGTTCCATTATCAGTGTCACTGTTCATAAGTGAATTTTATTTAATGTATCTATATTTCATTATTTCTAAGGACTGTTTAATAATCTTCAGCACATAAATCGTAACTCCTGTCATCTAAGATTTCCATATATGCTGTCTCACTATCAACAAATTTTGTACTCAAAGATGTTTTTCCCCTTCTCTCATTTTTTGCATCTTATCCCATAAAATGATCAAAGCATAGCCAAAGAATCTGCAGAGCATCTCTAAATATCAATGACAATAATTTTACCAAGCCTTGGAATAAAATTATGATCACAGCATATATTGCTATGCTAGGATAAAACCCTTATCCATCTTATAAAGTCAAAGAAAACCATAAAAATGTAGAACATTAAATAACAAGAGTATCTTTCTGAAATGAAATATGGCAAAGAACCACAATAGAAAACAGAGGCAATGCCATAGCTCTAAACTCGGTGTTTCATGACTAACATATGATCAATTAACAACACCTGTATTAACAGTACAGCTATCTCAGAGTTGACTTCTGACTTTTCCAGGGCATAACATGGGGCAGCAGGATGGATTAGTGCAATTAAAATGCAAACACCTGTGCTGACTTTTAAAGACCAGATGTTCTTCTATTAAACAAGCCCTAAGGTTTACTTAGAACTAGCACCTGCTTTGCGGTTACATACAGTCACCTGGGTTCCAGTTTTAAATTTTGAATGTCTTTGGTTCTTTTTGCACAGGAAATGCCTGTATTTAGTCACTTCTTTGCAAGAAAGCAAATTACCTTGTCTGCGTGGTTTGTTCCAAATTTCCTTCCCACCCTTCAGCTTTCTCCTGAGGTCCTTTCCTGGATGTTGTAAAATAGCCAAGAGTTAAGAGCTGCCCACTGTGCTGTCCTCAGAGCTTAATTCTTTTGCTACCTTTAGTTACAATGAACAATTACAAAAATGAAAGCAAACCTCTAATGAGCCAGTACAGACGATTGAACTACAGTATCCCTTAGGCCAGAGAAAAAATGGCAAACCTAGTCAGTGGCTCTCCTTTAGTTTCTCTTGGCACCTTGCAGACACGTTCATGGGCTTTGCCTGGCAACTCCCCGGTTTATAGTAACACGGATTTGACTTTGGGGCTGAGCACATATGCATCCTCTGACTAGGGACTCCCTCCTACCATCTGTTGTGTACCAGCTGTACTGTCCCAGCATGCACCAAAAAAGTCCACATGGCTTGAGACTTGCAGGTAAGACAGTGCCAGCAGCTGCCTCCTGGTGAGCAGATTCATAATTAGAGGAACAGGACTGTCTGCAGATCCACATAGTGAGTGAATAGAATGGCTCTGTTGTTCAACTTAATGAATCTCAGGGTCTACATCCATACTGTACTTAGCAATATATTTATAATTTTTGGCAGCGAAGAAATTAGACAGATGATATCTCAGTCAACATCTCTGATGATTTCACTGTAAATCACAGTCTGCCTACTTTCCTGTCAGCCTTTGTCAATAACAACTGATACAAAACCATCAGTTTTTGTACTCAAAAGCCTCAGCTAGAATAGGGAGTTGCTTGATTTTAGTGTGTTTTTAATGCCAAGTAGGATCTAGAAACAGGACAAGAAATCAGGACCTTTTTTTTTTTTTTTCTCCACCAACAGTGTTATCTGCTCAGTATTAAGCTCTACAATCTGCAAGTATAATGTGCTGCCTGACCTATCAGGTGATCTAAAACAACAGAGCAGAATCACCCTACCTCAGTGAGTGAGCAGCCAGCAGCATACAGGATCTGTCTAGTGCTAAGGGGGCAGAGCTGCAGCTGCACTCAGTAAGGTAGGACAGATTGTTATATGGAAGCAACCTACTAAGGACTTCCAGGGTGATGAGAAAATCAAAGGTGGCCTTGAGTTACAAGAGAAGGGGCAACCAGATCCTCAAGGTGCTTGTCTCCCTAAGGCATTGTGTCACTGTGTGGGTCTTCATTACAGTTTTCCAACTATCTTCATTGTATTCTAACTCCTCTTTTCATTGTTCTGTTCAAACAAAAAAGCTTTTTAAACACAGACTAGAACCAAATCCCTCCTGAATCTGCAGGAACTGTTGTATCTCCAGGGCAGCAAATTAGAAGAAGCAGCAAAGCAATCCGTGGCTAATTTTTTCTGGGTATCTGTGGTGAGAACAGATATTTGTTGATTTGCCTGGAGCACTGGAAGCCTTAACATCAGCTTTGAAAGTGTAAGATACACAGAGGATGAGGAGAGAGACAAGTAGTGTTCAAGATGTGATAGACTGGCCTTTTGCATTGCTTATGTTCAGCTTGCAGGAGCAGAAGGGGAGCTTACACCAATGCTTGATGTAAAGATTGAGCACAGGCATGAAAAAATTGTGATTCTCAGTCTACAGTATTTTAGGGACTGAGTTCACAGCCACTGGACTTCTCCAAATTGGCAGATTTTTAACCTTTTGTTATCTAGAAATCAAATGACTTACCTTAGTAGCATTTAGAGTATTCCATTTCTACATTCTAGTATGGAAAATACACAGACATATACATATAAGGAAAAATGTGGAGCTAATAATGAATTTAATTCAGTTGTATTTTTCTTGTTTTTAATGAGATCCTCTGGTATGAGCATGGTAAACTTCAGAAATACAGTATACATTGAAGGAACAAGAGGAGACATTTTGTTGGTGTTTTGATAGTGTAAATCACAGAAATATGTCTGAAAGAATTCTTTCTTCCCTTAACATAAAAGCCTCTTTCTTTTGCACTAAAATTAGCTGAAGCTGTGATTGGTGGGTACTGTGCTATCCCTTTGGGTTAAGTACTCCACATTGATGTGTCTTGTTTTGTGACCTCCATTTCAGTTTTAAGGAATAGGTACTCAAGGATTCAATGCAGGGATTCAAATTGTCCTTTACCTTGGACGCACTTGAGGAAGAAGAGAGAAACTGGCAGCTTCTCTCTTGTCACAGTTTAGGGTCAGGGCAGCCCCTCAGACCTATAACAGTTGCTCTCTGTTAACCCTCCTCCCTCCTCAAAGGGGAAGAGGAAGGGAATAAGGGAGAGAGACTTAGCAACTAGAAAAGGAAACTAGAATAGCTTTAATCAAAATGAAATGGAATATACAAAAAACCAGTATCAAACCCAACCACCCTGATGGTAATTACATCACTGTCACGACTGATGCTGAGGAGGCACCAGGGCAGTCCCAGGCTGGGCCCCGCAGCAGATGGGATCTGTGTTCAGGAGCTGGATTCTGGTACCGGGTTCAGGAACATGCTGACTGGGATCAAAGGCAGAATGGACAGAGTCCTCCTTTGATGCTCCAAGGAAGGAACTGTAAGAGGACCTGAGCCAAGAGAAGCAAAGCTAGCAAAGCAGTCCAAGAGGGGAAAAGAGTCACAGACCCTTCGGGTCCCTCAGCCTTATGCCGAATATGCCATATATGGGCTGGAATCCCTTGTTGGTCAGTATAGGGTCACCCGTCCTGTCCACTCCTCCCTGCAGGTGCAGCCTTTCACTTTTCTGCATCCCCCAATGTGGTGCTCAAATACAACAGTGGCGTTGGTCTGCACACCAATCCTTGGTAGTAACTCTAAACATGAGGTGTTATCACTGCCAGAAGCAGACATTTTCTGTGAAAACAGGCTGCTAACTTCAGAAAGTGCAGTTAATTAGAAGAGCTGAGCCGAAAAGTAAAATCACAGAACTAGTTCTGTTCTCACACAACCCAGGACATGTCTCTAGCAGCAATAGCCTGGAGGGCCAGCCCCAGTATCAGGCAAGTTCTGCCAGAACCCTGAATGCCCATTTTCACAAGATGTTTTGCTTCTTTAGCACCCTACTGCTCTTGAGAGCATGGTGCATCTTGGGATGCAGGAACAGGATGTGTCCTTTCTTGTAGGCAGGGCACTGCCAACCACCAATGCTGTGCAGTCCTCCGTCCATGGGGCAGAGAAATAAAGGGAGAGAAAGCAGATAAAGAAATAATTCATAGAGGCAGCTTAGCCCCAGTACTGTGCAAAGGGAGAAAACAGTCACATGGAAAAGTTCTTCACTTGCAGGAAGTATATTAATTCCAGACATCTCAGTAGGATCTGGGGCTGCAAACTGGTGAGTGCATGGAGAAATTAGCTGGTGGAGGCTTTCTAAGACGTTTAGGCAGCCACAGATGCAGGTAGACCTGTAGCCCCAGATCCTCACAGATGCTTAGGCACTTACCTTAGGTGGGTGCCAGCATCTAAATAATTTGTATGGTTTGGCCCTTGTGAGTTTTGGAGAGGTTTAAGGCACTTATCAGATTCCTCGGGTACCTGCATACTTTTGCAGATAATGTCCTTACATGCCTAGCTAGAGATGTGAAACACAATCAATGCTGTTACTTCACTTCCTCTAACCTGTGTCAACAAGACTTTCCTTGGCAATTTAAGCCAAAAACTTACATGAGTGTGAAATAAATTCTGACTGAATTGCTAATAGGCTGGTTCTTTTTAACCCCAGATTTTAAATTTGTTCTTATATGAGAGTTACTGGCATTAGTCCATACTTTTTTCTTCTGGATCTCATTTCCCTCAGTAATATTCCTTCATCTATTTTTTTTTTTTGCATACAGAATTCAGGTCAGGACTGGATAATCTTGCTTTATTTTTTGAAATTAACTATTTATTACATTTTTTAAAGTGCCAAAAAAGATGCATAAAACACAGCCAGACATCTGGGTCTGAGAGCAAGAAACCAGTGCTGCCTTGTGGTCACACGTAATTGTCATAGGTCTATCTTACAGCACATATCCTAGCATCAGCATGTTCCTCCAACATGCATTAGCAGTCCCATGCCATTTTCTCCTTGTCAGAGCTGCACAAAACACCATTTCCTAGCTAGGTCTTCCTGTGCTCATTCTATTTCCAAAACAACTTCAGATCTCCATTTCTCTGTCCTTATGTGATCCATTTTGCCTTTTTTAACTGCTGCCAACACTGGCATTATGACAGCCCTGGAAACAGAAGTCCTCTGTTCAGGGAACAGCTATGAGCACAGGGAGTGCTGCAAGTTATCTCAATCCTGTTCAGCTAGTGTTCCCCAGCCTCCACTGAAGAAACCGCTCTCAGGTATAAGAGTATTTTTCTTTGCTCAAAACATTCAGGTCTTTCATTCCTGTATAAGGCAGTCTGCAAGCATGAACTGGTTAATGATGACTGAAGTGTCATATATCTGACAGCAGCTTGACAGTGACCACCATCTCATTTTGTAGAGGCTGTTGGACCAACGTCATATGGCAATATGTTTTTTGTCACCAATGCTTTAAGCTGGATTTGAACCAAGGACCTGGAGATGAAAGGCAGGATTTTAACCTCTTCAGGCATTCAGTACATCATTATATCACCTCTGCTTTTCACTATGTGCTTTTTAAAATAATTTTTTCATTCCTGTTTCAAGCTTTTGTTCATCCTGCTTGAACCAGAATTAGGCTCTTTTGCAGACCACAACCCATATACTCTAGGATCTCTATTGTACCTTTTGAATTCTCCCCTCTGTTCTTGATATCACCACCCCTTCCCTGGGCAGAAACAGCTCTATGTCTTTTCTGTCCTCGATCTACACTCAATTCCTATAAAAGAGCACATAATACCACTGGTCTTCATGTTAATGGGTATAGTTTCTTGATTCTGAGTCTGTTTGACAATGCTAATAAACTTTCTGACCATAGGGAAGGTCAGACAATATTTCTTCTTGTCCTTATTGAAATATATGCTATAAAATTAAATTAAATAAATATTGCCTGTGTCAGTAATACATGATTTTAATGGTGCACTTAACTATACTGAAGTATAATTTAACAGCAATGGAAGCACTTGCAGTATTCAACCTTACTGTGAAATAAATTCATACCCATAATAATGGTGTGGCATTGAATCATTTTGATCGGATCCTTCCCCACTGTATTTTTCTAGAAAGTCACCAAATAACAGAAACCAGCTTCTACAATTCACATGCTTTATTTTTTTCTGTATTCACTAAGAACACAAGCAGACAAGACCATTTTGACTATCTATTCAACTGAAGTTCACATCAAAGTTCACACGTTTCTCTACCAGTTAAAACTTGTTAAAAAATAAACTGAGCAACATATTTAAATGTATTCAGCCCAATAAAACCAATTAGTACTCCCTCAGTTACCCATCTATATAGCTTGGCATGTTAAATATGTACATGTGAGTCCTGAACTCTCCTGATCACAATGACCGGTTACAAACCATTAAAACCAAGCACTGTGATAGGGTGTCAGAGGGCTGTTAGCAATTGAAAAACGAAACCTGTGATGTCTGGCTGAACATGCTGTCCTTCTGGTGGAGATAATTTATGTTTTGTTTTCATTTCTTCACTGAACTGCCATGATCTAACCTTTTTGACCTCTCATTTATGAGATTTGTAGTAGTTCATATTATCATCTGCATTCATAAATGTTCCCACAGGTAATGACACAAAGCAATTCAACAGGAATTTATTGAGGAATTTTGATTAAAACTGAGTCCTGAAGATGTGAAGAGACTGATGTCCACAAAGTTTTATTTGAGAAGCAAAATTTCCTGAATCCTTAGGTTTCTAATATTTTCCAAAGAATGTGACCACATTAAAAACTTAATTAGTCCCTCAAGTTTAACAATCATCCACTTACAGACATTATTTTATTTTTATGCATGATGCCAGGTTAGTGTAAAGTACTTTTGCAGTAATTTTCCTTTAGAGTTCTTTTTTTCCCTTCTTTGAGGTTTTCCTTTGAGGTTATGTAGAATGTGTGTGGGTACTGCAACTGTTATATCAATCATATTTAATAATTCCTTTTTACAATGTTATGCACACACTGCAAACAAAAGAGCCATTGATATTAAAAAGTAACAATTATTGCCTGCAAACTATGAAGACTATGATTATTTTACCTGTAGAATACACAACAAAGAATTTATTCATTGTTACAGGCTTGCAATAAGATTTGCTTTGTAAGGAGGCAGACTGTTTAATATCAAAGTTAGGTGGTATTATGGAAGGATACAGAGCAGTTTTTCAATATTATCTCTTCAAAGATATAAAAATGCCGGATAGGAAATATGTCTTAAAAGATGGTATTTTATATTTTTCATAGGTATAATAGAGTGCTCTCTTTGTCTTGCTTGCTTTCTTCCCATCCAATATCTGAGACTTAATGTTTATATCATCCTAAATCATTTCCAATCTATTAATATACTGCATTGATCCACCATTCATCTGATTGTTGAGAGGAGGACATTAATGGCATCCATTAGTCCATTTTCTAATTTCCACATGTTCTGATGATAATAAATCTTTTCTTCATCAAATTGTGAGGAGTAGCCATTTCCAGCAGAGTGGGCTGCATTGCAGATGATGGAGGTTTCTAGAATGAGAAGAAAAGCAAGGAGCAATGATTGTCTCCGCAGCAGGAAGAACGTCAGGCTCTTTTGTAGAAATCACTTATGAGAAAGAAGATGTGCAGACAGGCAAGAAGGCTCAAGCTGCAAACTGAAAACCTGAGGGCCAACATGAGCCCTGTAAAATCAGAGAGGAGGGGGTGAGGCGATGAAGCTTGGTGTCGTGGCTCAGCAGCACAGCTCGAGACAACTCATATCTAGACCACTGCAACTGGGAACAATGACCTTGCCTGAAAGCTAAACCCCAAGGAGTGTCATTGTGATTCCTTCTGTATTTGCACTCCAACCCATCCCCATGTGCTTGTTTTTGGACTTATTCTCTGAGTAACACTGAACTTTAACATTTTGTGCATATCCTGAATAATTCCTGAAGAAGTGGGCTAAGCATGAAGCTGAGTTGAACTAAATACACAAGGATGGTGTCAATTTCATAGACTGGAGGAATATAGCCTGCATGCATTCACAGACACGCACACCGCCAGTACCATTAAGAAGTGTTTCTTGCTCTTTCTTTGCTCTTGAACTTGATCTAGGTAACTTCATTCCTTGGCTTCCCTGCCAAGAGCATTGTAAAGGCACTAGTTATATGTCACTGTTCAGTACTCTTCATTTCGAAACTTCAACATCCTGAAAAAGTATTATGTTTTGGAGTACAGAGTAGAAACTTTGAAATATCCTCTGGAGGAAAACATGTAGGCAGATGAGTCATTTTGAAACAATGTAAGTATTTCTTACATTTCTGAAAGAAAATGAAGCTGTGAGGCTGAGCAGTGAAGTCCTTGGTTCAGCCATGGCATCCTCTACCCTTCTGCCCTGAGAGAGGAACCAGCTGTCTGGCACTCCTCAGAGGCACCAAGTAGTTCCTCAGTAGTCACTCTGAGACGTCCTTGCTTCAAAACAGATGAGACATTCAGAAGCCCTGTGTCCAGGCTTCCACCTCACAGCATGACTGCCAGAAGCCTAAGCACCCGGACTCTTCATCTCATCACCTTTTCTTAGAAGCACCTCTCAATACAGACATGTTGTCAGAAGCTCCTTGCAGTATAGATATTTTTGTAAAAGATGCATGTATTATTTTTGAGATCTCTTTAGACGTTTCTGGGGGAAATAAATAAATAAATAAAAGGTCTATAAATTCATGTCCTCTCTTGTGGTGATGAGATTTGGCTCATTTTTATGTAACCAACACAACTTTAAATAACTGAATCAATATAGTTCCATGAATTTACAAAAGAATAAAAGCAATTTAGGCAGCATGGGAATGAGGGTCCGTGAATTTGACTTATTTATCAAAAAGCATTTGTTAAGCTTAATGCATGCATAATTCCACCCAGCACTTGGTCAGGAATACATATATTTTCTACATGCTGTTCAGAACAAATATTGCATGTTGTAGTGTGAAAAACTAAGAGCTATGGAACCACCAAAGCTGTTACATGTAACCAAACTTCTGCTTTTTCAAAAAATCCTTCTTTCAACCAGAATTTACTGGTCTGATCTATCCTATATTTGAAAGTCAAGTGACAACTCTGCTTCATCTGTTTTCACAACGTGCAATCTATGGCAGCAATGAATAAAGTAAAGGTGAGTAGAAGAGCTTAGAGGTTAATATCAGTGGAGCTACCATTCCTTCTTTAGGAAAAGACAATAATAAAAGCTCATAAAGTTGCTTTCCTTGGCAGAATTTCAAGTACAAGTCTCTAAAACACAACTTTAATGGTCAGGATTTGACAAATCATCCCTGTAAGTTTCATATGCTCACACATATTGCTCAATTTGAACTTGGCCTGACATCATCTAATTTAACATTGGACACAAAATTCAGCATTTTGCAGTTTATTGATAATGAGGAGGGAAAGAAAAAGAAACAATCTGATATTTAAAGATGTTCATCTACACCACAGAGAGATCATATATACATGCAAGCCCATGAGATAAAAAGCATGGGGAGGACAGGGCAGGAATTCTAAAGGACAAATAACTCTGTTAAGTAAAGCATCTGCTGAATATGGGGTACAGAGTTTTGCCAGGATACGTTTTGGAGGAGTTTTATCCATAGTATTCTGCATAGTGCTTTAAAAAAAAAAAAGTTTTAAAATTGAATCTAGCTTTGAACTGGGTAAGGGAAACCTTGAACAGTTCCAAGAAAAAGTGGTCATGGACTTGAGCAAGTTTTCCACTCCCACTCCCACCCTAAATACTTTAAGAAGTTGCTGAGAGATTGTTAGACTCTGAGGACTGCATCTTAGAAAAAGATAAGAAATTTGACTTTTAAGGAAAAAAGTTGACAGACTAGAGACCACACCTAGTGCAATTTAAAAGCCTAGAGACCACACCTAGTTGTCTTGCTTTGAGTGAAAACAGAACCATTCTGTTCAGTAATTTTACTTTTCAGCTCAGTTCTTCTAACTAACTGCACTTTCTGAAGTCAGCAGCCTGTTCTCACAGACAGTGTCTGCTTCTAGCAGTGATAACACCTCATGTTTACAGTTACTACCAAGGATTGGTATGCAGAGCAAGGACACTGCTGGGTCTTGTGTACCACATTGGGGGGTGCAGAAAGTGAAAGGCTGCACCTGCAGGGAGCAGTGGACAGGACGGGTGACTCTAAACTGACCAGCGAGGTATTCCAGCCCAATATACGCCATATTCGGTCTAGAGCTGTGGGATCTGAAGGGTCTCTGGTCTCTTCTCTCCCCTCCTGGAGTGCTTTGCCAGCTTTTGCTTGTCTTGGCTCAGGTCCTCTTCCAATTCCTTCCTTGGAGCACCCAAGGAGGACTCTGTTCTGCCTTTGATCCCAGTCAGTGTGTTCCTGAACCAGGTACCAGAATCCAGCTCCTGAACACAGCTCCCGTCTGCTGTGGGGCCCGGTCTGGGACTCCCCCAGTGCCTGCTCCACAGCATCAGTCGTGATGGTGATGTAATTACCATCAGGGGGGTTGGGTTTGATACTGGTTTTTGTATATATTTGTCTATATTCAATTTTTATAATTATTAATTTCATTTTCGTTAAATCTGTTCTAGTTTCCTTTTCTAATCGCTAAGTCTCTCTCCCTTATTCCCTTTCTCTTTCCCCTCTGGGGAGGGAGAGGGGTTAACAGAGAGTGTCTGTTATAGGTCTAAGGGGCTGCCCTGACCCTAAACCGTGATACTAGTGCAATTTAAAAGCCTACAAACTGCACCTAGTGCAATTTATAAGCAGATCCATCTATAAGTTCAGCAGCTGAAGTAACTTAAAAGTGGAACCAAAGGAGCTGTCATAGTGTGAGGAGCAAGTGCTGCATTTTAGGAGCTGCACAAGAATTTTAAAATCTTTTTTCAATTTATTTTAGTTTGAGATATTTACCAGGGACCATGAACATTGGAGCACCCCACAAACATTTAGACACTTACAGATCTCTTGGGAAAAACTCCAGTCAAACTGAATATGCAAGGTTGGGGTGGGTGCTTCTAAACCATCCTTTTCAATGTAATAGATAATTATGTCCTTCACCAAATAATTTCATGTGATAGCGCCACAATAACTACAGAAAGGTCTCTCCTCAATGCTGTAGTTAATGTGTATTCAAGCAGAAAGACGAGAATTGTAATTCCAGGACAAATGAGGAGAGTGGTGAGAAACCTCAGGACACAGTCTGGAAGTGACCTCTTTCCTATGCTTCTAAGGGCCATAAAAAGGAATTTGTTTTTCTTCTCTAACATTAAAACTCTTCAGCCTTCAAAACAAAGCATGAAAAACTGATTATATTGGTAGGTTTCATTAAATTTAATCTTACTGAAGGCTATAGAATATTTTCCATGGACTCCTGATACTTCTTTCAGCTCTGAGTTGATTCACAGTGAAACAGCATCCCATGCTTACCAGACCTAGCCTTGAAAGGAAATGGTTAAGCTCCATCTGCCAAGCTCTCAGAAGAGTGTGTAGCTCTGCAGGCAGATGATCCAATAGAGCTGCTGAAATCAAATAGCACATTCCAGATTATATTACTGCAGCAAAGTCTCACTTTGAACAGGGTTTCTGTAGAGGTTTCAGGGAATGGGTGATAGGTCGAGCACAGTGACATCACCAAAAGGGATGGAGGAGGAGATGGAGGAGAAGGTGGGGTGGGTGGAGGCAGAGGAAGGAGAATGCTAAAGAGGAGCAAAGTGGTAAGAAAGAGATTCTTCAAGAAACAACAGCAACTGCAGCACCAACAAAACAACAAACAAGCCTCTTAACATCTCTGTTATTTTTAAAGCGTCAGAGACTGGAGAAGGGACAAGCAACAGCAGGTTGCTCCTACATCCACAGGACACAACGAATCAGTTTCTTTACTCTGTACCTCCCAGCCAAACATTAACATCACTAATTCTGGAGAAACATGCCTGCCAGCCATGCTGAGCTGGGTGGTGTTTTTGTGGAGCAATGGGATGGCAACATTTAATTAATTTTTCATATTAGAAGCCACATAGTAGCCCCAGGCACACTTGCAATACAGGCTCCAGCAGAGCTGCACCACACATCTGGCTTCCAATGTGTCTCGTTTTGGCAGAGGAAGGGAAGGGAATCCATGCTGTGATGCCACAAAACCATCCCAACACTCAAGCCTTGCCAGAGTCAGGGATGTAACTCTGACTTTCCTAATTACTGGTGCTGGCCATGGGAGGTGCTTTGGGTGCTCTGCCCACATGGCTATTCACAGGGAAGTCTTTCCCGAGGTGAATAGCTGAGCAGAGCCACTGTTGGTAGCTAGGAGATGATCTGCTGGGAGAAGCGTTTGGAATCCATCAGAACAAGAGTATGCAGGTATCTCCTATGAGCAGATCTAAATTCCACCCGTGTACTCAACCTGAAGTGGGAGGCACTCCTGCATAACCCAGCCTTACATCCTTCCATGATGTGAGGCTTTAGGAAGGGGTTAAGAAGAGAGATGGAGGCTCCCAGTTCTAAGTAAGTGTCATGGTTTAAGGTCAGGGCAGCCCCTTAGACCTATAACAAACAGTCTCTGTTAACCCCCCTCCCTCCCCAAAGGGGAAGAGAAAGGGAATAAGGGAGAGAGACTTAGTGATTAGAAAAGGAAACTAGAACAGATTTAATGAAAAGGAAATTAATAATAATAAAAATGGAATATATCCAAATCTATACAAAACAAGTATCAAATCCAATCCCCCCTCCAATGGTAATTATATCACTGTCACCACTGATGCTGTAGAGCAGGCACTGAGGGAGTCCCAGACTGGGCTCCACAGCAGTTGGAATCTGTGTTCAGGAGCTGGATTCTGGTACTGTGTTCAGGAACACACAGATGGGGATTGAAGACAGAATGGACAGAGTCCTCCTTGGATGCTCTGAGGAAAAAACTGGAAGAGGACCCAAGCCAAACTAACAAAGTGGGCCAAGAGGGCAAAGAGAGGAGCAAGACCCTTGTGATTGCTCAGCTTTATACCAAATATGCCATATATGGGATGGAATACCTCATTGGTCAGAGTCACCTGACCTGTCTGCTCCTCCCTGCAGGTGTGGCCTGTTACTTTCTGCACCCACAACATGGTACACAAGATCCAGCAGTGGCCTTGGTCTGCACACCGGTCCTTGGTAGTAACTCCAAAAATTGAGCATTATCACTGCCAGAAGCAGACATTGAGAAAACAGGCTGCTGACTTCAGTCAGTGCAGTTAGTTAGAACAGAGCTGAAAAGTGAGATCACTGAACAGAATTAGTTCTGTTCTCACTAAAACCAGGACAGTAGGTAAATTCAGTTTCTGGAGCAATTGAAAATATTTCCTAGGGGTTTGTTTTTTTGTTTTTTTTTTCAATCACAAAATGAGGATGGAAAACTTCATCAGAAAAAAAAAAAATCTTTTCATCAGAATTAGTACTTCTGATGCCTGTTTTCCTACATATAACTCAGGACAGAGCTCATAACCCAAGTACACGTGATTCAAGCTTTGAATCATTCTTTCCAGGACCATGAAGGCTCTTTACTCCATCTCTTTTCTTTATTTATTAATACTCTTTTTCCTTCATTTGTATGTTTATTATTATGAATTTACCCTAACAATAAATTCTGTCCCTAACATTTTTAGAAAGTGAGGCCCTAACAGTATTTTGCCAGACTCTGCAAGTCTTAACCTACTTCATCTTTACGAATGCCTAAAAACCTAAAGCTTAAAACCAAAAGACATACCATGTAACTACTCACTCACCTGACCATGACTGGGCTTTAGTTTTCTTTAATTAGTATGTGCTAAGTTGAGGGGACAAATAGAATGTTTTGTTTGTAATTTAAAAGTTCAATTCAGAGTAAAAAGCCACTGAAACACAGACAGTGGTGCAATCAAGAGGTGTGATGCAAAGGTCAAAGAAGAAAAAACTTTGAGAAATTTTGACAGGTTACTTGGTGTTGTGAAATACTGCTGGTTAGCTTTTGAGCTGCACCTCTGCAGGGCAAACATGAAGAACAGAACAAGTGAAGCTTAGGGGTAATCAGAGCAAAGTTGATTTAATGCCATTGGGCTGCCTATGGGGCATCTGAGCCCCCAGGCTGATTTAGTCTTAGATTGCTTGTTCTGCTCAGCAGAAAATCCTACAAGCCAGCATGTGCTCACAGAGCAGCAGAAGGCTACTCAGATAAGCCTCAGTCTGCCTTTGCAATGGTATGTGCATTGTTTATCCACCTGTAGCTATTAGGTTGTTCCAAATTTATTTAAAAACAATGGAGCTCCAGTCAGAGACATATATTAATTGTAGTGTATTCATTGTACTAGAGTAAAAGTCAAGATCAACCCTTGCGATTTCAGTGACTGGAAATATAATTAGAGCAACAGAAACAAAATTATTTATGTAAACATATCACTGTCCTGTGCATCAGAATATACGGATTTTATTCCATATATAACTGTACTCCGCTTCATCATCTCTCCATGCCTCAGTTTGTTATCTCCTCATTGGTTTAATAACATTTGTTCATATTACTTTGCAAGCAAACTGCATACCTTAGTGTGTATTATTTTTACCCACTAAAACTGAATATATTGTGAAAATCCAAAGTAGGTGGTGCTAGAAGAACAGTACTAAACCAGAAAGAAAATAAAATATTCAGTCTCCATTCCTTTAAAAATCAGGAATACATGGGATTTGGTAAATGAAACATCATGCACAACATGCAGATGCTTTTAATATACTAGGAGAAAGGGGATACAGAAGAAGAAAGAGATGCTCAGGATTGGAAAAACTTCTGAAAAGGAAGTCAGAAAAGATTAATTTGTAGAGTCAGTAATATAGTACTTGAGAGGAATTGGCTTTCAAATGAAAGGTACCCTGCACTTGTGCCTATGAGCTGTTCACAAGTCTTCAGAAAAGAAATATCTGTAAAGAGAGTACAAAAAAGAGAAGCAGGATGAATCAGTTTAAGTCTTTGTAGGAGTAACCCTAAGGAAAGAACCTGTAGCAATGTGATGAAATTTCAGCTTAATGGGGAACAGCAGTAATGTAGGCAATACAAACAAGTGCAATAAAAATTCACTTCATGTAGACAGGTGAGCAACGGGAGCTTTTAGGCAGCGTATTCCTCATGGTAGAGAAATGTCAATTAATGTTGCTAAAGGAAGAAAGGAAATTGAGAGCATATGCCATGAAAGTGTATGTTGCACTAAACAAGACTACCTAGCAGCCATATGAGTGTGTCCTCTTCCAGTTCACAAACCGTGTAAGATGCCATATCCACAAATGAGAGTGTGGAAATTATACAAACTGCAGGACTGGAACAACAACAACAAAACAACATACCTGTTGTCAGCAATTTTTTATTTAAATTAAAGGAAGATCATAATCTTCAAGAGTGAAATGGAATATTGCACAAAGTAGCTTATGAGAACAAATTAATTAAAAGACATATACAAACACATATACATGTGTAGAAAATCATCCTTCATTGAATATATCAAGTCAATCTTCAAACTGTTTGGATGTCTCCTGGGGCCTTCCAGTACAGACTGCTGATAGAGTGTGATAGCTGGTGAGCTGGCTATTATTCACATGGAGGCTGGTTCAGAATTAGATTAACAATCTAATTTCCCATGAAACTTGGGGTTGTGTTTTGAGCATCTTCCAAAGACTAAAAGGTACAGCACTGTCATGGGGTTGTGAAAACATACAAAGACGCTTCCCCTTGTTATTTGTTACAGACCCCTAACCAAGGCTCTACTTGCTGTAAAAATGAGTGGAATGTGCTTCAGATAAAAGCAGCATTATCATTTATTAAACAAGAATAACAGTTTGGCTTATTAGTAAAATACAGCAAAGAATCAACTAAGTTAAATGAGATTCAGTTGATGGTGAGGTCACTGTATTACTTACTACAAGGCAATTAATCAAAAATAAACAAATGTAAAAAAAACCCAAAACAGCATGATTATCTTACGAGTAAATTTGTGTGTGACTAATGAAAGAACTATGATTATAATATTTGTACTAAAGAGCCTATAAGCAAGAGAAAGATTTTTGGCTGAGGGTATTGATCTTTTTATGGAGATTGTGAATGTGGTGTCTCTCCATTGGTCTTGGCAGACGGACAGCATCTCTCCAATATCTGAAGGGAACCTACAGGAAGGCTGCAGAGGGACTTTTTACAAAAGAGTCCATTGATAAGACAAGGGGAAATGGTTTTAAATTGAAGGAGAATAGGTTTAGACTGGTTTTTAGGATGAAGTTCTTCAGTACAAGAGTGGTGAGACTCTGGAATAGATTGCCCAGAGAAGCTGTGGATGCTCCCTCCCTGGAGGTGTTCAAGGCCAGGTTGGATCAGGCCTTGAGCAACCTAAACTAGATGACAGGTGTCCCTTGCACATGGCAGGGAGATTGGATTAGATAATCTCTTCCAACCTAAGCCATTCTCTAAGGCCCTCCGAGTCTCCTCCTCTCCATGCTGAACAATCCCAGCTCCCTCAGCCTATCCTCATAACAGAGGATCATCTTTGTGGCCTTCCTCTGGACTTGTTCCAACAGATATATGTCCCTGTTATGGTGTGGACACTAGAACTGGACACAGTATTTGAGGTGGTGTCTCTCTCACAAGAGCAGAGTAAAGGGGGAGAATCACCTAGCTGACTGGTCTGTAGTTCCCTGGCTTTTCTTTGCTTCCCTTTTGGAAAATAGGGGTTATGTTTCCTTTTTTTCCCTCTGTGGGAACTTCACCAAACTGCCACAACTTCTCAAATATGATGGCTAGTGGCCTAGCAACTTCATCTGCCAGTTCCTTCAGGACCTGTGGATGTATCTTATCAGGTCACATGGACTTGTGCACCTTCAGGTTCCCTAGGCGTTCCCAGACCTGATCTGCTCCTCATGTGGTTCATCATTCATCTAGACCCAGCCAATGCCCTCTGTGACTTGGGTGGTGTGGCTCAAGTGGTTACCAGTGAAGACTGAAATAAAAAAGTCATTGAGTACTTCAGCCTTCTCCATATCCTCAGTAACTAGGTCACCAGCATCCCTCCAGAAAGGCCCTACATTCTCTCTTTTTTCTTTTTACTCTGACATACCTGTAGAGTCCTTTTCTGTTATTTTTAATGTCCCTGGCCAGATTTGATTCCATCAGAGCTTTAGCTTTTCTAACCCGTGTTCTGGTTTCAAGAACAAGCTCCTTGTAATCTTCCCAGGTTACCTGTCCTTGTTTCCACCCTTTGTGGATTCCCCCTTTGTGTTTGACTTTGGCCAGGAGTTCCTTGTTCATCCATATAGGCCTCCTGGCATCTTTGCCTGATTTCTTCTTTTTAGGGATGCAGTGCCTTTGAGCTTGGAGGAGATGATCCTTGAAAGTCAACCAATTTTCCTGGGCTCCCAATCCCTCCAGAGCTTTGTCCCACAGTACACTACCAAGGAGGTTCCTGAAGAGGTCAAAGTTGTCTCTTCTGAAGTTGAGTGTTTCCAGCTTGCTGAAAGCCCTCTTCATCACTGCCCTTAGGATCTTAAACTCCACCATCTCACAGTCACTGCAGCCAAGGCTGCCCACGAGCTTAACATCGCCCACAAGACCCTCCCTGTTGGTGAAGAACAAAGTCTAGAATGGCATCTCTCATCACTGGTTCCTCTACTGTTTAGAGGAGGAAGTTATCATCAATGCATTCCAGGAATCTCCTGGATTGCTTATTCCCTGTTGTGTTGTCTCTCCAACTGATATCAGGGTTATTAAAGTCCCCCATGAGGACCAGGTCTTGTGAACGAACAGTGACTCCTATCTGTCTATGAAAGGCCTTGTCCACTTAGTCATCCTGGTCAGGTGGTCCGGAGCAAACTGTGCCACTCTAATATCTCCTTCTTTTCCTTTCACCCTGGACCATAGGCACTCAGTCTTTTCATCATCACTCACCAGGTGGAGCTCCATGAGTTCTAGCAGTTCATTGACAGACAGGGCAACACCCCTTCCTTGTGTCCCCTGCCTGTCCTTCCTGAAGAGCTTAAACCCTTCTAATCCAACACTTCAGTCATAGGAGTCATTCCATCATGTCTCTGTGATGCTGATTAGCTCACAGTGCTGTGGAGAGGCAAGCATCTCCAGCTCCTTTTGTTTATTGCCCCTGCTTTAAAATTGTTCCAATTTTAAAGCTGGGCATTTGCATAAAGGCATTTTAGCTGGGCCCCTGATGAAGGACCTGGAACCCCCAGTGAAGTACAGCTGCACTTCAGCTGTGTTAGTAGTTTCACACCTATCAGTGGCATATCATCCATAGGCTCAATTCTAGTGAGCCTGGTTTTATCCCCTTCCCCCTTCGCACCTAGTTTAAAGCTCTTTCAATAAGACCCGCCAACTCATGCAAGAATCCTTGTCCCTCTTGGAGACAGCTGAACTCTGTCTGTCCCCAGGAGGCCCGGTGCAGTGTAAATGTTTCCATGATCAAAGAAACCAAAAGTCCACTGCTGGCACCAGCCTCTGAGCCACTCGTTAATCATGTGTGTTTTCCTATTCCTTTCATTGTACTTTCCTGCCACTGAAGGGATTGAAGAAAAAACCACCTGTGCACCCAATCCTTCAACCAGTCTCCCCTGAGACCACAATCGCTTTTGGTTTCAGGAGGCCGTACACAAGGATGAAGTGTACTGGAAAGCAGAGCCTACCAAATTTCCCACCCCCTGCTCCCCTCAGGCCTCATCAGTACCTCACAAAGAGCAGCAGTGCAGGTTGTCATGCATCCTGGGAACCTCTTGTAGTGCAGCCTGGGAGTGAGACACTCTGCACAGCCACCCAAGGTCTGCACAGCACCAAGCTCACCATCACAAGCACCTTGTAAATTACTCACATGGGGCTGTATTACCTCCTTTCCTTCAAGATTCACCTTAACTCACACATGTGTTCTCTGATGGGCTCAGAGCTCATTCTTGAGAGTTTTTATTTTCCCATCAGTGTTTTTGACTATCACACATGGCAACGTCCTCCTCTTCTTACCCGTTTTAACTGTAGCAAACCCACAAGTTCCTATTTGTGCAAGAGTTCCTTTCAGTAAAATCTTCAATGTTAATAGTTACTCACATATTCAACACAGATCCAATGCATGCAGGTATTCCAGGAATACACCACTACCAAGGGAAAAATACCTTTCACTAATTCCTCAGGGAGCACGGCTTTAAAATTGGAACATAGCCCAGACCCCTACACAGTGGCAATATCAGAGCAACACCCAAGCATATCTTGAAGCACGTGAAAAGAAAGCTAAGCAACTTATGGACTAGTCACACAAAAAGGAAAGGCTGATATATTTCTAATATTGTGAGTATTATGCATTTATTGTGAAGCAGTAAATAAAACACTGTATGAAAACCAACTCAAATGCCAGATGGCAGTGACAACTGCTGATGATTCAAGGCAAGGCTTTGTCTGAATTATGAAACCACTGGGGAACTACTGCAATTGCAGTAAAGGGGAAAGTCTTCCGGGGTAATGCCCTCATGCTTCAAGTCACCCAGTTTTTCAGGAAAATAGTTAATCTATCACAAGACTAGCTTGGCTAGAGGGGAATTCATCACTGAGCCCCATCGCAAATAAACTTACACAGAAGGTGGAGAAGAGGACAGGCAGCAAAGGAAGACCATAGAAACACTGGGCATGCAGGGATATTGTCAGGAAAGACAAAGTTCAGATAAGATTGAAATTAACAAAGGGTACCAGGGTCAATAGGATGAGCTTCTACCTGCAAAGGATCATGTCACTTTGCAGCTAAATGAGGCTGTTGAATTAGTGACAGTGGATGCATAAAAGGCTGAGATACTCTGTACTCATTGCTTTGGCCTTCATGGAAATAATCTCACTGGTCTTCCCTGGCAAGGTACAAGAAAGAGATGTGCTACCAGCAGTGGATGAGGATTGACTTATAATTTAATTTGGTTACTGTAGTAAATTAGAATAAAAAATCAGAATCTCCATCCTTTATTGGATATGGGGGGAAATATTATGGCAAGGGACGTGGAAAAGGCTGAGGCATGGAATGCCTTCTTTGCATCGGTCTTTAATGGTAAGACTAACTGTTCTCAGACTACCCAGCCCCCTGAGCTGGAAGACAGGATGGGGAGTAGAATGAAGCCTCCGTAATAGACCCTGGAAATTACAGGCTAGTCAGCCTTGCCTCCATGCCTAGAAATGTAATGGAACACCAGGTGGAAATCATGCTTGATGAATCTGATAGCCTGCCATGATGGTGTGACTATCTGAGCAGATGAGGGAAAAGCAATGGTTGTTGTCTACCTCAAATTCAGCAAGACTTCTCATGCTGTCTCCCATAACATTTTCGTAGGTAAGCTTAGGAATTGTGGGTTAGATGAGTGTGCAATGAAGTGAGTTGAGAAATGGCTGAATGACAGAGATCAGAGTGTTGTGATCAGTGTCACAGAGTTTAGTTAAAGGCTGAAGTCCTTCAGTAAAGCCCTTGACACCATTTCCCAGAATATTCTCATGAGAAAAAATGCTTGTTTATGGCCTGGAAGATTATGTTCTTTACTGGACAAAAAACTGTCTGTATGGTTGGGCCCAAAGAGATGTGGTGAATGAAGTTGAATCCAGTGGGCAGCCAATCACAAATGGTGTTCCCAAGGCTCAGTATTGACACCTGTTCTGTTTAATATCTTTATCAATGATCTGGATGAGGGGATTGAGGGCACCCTCAGTAAGCCTGATGAAGACACCAAGCTGGGTGGGATGTTAATCTGCTTGAAAGTAGGGGGACTCTCCAGAGGGATCTGGACAGGCTGGATCAATGGGGCAAGGCCAACTGTATGAGGTTCAGCAAGGCCAAGTGCTGTGTCCCACACTTGGGTCACAACAACCTCATGCAGTGCTACATGCTTGGGGAAAAGTGTCTGGAAAGCTGCCTGGCAGAAAAAGGCCAAGGGTTGTTGGTCTACAGCTGACCGAATAAGTGCTAGTAGTGTGCCCAGGTGGCCAAGAAAGCCAGCAGCATCCTGGCTTGTATAAGAAACAGTACAGCCAGCAGGAGTAGGAAGTGATGGCCCCCCTGTTCATGGTCCTGCTGAGGCTGCGTTTCAAATATTGTGTTGAGCTTTGAGCCCCTCTCTACAAGAAACACATTGAGGTGCTTGAGCAGGTCCAAAGAAGGTCAATGAAGATGGTGAAGGGTCTAGAGAATAAGTCTTATGAGGAGGGGCTGAGGCAGCTGGGGTTGTTTAGTTTGGAGAAACGGAGGCTCAGGGGAGACTTTATTGTTCTCTGCAACTATCTGAAAGAAGGTTGTAGCGGGGTAAGTCTCAGTCTGCCATTCCAAGCAGAAAGTGATAGGACAAGGGGAAATGCACCAAGAAAGGTTTAGACTGGATATTAGGAAAAATTCTTCACCAAAAAGATTATCAAGTACTGGGACAGGCTGCCCGTGGAACTGGTTGAGTGACCATCCCTGGAGGTATTTAAAAGACAAGTAGACACGGTGTTTAGGAACATGGTTCAGTGGTGGACTTGGCAGTGTTATGTTCACAGTTGGACTTGAACATCTTAAGGGTCTTTTCCAACCTAACAGATTCTATGATTCCTGAGTAATCTTAACTCTTGTGAATCCCTAGTACCTGATAGGAAGCATCTAAGGATGCTTGATCTTTGAAAGTTTATCAGAAAATCTTGTAATGACAGGAGACAGTAAAATGTTGCAGTCACCTTCAAAAAGGGCAAGAAAGAAGATACAAGGAACTACAAGCAAGGCTACAGGTGGCAAGCAAGATGGTGGGGCTGGAGCCCTTGTCCTGCAAGGAGAGGCTGCAGAACTGAAGCTGATTTAGCCAGGAGAAGGTACAGCTTCACAAGTACCCAACAGCAGTCCAGACACTAAAGAGAGGAGTAGAAGATGGTATTTTCTAAGGTATTCAGGTGGAAGATGAGACACAGTGATCATAAAATTAAATAAGAGAGGTTCTCACTGGATATTAGGAAACAAAATTTCACTGTAAGAATAATTAAGCAGTAGAACAGATTGCCCAGAGAAGCTGTGCCATTTCCATCATTGGAGGTTTTCAAGACCAAATTGGACAGTCCTAAGGAATCTGACCTGAATTCAGTGTTGACCTCCTGCTTGGAGCAAGAGGCTGGACTGAAGATTCTCAAGGGTCCTTCCAGGTGGAAGGACTGTGGGAGTCTATGGAAATTTAAAGTGGAGATGAAGTCTGTGTCTATAGGTTTCTGAAGTAGGAATTAAACAATGTTCTAATTGCCCCATCTGGTGCAGACCTCTGTGTCTAACAGTCCCAGAGTTCTCATCTTCGGCTCCTTTTCTTTGTCATTACTTTATAGGACTTTCTTCTGTCTTCTGCTTATTTTGTCTGTCTGTCCTGGGTTTGGGCAGGACAGAGTTCATTCTCACCAGAAGTTGGGAGGGTGCCATGGCCAGGATAGACAACCGAACCAGACAATAGGGTAGTCAATAAAATACTGACATGACCACTATATAAGAGCAGTGGCTGGGCAAAACATGGGCTTCAGTGGGCTGGTTGGATTGGCTCAATGGCAGCAGTGCCATTCACCAGGTTTGTTTTATATCTCTCCTTTTGTGTATTGTTTAATTTCTATTACTGCTGTTGTTGTTACCTCTCTTTTCACATTGTATTAAATTCTCCTTATCTCAACTCACATGCTTTTTTACTTTTCTCCCTCTTCTCCTTCCCACTTGAAAGGTGAGAGGGGCAGTGAGCAAGCAGCCATGTAGTGCTCAGGTCCTGGCTGAGTCTAAAGCATGACACTGACCAAAAGCGATCCAAGGTATTATGTAATCAGTTAGTAGCATAGATACAAAATAGCAAGCAGCTGTACAGGATGCTCAGCAGTGTCAATTTATTCACATTTAGCTTAATGGCATGCTTGAATTTTGACAGTGTAAGAGACTTGAAGCAAGAATCTAGTATTTTTAATGCACAGGTAGTTCAGCATTAAGAAAAGCACTTCAATTCTAGTACAGAGGTTAGCTCTGCATAGGAAGGATTGACACATGATGGATTAAAACAGTGATCCATTTGGGCCAATTTCTTCTCTTTGAGACCTGGAAGTAGTATCTGCTTTAGAGGAAGCTGCAAAAGGGCTAACCTAAGAAGTATTTTCTTCTATCACATGTCTTTCCAGTCAGGTCTCACTTCAGTGGGGAGTTACAAGTCTTAAGCAATACGGTCCTCTTCATTAGATCTTGCTATATTTAAATCATTTGCAGCTGACCTTTAAAACAGGGTTAATAAAATTAATAAGCTCGATTTGCATGTCTAAATAAGTAAGAAGTACTTTCAAATGAGATGTGAACCTTCTGGTCCTGCTAGCCTCAACAGAACGGGTGTGATTCCCACTCTTCTGAAGACTTTTCCACAACTACATACATATGAAATAGAAATATAGATGCCTGTGCTTAGCTACCCATTTGACATTTTTGCTTTATGTCTCCAATACCTGTAATGACTAGGACACACCAGCACCTGTAAACCCTTTGCTTTCTCAGTATGTGTAGGTATTTTACCATTAAATCAATCTAACCATTTTAAAATGTTGCTCACTACCACACCATCTAATCACCCAACAGTTGAAAACTAACCCATTAACTGAATCACCCATCTGGAAGAGTATGTAAAGATTTTATTTCTTTCATTTCTCTCCTCTCTCTCCCTTCCTTCATTTACAGTGTGGTAGCCAAGCAAGCTAAGGTGTACTGCAGCTTATTTGTTCATTAATAATTATTTCTTTGCAAGTTTATTCAGATAAAGCCACTACTCTATTGTAGGCAGTGCCTCAGTCTTCCATATCTTTGCAAATGCCTACATCAGCCCCACTCTCCATCTCTCCCTGTAAAACTCTGCCAGTGTAAAAGTGACGGTGACTGCAAAGCACTCTTGCTTTGAGGTGAGAAATTACGGGCTTTACACTACAAGTCTCCCTATTTCCTATCAGCTTAATGCACCTTTTTAGAATTAATTTCTAAAGTTTAAGAAAGAGCACAGAAAAAAAAGGAAGGAAAGAAAAAAAGTTTCATTTCATTGTACATTTAAGTGAAATCTTTAAAACCCTTTGCATTATTTTATCACATCAGACTTGTCAAGTCACACTTATTTGAATGAGTGAGATTTGAAAACTTCTGAGTGTTATATTACATTTTCCATTGATATATGCCATGAATCTTTATAGCTGCATGAAAATGAAGCCAAAAGTAAGAGGAGACAGCGCACTTCAAATGAGTGAGACTGGATAGGTCTGTCATATGTTATTTCAGGTGCTCAGCAGATAGCAATTCTAAGCAGAGATGGGTGATGCAGTTGACAGGTTTGCATGGTTTCAGATAAAGAAGGAAAACTTAATACCAGAGACAGAAACAAAAGGGTGTGACTCTTCTACTGGAGTCATACCCTTTGAAAACTAACTCAAGCCTCATCCCATGCTCAAGAGGTAGAAATGACACAGCTGAGAGACTTTCTGGATGTACTCTTGAGCTCTTTCAGTGACACAGCACTCTTCATAGGAGAAAGCAGGTATCATTCACTCTGCAGGTCACTGGCTGGGAGGGGGAGTGATGACCCTATAGCCACCCACTCCCCAGTGTGGTGTCTGCTGTCACAGATGGTCCTAGCAAAAAGATATCCGTGTGTCAGAGAATTTGCACATCTTGATTGCAGATTTGTTCAAAAGCCAACCACAGACAAACCCTGTTCCTAATTTTCAAGAATACTTACCCTCCATTTGTGCATGCAAAAGTTGACTTTATATTCCAGTATCCTTATTTTTAAATTTCCAAACAGGCTTCTGTAAGTTTCTCAGAGACTTTTCAAAGGAGGTTTGATTTTCTGTGCAGCTGAGGAGAAAAAGGCTGGTGAAAGACACCTTTCAGATTAACACTGTGTAAGGATGTACCTTCTAGTATGTGCTTGCAAGTTGTGGGGTTTTTTTTTTGCAGAGGGAGCAATGTACCAAAGAGCTCGTTAGCATGTGCACAGGATGTTCAACAATGCACGACTCTAATAAAAAGGCTCATATGAAAGATGCAAAACCAAAGTGCTTGCATTTAGTGGGTTTACTACCACAGTGAGTGAACTGGGAAACTGCTGGAGTTGACGGCTGGCTGCACCACATAGCCAAAAGTGTCCGTCGCTCAGGGTTCCATGGGGTGAAGCTCCAGGCTACTCGTTCAGGAGCCTCCAGACTCTGCTTTCCCCTGCCACGGGCAGTAGAGGGAGATGTTGGCATGCCTTTTGGTGGCAGGTTTGAATCGGCTGGATTTTGCCACTTCATTAATTCAGTGTTTGAAATCAAACCACCTTTAAAAATGCACTGGTATTAATATGCAAGGGTAGACAAGGTAACGTGGAGAATTTCCACTAAACTTTCTATACAACCTCGAATTTGGAGTACTTTTGTGGGATATTTTTGGAAAGTCAGTGCAGCTCTTAGATCGAAATCTTCTGAGGAAAGAGTTCATGCACCAAGGCATTTGTTCAGCATTTCTGAGACTGAAAACAGACTGTAGGCAATCATTTTTAGGAGGACAGAATTTTCCTCAGGAGATTAGCCTAAAAATGTAGTTTTGTTGGTTTGGGCATGTGACACACTGTAAATATTTTAAAGGAAGAGAGGCATGAGGATAAGCATTTTTGAGTGATATTAGCATACATTGGATATGCATATGGACTTACTTTGATGCCATGGTTGTGGTGAGATCAAACTTGATCAGTTTTATCATGAAAAAGCAGCAACAGTAAGGAAAAAAAAAAAAAAAAAGATCTTTGTTCAGTTCAACATACCCAAGGGGGCACAGAAGTTATGTCAATTTTTGTATCAGCCAAGAATTTTCTCTTTTTGTTCAGGTTTCATTAGAAAAGAAAGAAAACCTAGTATTTTCATTTGCTTTTCTGTTTGAGAAGAATATCTGCTAACTTGGGATGCTGGCACTGGGGTAAATGCTAACTCCTTGCACTTCTTCCCTGAGCAAAGTGAATGTTAGATTTGTGTTTAGACACCAGGTAGAATGTGATACACATGGACCAGCTTCTGTTTTGACTGAAAAAAGTTTCCATAGGAAGGGCTTCACTGACTTGGTAGTGAAGGTAAGCATGAGTAAGGTGATGTTCTCTGGTGGTGTCTCTGTGTCTCCACAGAGGGAGAAATAGTTTGTCTTGATAGCTTCTCTTTCCCAGTCATCTTGCAGATCTGCTTACCACTTTGCTGGACGCAGTTAAGGTAAAAAATGGACACAAATTAGGAAAAAGTAAATTTAACTTTTTTTATCTGGCAATGGTTTTGTTTCTAGATTCAAAACTGATTTTGAATGCACATTCCTTAAATTTTGTTTTGTTTTGATGTTACTTACTACTTTTTGGTTCCTGGCTTTCCTCTGAGTGTAAAAGAGGCAAAAAAAAGTGAGGTATTTCTTCCCACTAGAAGTTACTCAAATGCAAATTATACATATCACCTGAAGACACTTACAGAGACACCACCTATCACTGAGGCAAGGGAAACATGTTATTAAACACCCAACTCCTCAGGGTGATGGTACTTGAAGTCCTATAGATTATATCTATGACTTACATGTCTGGCACTTCACACATGGACACCATGCTGGCTTCAGTCAAGTTCTGTCTGCTGTTTCTCATGGGTAGGATAAGCAGCACCTTGCATCTGCACTAGCCTGGATTCCCTTGGCCAGCGACACGTGTGCCATCATAGCACTGGCACTGAAGGTGGCTATTGGTAGCAGTCGGTTTGTCAATGGGTGCTGTAGGTCTAGCAAGAGTATAAGCACAGATGGAATGGGAGGCAAAATCCCATCCTTCTGTCCCCCCCCCCCCCCCCACTATGTCATGCTGGTCATTGTTTCTCAAGAATGGTGTTTCTACAAACTTTTGAAGCACAAGAGTCGTGGGTTTTACGTCCTGGTATTTCACTGCTAAGTGCGGCAGGTCTAATTGTTTTTCCACTTTGTCAACACAAAACCACAACAGCTCACCCAAACTCTGTGGAGTTCCTCCAAACTTTATTTCAATTCAAACAAAAGCCATGGTAGGCCCTGAATCCCTACCCAGGTGAAAAAAAAAACAACTTTTTACTCTGCCATACTAAAAAGTTCAGGGACAACCTGCTACACACAGTGTGCAGGAGATAATGTGAAGAGACACAAATACTAAATTCTAAAAGAAATGTGAGGGATACATCTTGCAGGTTTTAAAAAAATATAATTATATATCTAAAAAGTTGAAGCACTGAGATTAAAAAAACCCCAACAGTTGTAATAAGAAAATTCTTTGCATTTCCTGGACCATATTTTTAACTGGAAAAGTGTAATCAGATCACATTGGGATAAACTTAACATCACATCTAACATTAGTTTTAATGAAAGTTTTTTATTTATTTTCTCTTTTGAATAATAATGCAAAATAAAATTTAAATTGTAAATAGTATCCAGATACTGCTACTTTCCTGGCTCAAATTCTTCAGCACATATGGCAGAAGCATAAGCTTGTGCCAGTCTGCCCACTTTGGGTAATTTTACATGCAAATAATTTAGTCCCTATACTGAGGTGCTAGAATGTGTTTAGTACACTTGAAAATATTTGCATTGCAAAAAGAGAGCTAATCTCTTGAGGAACATCAAATTGATATTTTGTATTAAGGGACACTTTGGACATTGTGTGGCACCATTATATGGAAAATTGTATTTATAGTACAGGTAGAATTTTTAATTAACCTTCATAAGAGAAGGACTCACTGCTGCTTTTCCAAATTCGTAAACTATTGAAACTGTCTCTGGCTGACATTCACCACAATGTTCCATTGCTACTACTGAATCTTTTCTCTGATAATTTCATCATTTTGATAAAGCTTTTCCCATAAATGGGTTTAGCAGTGACTGTAATATTTAATAAGTACTCAGGAGACAGGTTTGTTGAAAAGAAGAAACAGCATTTATTAATGGCATGAATAATTAGCACAGCTGGGTCTGCCCTAGCCTCTGGAAAGATCTATTTCACATTGAACACACTTAGAGACTCTGCTCTTGGCTGCTTCATGGCTGTGCCTCCCATCCATAACAATGCTAATATACCCATGCCCATACCAGTAAACTGGAATTCAGCCTTACATTTCCAAACTTCCTCTGCCACACACACATGCACACTGAGATCCCTTTTTATTATTTAAATTAATCTTTGACAATATTCATCTTTGAAACAACATGTAACTGGTGAGTATAGAATCTAATACAATACTGGTTCCGTTCACTTAGTCTATGCTGTTTGCATTCTGTCCCTGTTTTATCCAGCTCACTGTCTTGCAACACAGGACCAGCAGGACTCAGTCCAGTTGTATTATGTTAAATTTAGATGGCATTACCTAGACAGTGCTGATGCTGGAGTCAGCAGTGACTCAACACTCAGTGCTTCCTCAGCACTAGACTCTCTCATGACAGTAGAGACACATCTGGATTCCTATATATTTAGAGGGACACAAAGTGCATGCTGTTTGTCAAGATGGATTTTGAAAGGTGTTTTTTCTAAAAGCGTAGCTCCAAGTTTCAGCATCATGTGCAGGATAGTGGGATATTAAAATATTTTCATATAGTTTTGAGGGGGAGGGAGGTTTTGGAGGTATTTCCAGCTAGTTTATATAATTACAATATTCATCTATATTTAGAGAAAAGCTCTTTTCTTTTTTTTTTTTTTTTTTATTCTTTCAGTCTGAACACAGATTTTCTTGGCCCTGTTTGCTGATCCACATGCAAATACAGCTGGCTGTCTCTGCTGCAGGAAAAGCTCATCTGGGACTTATGCATCATACTGACTTATATAGCTGCCATAAATACTCAAGGAGAAAGGTGTAAGCACCTTGGGAGATTCCTGAAGCAATAGTCTCTGATGTGGCAGACAGCTTGGGTCAGAGCAGAAGATTAAGAGATTAATGGATTGGCCATGCAACAAGGTAGTGGACTTCAAGACCTTTTGCAATGGAGCTATAAGATGGAGCAGAATTCCTTTGCGATGATCAAGGATGTCATTGATATTTTTTCCTAATGATGTACTGATAAGGTAACTGTTTAGTTCAGTCTTAATAATTTTTAAATGGCTATTGTAAATGTCTGCCTAATAACAGGTGAAGTAACTTTCCAGCAGATCCCATGAAGGTCTGTAAACTTTCAACATATGGAGAAAGAATTTAATCAGAACACAGAAGTCATGTAGAGGCATTGTACTCTATGAATGGAGTATTTCAGTTGGTTTTTTTATTTAAATTTGAATTAGCAGTTATGTTACCTTTGTTTAAGATATCATTGTATGTTTAATAGATGGAATGTCTGCTAAACTGATTTTTGGACTCTTAAAAATTCTGAGATTTCCACTATCTTTATAAGGAACTTCCATAGGTTTTCTTATCCATCATCTTAAGTCATCATTTATTACAATCTCAGGACCATATAATCCTTCAAAAATCTGTGGATTTACTCTATGAAATACCCTAGGCACAGAACTAATATCAAATGACAGTTTATGGATCTTCAAACCTTCAAATAATATTTTTGAATAATGGTATAACATACCTCATCTAATTTGCCAAAAGGCAAACCTTACATAAAAAATTACAAATATTAATTTTTGTGACATATTACCCATGGCCTCATTTTTTTTTTTCATTGAAGAATACTTAGATCTTTGTTTTGATACAATTTCCGGGAGGGTGCCATGCATATTATACTCTAGTAAGGCAGGCTATTTATGGGGAAAACTTTCTAGTAACTACCTGATGCTCTTCGGCTGTGCATTGTTATGGCTTCAGAACACTTCTGCAGGACTCTGGGTGTACTCAGATGCTTTGCCCTTTTCTTTGTATGTGTACTAGATCTAAATAATTTGGTAAGAATCCTGTAATACTGTAAGAACATCTCTTCTATTCCTATCTTGTCCTCAGAGCTTTTCTTTCAGGGTGCTGTACGATCACTGAAATAGCCAGTATCTCACGTTACTACTTTTTTTATCCTCATTTCTATATGCGTGTATTTATGTGCTGAAGAGTCTCAGAAGGTAGAAGGAGTACAGTTGGTCTTAAATAGACCACATGTATTTGTGTGGTGAAAGAAGTCATCGGGCAATTGCTGGGCTTCTTGCCCTCAGAAAGACTTCGGAATTGGGTTACATTTCCATGTACTGACAAAGGAACTAATTACCAATGATTCAGTTCATCAGTTTCTATGTTGGATTTTGACGTTGGGTGTTAGAAGAAAAAATCTGAATTCTGCAATGGTCAGCAAGCATCTCCTTTTTCAATACCAGTAGCACAGATGACCACGTGCTTTGCAGCTCTATTTAACTATCAGTGAGTCTCTAAGTAATATAAACAATTAAAGAGACACCAGTAGTATTTTGAATTAAAATAATTGTGACATCACAGGAAGCAATTCATATTGTCTTACAGCTATCTATAAGGCTGATTGAAAACTCAGGACCTTGCTATGTTTATATTTCAAAATTTATCCCTACAGCCATAAGGCAAGTTTTTCATATTTTTGAAGAAAGCTGAGATTCTAGAGTGAAATTATTCAGCAAGTAAAAAAAAAAAACAAACAAAAAAAACACCAAAAAACAAAACAAAACAAAAAAACCCAAAAAATCTCCATTCTAGCAACTGCATAATGGTATTACAGGTCTTTGTACAAACACATCTTTGAGTGTGGATGCTTCCACAGGAACATTACCTCATCATTTGTATATTCAGTCTCATACTAATAAGATGATACCTATCTTTATAGCAAGGTGCCAAATCAACTACAAATATAGTTTGATGAGAAGCAGTGCTTGTTGATTTGTGAGCACTCAAATTCTTTCCCTGATTTGCAGGAGACCAGCTGTTTAGAACCTGAATTGAATCAAATAATGTGCACTTTGGTACACACCGTCAGCTGTGCTGCTTTTTGTTCTTCCATTATGTCGAATCAAGGGAAGCACAGTCTCAAGATGGATCTGGGTGGTCTCACAGTGTCTTCTTCTTCTGTTTCTGTAACCTGGCTTCCTGATTATGTCCCATTTATGAAATGGCCTATGATCTGTTCTGCAAACAATTGTGAGGCTTGCTTAGTTATGTTTGTAAAACACTTTAAAGATGAAACAACGACAGCAGCAAAACAATTCCGGGCTTTTCTAAGACAAAGCATGAGATTCTGATCCAAGCTCCATACCCCAGTTCTTTTGCTCTGATTTTCACATACAACCCTTTTTATGGCTTTAGTGCTTCCAACCTCCAGAGGTGTTCAGCCAGCTGGAACTGCCAGCCTTGGGAACAAAGACAGAATAAATAGTATCCATCTGAATCTGAAGCTTCACCATTTGCACAAGTACAGCCCCATGCAGACTTTACAAAGCCCTTCCCCTTAGAAATACATTATGATCCACCACAAGGTTCTGGGAGAAGAAATAAGCTAATTAAATGAGGTAATGGTAGTGAAGGGTGAGTATAGGAAGGATGGAGGAGCAGAGAAAGACCATGTGATAGTATATGTAAGTACCTGCTTCTATCTTGCTGACTCATCCTACTCCCAGAGATTGCTTCCTCTTTTAGCAGGGGATACGATATTCAAAATTAAAATGAGATAGATAGATATTTGCATAAAGCAGTAGGCAATGTGAAGTCTCCATTTTATTAAGTCACACTGTATTCCACGCTGTGACTATACATTTCTTGTCTCAAATAAGTGATACCAGATGGGACTGTAATAATTCCCACTGTTATGGAACAGTCCTGCTACTTGTGGGAAGGTGCTGTTTGAGAGCAGCACCCTCTGACCATCCACGCAAGCTTACGTTCCACAGCATTTTGCAGTATTTTATCACTCAGTATCTGCTGTAGTTCACAACTGCCTGGTGTGGGATTCTGTTTCAACGGATAGGCAGTGAAAGGTACTGTATGTGGCCCAACAGGTACTGTGTATAGGCCGACAGGAACTTATTATAAACACAGAAAAATAAGGAGGGTCTGATTTAGAGTGTCTGTGAAACTCCTGTCTGTTAAGGATTCAATTCTTTTGAAAGAAGTAGAAACAGGGCCTCTGCTGCCTGAGGTATGCTGGCACACCAATCAATCAATCAATCAATCAATCAATCCATTAGATAAGTAAGTAAATCAGTAATTGAAGATTAAATGACTTTTGAAATCCACCAACTGAATCTTCAAATATGTACATTACCAGAATTAAGTGACTTATGAACAACTGGAGGCTGCAATGTATATTCAACCACTGAGGGGGAAAAAAAAAAAAAAAGAAAAAAAAAAAGAAAGAAAAAAAGTATAGCAGAGCTAGCAGTGAAACATCTCTCTGATCCTCCAAATCTTTCCTTTACACCTCATTCACACTCTATTGTGAGGGGAAAAAGCCAACAG
>JANVCC010010406.1:17692763-17890703 GCA_025345505.1 Todiramphus chloris collaris
ACACCTCATTCACACTCTATTGTGAGGGGAAAAAGCCAACAGAACAAAACAAAACAAAACAAAACAAAAAAAAAAAAAAAAACCAAAAAAAAAGGAGGAGGAAGAAGAAGAAAAAATCCTAAAACACATTTCCTCTAGCACAGAGGGTGGGCAAAACATCTGACTCCACAGCTGATGCCACCATTAACTCCCCATGCTTGTTCCACTAACCTGGAAGCCCAGGGGCCCCTGGAAGGCACAGCACACAGCTCTGCAAGTGCCTGGCTCTCCTAGGGCTGAAGCATGCTGCCTCTTCACCAGCAGACACAATAGCTATATGAAATCAGGCCTTCTGAATAATTCATCCCTTATGTTGGGAAAAAACCCAAAGAAATAATATGTTTGCTGGTAGATAAGTGCACAACAGGTCTTTTTAAGGAGGACATCAAATTTCAAGTTAGAGCTTTTTATTTCTGTGTACAAATCATTTATTGCAGGAAGGCACAAACCTAACAGTGTTGACAACTTCAGTAGGTATATTTTGTGTGCCGAAAGCCCTGGATGGAGCCTTTCAATTCATTATTATGATTACGAATTAGGGTTGTGAATCTTGTGGCATACTTTTCAAACAGACTGTACATCCACAGTCCCCATGAAGAGGTTCAGAGACCACCTACCTGACACTCTGCTCTCACAGTGAGGTGGAATAGTTCTTACAGAGGTAATGTACTTACACTGAATGTGATTGCCTGCTACAAAGTGATGAGTTGAACAGAAGCCTAAAATTGATTTTTTCATTGATAGTAGAATATTCTGGAGCCAAGACTTTTTTGGATTGGACTCTAAATTGTTTTAGTGTCACTTAAATACCCACTAATTTAACACCAGTTAAATTGGCAATAAAAACACCCCCAACTGTGTTGAGCTGTCATCCTATTTATGCAAAACAGCTCCGAATCTTAATACGGACTATGCTAAGCAATGCCACTGGGATGAAATTGATGGTGAATGTGCATAGATAATTTTTTTGAATATACTATGAGACAGCCTAGCCAAGTTTTTTTAATTACTATTACTACTGTAATGTCACACAGTTATTTGCATAGAACAAGCACTGGAGGGGAAAGTGATATTCCTGTAACAACTTTGAAGCGAGAAGTCTTTGTGGTTAACCATTTACAACTCACTCGGTTCTTTGACAACATTTAAACAGTGCCTCTTTGCCACCTTGTAGTTAGGTGTCTTCCTGTGCAATTTTCCAAAGTAATGTGTTCTTTTATAATGATTTCTTTACAATCTGACTTACAGGCTAACGACAAATCACCTGTTTATGACAGGGGTGGCATTCAGTGCTTAAAGAGAGAAGGTACAAGAGCTCCCTCTGTCCCTATCCTTGACAATCAGCCGCTGAAGCATTTCAGGGAAATACACTCCATTTATCCATGCCTTAATTTGCCCATGTAGGAGAAAGGTGCCATGATCCATAAGTATGTGATCAGATTGAAAAGAATCGTTAAAGGTTGCTGTGAACCTAATTGCTCTATCTGGTCAGCAGATAGACATCATTGTGGGCAACTCTGGGCACAGCACTAAGAGATGTGTTTCTTGCCTAAATGTAAGATGAACTGAAACCTCAGATCTCAAAACAATCCTGACATCTGAGTAAATGTGCAGCTGGGAACTTTAATAATGAAATACACGTTGAGCTTCCAAAGTGGCTGGAAATATTTGAGAAGAAAGGTAAGAAGTGTTAAATAAAACCAGTCACACATAGCAGTATACTGCAGTGTGATTACTAAGTTTCTTAGTCATACAGATGCCTCACTGACCTATATTTCATAAAGGGAGATTGATTTTGATGTTCTATGAAATTTATGTTACCATCCAGAAGGCACATCTTCAGCATATCTAATTAAGATATGACTATTCTACACTCTCCAAAGCTGGGCTGATGCTCACTTCAGCCACTGTTACGAGCTGCAAAGTGCACTAGGTCGGTATCTTCTGATACCCTGAGGCAGAGGTCCCATTTTTGCCAAGGTTCCCATGAAAGAAGGGAATCAAAGTCTGAGATGACTTAAAATTATTTTGGGACATCAGTGAACAAGGCTGATCCCATTCTGCTATAGCATATTTATAGTATATCTGGATATTCAGAATGAACATGAGAAGTGCCAGAGCCCTGGGAATTCTCAGAGAAAAACAGAGGGATGGATCAAGACAGAAAATAAGAAGTAGTTGTTGAATCCCAAATGCTTTCATGTTTTCCTGTCTGCCTTCCTCTTGTTTTCTCTAGCGAGACAGTGACGTCGTAACCTTCTCCCAAGCCAGAGCCAGGTACAATTGTTAATATATAGATAACTAGATAACTATATTTTTCCTACTTCCTATCTAGAAAAGAAGCTGGGTTTCTTGCTTACTTTTTTTTTTTTTTTTTTTTTTTTTTTTTCTTTGTATATATATATATATATGTATATATAAAAGATAGATGCAGGTCTGTCTGTGAGTCTGAGGACAAAGATTTACAAGAGGCCCTCACAATTTCATTTTCATCCAAACAGCTTCTGCAGTGTTAGATAACAACACAAGCATGGACAAATAATTCAAAACCAGATTGTGAATAGCTTTAGAAATGGTAGGCTACAAAACCACCTCAGTACCTTTAGGACCAGCTTCTTTCACAGACAGAATATGTATATTGAGGCCATTGTCAACAGATGTCTATTCAACCCATACTTAAAACACAGTGCGTTTTATAACTTCTGCATGCATCCTGTTTTGGTCATCTCTGTGTACTTAAGAAAGCTTTTTCTGGTGTTCCATGGTAGTTTACATGCACACATCTGAAAAAAAAAAAGGAAATGTGATACCCTGATAGCCACAGAAAGCAACTGATGACAGCCTCCTTTGTAAAGCCATTTATATACTGAAAGATTGTCACTGTATCACAGCTTCCTCGCATTTTCAAACTAAATGAAACAAATTTCTTCAACCTTTTCCCTTGCCTCTAATTCCAATTACCTTTCTTTGGACACTCACCATATCATCCTTCGGGTTTTTTTTCTTATCAACAAATTCTGGCTTCCCATAACCATTACTTTTATGCTTCATTGGCTTAATTTTGTGCAAAAGTGGAATGATGGAATCAAAGAAGCAAAATTATTTCACCATGACCTCAGATAACAATAAACATAACCAAAATGTTTATTATTTTAAAATATGAGTACTAGCAGACCAACATTAAGCTGTAAAATATATAAACTGGTAGGGGATTTAAAAATATGTGCCAGAGATTTTCAAATGACAAGGAGATAAATTTGACTTGCAATTTCTAAGTAAGTAAAATATTTGCTAATGCAGAGACACGTTAGATAGCTGTGGTGGAACTTTAGGAAAGGAATACCTGGACACCAACATTTGGAAATGAATCTCAAACTCTCTTTCCCAGAGGCATGGAATATTTTTGAATGCATCACTTCAGAGAACGCAGGATTAAATAAGGGTCAGTTACAGATTTTCTCCTTCCTGAAATGTGTTACTTTTTAAAATCCAAATGCTAACGTTGGTCTTGTGTTGCAAGTCTGTCACAAGCAGAAGGATCATGATATAACTTGCAAGATGTATTAGCACTTCATACTAACTGCAGTGAAAATGTTCAGCCAAAGGCTGTTGTAGCTGAGCCGTATCTGTTCTCCATCTCCTTTTGCCAAAAGTGGATGACCTAATCTGCATTTGCTCAGTTTAGCTTCCAGTTTCAAACTTCCCAGAATTTATGCAGGAGAAAAATTCCTAATAATAGACTGTGCTGGTGTGCTGTCATGAGTTCTTATGAAAACATGGTTCCCAGAAAAGGACAAATGTGTTGTTTTGTAGTAGCCCACAGATAGGAGAGCATTTGTGGTGCTATGCCTTCTGGAGTATCTACTCAAACTGTATTACTATACTGTTTGTCATGACCAAATACATCATATTTCTCCAGTGCTTGGCACATCAGCTCAGTGATATGTGCCGTCATAGGCTAAATGTCTGTGGATTCACACATCCTGTATTTATTGTATATACAGTAGAACTATAGTATACAGTTTATCCTCTAGATTGTTGAGATGTCTGGTGTATGGAGCATTTACAATTTTTTTTCAGAGGAATTATTCTCTTAACTTTCAGTTGTGTTTTCCTTTTATAGGACCTCCTAATTCATACTGCCATATCCCAGTAATGACTTCATTTTCAGGGTGAAATATGTCTATAGAGATTCTTGAGAAGATAAGGTAGTGATGCTTGCTCTCATTCAGCCACTTGTTTTGTGATAGAGAAAATCTTAGTGGTTTACTAAACACAATTACAAGATTACCATTTGGGTGTGTTTGCCATTTCATAACTGCCATTTTAACATGTGCTTAATAATTAACAGCAATAAACCCTAACTGGCATGGAAGCGAGTCTGACAACAGCCACAAGACAGTAGGTTTACTTCTGCACAAACACACACCATCATGTAAAAATTTCATCTTATAATTGCTGCATTAATGTTGTTTACATTGTTGGGAACACTGTCTGACTGGTTTTTTTTTTTTGTTTGTATTTTTTTTTTGTGTGTTTTTTTGTTTTTATAATTAAATTGTATGTAGAACAGCAAACATTACTCTTTTGCTGAATAAGGTTCAGTTTATTCTGAATTGTCTGTAGTTATAAGTGGAGGCTGATATAGATGATATACAGTTATGACCTGACAAATTCATGTTTTGGAGATATTCTATATGGATAATAAAAAGGATTGATGAAAATGCTTTCCTCACTGCTCTTGGTCCTTCAGACTACAGTAAGTTCTCATGCCTTCTGCACATCAAGACAGTAAAAATACAACATATGCTATTTCAGATGGACACATAAATATTAGTGACATAAATAATCCACAGTCTAATACCACCAACAGTTAGAGCCTTCACTCTGGTGGAAGAGTTGTATTTGGCCCAAAAGTCAGTATTTTGTCTATGCCTGTTTGCAAGCAAATTACAAACACAGTTTTCCTGGATATGACAGGCTGTCACCAAGAGGCAACTTTTACAGGATTAGAGAAATTATTCACGCAAAAGAATGCCTTTATCACTGAGATATCTACTGCAGTACAGACACATATATTAAAGGAGACTCTGCACCTTTATAAACCATAGTACAGCTGAAAAAAACACCCTAGGAACTAAGCAGATGGAATTGGTTTTATGCCACTCCATCTAGCAAGTATAAGAAAACCTGAAAAACAAAAACCTGATTGTTAGGTGGATGGAATAAGAGTCTCTAATTTTTCTCTCAGTTGCTTTTAGTAACCAGGCAGGTGGAGTTTTATTTGCTTTGAACAGGTCACTGTGAATTCTTGTTCACATAAGAGCAGGAAAAAAAGAAATGTGGTTCTACAATACTCATCCTTAGCTAACAGAAAAAGATTTATTTGTAGGGTATGGGACAGGGGGAGGGAAGAGGAATCTTTCTTCCTCCCTCCACTATGAGTTCAAACTTCCATTAATTTTACTTTTTGTATCTGGAGCTATCACTTAATGTGTACTACATTCCTGTTCAGAAGATGGAATAAATATGGCAATGTATGCACTGTAAACATAAGAAGACATGGCCTCCACTCTGAAAAGTGTTGCTTGCAGGTCTTAACACTTTTCTCCTACTGCTTTTCTTATGCTTTCTGCTACAGAGAAATTACCACTATGTTAAGAGACGTTACAAGCACAGTATGCTCATACTTTCTAAATTCAAGCCTTTTTGCCAAGATCTGGGAAACAGGTACGTTGATTTGGAAGTCGACAATTCCTTCATGACTAACATAATACAACAGTGCTATGTGCTCTAGAGAAGCTAATGTAATGTCATTGAACACCGGGATCATCAGGGCAAAGCACACTGGCTTAAACATTTAAACTAGGTATACTTCTTAAAATTTTATTATTTGAACAAAATAATAAAAATCTGGAAAGTTTACATTTTAGAGGGAATGAACAATAAAGAGACAGATAAGTCTACCACTTATGCGATAACTTGTATGATGTCATAAATTTGTTCTTAGTCATCCATAATGGCAACAAGCTTAATGTTCAATAGGGACTGATCCTGCAGTCTTTAAAGGAGGACATTTAAAAAAAAGAGGAAGGCATATTTCTGAGATCCTCAATGAAGCTTTTGATCCTTTGTATGGGCTTCAGAAATATACGTTAATATCTGTGGCAATAACTCCATTGATAAGGCATAATCTGAGTAACAGTCCAGCTATCCTTCTGTATCTTGTGAAAAAAAGCTAAAAAAAAATCTTTTTCCCCCTCTCTCTCCAAAGATTCAGACTTACGACACTGTGTCAAACTAAAGTCAAGTTCAGTAACTAGGTACTCTTGGCAGCTGTGTTAGGATAATTAATTCCATCATGAAATGCAGCTTCCTGAAATATGTGCCTGTACTATGAATCATACCACACACATAATTTCAGAGAGAGAGAGAGAGAGAGCAGTATTCTATCAAAAGTTTTAAAACTTGTATAATTCTTAGAAGTGAGTAAAAGGCTAAAGATAAATACAAACCACCAAACCAGAAAATTCAGATATGATGTAAAAAAAATCTAAAGCCACTTTTCTTAAGGTAGACTAAAAAGTTTGAAACTAATTTTTTTTTTTAAGTTTCCATTACAGGATCATCAGAAGTATTCCATCTTTCTGAAGTACTTCATTAAATACGTTTTGAAAAATGTTACACTTTAAATTAAGCAATGGTTGCTTTCTTTGTCACTGAGAACTGTCCAAGGGTTGATACTTCATCAGTCATACTGATTGCAATTTATTTCTCTGTTTCAGTTCTAACAACCCACTCCCCATTTTCCATTTGTTTCCAATTTCTTCTAACTTCAAGAAGGTCTGGAGGACAGTGTGTAGATTTCATTGTCATCATCTTGATATACTCTCCATTATTACTATATAAACATCATGCAGCTTTCCAAAGCTGGCATTTTTAAAATGTATCAAAATGGAAACAAGTAAACCAAAACCAAATGAAGAACATACATACAGCAGCTTCATGCCCTGAAGGTTCTGAGTGGGATTCACTATAGTGTATTCAGTGACAACAAGAAACAAAAGATAAGAAGGAAAACCAGAATCTGAAGTGTGAAACATTGGCAAAAAAACCAAAACCAAAACCAAAACCAAAACAAACCAACACCACCATCTCCCCCCCCCCTCAAAACAACAAACAAACAAAACAAAACAAAAAAAAGGACTGTTTTGAAGCAATGTGAGTTATATGTGTGTTTATTTAAAAAAAAAAAAATACTATTTACTTTAGAAAAAAGTTTTAGTTTGATGCATGATTTTTGTTCTGAACATTTCAAATTGGAGAAAAATAGTATTAGAAAAAAAGTAAATCATAGCATCACAGAACAAGGCAGAACTTTTTACATTGTTACCACTGCTTCGTAAGCAGCTACATTCACAGTTCTCACACAGCTACAGCTCCTAAGGTTGGGCTAACAAAGATCAGTGAAGATTTCATCTTCATGAGAAACGTGCCATTCCCTTCCCTAATCCTTCTGCAGTTTTTATATATTCCTTTGCTGTCCTGTCACACTTTTGTCCATGTAGGTCATTGATATTGCTGTTCAAGGTGAAGGCCTTCAGAGTAGAAGTACAATAAAATGACTCAATCTTTCTCAAGCTTATCACCATAAGTAATCACCACAGTAAAAAAAGAGCTATCTGTACCACTCACATTGTTCACATTGTTCTTCCTATGGAGATTTTTTTTTTAATTCTTTGATCAAAAGAAAGCATCAAAGAGAAAGTTCATTGTAAAGAGACTGCAAGTTCAATTCAGCTTTCCGACAAAGTATTTGGTGCATGTATGCTTTTAAATTAAGTAACAGTTTAACAGGAGGGATTAAATGCTCCAAGAGGTGGATCCCAAGACTAACTTCTGCCAGCTGGTGGAAATTGTATGTCCTTCTACTGATTTATAGAAATTTATGCTGAATGAATTTCATATCAGTTTGGTTTTCATCTCAAAAGGCATCACAGAATTTCAAGCTCAAACAGAACAAATCAGCATTTCCTCAAGACTTGAGTGGATAAGGAAAAAAGGGATCAACAGAAACAGAGTTTGAAAATCTTCTTTATCTAGCAATTTTTTTCTTTCTCACTTCTCTACTCCCTGTTTTCTACACCTTCTTTTACAAGTCATTTTACCACCTGCTTTTCCTCCATTAATAACATGGATTAAATGTACAGGCAAACCTTAACTTATATGTTCATCAAACCTTGACCTCTTTGTTCAGGATATGTTCCTGTACATATCATTTGGAATTTGTGAAAAAATAAACCAGTTTGGAAAATTCAATGTGTACAATGTACAGATTCTCTGTATGAAAATGGTAAATGTTCTAGGACCATTTTTCCTCCCTCTTCTTGTGTCCTTCCATGACGGCAGGACAGCTATTTCTTTCTTTCAGGTACGTCCATGTGTGATTAAGAGGACAGGCCAATATTCCGTATTCCAGGTTTGTAATGAGTTTTACCCACAGATGTTGGAACATCTGGATCACCTGACAGCATATCACCTACAACATAGAGCTTCCAGCCCAGGAAGTCTCTCCCTTTTCTCTTATGCATCTATGGGTACTTGCAAATTTCCTACAAAAGGGAAGAAACTCCAAATATTAAACTTCTTACTGTACAAACATAGACTTCAAGAATCAAATTACAACAGTTTTCCATTCCATATAGCCCTATGTGAGGTTTGAAAGCATATAAAAGCAAAATTGGTACAGCCCTGCTCACCAGTCCGTTCAGGCACAATTTCAGGAAATAAGAGGCAGGGAGGACTTTGCCAGACACTCTCTGCACAGTCAGTTCTGCTATCCTCTGACTTGGCAGAGAATCAGACTAGAGCAAACTGGGAGGAGAGACATGGTCTACCCCAAGATAAACTGAGGATTCAATGTTTGACCAATGTCATCTCAGTTGCAGTCATGCATCACAATAATCCACTTGGATTTCATTTTCATGTTCAACCACAACAGGCACTTCCAGCAACTGCAGCAGATCAAGGCCGTGGCTCCCCTGACTTCCTCCCACAGACACTCAGAGACCTCTGGCCCCTTCCACTGTAAGCAAGGGACAGCCATGGATGGGAGGGTTGATGACAAAGACCCACTGCAGACAGACACTGTGCCCACTCTGCTGCTGTCTGTCTGCTCATCCCATCCCTTGTCAGGAGAAAGGGCTTCCAGTGCAATCGACAGCAAGAATCCCACAGATCCCCTGGGAGGAGGCCCAAACAAAAAGCAGATTTCCTGTGCTTAAAACTGGCTCAGCAGGAGGTACAGAGGGGTCTGTGAAAGCAGTTCATAATGGAGGGTATGCGGAAATGAAATCCAAGTGGATTACGCTGCTTTGAGTGGGGGGAGGTGGATGTATGTTTTTCTTTTTTTGCTCAGGTAGCTGGTGCCATGCCAAATCCAGAGGAGAATAGGTTATTTTTATAGATCATTAGAACTAAAATGATGAACATTAATGTGGTTATCAAATTTCTCCACTTTTTTTTTCCTGGAATTATCCCTAGTCAAGTTGGGTTTGTATTTTGTGGTTTGCTTTTTTTTTAGAAGAAAATAACTCAAACTCTCACTGACTGCCTTGCCATGAATCCTCAATGGTTTTCAATCTATGTATAACTATGCTTAGATCACCATGACATTTACAATAAATATTAACTGATTTATTATTTATTTTAATACTTAATTGGCACAGTATTTTAATAGCACTGTTGTCACAGTGCCACTTAAGAGTTCCCCAGCATTAAAAACAAACCAAATTTGAGTTACACTAGTACTTTTTCTTCATTTCCTTTAGCACAAATGTACTATACAAAAAAAAAGAATGAATGAATAAATAAGTAAATTATCCAGCTATTTTATTTTGCAGACTACCTGTGTATTAGAGTTGATTTGGCTTTACTAAACTCAGATATACTTTCAATCCTGATGTCTTCCAATGTAAGTTATGTGTTTTTCCCCAAAGACAATGCTCCCCAAGAGAAAAACCCAACAACTTCCCCCACTTTACAAAACTTTTTTACTCTTTCAGAGCTTCTTATTGTTCCATTTTCATTGCTATTTAGGGTAAAAGCTCATTAAAATATTATGAAGCTCACAGCATAATTATGTGGTAGCACTTGCCAATGAATAACATCTGCAGCAATGTGTATGTGTATTTATATTACAGTAAACTTAAACTCATTAATTTATTTTTTCTACATTGCCTCTGTTTTGAATTCTTTGTCCCAAGTAAAGCACTAGGCAAATGTATAAACCATACAGGCTACAGTGCAGCCATTGTTGTTGAGTGCAGTGCCAAATACAATTTCTTCATTAGACCAAGGTTCCTGCCAGAGTAAACTACTCTGTGTTAGATGTCTGCTAAATATTATTTGCTCTTTTTATTATATTATTATTTTAAACTTATCTGTGCTGAGACTGGATTCTTTCTGTGTGTCTGTTTTTGGTGCTTGCTGTCTGCACATGTTATGGCCTAAGCCAAACTGTATTTAGAGAACCAGCAGAGACACCAGCCAACACTTACTGCCCTCTCCCAGTCTGTCTCTTACAGTAAAACAGAACTGGAGTCCTCCTGTAATGAAAATTTTGTCAATAATGAGAGACAGCAGTTAAACTGAGAAAGTGTGGTCTGGATGATCAGTTAATGAGGTGGATTGTTAACTGGTTGAAAGAAAGAAGTCAGAGAGTTGTGGTCAATAGGACACAGTCTAGTTGGAGTCCTGTGTTTAGTGGAGTCCCTGAGGGGTCAGTACTGGGGCCAGTACTGGTCAATATATTCATCAGTGACCTGGATGAGGGAATAGAGTGCACTGTCAGAAAGTTTCCTGACAATTCAAAACTGGGAGGAGTGTCTGACACACCAGCAGGCTGTGCTGCCATTCAGCGTGACCTGGACAGGCTGGAGAGCTGGGCAGGGAGAAATCAAATGAAATACAACAAGGGCAAGTGTACAGTCTTGCATCTGGGAATTAAAAACCCCACGTACCACTATAGGTTGGGGATTGACTTAGAAAGTAACGTAGGGGAAAGTGACCTGTGGGTCCTGGTGGACAGCAGGATGACCATGAGCCAGCAATGCGCCCTTGTGGCCAAGAAGGCCAATGGCATCCTGGGGTGTATTAGAAAGGATGTGGTTAGTAGGTCGAGAGAGGTTCTCCTCCCCCTCTACTCTGCCCAGGAGTGACCTCATCTGGAACATGGTGCTCAGTTCTGGGCCCTCAGTTCAAGAAGGACAGGGAACTGCTTGAGAGAGTCCAGTGCAGAGCCACAAAGATAAAAATGTAGTGGATCATCTCTCTTATGAGGAAAGACTGAGGCAGCTGGGTCTCTTTAGTTTGCAGAAGAGGAGCCTGAGGGGGTGACCTTATTAATATTTATAAATACATAAAGGGCAAGTGTCAGGAGGGTGGAGCCAGGCTCTTCTCTGTTATGTCCAGTGATAGGACAGGGGCAATGGGTGTAAGCCGGAAAAACTTTTTCACTGCGGTGGACATGGAGCTCTGGAACAGGCTGCCCAAAGGTGTTGTGGAGTGTCCTTCCCTAGAGATGCTTAAAACCTGCCTGGAGACATTTCTACGTGACCTGCTCTAGGTGGTCCTGCTCTAGCAGGGGGGCTGAACTAGATGATCTTTGGAGGTTCCTCCCAACCCTTAACATTCTGTGATTCTGTGACAGTGTAGTCACCAGGTATTTGGGTAAGTACATTGTGTCATTTCTCTTTGACTAGTGTTTGTGCAATTGAATTAACTGTAACATGATCACACAAAAAGAGAAGGAAAGAAAGCTGTTCTCTTATTAAAAAAAAATAAAGAAAAATACTTGTAACAGAAGAGAGAGTATTACCACAATTTGTGTCAGAGACAATAGAGCATACCAGCTATTCTGAGCAAAGCGTATTGACCAAGCCTGTCTGCATATGTGCAGTCACAGAATTACAGAATCACAGAATCACAGAATCACAGAATGTTACGGCTTGGAAGGGACCACCGAAGATCATTGAGTCCAACCCTGAAGTCTTTTGGTTATGTATTTTAAAAAAAAGACAGTACAGAGACATAACAAAAATGCTTAGGGAAATGGGCTGTGATTGGAATTTTTGTGGTACTGGGGTCTTTTCAGGACTGTATTCCTCCCTCCATCCCTGACACTACCCAAGAGCAACAGCTATAACTGTTTGCCAAGAATCTGACATAACACCCACCCCTCATTTAAAGCTGTCAATCGCTATATAAATAAAATGAGTCTCCAAAAGAATTTATATCCTAGAACAACTGATAACAGAGCTTAAAAAGGCTTTGACTGTAGTGTGTGCCTTTCATTTTCCCATGTTAATCTTCCTGTTGTTGAAAATATTGTCCTTCGGGAGCGTTCTTGGAGCCTTCACTGTTCTCAGTTTTTCCCTCCTTCCTCTGCCAGTTGTTTCTAGATCAAAACCACTTTTCTAAGCAATTACAACCATATGCATTTAAAAATATACATTTTCTTGAATTACCTATAAAACATATCAGAAATATAGGCGGTCTTTAGGAAAGTTTGTGTGTCCTCATGAAAGATGACTCAAGAACTTTATTAAGCAGGGAGAAAAGGCAAGGCAGCAGTGTTCCCTTATTACATGTTTTGAAGCACTGAACCTTGCAGCTTTAACCTAAGCTTTTTGGTATTTTTCAGCCAAGCCCTGATCAGACTGTGCATTGCAGAAGTCCCACCACCCAATTTTCTTTAAAATTATTACTGCGGTTCTCTGAATCTCATCTGAACTGTCTTTCAAAGCTCCAGGTGACCCTATTTCCACCTCTTATTACTTACACGCTTCTACCTACACACACTTAGGTTATGATCTTGTTCAGGGTGAAAGAATGAAATTAGGCATCTCTCTTTTGTTCCAGATGTAGAAGCTTTGCAGGAAAAAAAGACTAAAAAGACATGGAAAATTAATCTTATAGAAATCTGAACAGAAAGAAAAGCATAACTGGCTATTCAAGGGCCTTTGAGAATAAGCTGATGAAGGCATCAAACTGTATTTCTGTTCTGTGCTACCTTGATTATCTCCACATCTGCTGGAGAATGACAGCTGAGTTTAGATCTGGTGAATGGAGTGGGAAAGTTATTTTGTATATAAAAAGAACTATCTTTCCTTAGCAGTGCTCTTACACAGAACTGAAAATATTAACTCTCCTCACTGCTACCACCCAATAGATATGCTGTCCTTACAAAATAGGAAAGTAAGGAACATAATATATGCACCAGCAGAAGTCTCAGGCTTATTGGTGGTACAAGGCAGAAATCAATGTCTTAGGTTGGCTTAGATAACATTGTGTATGTTTAATAGCAATGTGACAAATTTAAACCTCTTAATGTTTATGATGACTTTTTATATTGCATCTTTTAAAGCCTGCCCAAAGATAAATTAAAAGTTTTTGTGATGCATAAAATAAGAAAGAAAGACAGAACTTAATAAAAGAGCCAACATGTTGTTCAAAATATAAAAAAAACCCAGAGATCTACATTTTATCTGCTGGTCCAGGACAGCAAAATGGGAATACTAGAAAATTACATTTACAATCAGAATTAAAAAACAAACAAAAAAAAGTTTTGATAGGCCACTAGATTTTACTGCTCAACCCTTTCTTCTGGGGTATAATTAGAGAGTTTAAAGAAAGATCCACACTAAAAATTATTTTAAAAGCCTTTCTTGAGCCTTTGGTCTTTGGCAGTTGCAACTGGATGCTCCTGCAAAACACAGTGGCAACTGGATGCCCTTAAAAGCTTTAAGTTACGGACCAAGCCTTTGCAGAGGTAGGAATCTATGGACTTAGGTCCAGCAAAAAGACATAGGATGAAAATGTCAAAGGAAATCAGGAAATTGAGACAGCAGCTGCCAAATTTACCATGCAAAGTAAAAACTATTTCCAATAAATCCTGTGAGACACCAGAGTGGAATTTCATGTCTGTGTATCAAACTAGCGGTCTGCTCTTTCCTTTTATAACACGCTGTTACGATATGTGAAGAAAAACATAGAGTCAGTACTTCAAGAATTAGTTCCATGAGCCAATAGCACAGAATGAATTTGTGTTGTTTATATGCAGGCAGCCATGCCCTGATCATTTATCTAGACACATTTGGGAATTTGGAGTTGAGTCACCATCAGCCAACAGTGTGAGAGACTCTTGCCATATGCAGAGTGGAAAGCAGAATATCCTTCCTTTAGATTAATCAGAAAGATGCACAGAGAAATTACTTCTATGAGAATCAAAACTGGCCATCAGAATAATGGATGGCAACTATTTCAATTCTACCTAGGGTCATGTATTTACAAACAAAGTCCAAGTGCGTTTGTTTTTCCTCTTTCAGTCCCCTTTTTAGGTGAAGCAGTTGAAACAGAGAAGACTAGTGTATACTCCAATAGCAACTACAGACATCCGTCCTGCTAATTCAATCACCTATGTCATAAGAACTGTTACTGAGGAGCCCAGAAAATTACAGCATCCCCTGCTGTTAACAGAAAATGACTGCTGAGATTTTATCTTTCCTTAATGAATTTCAGTTAAAGTTTTATTTTAATTAGAAAATTCAGGAGAATTAGGTCCAATTCATTCTTGTTTTGCATGTGATTGAAGAGATCACAGTCTGTGATAAGGGAATAAGCCTGAACAAAGGACACAATAAACACATGTGCAGTCAATGCTGGATTATCCATGGTTAGATTATCTAGACTAGTCAGTGCCTAGAGCTATAGAGTAATAAATAAGGTACACTATTCTCCAGGGCTCTTCTGTTCATGCTACTTCTTACTCAGTCATTATTATGGACAAAAATCTCTTTAAAAGTTGGTTCTTTTTTCCCAGTGTTGGTGTGCCAAAACTGTATTTGCAGCTTAAATTAGAATCACTCTGTATTATCTACACAGGCTATTCCATTTCATCCTCATCTATATTGTCCAGGATGACTGCGTAAACAGTTTCCTTTCCAGTGTTTGTTTAATTAGTTTAACTCTAGTTTAAAGTCTGATAGCAAACAGTTTCAGAAGCTTTAAGAATTGCCTTCTCAGTCCCAGATACTGTCCTGATTAGTTTATCTGAAAGTTTCCTGAAGCATTCTGAAGTATTTTAAAAAGAGAGCAGAGGGTTGAATTTTGTCTGTTGCTGGTATAGGATTAACATGCACTATGAACCTTATCCTCAATTCATCCAAGGCTAAATACACTCAAGTCAAAGAAAATAAGACAAGCAAGAGAAACAGCAGCTATGGGAAAAATATGCCACAGTGAGTCTGTTCCCCATTGTTACAAGAAAATGGTGTGAAAATGAGTAATATTGGTGTGATACACAGCACAACCAAATCACATCTGCTGAGAAAAACAGAAAAGGGAAAGTGGTAGCCAGCTGCCACTGCTGGAGAGATTCATAGCAAGAGCTGCACATCTGGATCCTGCAGCTGCCAAATTCATAGTGACTGATTGCTTCCAATCTTGGAGTAATCAGAGGTGAAGTGACAGAAGCAGCACCATCCAAGTATAATCAGTGACATGTAAAGAGAGAGGTAGTACTCTTCACTAAGGAGGTATTGCGTCAGCATTCATAAGATGCAAAGCTGTTTACTGACACATTATTATCTAAACCTCTAGAACAGAGAATTATGAACAATGTTTTTTCAGGTGCTATTTTCTAAACTAGCATACCTGCCATTAGCACAACAACATTATGTATGACAGTGCTTTCTGGTTTGAAGAAAACATGAATCTTCATTCTTTGTTTGACTGCCATGACTCCATTGTTAGAAGTGGTCTGAACATGTTCTGCCTCTCTTTTCCTCCCCTTCTACTTATTTTCTTATGCCCTGAAAAACACTGATAAACCAATACATATTTCCAAATGTAAACCAACATTTTTTCAGCAGAAGAAATTATCTAAAATTTAAGTAAAATTGAAAAATAAGCAGAAAGTGGGGTTTTTTTCTCAATATTCCATTTAACAAAAAGCTAAGGTAAAAGAAACAGAAAAAGCGGGGTTTTTTAAAGCTATTCAGTGAATCAGACCATCAGAATGATCTTATAACTATTTCCTGTGTACGCTGACACTGCTATTTCAGGGCAGTTAGAGACAATACATATGAGATTTTTGAGGTCTTCCTTTCTTTTCTAAATAAGAGTACTTACTTACAAATATACACTCATCGCATCTGGTGATTGTAAACATATTTTGATTAAAGAGTATGTGCTTCTGCAAACTAAAAAACACACACACATAACAGTGCATCATCACAGTCTGAAAGTTATATGCACATTTTGAAATGAGGGTGCAGATCTCAGTAATGTCCTGAGCTATCAGAAGTCTCATCTAGGAACCAACAGGAAAATACACTACTATTGTGAGGTGGATAACAGTAATTGTGAATTCTGTCCCTGACCATATCTAGTCATTAGTAATTCTCAGACTCCTTTTATGTGATGTCTGCAACTGCAAGACCCTTCTCCAAGGATTATAATTGTTTCATCGACCTGTGCTTGTAGCCCTTGCAATGTTCCTTCTTTATACTATCATATCTACCATGACATGCGTTGAGTAAAATCAAGAATTTGTTTATACTTTACAGACTGTGTACAGTGGCAAATGTACAGAAGGAGGTGTACAAATGAGGCTGGCGACATTGACTAGGAAGCAGTACAGAGTCCTGATTGAACTTATTCCAGTTTAACTATAGGAGACATAGAATGGAGGAGCATCTCAAAAATTTTATCAGAAAAGACAGTAGAGGTAACATCAGGTACTACAGAAAAGTGGGTACTCTGTGTTGCTGGACTACTTATACTTTGGATTGAGGAGCCTAAATATTTAAAGATGGGCCTATAGGAGCTGAGGTCAATCAGGAACAAGGTATATGAGCTCCTTTAGGTATCTGCTAGGACCATGGAGGCATGTAGCAATAGGACAATGGTAAATGTTTTTAAACTAAAGAATGGTAAATTTAGATTTGACATTAGGAAGAAATCTTACTATGAGGGTGGTGGAACACTGGAACAGGCTGCCCAGTGAGGTGGTAGGGGCTTCATCTCTGGATACATTCAAGGTTCGGCTTGATGGTGCTCTAAGCAACCTGATCTCATTGAGGATGCTTGATATATTTGCTTACTGTTTGGGGATTGGACTAGGTGATCTTTAGAGGTCCCTTCCAACCCAAGGCATTCTGTGATTGTATGATTCTATGACTGGGATATCTTGTTTTTATCAGTGGAATATACACACCCAAGGCATTCTGTGATTGTATGATTCTATGACTGGGATATCTTGTTTTTATCAGTGGAATATACACACTGATTACTTGAGCAAATGCCATTGCCCATTGGAGGAGGTGATTTTCCTACTGACCACAGAGCCTCATTCAAGGTCTGGACTGTGAAAACAATATCTAAGAACCCTCCTTTTTTTCTAAACCATGAATACCCGTAAATTCCAGGACCAAGTATCCTAAGAGATCACTCAAGTACTGTCCCAGGAATATCACTTTTCAATTCTCTATGTTCATACTGTAAATCATAACTAGTGATCATGCCAAGCCTGTTTGCTTTCTTTATCTCCTGCCAGACAGGGTTTTTTTCTTAATAAAAGATATAACCCCATCAAAATTTAAAGAACCTGAGGAAGTCAATATTTTGGACCTCCCAACAGTCATGATCAAAACTGTGTCAATTTCAGTAGCTTGAAACCAGATAGTCTCAGCTATCTTTCCCAATGACACACATGAAGCAGAATGTAGCTAATTATGCATCAGAGGCCACCTGCTTGACACATGTGATTGACAGCACTTCTCTTCTGTATCAATACTGTACTCCTTCCTTTTACTTCTTCCTTCTGATATTTGTTAGTGTCAAGTGTCCCTACTACTGCAGACAGATCAGAAAATTAGGGATTATTTTGAAGAAGTGATCTTCGAAGAAGTGTTCTTCAAAGAAGAAAGCTATAAACCCAATTGATCATTTCATAACCACTTGGGTTTGGTTATTGTCTTCTGCATGTGAAGGTCACCTCCTGTCTTCACAGTTGGTAAAGCAGATCCCATCGTTCATGTGTATTGGAGCAGAATTTGGCTCATTGACTTTAATGAGAAGGTGCTAATCTGTCTTTTTTTGTATCATTTATTACATGGTGGAGTTTACCACTTTGCCCCATAAATTACATCTTAGACTGCATTTATGGTCAGAAGAATGACTGTAAAAATGGTCTGTATGAAGCAGAACTGCTTCCTGTTTTCTCTGAGTTAGTTGTGCTTTGTTTTTTGAATATAAATAGAGCTTTTTTCTTCTTTATTTCACAGAAACTGATGCAGCTAGAGGACAATAAACTTATTTCCTTCATGATTTATTCATTATCAACACAATTGTTAATTGTTTATAGCAGCAGAAGTTTATTTAATACAGAAAAAAATAATTAAATCAGTAAGAAAAAAACCCCAACAAACAAACCAAACCAAACCAAACCAAACCAAACCAAACCAAACCACACATCTTATACTTCAATTTCTCTTTCATGTACAGAGCTTTTTTTTAGTTCTGTCTTTTATCATTGACTATAAATCACATACAAATTAAATAGTTAAATCTTACTTTATGGTCAAGAAGACAAGTATGAATGCAGGTAATTTCAGACAGAGAATAGATCTAACTTAGAAATGAGAGAGACAGTTTTCACCACATTGCTTTTCAGAGTAAACTCTGTTTTTCAGAAAGATTTGGTGAGGACTGTTTAGTATGTTCTTGTTACCCTTTGAAAACTCTTGGACTAACAACTGTGGTCATGGTGAACAAAGAGTACCGCTGTGTAGTTCAAATACATGTACTACTTTAATCCAGTTCTAGAGACCTCTTTCTTCTTGTTACCCATTAATGCCTTCAGACAGCAATATTTAAAAACATGGTATGGGAAGTCAATGGCCATGTAGTAACAGTGCTTCACAAGATGCTGGGCTAAATTCATATCCTATTTCTCTGACAAGGGAGGGAATTCAGACTGACTGGCAAGGATATCTAATCTGAAACAGATTTCCTTGCTGTTCAACATTCACTGTAGAATGAGATCACATGAAAAATCTAATACTGCTTGATTACTCATTAGTTCCAGCAACCTGCTTTCATATTTATTTCTGTCCCTAGCCGCCTTCCTTTCCATCATGTCGTTGCTCCCTGTAGCAAGCTTTGCTGTTTGGAACACAGCATAACATACGAGACCATACAGGACTAAAAACTATCATCAATGTTAACCATGGCAAGTGACAGCCTTGCTGGCATAAAGTTTTCACAAAGATCTGACTCCCAATCATATTTTAGACAATCAGCACTCATTATGTTCTTTGCTGGTTGGCATTTTCTCAAAGCTCACTTTAAATTTAGGAAAAATTTATTTCTCTTGGACTTGCATTATCCCCGTCCTGCCTCCAAAGGCATTTTCAGGGTTCAGGAAGGCATTTGGTGTTTGAAGAATGTGCATTAAATCTCATAAAACATTTAAAAAACACCAAAAGAAAAGAAAACAAACAAACAAACAAAACCAAAACCCCAAAAAAACCCAAAAGAAAACCAAAAAGAAACCCAAAACCAAACAAATGAAAACACTGGTAACTTGAGGACTGTAGAGAAAATCCTTCTCATACAATGCTTCAAGCATTGTATTTTAACTTTTGTCCAAAAAACAAGCGTGAGATTTTTAATACTAGTTATTAGTTGTCCAGAAAATTTCTTTTTCTTTGTTTAAAGTAATACTTCTCCAAAATCTGGACATTTTCTGGGTCTTAAAATCCTCCAGCATATGGTGCAGGGAGTGTGATTTCTGGTTTGATTAGGTAAGGCTTTACCTTTCAGCAAAACTGTTTAGGTGTGTATTACATTTACCTTGAGGCAGGTAAATATCACACCCAGTTCCTTTGCAACTTGAGCCATAACTGAAAAAGAAATAAACCATCCTCCAGAACAGGGGAACAGGACTGGTTGTTTACTTGAAAGTAATATATTCAGGGAACTATGTGTATAAGTTACTTTCCATTCTCAAGTACTATCTCACGTTGACTACCTATAGCAAAAAAAACCAATCTTGAATCAAAGTAGTCATTAGATTTAGGACTTTTCCTCTTAAATTAATTTCAAATGGAGTATGGTTGTAGAAGTGAGGTATTTAATCGTAACTTTTCTAAGTGTACTCATGAAGTGTTTTTGTCAGCCAGCTCCTGTGATACATGGTTAAAGACCACTTCTGCAATCATTTGTTCTTGGATCCAGTATTTAGTCAGGTTAAATGGTAATGGGTGCAGTTTCTGTTTGCTAGTTGTGGAACTTTCATCTTACAAGCAGAAACAGTGGCAAAAAATATCCCTAACAACCTCTCTTAAGAGAATGGAGACAAAACCCCACGTTAGAGTGAGGAGACAGACAATGAAGCAGTCCAGCAAATTTTTGATACTCAAAATATTTTTCCTTCATGTTTTTAAACAGGAAAGAGTTTTATGTTTGCCTATATAGACGAATGCCAGATTGAAAAATACTTGATTTCCTTCCCAACAAGAGAAAGATATAAGCCAGATTTATTAACTGCTGCATGGACTTTGTGTTCACTTTTCTTGTCACATTCCAACCAAGTAATAGGGTGTATGGAGACTAGATATAATTAGGGACATCATCAAAAACAACTGAAAATACCTGTATTTGTCTTTATTCAAATATTGTCATGTACTGGACCAGTTTAATGAATACTACTGAAAGATCTGCTCTGAAGGAGGCTAAAAGTGACTTCTCTGAAACATAGATTAGGTCTAGAAATACCATTTATAAATTTGCTCATTATTTCCTCAGCAATGCAGAAAATAACAGTACAATTTTTTTTTTTTAGTGTTTTTTTTTTAATTTGGCGGCTTCTAATTAGGCACTAATTTAGTTCTTTTGCTGGCTGATTTAAAATGCTATAAGCACCTAAAATTTGTGATGAAATACAAGAACTCTCCATGCACTCAACAAACAAATGCAACAAATGTTGACCTCAGTTTCTATGTGACAGGTTTAAACATAGCATGAGTCACATGTTTGTAAAATATTTATTAATTACTAAACATCCATTACATGCCTATATTAAATACACTCAATAAACAACCACAGAATCTATTTAGTAGATGTTTTTAGCAGTCTTAAAACTTGTTAAAATTCACAACATGTGACTATCAGGAAAAAACCCCAAACGTTATTTAGAAACCATGAATTATGTATGAGTATACTTATAAAGGTACCATATTTTCTTCAGAGATTGAATGTGTGAAAATTAGCAACATGAAAGAAAATATCAGGACTGCCAGCTTCAGGACAAATAAGTCAAGCTTCTCTCTCACCTGAAAGTCATGGGAATGGCTTCATTATCTGAAGAACAAATAGCATATTTATGTAGTAGTTTATATTTGTTTAAATAATATTTTGTACATGCCTATATTTCTATTATTTTATATTGACTTTTATATTACTTTAAGTCATACTTTGTCAGAAAATGAATTTTAGCAAAACTCAAAACATGTCTAATCATTTTTCTTCTGCGGTTTTAATGCTATGCAAAAATCAGCAAATTAAAGGCTCTCTTCTAGTGCTCATAATTCTTAAAATTTCACTGCATTTTTATTGTTTTAAAATGAGACCTCTTGACAATAATTATCTTTACTTTCAATTTAACTAATTAATGTTTGTATAGTGTATTACAGTGACATACTCTACTTATCTATCTCAGAAATGTATTTCTAGTAGATGGTGCTTTGGGAAAGGATGGGAGAAGAGAGGTTGGTTTGGGATTTTATCCTTTTTTTTTTTTCATGGCAGGACAATTGTGGTTTGTAGAGTGGTCCTATGTTAACTCTTTTCCCACAGAAATCATTTTAGTGACTTTTGATCAGTTAGGTTGATCTAGAGTAACTGAAATTAATTCTGAGCACTGTCAAAGTTCAGGAATTTTGTACATAAAAACTGGTAGAATAATACTGCTCAGATGTTAAGAATGCCTTGTAAAATCCCTGTCAAATTACTATTTCAGATTTGTCAGACACTGTAATGCACATTTACACATTACCACTATTCCCTAACATTGATTCTTTAATTTTTTTTCTGGTGCATGCTTTCAGACTAATTCATGTGCATCTGAATAATGAGTTGTAGTGTTGAATCTGCCTTGATGCCACTTTCACAATCACTTCCATAACAGCACCTGTTGCTTCTCATTTCTGCTTTAGTTCACAAGAGAAGGGTAAAAAGAATATCAAAGCAGCTGTGAAAGCTGCATTTCCCCTTGTATTTCATGAGTAACAGGCACTGTTCCATGTCAATTGTATCAGCATCACCATCACACCAAATCCTTTTGCAGAAGTCAGGATGTATTTTTACCAAGTAATATTTCTGAAAGTCAAATCATAGTGTCAGCTAATCGTGGTTGTTCTGTAGCTCATGTAAAGATTATGCAAGTTGGTCAACTGTACTAATGTCTCACCTTTGACTCATATTCTTCCCTCACTTCTGTTCCAGGTGGATGCTTATTGTCAATACAATTCATGTCATACGAGCTTTCTATGGTTGCATCATTGCATACTGGACTATTTATTTTATTAAGGGTCATTTACCTCTAGGTACTAAATTCTGATTGGAATTGGTTGTGGTAACAAATTTCATATATATACATTTTGTGTGTATACATTTTGAATATTTTTTTGATGATGGCTTATTTGCTAATCTAACATTCAATAAGAAGGGTTATTGATTTAATATGTTGTGGACAAATATCACACATGCTCATTGGTTTGTTTCAAATTTACTGTTGAATTGTCTGCTGTGCTCTTACATGAAGCACTCCATTTTATTTTGGACTTCTTTAAGCCCTTGAGATCCACTGAACATGCAACAAAACGGCATGCATGCACAAGTTTCCTTTCTCTGTTTTTTGGGGTTCTTTTTTTGTTTTTCTTTTTTTTTAATTAAGCACTCAGACTTGAAATTAGCACAAATATGCAAGTCAACTTTATGATTAATAGCTTCAGACGTAAATGCTTTTATTTTTGGTCTTCATGGAGAACCTACTATTTCCACAGAGATTTTTTTCAACAACATTAGCTGTATTTAAAGTTAATGAGCTTTTTCAATTAAAGCTTCAGATATTTAGCCTTTGGATAACATTTAGATGAACCAGGGTGTATCTAATTATGTTGGGTGAATTCTTAAGAGGCTCTGCATATACTTCATTCATGACAAGCACATTTTATGTGGCAGGCACGTACTAGACTTCATTCTAGACTGAATGCAAATCACCCCTGTGAAAACAGCATTTCCAAGAGGTCTGCTAGTTCGAGGAATGACTGCACTAGCAAATGCCCTTGAAAGTATGTACAACATCAACTATTCTGAGTGGCAGAGAAGTTAGGACTGCCATTAGAGTGAAAACTAAACAAGGAAAAGAAGGCTGAGTAAAACTATAAGAACATTGTCTAAACTGTGCAAAACATGTCAGAACAGAATATCAAAATCTTGCTGCTTGCTTATAGAAACTAACAGAGAAATCAGCAAAAGGATTAAACTAAAAAAACCCACCACATTAGCATGAGAAGAAGGAGGAAAAAAGACTGTGTGGTTTTCTAATTGTGTACTTTGGTCCACATGTACATGAGAAGGAAACACTGCTTTACATACTGACTTCTCTGGGAGCTGATGTCTTCTGCTTTCCTGTGGGAGTCCTTTGTTTCTTATCACTTTACCAGACTCCTAAGGTGCAGAAGTCACCACAACAGATAGACAGGCTGGCTTAGGAATGCTGGCACATCAGATTAAGTTGCTGACTTGCATCCAGGGCAGACATTTTAACCCATGTCATGTGTGTCCTGTATAACCTTGAGAACATCACTTGCACTGTGCCATTCTTGAGGCATCACCTGTAAAATGAGGAGGTCATTATATCCCTATCTGAACAGCAATTGTGCAGGTGTTTGCTGAAGGAAAGGGCTGGCAGTAAGGAAGGACTAAGATAAAGACCTATCTAGATAAATAATAAATAGTATTAAACTACGAAGTTAATATCCAGACTGGGATTTTAGAATTTAAACCTGAAGACAGCTGAGTACCAGCTCCCTAAAGATAGGAAGCGGAAAGGCTTTGGAAGGTAAAATCTAAGTTCAGGTTTCAGTTACTCCCTAATGCAGGGCTTTCCAGTTGCACAGTGTAAAAATGCCTAAGAAGAATATCTTTACAAAAACCTGGCTCACTTCTATAAGTCTGTGTTTAAAATTCACAAATACAAATCTCTTAGTAACTTTAGCTTTTATTGATGTTACACATACACAATTTTCTAAGCTCTCTTCTACATCTGTTTTCAGGTTGGTTAGATGGACTTAACACATGCCATAGCAGGTTCAAGGTGGTCTCTGACTTCACTTAACCAGCCAAACCTGTTGATGGGACAGCTTCTCAGTACAGAAAGGGGAATGAGTTGCAATACCTTACACTTCAGATTTAAGATTTTAATACTGTCTTCCCCATATAATTGCCTGTTTTCAGAAAAGTTGATGAAGGCATAATATGTTTGATACTCTTCTTTCTTTCTCAAATATTCTGAAGTTGGCCACTGGCTTAAAATTATTAGTTGCAATGGCACAGACAGACCAATGAGTAGAACTGTGTGGTTGTGTAGGTTTTTGTTTTTTTCCCAAGCACTCCAGATAAACAGAATTTAAAGTCAAGGAAACAATTTCAGATGCTATATTTGAAGATCTGACTTAAAGAACTACCACTAAAGCATGGGGCCTCATTTATGTCCTTCACCCCTCCTGCTTCAAGCAAAACACTAACAAGAAAATGCATCAGAGTGTAGTTTTTAAGTCAACACTTGTACTGCAGCTTTCTGACAATATACTGCAATGAATGATAAAAAAAGAAATTGCTGTCTTTCTGACTGAAGCCTTGGTCTAAACCAGAACAGAACAAAAACTGACAGCTGTTTCTTCAAGATTATTCTGAGAATATATCTGATCCAAGAGAAAACATCACCTTTTTCCCCAGTGAATGTGTCATTAAAGGGAAAAGTGGCAAAATTCCAACCAGAACTTGCCAAAAATGTGAATGTAAAGGTATTTGCCTTTGGAAGAAAAATATCTAGCAAGTTCTCAGCAGTGAAGTATAAAATGGTTCTTTTCCTTCCATCCAAATTGCCTGTGTTTTTTATTAAAAACAATGTAGGAAAAAACTTATAGAAACCACAAAAATGCAATTTCATATTACCTTTGTTTTGAGAATTTTCTCTACATAGCATAACCCAAATCCAACCTCACACTTCACTGAACCCTTCTTCCTTCTCATCTTCAGAATAACAGAGACAATGTCGTTACAGCTAACTTCTTACTTGCCAGGTAACAAAGCCATTTTTCGCTTGGCAGATATGTCCACCAGAGAATCATCTTTGGGGACAGAACCAGTGTATAGGAAATGTGTGCATCATGCAAACTATCACCTTGGCCAGTTAAGAATCAAGATGCAGTACAGAGTACACAGTAGGCACTAGACTGGGCTTAGCTGTCAGGAGGAAATCCCTCACACAGCTACTTTTGAGAAGCCACAGCTTTAGTTTGTACCTTTAGTCATAATCACTGTTTTGGCTTTTTGAAATGCTTCATGTGACTTGATTGCTTTTAGTAGCTACTTGGCTTTGACTGACTGATACATGCACTGGAAACAGAAATACCTTAAAACAGAAAGCACAGTTGGAGCTACAACAAAATGAAAAAGGTGCTTTGAGAACTTACCAAGTTACCTTTGTCACTCCTTTTTGGGCTCCTGTCCCAGTGACTTCAGCTTGAAAGCATTAAAATGAGTTCCTTATACATGTTTTGCAGGTGAGGGTTTTTTCTGAGCTTTAATTTGATGTTTGATTCGCCCCGGGATTTTCAGGTGTTGCATGAGGGAGTAAAGAACAGAAAGTACCTCAGTTCTTGGTTGTCAGCCATTGGATTATGGCCACAGCATTATTAAACCATCCAAGCATGCTGGGTCTCAACCACAAAATTTAATTTTCTCTACTGCAGGGACTAATCAACTACCAGAGGCACTAAGTCCTGAGGAGGTTTTATCTGTACTTTTTTTCTTTCAAAGACTGAAGCATAGTTAATTTTACAGTTTTGTCTGTCCTCAGGCTTACAAACAATGACAGAAATGCAGCTTGATGAGAAACAGATAAAAAGTGGAATTTATGCTTATACTATGACATAAATTAAAGAAAGATGAAAGGTTTAAGTAATTAAGAGCACCTCCACAAGTCAGATAGAAAGACCCCAGATTCCCTTAAGTGAAGGGAAAAAAATAGACCAAAAGAGAAATAAAGCATTCTGAATGGTATCAGCAGCTACCTCTTGCTTTCTGTGAAACTGAGAAGGGAAGTTGGTTCTTACTGCTATTACAATTGCCTGTTTCCACAAAACCACCTCCACTGACAAACTAAATTCACATTTCTGAGTCTTCACAAGACATTTAAAGTACAGAAGTATTTGTATCTCAAATGTAGTATTCAAAAGAACTATTGATTATGGATTCACTGCATAATAATCCTTTAGCTTCTTAAGCAGTTTTTAGCTTACTGGGTTTTTTTTCAGGAACTCCATGTGTATATTCTCCACCCTAGAAATCTGACTAGGCAATTGAACCATTTATGTTTCATTTACCAAGAAGTATAGGGTTTCATGCTAAGAGAGGAAATCTGGGAGGGAAGTAAAAAGAGTAAGGAAAGGAAAGAAATACTGTGGCTCAGCACCACAGCAATATTCATCTATATTGTTTTTAATCATAGAAACGGTTTCTTGGAGTTCTTCCAAGAAAGACTTGGGGGGCAGCAGGGGAACTCCACAATGAAATAATGATACCTTAAGATGTACCAATACTGAAGATAAAGGCTGTACTACGCACATGTTAAATTTATCAGAAAAAGATGGTTGTGAGCCACAGTTCACATGACTAAGTCAGAATTCTTTCAAAATGACGGCTGTTCAGGCTTTATAGGAAACATTAGCTTAAAAGAAATTTGGAAATAGAAGAAAGTTCCAACCAAAGAAAACAATTATAAATGTTCTTAATTGCCTGGAAATAATTTGTCATACAAAATTGGACTGAGAGACATTTATACAAAAGCTTCAGATGAGTTGATGTTGTAATGTCTTTTAGGAGCCCAGCATATTTTTGCACAGTGTTCCAATAGCACATTAAAAAAAAGGATATGACTTTCACTTTCATCTTCTGCCTCCCTTCCTTAATCCAGTCTCTCTCTTCCACTTTTTTCACTTCTCTTTTTCTTCTCTCTTTTTTTTTTTTTTTTTTTCCTTTTTGCAGGGCAAGGGGGAGCATAAAATAATTGGAAGACTCAGTAACTGCTACTCAGTGTATTTTATTATTTCAGGAATTTGTTCCAAGCTGGGCTGCAATTACATTTAAAACTGGAGAATAATGGGCTATTGACATGTATATAGTTTTAGAAATATAAGGCCTCATTTTCTCAGCTGGAATTTCCTCACAATGTGCATTTGCATTACATTAGAGATGCTCTTTTAAAAAGAGCATAGCCTGCATTCAGACATTTTGACATTATCTGGGTCAGAGGCAACATTTAAAAGCAATAGCCCTACATCTACTGTGAATCTCTTACAAGCACACACTATACATTAATGAAAATGAGAGAAACACTGAGAGGTTCTTCATATTAAGCCATAGTTTATGACATACCTGCCTGCACCAGGCATTAATCTGCAGGAGATAGATTGTCATGGTCATGGTCGCCTGCTCTACTCCAACTGCATATACATTACCTAAATTGAAATCTGCACTCCCTGTGCAGTTTGATGTGACCAGAAATGGTAGGATGCATAACTAGCAGTTTTCATGGTGCATACAATCATCTCCCTTTTCCATGTATACACACAGAGCAGCTGCAAGTTTTTCCTTTTGGCTTAACAATGAGAACTTTATTCTCTCTTAGATTAGCTGAGATCTAACTAGCTTGTCAGGCTCAAAATTGCATGGTACTGGTTAGGTATGTAAGTAAACCCGTACCTTTCTTGTTCCCAGAAGTGACTAAGACATAATGAAAAAGGAATGCAGAAGTTTTTCACCTGTTATAATTGTTTTATAAAGCCCTGTACAATGAATTCTTTGTCATCTTCCAAGAATGGGTCATTTGTGAATGGTAATGCTTACACAAGTGTGTTTTATGAATAGAAAGATCTGTGTAATTGCTGTGGTATTGCAAGTGAAACCTCATGGAGGTTGCACAAGATATATTTAAATTACTAATTCACCACTTGCAAGATTTTCAGATATCAGATGTTTAATTTATCCTTCACTGACATACTCCAGTTTAAATGGAAAGGTCTCCAAATTTGTATCATCCCACTGTAATTAAAGAGAAATTAAATACAGTGTAAAATATGTCTTTTTTTCTTACTTCCTTTTTACATGTTTCATTTCTAACATTTCTCCTTACTCCCACATCCTACCACCATCACAAATTTCCCTCTTTCAAAGTCATCTATTTTAATGCTCTTCCTCTCCTTTCTTCTCACAAATCTGACATTACCTTTATTGATCCCTTGGCTCTTGACTTTTCTAACCCTGGCCAATCCCTCACACACAATACATCTCTCCTAGCACTTTTTCTGCTGTCTTCAGTTGTTTCTTTCAAAGCCTTTCCTCTGTTCCTGTTTTCCTATTCATTCCATTATATCCCCTCCCAACCAGCAGATCACATTTTCCAGTCCCTTTCTCTGTCTCTTTACCTTTCTTTTAAATGCATAGTGGTTTTGCTTTGACAAACCAGCCCTTCTTGAAGACCAGTCCTGCACCTCTCCTCCTCTAGCTGTCAGAAAGATACTTCTTTTACCTTTCTACACTTGACTTTCCACCTCTAGCTTCTTGAGCTATTGAGCCAATCAATAACCATCATATTAGCTGCTTATTAACACCACAAAATATGGCCAATAACAGCCCCTTAACTCTTGGAAAAAAAAAGAAAACCCTAAAATCAACAGACTCACAAAGCACCTCTTAAGATCCTGTAAGGAGGACATCCTAGAAGACTGAAGGTTTTCATTCTTCCAATTAGGTAAGCAGGGTAGGTAGGACCTGAAGAAAGGAGAATTTGGGATGTCCTTTGCCCTGCCTAAATGATAAGAACTGTCATTCTTCTTCCAACTTTTACTCCAAAGTTTACCCACCTCTCCCTGGGGTTTGCATCAGTCCTAAGAATTTTGTAGCCAAAGGTATATGCTTGCCCTCTTCTGAGGGCAGGATCTATTGTCTTGTAGTGCAGTGGAGAGGCAAGAATTACATACATACACGTTCAGGTTCACTGCCTCACCAAAACATGAGAGAACATATCACAGTTTTCTTTCCCTAAGGCAGAGCAATCCTCACAGATCTCTCCTTCCTAAGTAGAGAAGGTGTTGGGAAGTGGGAGCAGATGGAATGGTATTATTTTTCCACAGCAAGTAGACAGTTCCCATTCTTTTCTTCCCCAGATACAACCTAGCTGGCTGGCAACTGATTTGCTTGTGAATAAAAATTCCTACCTAACACATTTCTTCCTGTATTGTGTCCCATTAGACAAGATAAAGTGGTTTCACGTATCCACTCTTATTTTGACACCTTTTTCTCACAGATGAAGTTAAGACCTATCACCCCACCCAGGTCCTGGAGAAAATACAACAGTCATGTGATTCTGTTAGCAATATTACTCATCCCAGTGCCTTTGTGATGGAAATTAATCCCTTTAAGAAACATCTTGACATTTTAAACATGATTTTATACTTTTAGTACATGTCAACAAGTCTTCTAAATACCAAATCTGATTAAAAATAATATAATGAGAAACAAAAAGGGTGAATATGGAAAAATGCAATTAAGTGTGTGTTAGATGCTAAAAAGCAGCAGGGAAGTGACAGAGGGAGGAATAATCAGAGACCATTTTAAGAAATTATATTGCTTTGTCATATTAGTAAAATTCGTACATTTGAGAAGGAAAAAAAATGACTTTATTGTTGGTTTTAAATCTTCTGTAAAGCAAAATGAAGTAGAAAGATCTGCCCCTAAAAGTGCATATAACACAATTGGAGGGAAATTCCTCTGAAGCTGTATAATATATTGTGTAAAGAAACATCCTCTAGTGTTCCTGGGATGAAGAAACATCCCAAACATACAATCAGGATCTAATTTGCAGATAAGCAGTGATAGGAGATGAGTCTGGCAGTTGTATAGCAGGTAAATAAATATTTCAACAGTTTTGTACAGTGAGCAATTTTACTTAATCAACTAACAAGACTATTTGAGAAATTAATATAACCTGACAAAGCAGAACATGAGTTCTTTGGCACATATACTATCTGATATGGGAGCAAAGAAGTCTTGATTGGGATTAAGCAACATATCATGGAAAGTCTGTGAGGACCAGTGGGCATGCTGAGAAACAAGTATGACACTGCTGCATTCCATTCAGGGGGCATACAAGTCAAGCAGGCATTAAAAGCCAAGATAATGCAGTCTACTGACTACTTTGAGCCTGAATCAGTGTTCCAGGAACTCTGGGTATCTCTTCATGAAATTTTGCTTCAGAAACAGGTCTTAATCCAGTTAGCGTATGACCGGCTATCCCTCTTTCATCTAATAAAGTATTCCTGATAACATTTTTTCAAGTCCCTTCCACTCTAAGATGCTGTAGAAAGTTTATTGATAATTGTTATTCAGGACTTAGAAAAGCTTGGCTTGGTTTTCCTTTTTCCTGTGTTGCCTTCACTGCCTTATCTCCACAGCCACTGGGAGATTTTCTATTGAATGATCAAGTATTTCTTCTTTTAAAAATAGATTCTATTTGATAGATGTGGAGATCATAATTATGACCCTTCCTTGTGAAGGTTTCTAAGGTAAAACTCCTGGTAGAATGGTTTAGGACATAGTAAATCAAACCTGAAAATGCTGCAGTAAATAGAATTTAGGCAGAGATACTATAGATATAATTAAATGGTATGAGTACTAACACTTGAGTCTAGTTACATTAAAATTTGAAACTAAAAAAAGTGCCATTTCTCCATATGAAGATGTTTTTGAGGCAGGAGTAATTTTTGTAGATTTTTCAGAAGCTATATTTATAGGATGAACCAATACAACAAAACAAAGAACTTTTCCACAAGAATGCAACTATCTCAAAGAAACTGCTAACACAGGGTAGTGTTTGTTCTTGAAATAACAGGAAAGGTTAACTTAAACACACCTAATGAGAAACAACTGTTGGATGAGCTGGGCATTTACCTGACAAAGGGATATGTGGGAATTCAGATCATATCCACCTCCTCAAAAGCCCAGTTGCATGTCTGCATCACAAGCAGTGGACAATTTCCAAAACAGTTCAACTGGGATGTGAATCTGGAAAATGGTGAGGGGTTCAGGAAGTAAATTTAATTTCTGGGAAAGAGGCAAGTGAGTTTGTGTATTCTTTTTTAATGATCGTTATTTCAGAGACTTTGTTGACTGAGTTATTAAAATCATGTGTCATTTTTAAAGTGTAAAAATATACATATATTAATATGGAAAAGTTACCAACTAACAACCTGCCAATATTTGTTCCTGTTGAAATAACTGACAAAACTCCAATATGCACAAACTTTATTCTAACATTTTGCCAAGCAATTCTTGATAAAAATTAATATGAAAAGCACACTCCATTGCATTACTATAAACTATAACCACAAATTGGAATTACTTTCTTAAGGTCATGTTCTAACAGCTTTATTTAGGTGGGATATTTTATTAAGAATTATAGTCATCACCTAGTTCTTGTAAAGTCTGTCATAATTTTTAAAAACTTTGCAGACAATGGTTTCCAAGCTCTGGCTAAATCACTCTTTATATTCAAATGTCACCACCATACTTCTAAGGGTTTATAGTGGGGTAAAATCTCTGCAAATTGTATATGTGTGCACACATGCATGAAGTCAGGAGTACAGCTTGTGCTTTAGAAAATGTCCTACGGCTTTTAGTTTTTGCATAAGATTCCACAACAATAGCAGCTCCTGGAATTGCAAGGAGTAACAGGTTACAGTTTACTGAAAGTAAGAGTTACACTGTTAAATCATACTTGTAAAACTTCCCATGCAAACAGTTGTGAAATCGTCTTTAATCACCTTTCCTTTACTTTACAATGGGTTGCAATGCAAAGTTATTTAATACCATGTTATTTATATGCTATTTCTCATAGGAACCTGTAAAAATCCTTGAGCTATATAAATGGTGACCAAATAGGGAGTAGAAAACGTAGGAGCCAAGTAATAGTACAATTAGCACTGGTAGCCTTAATTGCTGAAATTATTCCCTAGTTGTGGCTTGCAAGCAGTAACTGATAATGTTTTAAAAAGCAAAATGTGAAACTAATTTTACTGATGTATTTGAATAATTAGATAAATGCAAAACTCTGTGAATTCAAGAGTGTGTAGCAAACAACTGTTCAGACAAGTTCACCTAAAATTTCTGTTTAAAGAAATCCTGTGTTTCAACCTGCTGGTGCAATGTGATTTGATTTCCATTCATCTGCTCCAACATCAACTTAATCACTGCAACAACAACAAAAGGTCTCAAACAGGAATCCTAAATATCCATAAATGCATGTCAATGCACTTTTATAAAGACATCAGATCTCTTTGAGGAAATTGCAGATTTGACCCTGAACATAGAAAAGCAGACAACATATAATTCACACTACTTTGGTCATAAGATGAATCTCTGTACTTTTAAGTGCTGGGCTGATATAATAAATGAGACCAAATATGAATCATACAAACTGTTATTTCACATTAAACATGATGTGTCCTTCATCAACAGTAAACTAGTTAGTCTATGCAAGTTCAGTCAGAAACTGGTGGAATACAGAGTAGATAGTCCAGTCTGCTCTGTATTTCCTACAGAGTATTTCCTTTAGCTGAAAAAAAAATTAAAATTATATCGCCAAGAGAAGATTACATCTGCCAGACTTTTGTAAGCACCAAGCAGTAGAAATTCTTTAAATTGTCCTATAGGCAAAGGATAGAACCAGATGGGTACATAAAAGCATGTCTTTAACCTACAAAGAGTTAAAATAACCTACAGACTACAGATTAAGCTACAGTTTAGTCTACAGCTCACAGTTTAAGGAGTAACATCAGGAGAGGTCCCCAGATTTGGGCCCAGAGTGAGATTTCAGCTAAGCATAACATTTCAGCCAGTGATGTGGAGTCCAGGCTTAGAATAGGCTCGACCATTCTAAGGAATAGTCTACATAAACTACACCAGGAATGGGATCAGACTGAGGATTCCAGGCAACAATTAACAGAGAGAGATGAAAACAGGTGTGATTCAGGTGTGGGTTTGTTCAATATAGATTCATGGCTAAGTCTGCAACCAGATGGACAGAAAATAGGGGAGTTTGCATGTGAAACTAAAAGCCAGTACTAGGAGTTAGCATATGAAGTTCACTTGCTCCGGTAGAAGAGGAATTGAAAATGCTGTGGTCCACCTAACTGTTACTGATCTGGTGAGCTAGGCTTGGGTTAGTCTGGTACCTCGAGGATGTCCCTGGCTGGATTTTACAGTCTTTATCAAAAGGGATACTGTTATACTTTCAGCATTCATAATGATCTCGACCACAAATCTGTGTGCAGAAAATGTGAAACAACTACAAATCAGACTCTGCATTGTAGGACTCTGCTTACTGATCTTAAACTGATACACAGGCCACGCTTACCCTAACCATATAAAGAATTATTCTAATTTCTAACTCATTCTTTTTAAAATGAAAGGCAGTTAAAAAGAAAAATTAGATAGATTAGATATACCAGGCAATCTAATAGACAAAATAGCAAGATTCACAACCACTGATGGTTTTGATATTGGTTGTTGTCCTTGTCTGTCATGGGGCATTAGCAATCTTACTTGCCTGGTGGTAGAGACTTAATATGTATCTTGGTGAATAGCCATCAAATTGTTGCCTATGAGCAGTCTGAAAATTAAAAAAAAAAATAAAAATCCAGAAGCAGAAGGTCCTTTGAGCCTTTCTCCACAAGTTTCTGGCATATCTGCATCTCATCCTTTACCTTCTATGATCTACCTCAGAGAACCTGCCATTTCTGTGTCTCCTGGAGGGCACATCTTTACATAGCTTCAATTTCTTTTCCTTTCCTTACCTGCATTTCATTATTTTTGAAAAAACCAAAATATTTCTGATTTGCCATGAAGCTCTGCTTGCATACATTTCCCATTTCCTCAAAGCAGAACTCTGTTTTCATAGGTAAATAAACATACCATTAAAATTAGGGCACCATTTTGTTGAGGGCATGGAAAGGGAAGGCGGGGTCAGGGGAAAAAGTGCCAAAAGCTGTTTTTTTGTGTTGAGCAAATGTGTGGGAAACCAGTGTTTGCTTCAGGGCAGAATTTGTTTCAAAAGAAGAACATGGTATTTGTCATCAAAGACTGGGGGATTTGCAAATCTTCAAAGTGTTATGGAGGCTGACAATAAGAAAAAGTATGGGTAGCTATAGAGAAAGAAAGTTCCTACAGACATACAATCGGTAAAGTGTGAGTGAAACACAAGAAACACAGCGCAGGCAGAAAGTGACAAAACAGATTCCACTGAGGAGTACGCAGCTCTTCTCTCTCAGTGGAGCTGAAGCCACATGGGATGGGAAGGAGAGGAGTAACACACTAATGAGGCTGAGCTAGGGTGATATCCACTCAGAAAGACAGGCATTTTTATTTCTGAAGCAGCCACTAACTACTAGCTTACCTATTTGGGAAGTAAGATCTATGGAGTGACTTTGTGAAGGGTTAGATCAATGCAAAATCTTAGGCCACCCTGAAATTAATAGAAGTTTTCTTTGTTCTTTTCCACAAGACCAAAATCTCACTTTAGTGTAATGAAAAAGTCCTCTCTCAGTCTAGAATCTATGATTTTTTTTCTATTCCAGTTGTGGTTTTGGCACAATTCTTGCTTTGTGTTTTGGCTGGAAATGATTTTTTATTTGCCAGCTGCATTGCAGCTATTGCTACTGTAGCTGTATACCTTTCCTGATGCTCTATTTGGAGACCTTTTTTCTATCAAAGCTTTTCCCTGGACTAATCTATTGCTTATCTCTCATGGAGGCATCTAGAACAGTGTTTCCCTAGTGGACTGTTTTCTTCATAACTAGGAGCAAATTGTGAAGCATTCTGTGTGTCTAACTTGCCTCTGGTGGAAAGGTGAGTAGAAGATAAGCCTTCACCCATTCCAGTCCTCTCAGATGGATTTGGCTTCAGGCTATATAACTTCATTATGTAATTTAGCTTTTAGCAATAATTTCAATTTGGATGAAGTTCACATTTTTCATGAGTTATTAGCTAACTTCAAAAGCAATAGCTTCTCAGCCCCATGAAGACATAAGGACTGATACAAAATTACAGAAGCTATCACAGAGAAGACAAGGTATTTAACAACAGGCACCTCCTAAAATTTTTTTTTACATCATTGTTCTTCAGTGAGAGGATCTTGACACTGAGTGAGTAATTCCCAGCCAGTAAGTCCTTAGGAACAGATTATCATCCTTCAAATGGGGTAGACTGTGGAAGGAGTTAACAGTAAACATCACAGAATTGTTCCATTAGGGAATTACTGTAAATACTGAGGACTTCTTTCATTACTTTCCTTCCTGTAGTTACTATGTTTTTCAAGGGAGCAGTTTGTCAACTCTGAAACTTTAGCCTTTATTTCTAGATATAAATCAAAGAACCATCCCCTGATGTTGACAGTTTCTGCATAAAATCTGATTCTTTCAAGTTTTTAAGTGGTCCAGGGTATGAAATTTAAGAAATTGCAGAACACATAAATCTAAGGCTTTTATATTTAAGTCAATGATTTGCTTTTAACGTAATGCAGACAGGATACTGAGGTGACAAGGTTGAGGGTGAAGGTAGCAAAGCTATAGTAAAAATTATTGGCATTATTCCCTTCAGCTTCTTCAGCTTGCCTAAGACAGTAATGCAGAGACACGTATGGCTAGAATGATAGAAACACTTTTTAAAAACTTATTTAAAAGATCAGAGATCATTCAGATATAAATTATAATTGTGCATGGATTTGCAACTGCAGTATCAATGTTGTGATGTAGTTTTATTAAATAAGACACAGAATTTGCCTGTTGCAGAGTCCAGCAACTTCTCTGTTTGAGTCTTCACCACAGTGCTAACAAGGATTATGGGTCAGCATGGACTTTCAGCAAGTTGTCTCCCCATTGATGCCACTTTCCCAAATGGGAACCCACTGCACTGGGAGAATGGCATACATCCTTTCAGGTAGACTGTGACCCTAAAATTTTAGTGTCACTAGAGACATTAAGAGAGATGGAGTTGACTTTCAGCAGTGATGCTGGAGTTTGCTGGCATATGCATAGTCAGGAAGAATTTTATTGCTAATATCTCACTTTTCATTTTACCTGAACTTCTGACTATTTATTAACAGTTGCATATTCATTACATAAATATGGTGGCTCTGTTCTCTGTATTTTGTTTTTTTCTTATTGACTGAAATCTAGCAATGCAACCTTGGATCAATCTAACAACACTTCAGTAGCTTTTGGGAAAACGAGTGATTTCATGGATACTACATGTGTGATAATATAAAAAAAAAAAACCTAAAAACTTAAAATCTTACCACCTGAGCACAGTGTGGAAACACAGATACTTTGCTGGAATAATCCATTCATGCAAATAAACAGGAATTTATCTGTGTAAGTTCTTTCATCAATATCTGCTGGATTGCATTCATATAAGTCAATATGACAGCCACCAAAGGCTTGCCAGAGTCTTGTCATGGCCTTCCTCACCTACTGTAGATGGTTCGAGGCCAAACCCTGATGAGATCTGAGCTGCAGGTGGGGGACAGGCACCATAGTTGTGTCAAGGGTTGACCCCACATCCAGTCACCATCATCCTGGCTCCACAACCATGACAGGGTCTGAACACTCAGCTGTGTCCCATAGTGCTTGTCTGCCAGGGAATTTGCCCCAAAAAGGGCCAGGACACAGTGGCAGGTCACAGCCCTGTAGGCTTCCATAACCCACTGTACCCAGGACAACCTCTGCCCCGCAGTTCCCCACACCCTTTAATGAGGATCCAATGAAGGATACAGGGTTTTACGAGTCAGGTGAGTCTAGTTTACAATGTTGTGTAATGTCTGGCCTTCATGACAGACATTAGCCCATACTCAGAAGTAATTTTCTGTCCCTCCAGGATGATCTAGTTGGGTGTCCCCCCAGGTGAAGGGCAGTGGCCCCTGCCCCAAGCCCTGGGTTTTCAGTTCACTGCTCTGAAGCAGCATTTTGGAAATAGCAATCCCACAGCCATGGCTGAGACTCCCCTGCTGGAGGTCCAGAATTACAGCCAATCTGCCACTGACAGCACCATCTGGTTCAGGGAGCTGGCTGTGGGAACTGTCTGGAAGGAAGTCTCTGTAGGTCACTATATACTAGGGTTAACTGAGGCCCTCAATCATGAGAGTGGAGCCATGTAGAGCATGGGATGGCTCTTGGACCTGGCTCTCACTTTGAACAGATGACTGATGGCACTCAAGAGAGAACACTAGAGCCCTTGGGGAACCTCAGCCACACATTCATACTTACCAGCTGCAGAAAAGAAGCCCATGGTGGTGGGCACCACTCAATCCCACCCCACATCCCAAGAGTGAGGATGCAGGTGGGAGGAAGGATCATGCTTTTGCTGTGGTGAGAAAGGTTACTGGCTTAAACAGCCTCCATGCTGAGATCAGTGCAAAGGTAGTGCAATAAGGACACACCCTGACAATAGAGTACTCCTTGTCACAGAATCATAGAAATGTTTAGGTTGAAAAAGACCTTTAAGATCCTTGAGCCCAACTGTTAACATAGCTCTGCCAACTCCACTTGTAAAACATGTCTACACATCCCTGAGATAACTCCAGGGATGGTCACTCAACCACTTCCATGGGCAGCCTGTTCCAATAATTGGTATCACTTTTGGTGAAGAAATTTTTCATAATGTCCGATTTTAACCTCCTCTGGAACAACTTGAGGTCATTTCCTTTTGTTCTAGTGATAGTTACTTGGGAGTAGACACTGACCCCCAACTTACTACAACCTCCTTTCAGGTGGTTGTAGAAAGCAATAAGGTCTCCCCTCAGCCTCCTCTTCTCTAGACTAAACAACCCCAGTTTCCGCAGCCACTCCTCATAAGACTTGTTCTCTAGACCTTTCACCAGCTTTGTTGCCCTTCTTTGGACACACCATACTCTTAGGGTGGGTGCATTGTCCAATCCACTGTGACAATACTTTTCTTGCCTCTGAGTTTGTCCAGAATGCCCAGGTGCCTACTTGACCCCAGACCACCTCAACCATGTTCATTGTTATGTATGGGTTTTGTGGAGATGGTCACCTTACAGTAACCATGGGACCAGGACAGTTTTAGACTCCTGGGTACCCTCTTCTATCCTGTCATCCTCAGGCTGTCTTAGCTGCAGAAAGACAACATTTTTGATGACCACTGGTTGAGGTCCTTGTGGCTGTTGTCACCCTCAGCTCCAACTTCCTCTTCCCTTATGGTGACATCTCTGTCTTGCTGATTCCTGACTCAGAAGTATTTCTTTGACTTTAGAGTTTTGGATTTAAAACTCATACAGCGGAAAGAGCAAATAAAATTAGATGATTGTCCCCTCAGTATCATTCATTAAATAAGCTAGTGGGTTTTGTCCTCTTCCCAAAGAATGACTGTCTTGTCATGAAATCACAACTTTTAAATGCCAGTTGTCTCAACAGTCTTATTATTACGAATGGCAGAGCTGAAAGACCTTAGAGAGTGAAGTGCCATTTCACTGTAAGTGATTCATAAAACCTGAACTCCATAAAAGACATGAGAGTGTTCTGGCATTGTAGCATCCTTGCTACACCCACTCTGCATATGTGAGAGACTGGCAGTCTCCAAGTTCTTCGGTTTCCGATTTCTTCAAAGAATGAGAGATGTTTTAAAAGATGTGATAGTGCAAATTTATCTTTATTTCTCTCTACCCAGTAGCTTTGTGGGCTATCACTAAGGTGACAGAGCTTATACACCTATTCTCACCCTCTATCCAAAGGTCAGCATATAGTTTTTCTCTATTTTTAATATTGCATGATGACCACAGCATGACTTAGCCTTTGCCCAGCATGTGCATACTATCTGAATGCAATGCTTCATTGCCTTGGCAATAAAGAATAAAAATGCAGAATTTTTGAATTGAGTAATATGAACCTGTATATATAACCCAACAGGTATATCTCAGAATGTTTCAGTGCTTTTTCTCAGGTAACATTATTATTCAATCAAATGAGAACTTAATGGTCATCCTTCTTGAATCTCATCAGTTCAATGAAGTCTATTTTTCCATGATGGGAGGGATTTTTTCACCTATTACCATGAAGTTACGTATTTCCTTCAACACACCCTCAGTTTCTGTTATTAACATATACTCTCTGGAAGTAATTTTCTTTTCAAAACTGCTAGTGCCAATTCTATATGATGCTTCCTTCATGGCATGCCCAGACCTGCAAGACATTGCACTACAATCACCTAGAAGGAAACTTGCACATGGTATACACATAGCTGGCATTGTTTGCTTTATAAACACTAGACTGCAGATAAAAAGGATGGCAAACTGTCTGTGACATACAAAATAGGTAGGAAAATAACAGCACAAATCTTCAGTTGTCATGCATGTCTGTGGAAACTCCAGATTAAATCTGACCCAGTTTATGTAATTAATAGCAAACTAACTAAGTGCAGGTGGTTAATATTCCTATACTTCACAAATACACATAAATAATTCTGGTTTTTATGTTATGAAATCCTGGGTAAAAAAACTTAATGAGATCTAGTCTTAAATTGTGGTTGAATAGAATTTATCTTCAGAGACTTGTGTGCTGTTTGGTTTCTGCTGAAAAAAATGTGATTGAAACTGATTTGGACAGTTTTTTTAGCTACAGAAAAGCCAAAAACATTTTATTCTGGACAGATTTTGGATATGGTACCATTATTTTTTTCCCTCTGTCCAGAAAAAAAGCTTCATTAAGAAGTGAAAGTTGTTACAGGATCTTAACAAAGAGCACAATCAATAGCTGAAGTTTAATGATTCATGTATTTAGTAGGACAAATAAATTAATGTAATGAGCAAATTAATTTCTTTTTTCAACTTTTTTCTTTATACATAGCTGTTATAGCAAGTAAAAGTCCAAATCCACCCCAGATCCTTTTTGATGATTGCTATTTGCTAATTCATTTGATACTAACAGTTATAAACAGATCTCTTTAGCTGGAAATACGTTTACACTTTAAGCTAAGTATCAATGCTAAGATTTTTTTTTCTAACAAAATCATAAAATTCATGCTCTCATAATAAAGAAATTTATGGTACTGTCCATTGACATTACATTCTGAGAGCCTGATCCAACTCCTGTGTAACCCTGCAAGAATGTCTTTATTGACTGCACTGAAGTACAAAACTACTGCAATACCAGATCCAAACACCCTTAAGCTTTGAAAAAGGTTGGAACTTTATCCGAATTTTTGACACAAATCCATCTGCAGTTAAACTACAAAGTACAGACTTGGTTTCATCTTAGACTGCAATGTGTACTCTAATTATGCAAAATTTTAGCAAAGAAAATTCGGCTCCTAATGACATGTAAGGAGCTGTTAGTATGCCAATAAAAATACTGCTTTATTTTCATTGGCAACTTCTTTTAGAAAACCTATTGATACGTTTTGACATCAGGGGATGTTTCATTCAAAATTATTTCATTATTTATAATACTATTAAAATACACATTGACTATTTTAGGTGGTTTTATTAAGGAAAATCAAAACAAAACAAAACAAAACAAAACAAACAAAAACCAACCAAACAAAAAACAAAACCAAACCAAAAAACACCAAACACGTAAAAAAAATAATTGTAGTCTAGTACTACTACAAAAAAATAACTGTGAAATCTGTTTTCTTCAGTAACTGTGTTATGTCCAGGTTCCCATTTGCATATATTAGTAACAATAAGCAATGTTTTGTTGAAGATTAGACTAAGGGGAGACCTTACTGCTCTCTACAACTACCTGAAAGGAGGTTTTAGTGAGATGGGTGTTGGTCTCTTCTCCTAATTAACTAGTGATAGGATGAGAGAAAATGGGCTTAACTTGTGCCAGAGGAGGTTTAGATTGGATATTAGGAAAAGTTTCTATACTGAAAGAGTGGTGAGGCATTGGAACAGGCTACCCAGGGAGGTGGTGGAGTCACCATCCCTGTAGGTGGTCAAAAAACATGTAAACATGGCATTTCAGTACATGGTTTAGTGATCACGGTGGTGTTGGGTTGACAGTTGGACTTTTGATCTTTCTGGATGCTTGGTCATTTCCAGCTTTAATGATTCTATGTTTTTTATGGGTTTTGTCTTCCACCAGCCATGCAGAATCACGAAACTTAAGAAAAAGAGGCTTTAGATGCAATTTTCTCCTTTCTGATTCTGAAGACCAGAAAAAGATATCTCTGATTTGATTCCTTTGGGTCTCATATCCATGTTCAACATAGAGGCTACCATCCTTTAGTGCCTGTAACACTGCAGACTTACCACCATTCCTTGTAGCAAACCATGAATGCCTACCATTTCTTTTGGTGCTCCATTCAGTTCTCACAGAGTCTGGAGTAGTCTTCTAGGGTACTTTCTGGAATCTTGCTCAAGCATAGGAGCAGAGTACTTTTTGCTGCACTTACGTTTCGGACTTTCCTATGTTGCATATGAAAAGACAAGGGACAAATTTTCTTGGGTTTCTAATAAGTTCTGTTGACTTGTTAAAATTAGCCATGAATAGCTAAACAAGGCCATAGGGCTTGAAAAAGCCCTTTGTGCTAAGAAAACAGGTACACATCACTGCAAATTTCCTGTGGAAACACTTCCAAAGGAAGACATCATAACAACATTTGTTTTGAAGACCATTTATAGCAATGCTAGGTGAGAAACTGATCGGTTTATTTCTTAGGTCACTGTTTATGTTTAGTGAGACAATTGCCATAGCTGTTGTTTTTAGTTTTTATCTTTTTTTTTTTCTTTCCAAAAACTCAGCACATATTTATGACATAAGTCCCCATGCTGCCAATAGTTTTATGAGCAGAATCACTTCTTAATTTCTCTGAGTTTGAACTAATTATGTCGATACAAGGAAGATAGATTAGGTCTATTCATATTTACACAAAATATCTAGTGTGTGGCTTACAATTTCATACTCCGGATCAAACTCATACTTCAGATGAAAAGGTAAAACCAATTTGAAATTTCACATTCCTTGACCAGTTCAAATTTTATATTTTATATTGTCTTCTGTACATATGGACTCATTGAAATGAGAGGTGAGTATTTACATGGCAAACTGAGTGTAGCTGTCACAATTTTGAAAATCCTGACTTTTGCCAACAAACATAAATCTTTGATATGGAGAATAAACATGCAGAGTGAGTAGGAGTATTTTTCAGCGTGTTCTTAATCTCATTCTTACTCTAAATGCTTGCAAATGACCATCAGTTTTATTTCTGAAATAAACCTGTGTTTCATACAAAAATAGCCCTTTATGGCCGTAATTTCATCCATGCATATGGTTTATATTTCTGAAAATAAAGGTGTTCTAGTGATTTATGACACGAACCTATTAAAAAAAATCAATACTGTACAAGTCCTTATTAAAAAGAGCCTTTTTCTTTGTTTCAATGATTCCTTGTAGCACATATTAACATCCTAAGTATAGGCCTGTCTCTCTTTTTTATCATCCATCAAAAGCCCTACTTGAACAGCCATTTTAGACATACTGGAATGAAAAATGTTTCTTTGGCATGGACTTATTGAATAAACACTAAACACATTGCCCTTGCCCTATCAGCTTGCTACTAGCACAGGTCTGTGCTCTTGCAGGTATGGCATATAAAGTAAATGATTTGTGTCTCTTCCTGTTTTCATTTAGGATTTACTGGATCCACAAATAACTAACTCCTCCTTACTTAAAGAGAGTGTCATTGCAATCCCCAAAATGTTTAACATGGTAGTTGAGTTGAAACCATTACCATTTTGCATTACAACAATTACTATACACCAAAGCCCATTGAAAGCTCATTTACAAAACAGCATTTCTTAGAAAATTGGACAATACATAGTATAGAATTGTTGGATGCCTCAAAGGAAGTGTTTTCTTAATGAAAGAAATGCTTGTCTACCTTCATTTCAATGGTAAAGTTAGAATGATCAGAAAAAATTGGAGGACTGTTGGAGAAAATTCAAAATATGGTGAGAAACACACCAGCAAAACTAGAAAAAATACTCACAACTTGCCTCCAGAAAATTCTTATTTTAGGCAACATTTCAATATGCAGAATACATATCAAGCAAAACCAGATTAAATACATTAATGTTACAATGCATCTGCTTTGCCTCACTACTCAATGTTCCACTTTCCCTTAGACAACAGACAGGGCTTTTCTCAGTGTTTTAACACCAAAAGATTAGCTTTATTCAGATTAGTCTTCAAAGTTTGAGGGTTTTATCCAAACCAAACAGCTGAACTTACGGAGTTTCACTATCGGTAATGATAAGTGGTTCCTTCTGATAATCAAGTGATCAGATTTTTTGTCCCTGAACTGATACTGAGTGTATTAGTGACCTCAGACCTGCCATTGTGTCCCTGTTTCTTATTTTCCCATTAGTAAATTTAGGATAATGACTCCTTTGTAAAAACATTTGATTTACTGATGAAATGTACTTTGTAGGAATTTTATCATTATTCACTTAAAGAATAAACAGAACCAAAATTGAACACCTCCCAGACTCCAGAGTAAGACTGGAACCATATCTGAAATTGTGGTTTCTGACTCAGTTGTAATTTATACATTATAATTAACACTGATCAAAAAAAAAAAGCACAATACAATGATATATTCTACCTTCCATCCAAATCTGGAAAATAAATTATTTTATTTCATTTGAGCTAGACAACTCCTTCCTCAAAAATAGGGGGAAAAAAAAAAAAAAAAAAGTAGTGTATTTGCATATTTTTTTATTCTCAGATAAAGACACTAGCTTGTTGAAGTCACAAAGTTTGCAGTCAAGAATGTTCTCTCTGTGGCCCCATGCCCTTCTGAAATTTCAAAATCATTTGATGAACATGAGAAACAATTGTTTGAATTACAGCTACTGAGCAGAAGAATTAAGCAGGAGCTTTCTAGTGAACAACAAAAAGGATCCAGGCAGCCAGTTTACTAACTATAGTGGAAGCCAGTGTTTAAAACCTCCTGCAGCTTTAAAAATCTCACTGTGAGGGTATCCATATTTTATTCTATGCCAGTTTTAATCCTACCCATGACAGTTGTTTGACCTACAGGTCATGAGAACTATGAAGCAGATTTGCAACTGCTGACTGCCCTCACTTCCAATTGACTTCAGTGTAAATTGCATAGTCCACATTAGATGGTGCTTTGACAAGTCACAGTGACCAGAGACAGACTAAAGAACCCCAGTAATGCTCAGAAAGAGATGGTGCTAGGAAACAGACTTGCCATTTGCCTGTTTCTGCAGTAGGCAAAAGTAGTCCCTAGCAGACTCCTTATGAAATAATTCATCATTGCTGATGATTGGTCAGTTTTATTAGGAAGAAATTACTGTTAACAAGTAATAAAGGTGTGTAATTTCTTCATGTTTGCCTTTGGTTGAACTTTGTTTCTAGTGAGGGTGAGATAGCAGCTAGCCTCCATTTCAAGGCAGTCCTGAGAGGCACTCATTTCCATCTCAAAAAACCTACCGTGCTAGAAATTAGGGCCTTGGCATCTTTTTTTCCTGTGCAAATTCAAGAAAATAACAAATCTGCTGCCTTAGCATTAATGTGTAAGACAATAAGATAGATTAGCCATTTTTTTCTGTTTTCTGGATTTCCATTTTTAAAGTGGTTGCACACAAAACCTACCAATAGTTTAAAGTCTCTTTCAGCAGCAAGAGGGAGTTAGTGCCTGCATTTTCTGGAGCTTTCTGCAGAGGCCATCTTCACTCTTCAACGTGTCCTCTTCCCTACTGTAGCACATTACCTACCAATAACATTCCAGTTATTTTTACAATTGCTCCTGAAATCCTGGGTCTTTTGTATGTGGTTGTTTTGGTTTTTTTCTCTACTCAGTAGCCAGAAATAATGTATTCATATCATAGCTGACAAGAGTTCTTTTCTATGTTTTAAGTGGATCACTTATATTCAGTCAAAAGTTTTGGAAAAAGAATCTGTACAACAAGCTGAAATGCACTGTTGTATTACCACGGAGCGAGCAACCTTGGATGCATACAGGTAATGAAGAAAGAAAGAGAAGTTGAATGGAAAACAGCATGAAGAAAGTGCAGTATCTGGGGAAAAAAAAAAAAAAACCCTGTCCCAAATACTTTGGGATAGAGGTCCAGTAGCCAACTTCAACATAATTGTGACCTGCTTGAGCCCTTCAAGAGTTTATAGAAGAGAAGGTATCTGCATTTGAACAAGGACAAGCTTTTTTTATTTAGGGCCTACTTTTCATTCCTCTTTGCTGCAACCTCTGTATGAAAAAATTGACACAACCTATCTATGCCCAAGAACAGAATCACCTCCAAATATCAAGGCATATTCATGCAGTATTAATGAACTTAACCTTTCAGGTTTCATTCATGTGCAGTGAAGAACTATGAAAACTTTTAATTTCACTTACCACTTTCATAAATATTAAAAACTGGATTAGTATTATTTACTTCATTTTGGCTTCCCCATAGTTGAAAGCGTAATTCCCATTCTGTGTATCTTGGCTCCTGCAGATCTGCAATTTTTATGTCCTGACTGTGTTCATTTTGCTGCCAGACTTCCTATATATGGGACACCCTTCTCCATTCTGCTTGTCATAACTACATGAAATGTAACAACTACAAGGTGTGGATAAAACATCATGTCTCTGAGAAACAAATACTAAATACTGTAAAAGTAACACAAATAACAGTAGAAGAATATGCAACTAATAAATCAAAACCTTGATAACCATCTGTCTGATTTATCTGCCCAAAATGTACAGAATCAGAATGACATTTTTGACGGGTCACAAGTGTAAGAAAATGCACTATCCCATAGATGTACACTAATGAGGACAGGTGTTAGGAACTTTTTCTCTCATGCCATACTCAACACTGAATAAATACATTGCAAGTCACCTAGATGGTAATACTTGTTCCCTCACTGAAGAAATCACAATAAAAAAGATGCTTGCTGAAAATAACGTTGAAAAGAGGGATGAAGCAAGTGCTTTTTTAATGAAGTGTAGTAATTTTTAGACTACAGACGAACAGTCCTCTTGCAATTTACCAGAATATAAACCAAGAAAAGCTTACAGTAAAGATTTGATTTAATATATTCAAAGCACTTCAGAAACTAATGACCTAATATTTTGTTTTATTGTAGAATCTGGGCTCCAAATACTTGAGGATCCCATCCTGGAAGGTGGTGAGTGTTTCTGGGGTATTGCTGGCACCCTACCAGCACAATATGTCCAGCAGCTATCATACTTGTTTTCTAGTGAGTGAGTTTTTCTTATGCTGTTATTTAGTCTTGCTATTGATACAGTCAATCTAGCCTGGCCTTCAGCTATATATTTGCTTTGTTATTATTGTGGTTTTAGAAACACAACACTTAGCCTATCCAAGCAGCACATTATAAAAGTAAAAATCATGAAGTGCAGCAGCACACTAAACAAAAATAGTATAGTTCAGAGACTAAGCAACCACAGGCATCTATGTAGTCACATGATCCTGAAGGTGCATCAAATTTCATTATTTTTATATACAGGTCATGGTGAATATGGAAATATAAAATAATTTATTTTAGATCAGAGAAAGAATTATTTCCTGTAGAGTAAAATGGAAAGGAACAATTAGAGCCTTGACTTTGCCAAACACTAATCTTCAGCAAAAGGGACAGAAAATTAAAAGAAAAAAGTCATTTTCCATAAGCAATATGATACAGTATGTGATATATTTACAGCAGGATGTGAATGTTTGAGGCTATAAGTTTGTAATGGGGAGATCATTTCTCCTTCTCCACTGATATAATATTTCAAACAGTGGATTATAATTTTTGGATAGTGTTCAAAACGTACAAAATTCAAAGACTGATGACATAAGTTCACTTCATCTATGGTTTCATTTAATGGGCCTTGGCTGTATTTTTTTAAATATATATAACTATAGCCTAGCTCAGTTTATAGAAAATCCACCCCATTAACAGTATTGTGACTTTATAAATGAGCTATTGTGCTTTTGTTAGACTGCGAGCATGTCTTTCTGTGTATACCTATTTATATACATACACAAATAGATATATTTATCTTAGGACACTCGTTGTTTTAAACTGTAATCATGCACAAAACCTGAAAAGTGCTTGAAGTTCCAAATGTTTTCCTGAGTGCTGAAGAAATAAAATTAGAGAAATTATGGCAGTGCTTAGCAGGGATCAAATGCTTAAAGATACAGTGTTCCATTTTGCCTTGTTAATACTTGGAAATATAACTTCTCTTCCAAACAATTTAAATGCTCCTGATAAAAGTTTAAGGAGAACATTGGTTCAAGGATTAAAATGAGGACTAGAGAGAGATGACTCTAATTTGAATTTGATGGGTGCCATTCCATCATCTACACAAAGACTACCAACCTGTAGTCTCACTGTACATCAGAACACGCCCTCTATGCATATAATTGCTTTATCCTCTTTGCACAGACTCTGGACAGTTTCATCCAGGGTACTTCCTGGAAGCTTGCCTGATGACTTCTGCACTTATGTTTCAGCCTGACCTATGTTCCATACAAAAAGACACAGGACTGTAATGACACCTGTTCCTAATGAGAATGGTTGACCTGTCAAAACTACTCCTGCATACCTAAAACAAGGCCATAGAGCTGAGAAAGTCTTGTGCGTTAAGAAAACCTCTATGTTCTAGAACATGTGGGCACCCTTATATTTAGTGGAGTCTCAAAGAGAACAAAATAGATTTACATATGTTTATTCTACCTTTTTGTAAACTCACAGACTTACTTCCAACTTACTTTTATTCCATCATCAGCAGTGCAATTTCACACCTCTGTTGGTGACATGGACAGTGGGATCGAGTGCACCCTCAGCAAGTTTCCCAATGACACCAAGCTGTGTGGTGCAGTCAACATGCTGGAGGGGAGGGATGCCATCTGGAGGCACTGTGACAGGCTTGAGATGTGGACCCATACCAGCCTCATGAAGTTCACCAAGGCCAAGTGCATATTGATCAGGGCAATTCCAAGCAGGAATACAGGCTGGGCAACCAGTGGATTGAGAGTATCCCTGCAGAGAAAGATTTGTGAGTATTAGTGGATGCAAAACTTAATATAAGCCAGCAATGTGCACTTGCATCCCAGAAAGCCAGTTGCATCCCAGGCTACATTAAAATAAGTGTAGTCAGCAGGTCAAGGGAAATGATTCTGTCACTCTACTCTTCTCTGGTGTAGCTTCATCTGGAGTACTGTGTCCAGGTCTAGAGCCCCCTGCATAAGAAAGACATGGACATGCTGGACAGGGTCCAGAGGAGGCCACGAAGATGATAGGAGGGCTGGAGCACCTGTCCTGTGAGGCCAGACAGTGAGAACTGGAGTTCAGCCTAGAGAAGAGAAGACTCCAGGGAGACCTTGTAGCAGCCCTCCATTACTTAAAAGTGGCCTGAAAGAAAGATAGGAAGGGACTCTTTATCAGGGTGTGTAGTGATAGGACAAAGGGTAACAATTTCAAACTGAAAGAGGATAGAATTAGATTTGATATTAAGAAGAAATTCTTCATTGTGAGGGTGTTGAGATAATGGAACAGGTTGCCCAAAAAAGTAGTGGATGTTCCCTCCCTGGAAACATTGAAGGGCAGCTTGGACAATGCTTTGAGCAACCTGATCTAGGGAAGGTGTCCCTGCCCATGGCAGGGGTGTTCAGACTAGATGATCTTCAAGGTCCTTTCCAACCCAAAGCATTCTCTGATTGTGTAATACTGTGATTCTGGTGCCTTCTAACTCCAGCTACTGGAGTAATGCTTTTGAGAATCTCCACTTTTGTCAGAATAAAGACTACATCTCCATAGTTGGAGAAAAGAGCTTTAAAGTTCAGAGAAGCTGTTTTGAAAATCCTACAATGTCTACATAAATTTCAGCAGCTGAAGAACTGCTCGCACACACTGAGCAGCACTCAGGCTGAGTTCACTGTTGATTTGTAAACTCTCTTTTGAACGATGCTGCATTTGTACACTTTCTATAATGAAGCAGACTGAATGTTCCCTGTTGACCCAGAGGAACAATATCACTTTAAAGCAGTCCCTTAGCACCTCCCAAACAAGGCACCATTAAAAAGAAAAGGTGAGTGACAGAAAAATGGACACTTCAAAATCTCAGTGCTTAATTTCCTGGACATTTTTGAAAGAAAGAGAGTAAGAAGTATTTGGATAATAAAGAAAAGTTAAAGACTAAAATTTCACTGTCAATGCAAATGCAAAAGTAGTTTAATATGCACTATAAAATGAAAAAGTGAAATTATTTTCCTTCAGAATAAACAGTCTGTATAACTGGAAAAACATGGCATTGTCAAGACTGTGTTACTGCAAAACAGCCAGACATTGACCATAGTAGTTTCAACAATCTCCTCTGAGAGATACAAGACAAGAAACAAATAAATATAATCTGCCTTAAAGCGTGGTTTGTCATTTATAATCATAATATTTAGAATATGAGAAGGGAATGATTTTAAAACACAAGGCATACAGAAGTGCCCATTTTTGCTTCTTTTTTGATTGGTCTGGCTTTATCTATCACCTTTTATAGGAAAAGCAAAACAGAAAGGAAAATCTTTTAACTGGGAATAGTGGGAATTTCTTAAGGGACTGAGAACAATAAGGAAGCCTAAATTCAGGTGACACATTTTTTCTCTAATCTGTGGGAACAATAACTACTAAATGACTAAAAATCAAAGTTCTAAGCAAAGAGTTGAAGAAAAGCTTCCTGCCTTCTGACATGTACATTTCAAGGTTTGGGTTCTTTTCCATCATAAAAATTGTTCTTTTGGTCTTGTTTTCCTTATGATTGGGGAATTTATTTCCTCTTTGAAGTATCCCAAGGCTAACCAAGACTTCTCACAGTTTCTTGCAGATCTTATCATTACTCTACAGTCCAACCCATGTCTGTCTTTTTCTGCTTTTTATAACTGATTTTAAGAAAAGGAACAGAAGACATTTCACAAAAACACGTGTGGCACATTGCATTAGTGTATTTAAGAAAGTAAATTCTTAGCACCTAATGTTTCCTGCTATGCATCTTATCAGACAGAAGTGTACTAAGGTCCTGAACTAGTGACATAGCACAGTGAAGACTGAGACTTCAGCTGGGGAAACAGCTCTGTTCCCAGGCCCTAGACTAATGGGGGTGGGAATGTGTAAAAAGCAGTTTGCTTGGGGGGTGGAGCAAGGGGCATTAAGAAGAGCAGATGCTCTCCATCTCCACAGGAAAGCTGCTGCAATCAGTATACAGCATTCTCAATCAATCCATGACTTTGCAGAAAAAAACCACAAAAAATACCCCAACCAACCAACATCAAAAAAACAAAAACAAAAAAATGCCAGAAAACCCCCAAACCCAAACAAAAAAAAACCCCAACCAACCAACCAAACAAACATAAAAAAGAACAAAACTAAACAAACAATATAACAAAAATATTTTCACTCAGTGCATAAATTTAAGAGGACTGTCAGACTGGATAGACAGGAGTCTACCATACTAAAAATTATTATTCAAATTTAAAGTAAAGCTTTGTTTGGGTTTTAATGAAAACAACAGAATTTTAACAACAGAAGTTCTGTTCTTTCTCTTTTCTTCTCCCTTTCCACATTCAGTGCCTCTGCCCCTGCACCTGCTTCTCATTTTGGCTTCTTGGCAGTGATGCTTAAAGAGACATCAGCTGGCAGTGACAAACTGTTAAAAGCTCCCCTGCAATGCAGCTTTACAAATGCCAGCCATTTATCCACTGGTGCATACCAGCTTAACACAAGGTTTCTTTCCCTCTCTCTCCTCTTCCCTCAGGTTTCCCTTCCAAACAACAGTAAGGAATGTGAGTCATGGTCTAGCTGCTTAAATATCCATTAAATGTGGTCACTTCTATTTTTTGTTGTCATAATATTTTGATCCGAAGGGTGTTGCATAGAATTTCAACTATAGCACTGTTTCTTCATTGCAGAGATAGCTCTTGAACCACAAGTTTCAATCTGTTTTAATGTTTTATCCTTTTAAACAGGTGGTGGCATAATTAAGCTGCTGAGATCTTGGAGTTATTTTGTTGTCTTTGTATTTTTCATCTTCTGTTTTACCAAGGCCAGAATGATACTCTGGAATAGAAAATCTGGAAGAAGAAGATGACAAAAAGAGTGGCAAGGAACTTAAGTATTCAACACAAGTGGCCTATTCCCATGCTGCCTCAAAATAAAAAAAATAAAGCTTTTATGCAGCATTTTGGCATGGGGCACAAACCAGAAGCATTATGGACCTTTTGACCTCATGATCTCTTTCAGTAAGGCCTGATCCTATTCCAGTTTGTCAAAAACTTTGCATGAACTTTTACCAAAGTTGAAGCAAATGCTTCTGCAAAGAAGTTAGCAAGAGCAGTGCACCCTGACTTTTGGAGTAAAGAAGGGCGATGTTGCAGAAGAGTTACATGGGGGATAAAAGCAGTGTTAAATGTGGGAGAATAAACAGCTCACATAGGTAAAGCCAGTGTGAGCAGCAGCCTGTTCCAGCGAGCTGATTAATATTTCTTTTGTACTCTATGAAAAAGCTTAGATGCAATCAATAAAATGCAGGTGAAAAACAGATTAATAGTCAGTGGAAGAGTAAAACATCTGAATCCTAATACCTACTTATCTAGTTATTACTTATTTGTGTTTGAGGAACTGTAACTCTAAGACTGATGCCTAGAAACCAGATGTGCTGGCAAAACTTAACACACATATCTTTCTATGTTAATCCTGGATGCTAATATTCATATGCCCACTGCACTAATTTACAAGATTTTCTGTCTATTTTATGTAAACTTCTGTCATTCAGCTGCAAGTTAATGACAAGGCTTGGGTTGCACCACCAGGATGAAGATCCATGAACATAACAGCCAGTTTGTAGTCAAGGAAGCCATTGTTCTCTGATAAGTGCATTTAGAGCTGAAACAAACATGGCCTTTGCATCAATGCAGGCAAACTCTGTTCCCAGAACAACAGTACAAAGTGATTTGGTGTGAGTTCATTCTCTGAAGGATCAATTACATCATAGTGAAAGAACAAAAAAAAAAAAAAAAGAAAGCTTCGAAAAGGGGGGACACATGCAGCTTGATCCACAAAGAATGGAAATAAGAACAAGTTTAAACAGCTTTTTCTAGGAAGTGAAAAAAGGTTTGAAGTTGTGAGTAAACAGTTAGCTTCTCCTTGATTTCTCCATATTCAGGGAAAAAAGGAATTTCTATCTTCTTTGCAAACAAGAAAGGTATCTGGCTCCAAACCATGGAACAACCTTCAATAACTTGATTTTTGGTTAACTGCTTGAGTTGCAAGAGGAGAGAGGTAAGATGAAATCATTATTCACATTTATTTTTGTAGCTTTGAATTTGGACCTAAATTCATTGTCCAGTAACCCTAAGATTGTGAGGTGACTGAGCAAAAAGGAGGCAGAAAACATACCTAACTTCAAACGTTGGCAAACATCCTATCATTCTTTAACAAAATGAGATGAAGCAGAAGTGCTCTAGCACCACTTTCGCTTACATGTGTTTCAGAGCTGTAGATGCCCCAGAAAAATGCAGCAGTAAGCACGACATACTCCAGGATTTGGAAAGTTGATTTTGTAAGCACATAATTCTCTTGCTGAATCTGAAAAGGAGAAATAGATTTCATAACATGATATGGGCTTGGCTCAAGTTTAACTTTGTACAGTAAGTGCTTGGTCATATATTGGGTGTCCTAGGTAAACCCCAAATAGATTTTCTCAAAGCATGAAAACCTTTGCAAGCTCAGAGGCATCACAGAAAAAAACTGAAAGTTTGACTGATTTTGTTATGAAGTGTTGTCTTTAGCCTACCTCAGCACAGCTTCAAATGTTGAGTAGAAATTACAAGCCTCTGAACCCCTGTGAACAGACGACTGGAAAAGAACTTCTGAAAACACCAACCATGTGGACCACATTCCCCAAATTCATACTATTTTGATATCTTCTGCCTATATCCATAGCAGAGTTTATGCTCCTAACTACTGATTTCACAGAACAGCTATGGCCCATTGGCCCATAAAGCCTACTGATGAACTCACATCTATCTGCAGTACCTCTAATGAGGTCGAGAAATCAAGCTCTTTAATAAAATTTCTAATAGTAATACCCTTTTCAATACCAGTCCAGGATGTGCTTTCAGGCCTAAACTGTTTATATTGACAAAGTAACAGATTACAGCAGTTTGGCTACACATTGTCATCTTTTTAATTAAAAATAAAGTGTTATACATTGAAATTAATCCCTTAGGTTGCATGTGCCTAATCAATCATATCCAAATCCCAGTCGAAAATAGCTGTGATAGTTGTATGCCTTAAAATATTACCTTTCTTATCTAGTGAATAACCTAGACTTTTTTACTGCAATAAAGCAGAGTAAAGGTGAAAGTAAAAACATCTTTGGTAGATAGAATGCTTATTTTTGTGAATGTCAGTTAACCTTAATGAAACTAAGCAGTGTTTCCTGGTAAGCCATCTAAACTTGAAAAGCTGAAACAGAGAAAGCAGTTAGTTAGGCTCACATGTGTAGTGGGTCTGACTGAGCTACTTTTCCCCATCCAGCCCTCATGCTGCAGCACTGGGAGCTGGAGGGTGTTGGTAACACACCCGTGTTATGACTGCCAGTGCTCACACGGCACCAGAGGATGGGGGACAGGATGGGGGACAGGATGGGGGAGAAGATACAGCCAACCTGAGCTGACCAGTGGGATCTTCCATACCATATGATGTCAGTTCAGTTATAAAGGGAGAGGGCAGGAGGAGGATGGGGGGCATTCTGCTTTGTCCTCCAAGCGGCTGCTACGTGTTCCTGAAGCCCTGCTTCCTGGACTTGGCCCGACATCGCCTGTGGATGGGAAGTAGAAAATAACATCTTATCTATCATAACCCACACCCCTGTGCTTTGCGTCTTATTCTCTCCCTGCGTGCCGTGCTGAACGGGGTCGGGGGGAGTGATAGAAGGGCTTGGTGGGCACCTGATGCCGTGCCGGGGTCAACCCACCACAACATGCCTGTAAAAGAATGGAAAAACTTCAAGAAATACAATTAATTAATAAATGAGAGACACCACTCATGCACAAGCCACAGAAAAATTACATGGCAATAGAATGATATCTTCTGTCCTGATTTGGGTGTCATAGTCTATGTATGGGACATGTTGAATTACCTAACATTAAACAAAAATCAGACACAGCACATACTGATATTCATGCATATGTATACATTTTTGGCAAAAGTGTTGAGATACTTTTAAAAGTCTCTCAAAAAATCAGTCTTACCTCTTCTGTTACTCGGGGCATTACTGCATTGGGTGTCAGTCCTGTTTATTCACTTAACATATAAAAAATATAATCTAATTCATCTCCATGGGTTTGAATGTAGTGAAAACTTTGGAAGACATGTTGTGTCTTTAATTTTCAAGTGTTGCATTTGGATGAAGAAAAAGACAGAGGAGCTTGAGCCAGGGAAGCTTTCAGAGTAACACTGAGCTTCCAAAATATTTTGGAAAAGAGAGAATCTGTAATAACACGTAGTATTACTAGATAATATCACTTTGTATCTGAAAGGCAATGTGCAAGAAGAGTGACATTTAGAGGAATCAGCATGTATAGAATGAATCTTTGTCACTGTACATCAGATGCTTTCATGTAGGTAAAAAAACAAGGATACTGGGAAGGGACAATGATGTCTCTAATGATCTCTCAGAAAAGCTGTGTCATGTTAAGAGATTAGTGAAATCTAAAACCAGGTCAGTAACACTATAACATATTTTGTAAGATAAAACACTGTTTGGAAAACAAAGTTTTCACAAGGCAAGAAAGATTTAACCAAGACAGAGCATTTGCCAATTTTTAGATCCTGAATGAAGTTAATTCTTTCTGAAGTAACATCTACATTTCAGTGAAAATCAATAGAATCGGGATTCCTTTCTAATTTCTTGATTGAACCCCGAGGTAAACAGCAATATTTCATATAAAATCCTATTACAATTTGAATCTGTATGTTGTGTCATTCACTTCTCCCAAAATGGAAGGCAGGATTAGCTCAGCACTGCTAAACAGCTGGCACATTTCAGCCCAGAGGTGGCTACACTTCAAAACTGCCCTAGAAGTGGAACATGATGCTTTCTGCAATGTTTATTTTTAAACTAGTGCTTTTAAGAAGGCTCTAAAGAATATACAATAGTGAAATGCCTTTCTGGGGACCTAGTTAGATACATTACATGGGTACTAAATTGCTCAGATAGTTTGACAATAGATATATCACTAATATTTGCAAAGTTGCTCAGAGTTGTTAATCACATACTAAATTTGCAAGCAAGACCATGTTGTTTTCATTCAAAACACAGTCATAGTATTTAATTTTCATGTGCATTCATTCTATATTGATAGCTGTCCTTCATTGTGAAGATCTGTGAAGGAGTCTACAACTCCAGAACAACTCAATCTGAGGGGCACCACATAAACAGATCTCCCTTTTTCAGTAAACACACAAGAAGAGGGAAGTGTGTCAGTCAGATGTAAAGCCTTATTTTTTTGTCTCTAAGACTCTCAAGAGGCCTGTATGTTGGATATGGTGGCAATGCATCGGCACAGTGTAATGATAACCCATGGGCTTTTCCTACAGTATCTGCAGGGAATTCATTTCAGCTCATTCTTCATGGAGCTCCAGACACAGCCCTGCCCTGATTTTTACTGTATGTCCCTTTTTCCTTCACACTCACAGCTGCTTTTGCAGTTTTTCTTCCAACCAGAAGAGCAGCTAGAACAGCAGGTGTTCTTCAAACCACCAACAGTGTGGTGCAGCTGCACTCCTTTCCTTCCACAGAAGTAGGGCCACCTAAGCAGATACTGGGACATTCCCATCCTCTCAAGTCTTCTTGTCAATAAACCTGGAGATATGAAAAACAAGGCAAACAGCTTTCAGTAGCTCCTTCCTAGATCCCCTGCTCACATAGTCAGGCTGGATGTTATTGGTTTTCCAGATCAATGGCTGTAATCTTGAAAATAAGGATGGAGTCTGTATCTGGCATTTTAAAAGCTTTCAGACTAAACAGCATATAGTAGTGTCCTTTGGCTTCTGTAAAACATCACTTTGCACATGGTTGGGTTCCCAAGGCATTTTGCATTCCCTTTGTTTTTCCCTCTAAAGGGAGGGAAGTAATATCCTTTCCTCCAGGAGGTAGCAGAGGCTGCAAAATGCTAGCATACATTTTCATGTAGTATTTTAAAAGAAAAATGTATCAGCATTTTACTAGGGTCCAAGGATAATCTTCTTTTAATAGGTTTTTAGGCAGATTTCTTTATTGTTGCATTTCTCTGTCAGACGCAGACCATTCCACATCTTTTCCTTTAATTATAGTTATCAAGAACAGTTGAAAGCTAGCTCAGTCCAGTTATAAACAAACAATCCATCATTTCTTCATATAACTAAAACAAACTAATGCTCACTGACCAAATGCTCCTTTAATCAAAATTTCTTTCTTTTTGCAAGTGGGTTGTCTTTTCTGTGTTTATTACATGCAGCTAAAAGACACTCTTTTATTCTAAAGTCTTTTTTCATCTGAGCACTTCAGGGAAGTTGAATTCTAGTGTCTTGTCTGTGGTAGATATTTTCTGATCATAAAATCATATAATCATAGAATGGTTGTAAGGGACCTTTAAAGGCCATCTAGTCCAGTAGATGAAGTACTGTCCACTAAAGGAGGAACAACTTTTCTTTCTTCTTAAAAAAAAAAAAAAAAAAAAAATTTTAATATATGTATGTTTATATATGCAATCAGAAACTAAGCTATTGGAAAGCTTGACTTCTGTGACATATGAAAAAACAGATTCACCAGGGGGTAGAAATATAAGCAAAGTCCGGTTTTACCACTATTAAAATGAATTGCTTCAATCTTTACTGCATCTTAATAGCTAAAATAACACAGAAACGCTGAACTACATCCATAAGTATGGTATCTTGAAAGGAAAGCCAAGAAAAGGCATTATTGATAAATAACCATGGAATAATTTCCACCTAGTTATTCTACTGTATGTTTGGAGTGTCTCCCTTAACATGGAAAGAAACTTCCAAAGCATCAGATCACAATATGGCTCAGAATCTGGTATTTTTATCTCTTGACAAAGTCCTAGAAACAATACCTACTTTGTTTACACCAGAAAATACTTCCGGTGTCTACAGATCTTGGTTTTCCTTTCCTTTCCTTTCCTTTCCTTTCCTTTCCTTTCCTTCCCCTTCCCCTTCCCCTTCCCCTTCCCCTTCCCCTTCCCCTTCCCCTTCCCCTTCCCTTTTCCCTTTCTCTTTCCTTCATCTTCTCAGAAAGCCCTCACTTCTTTCAGTTCATGCTCCAGACAGTGCTGGATCATGATACAGAGTTCATATATGCTCAGGAGACCCACCAGCTGTAGATAGTCCCAGTCTCTCCTCGGCAAGGGGAGTGCCACTGTTCTACGAGTGCTTTGTTCTGTGGGTCTCAGAAAGCTGTAAATGGTAGAAGTGAGCATGGTAGACACATACCAGCATGTAGGAAGGGAGGTGTCCAATTCTCCTTTATTTCCCTTGTTTTGGTATCTTTATTGAATTTCTTTCCTTTATTACATGTGATCACAGTTTGCGTAATGGTTTGTCTCTTGCATACACTACTGATTCGTGAAGTTTTAGTTACAAAGAGAGCAAAGTAAAACTCTCACCTTTATTCTCTGAATGTATAAAGCCTGATCAGAAATCCACTGACACCATGGAAAGATGCCCATTAACTTCAGACAGCTCTGGACAGGTCAATGTCTGCTCTTTTTAACCGTCAGTTCACAATTCCCATCACGCCCAGGATCATATACTCACTGCCTCATCACTTTGTTTGGATTGTCTTAGTAGAATACAGTTCAGCATGGGATATCACTTCAACAAAGCACAATAGAAGACCTTAAAAATGCTGCAGCCATATGCTAGTGAAAACATGTCCCTGTGTGAGGCCTTTCAGGTCAGTCTAGGTTTCTGAACTGGAGAAGTGAGGTATTGCACACTGACTTAAGCTGGAACAGAGCATATGCAAGTTCTTTTAAAGATGATTTTCCAAAGATGTTACTCACATGAACTCTAAGCTCAGAATCTGAATAAACTGATGAACAATAGACTATTTTATATTTATGGTAGTTTTAAATTATTCATGAAGTGCTTTATTGATAAATATGGGCACAGACACAGTGATGTAATATATTCAGAAGGAAAGCTATACTTAAACCTTAAAATAAAATAAAGGTAAGGAAAGGAAAATCTACTGTATGGGACCTGAACAAGCCATTGTCTTCCATAAATGTGGATAACCTTCCAGTAAAAATATTGATATGTGAGTAGAAGAAACTTGGCTTTTTCAATCTCATCCCACAAGTAGACTGTACAACAATTTACAAAGATGAAACTGGTCATAAGAACAACTGAACTTCATTATATTTAGGTCATCTGAAATCTAACTGTAAGCTCATTATGACTATTACCTGCAGAAAACTCCCCTTTGCACTCTTCTCCAGTTCCTGGAAACTGTGAATGAAAAAACAACTGGACAGCAGACAGTGATAAGAACAACAAAGTGTTCTTTTCCCTGGCAGACTGGGAAATACTTTTGATACCCACTGCATCCAAGAACCAGAAAGTGCTTAAAATCTCTGCCCCATTCACCATGTTTCCCTCCCCTCTCACAGATTATAGTGGAGATTACAGGTGCTGCTTAACTTTATCAGTTTGAAACTTTAAATTCTTCATTAGCAAACATCCTAGTTGATGGGAGTCTTCAACCTTTCAGTGACAAGAAGCACAGGTAAAGCAGAGAAACAAGTTTCTGAACAGCTGTACTTTGGCTTATTCAGAAACAAGGACTTGTCTGTGCATTCACTACCTGTTCTTATACACACATTTTTTATTTTATTTAATCTATGGTTTATATGCACATTGGACAGTGCTGCAGGCATGAAAACAATCATTTTAGATGTTGGAAAACGATGACATGAAAAATTACTGAAAGGGATTGTGGAGGGATATGTGGGAGAAAGACAACAAGGGGAAGAGAAGACAGACAGCCTTGAAGAAGACAAAGTATGTCCAGGAGAGGTAAGGCAAGGACAGTAAGATTACATGGAGCTGACTACTTCATTAGGAGAAACTGGAGCAATGACATGGCATCACAGAGCAACACATTTGTCTTGAGGAACTCTCAGTTATAAAGTTTCTCTTTTTTTACTTTTTTCTTTACTTGCCCCTGTACATCTACCTCCTTCTGGATACTTTCTTCTAGCAAAGGAGCAAGCATATAATGTCAATTTTCACACCATTCTGCATCTTTTTTTAAATAATGGAAAATTAAATCTTAGATCTGTATGTGCATGAACAAATACCTTCCCTAGGCAGATACAAAGGATTAACTTCAGTTTCCAGCTTTATACACCCCAGGCACATCTCCTTGTCCTGTGCCAGAGTCCTGCCATTTCCATAGTTACGTTATTTTGGTTTCTCACAGAGATATCAAGAAATGCAGGAAACTCGTTTATGGAGGTAAAACCAAAATAATACTTGTTCTTTTCTCTCTTCTAAGGGCAGCTTGCACAGGGTGCTCCTATGAACATCTTGTGCACCTTCTTTATGTATAACTTGTTTTGCAACAAGCAGGCACTCCTGATCAGATAAACTGATTGAATATTGATTGGATATTCTCTTCCCCTCGTCCTCCTCCCTCCTTTACCATCTCCTCCATTTTTTTTCCCCCTTTCCCCTTCTATTTTGCAGTCACCATAGGGGGAAAAAAAAAAGGGGGGGGGGGGGGGGGAAAAAAAAAGATGGTTTCTGGGTTCTTTAAGTCTGTGTTGTCAGGACTCCTTGTTTGTGGTGCAGGTGTGCAGGAGACCTCCTCCGTGTCGTCGCCACAGCAACCTGCCTGTCTAATCTGCTGAATATAAGAAAAGAAACAGACAGAGAAATACCATTTACCCCCTCCTGCTCCATCCATGAGCCCAAAAGAAGGATATCGTTTCCAAGCATTCCTCATAATTCCCCAGTCATTGCCCAGGCAACAGCCACAAGGAGCTGTCGGGCCCTGTGGAGAGAAAGCAGTCCCTGTCTGGAGTTCACTGCACCACCAGCACCAAGCACCTCCCTCCCCTGCCTCCTGATTCTCCATTCTTCTTCTTTCCCCTGCGCAGAACTTGCATGCACATGTGTGCACACATACTTGCATATGCTGAGCTTAGACCCTTACCTGTCACTCATGCCCCCCCCCCCCCCCCCCTCCCCCCCCCCCCCCCCCCCCCCCTTGCAGTAAGTCAGACCATGAGCACATGCATTTCATCACTCTCGACTTTGTGTGACCTCCTGTTCCCAGAATACACACCAGGAGAGGCCGACAGAACATTTCAGAATTGTCATCGCCCAAATACTTATTCTAAAATGATCCTGTGTCCCTTCTATTGTGTCTCTTTTAATGATTCACTGTTGCCAATTACAAGATAAACGTTAGATATAACTTTGTAAAGTTCAGCCTCCCATAGGAAAAATCTAAGAAGTTTTAAATTACACAGTAATTGTTGAGGTCATACGTCTCAGCAGCCAGATACTATAGTGATAGATACTTCAGAAATGCCAGCTGGGAACTCAGCATAAGCATTTGGGAGAGGTTATAAAAAGAGGGGTTTGGAAACCTTTGAAGATATTTAAATCTCCAGTCACCTTTCAGATGGGTTGTGTTGCTAGAAGTGTGTTTATCGGTTAGAGAAAGGACTGGTGAGAGAATTCTCCTTATCAAAGCTCATGATTTAAAAAACAGTCCCTTGCAGTTTCAGTTATGACAGCTGTTTCTGGGATATGAAGAGGTTTTTCAGGGCTGTGGGCTCTCTATCCCCTGTATCCAGCAGTGAAAGCTCTCATTTGTCTTCCCACCATCATGTTGATGCAGCTGGGTTTGACACTGCTTACCTCAGCACTTTTTTTTTTTTTTTTTTTTGTTAAAAGACAGAAGGCTTACTTGTGATCCCAGCCTCTTCCTATCAAATGACACTCAGCTAGTGGTTTTGGTGACTTATTTACTGGCACTAACCCAGTAAAAACAAAAATGAACATTCACAACTAATAAATCCTTGAGCCCAGATAGCTTCAGCTGCATTAGTAGTATTACATTAAACTGTTCAGACTGATATCAGCACTCCCTGAGAACCTGAATCCTAGCAAGTACAGGGAGATGCCTATTGCGTCCTTTATGCATTCACATGGAATGTACTTTGATCATGTATTGTACAGGACAGTTATGAGCACAGTGCTAGAAAGGATGTGTGCATTACAAAAAAAAAAAAAAAACCAGATATCTTCTTTCCTCTTGCTTCTTAGATTTATTTGGACACTTTTAGAATAAACTAAATAGCATAAGAGTATAAATAGCAAGCATTGCATAACAGCATAAACTCTGCCAGAGACATTAGGCAGATGGGAAGAGAACCTCCGTCTTTCTGAGCTGCAGTGAAGGACACCATTTTACTGTAGACAAAAAGTCAAAAAAGTTTAGCTAATGCATCTCTATGCTGCACACTGCAACATGTAGGCTGACATACTCCCATTCCCCTCACCCCACCCCCCTTTGTAACATTATAGGAAGTGAAAGCATTCAGTGTGCCGATGATAACATTGTTTAGCATTTCATTTCTCTTTCTGATCACTGTAACCTCCTTATAGAGCTAAAGTATATTTTTTCCATTGGTTACAGGACGCTTCTCTCTAAACCTTTGAATTAGCTCCCTGTGAAATCTTTTCACATTGCAGCTCAGGAGGAATAGTGCTGAGCAACTGTGCTTGCATCTAAGACTATTTCTATTAACTTGCAGGCAAGATTTGAGAATGCATTGAACAGTCCAGAGAAGACTATGATATAGGACCCCATCAGGCATGCCTTGTTTTAAGACAGAGATGATTGCATTTCATAAGAAAGTAGCTACCAAAAATGCATCAAACTCAAGCCTATTTTTTTGCTCTTCATTAGGGTTTGCCACTTCCTTCTGCTACTTGTGAAAAAAAAAGCCAGACAAGAGTACTCTACATGCCATTTAAGTACTGTCATGGAGGTGACCTGTTCTCCATACTTAATACACAAACCAAAATAACACATTGTTGCACGGAAGAAGTCTTCCTTAAGAATCCTAATATTCGTGTAGCAATAGACAAAGTCTGAACATTGATGATGCTACCACAGAAAGGAAAACGTACGTATCTTTCAAAATGATGGGGAGAAGAAATGAGGGGTCCAGTTGGTGCTGAACATGTCTTCCAGAACAGCTTTGTCGGAGGTATGTAGATGAGGTTTCATTGAAGTGGAAAGTAGAGGAAGTGGTCTAGCTCTGACATATGTTCTTAATGACACGTGCTTGATAAAGCAGGCATTCTGTCACCCTGTGGCATCCACTTACCAGATCAAAACATGAAAGAGTTGAGAAGATACAAAGTATCATGGAAGGAAAGATGGTTTTATTACTTTGGCAGTTAGGTGGCAGCAATTCAATGCCAATAGCTGCTACAGGTTGCCTGCACAACCCTGGTCACATCAAATCACTTAATCTCGCATTGACTCCATTTCCCATCTGCAATGTAGGAACAGTTCTTTGTCAGATGTTATTTTCTCTTTAATTTAGACAATAAATTTAGCTTTTTGTTCATTTAGACTTCAAGACAATGATTCACGTTTAAGTGTCTTCACAGTGCATTGCAGATTGGAATTCTGATCTCCCATGGCCTATTTACATAGGATAGATATTTCAAAATTTAAAAGTAGGAAATCTGTTATTAGTGCAGCAGAAAATAGATACTGTCCTGTAACTAAAAGCACAGTAAGTTGAGTAAGACACCTTTCTTCCATGTGGTACAACTAAAATCGTAAGAAGCTATGTGATTTCCATAAATTTTGAAAATGGGAGTAAAGATATGAATTAAGTTACTGCAAAAGCAAAACTCCAATGGTCTAAAACAATTGCATAGTAAATAATTTAGAATTATGTCTTTAGTAAATTTTTTCTTAAACTTTCTTCTCACTTCTCTAGTTTCACCCAACATTTCATCTGTCTCTGGGAATCAGCTTCCTGTAGATAAATTAGAGGTTTGTTTTAAGCAAATTAAAAATACAGATGTTCTAATAATCAAAGGAATAGAAAGACATGTGTTCATCTCTGAAGATAAGCTGTATACAGGATGTGACCAACAGGCCACTACACTCCTCAGGTGCTCAAAACTGCATGCTCATCAAAGAATAGGTGTTTGTACTGCAGAGAGCACAGTCACTTCATATTTCTGTAGATGAGAGGTATAGATTTCTAATGCTAGAGCTTCAGTCTTGCTAAAAGAATTGGTGAAAACAATAACTCTAGGTTCTCTTTAAAAAGTATGATATCGTGAAAATGTCAGCTTGTTTGCTGACCACTGCAGATACCACTGCCCATCTGAAAAAAAAGGGTCTCATACTTTCACCATCTGTCTCTGTTGTACAAATATCAGTTTACATCTTTATTTTACTGGGTATAGCAGGCTTATACAGCTATCACAAAGAAAAGACCTGGTTCTACCCTTATACTCCTTTATTATTCATGACATCAAGGAGCACAGGATCATATCCTGATTGGTTTTTATGAGATAAGGGAAATGCTGGTTTCTGTTACACTGACAACACACTGTTCAGAGAAGTGGAAAATGTTATATTTTTCTTTCACCTAGCATTGACTTGTTTTCAGTTGCATTCAATTCTATGTAGATTAATTTTTCTGACCCAGAGAATAAACCTATTTAACAGACACATCCTTCTTCAGAAAAGCTCATAGGCTGTAATGTCAGGAGGGATCATTGTGTTCATTCAGCTGACCACCAGCCCAACATACACCATTAAAATTCCCTAGAAGTCCTTGATTAATTGAAACAAGTCATGTGCCTGGGCAGAGGATAGATGATTATGCAGAACACTAATTTCTCCCAGGAAGATGCATCTTCACATCTTCATTTGACTCTAAAACTAGCTCTAACTGGTATGTCAAACAGATGTGTTGATCCAAGGGATGGATGGAAGCTTACAGTGCACTGGCATTAAATACAACTGTCATAACTCTTACAAAGCTTATCTGCCTTTTGAAATTTTATCAAAAGTGGAATGTCAGTTTTCCTCTGCTTATTGCTGTTCCATGCTGAGTGATAGGCCCCTTCACTCTCTGTGTTGCCTCCATGTTTTGACTGTACTTTTTGTTGAGAATCTGGAGGTTATATTTCCTAACTAATATGGAATCTAATCAAGAGAGGGTTCACTCAAGGCCAAGTTCAGAGTCACAGCTGAACCCTATAAGCCTGAGTTGGAAGGGACCTTAAAGACCACCTACTTCCAACCTCCCTGCCATGGGTAGGTACACCTTCTGCTAGATCAGGTTGCTCAAAGCCTCATCCGGCCTAGTTTTATACACTTCCAGGGATGAGGTATCCACAACTTCTCTGAGCAACCCATTCCATTGTCTCACCAGCCTCACAGTAAAGACCTTTCTCCTTATGTCTAACCTGAATGTACCCTGCTCTGGTTTAAAACCATTGCCCCTTGTCCTGTCACCACATGCCCTTATAAAAAGTCCCTCCCCAGCTTTCCTGTAGCACCCTTTCTGGTAATGGAAGGCTACTACAAGGTCTCCTTAGAGCCTTCTCTTCTTCTCCAGATTGAGCAGACCCGACTCCCTCCGCCTGTCCTCACAGGAGATGTGCTCCAGCCCTCTGATCATCTTTGTGGCCCTCCTCTGGAACTGCTCCAACAGATTGATAGCCTTCTTGTGTTAGGGGCTCCAGAGCTGGACATGCTACTCCAGGTTGGCTTTCACCAGAGCAGAGTAGAGAGGCAGAATCGCCTCCCTTGACCTTCTGGCCACACATATTTTGATGCAGCCCAGGATACAGGTTGGCTTTTTGGGCCTCCAGTACACAGTGCTGGGTCATGTAAAGCACTTCATCAGCCAGCACCCCCACGTCCTTCTCTGCAGGACTGCTCTCAGTCCACTTGTCACCCATCCTGTATTTGTGCTTTGGATTACCCCACCACAGGTGCAGAACCTTGCACTTGGCCTTGTTGAACTTCATGAGGTTGACATGGGACCACTGTTCCAACCTGTCCAGGTCGCTCTAGATGGCATCCCTTCCCTCCAGCATGGCGACCACACCACACAGCCTGGTGTCATTGGCAAACTTGCTGAGGGTGCACTCAATCCCACTGTCCATGTCTCCAACAAAGATGTTAAACAGCACCAGCCCCAGTACCAATCCCTGAGGGACTCCGCTTATCACAGGTGTCCATTTGGACAGTTAGTGATTCCTTATCCACTAAATTCCATCCATCAGATCTGTGTCATTCCAATGTAGAGACCAGGATGTCATGTGGGACAGTGTCAAACACTTTGCACAAGTCCAGGAAGATTACATCAATTGCTCTTCCCTTGCCCACTGATGGCATGGCCCCATCACAAAAAGCCATCAAATTAGGTAGGATTTGCCCTTGGTGTAGCCATGTCAGCTGCTACCAACCATGTCCTCATTTTCCATGTGCCCTAACAGAGTCTTCAGGAGGATCTGCTCCATGATCTTGCCAGGCATTGAGGTGAGACTGACTGGCCTATGATTTTCCATGTCTTCCTTATCTTATTCATGAACAAAAATTTGTAAAGACAGCAAGGGAAACATTTAGAGACATTGACATAATGAAAAATATAAGCAGAAATAAGTAAGAAAACACAATACTGCTTTGTATATGCAAATTCTCAAGCAATTTCTTCAGAAAAAAAAAATTATATACATAAGGGGCAAAGTCAGGATCTTAAATATGTATTAATGCTTGGTTAGTAGCTATAAATGCGCAAATACTGACATACATATTTTCCCCAAAGCAAAATCCTTCTCCAACACACAAATTACACATAGTGTTTATCCAATTTGTTAAGGAAAAAGTAGGAATTTCTTTCTCATGTCAAGTAAATAAAACAAATCAAGAACAAGTCAGTGCTTAAGCTTTCTTTTTTATTTTATTTTACACTTTTAAGTCTACAGAGATGGGTTGGCCTAATTACAGAAACAATACACTCTAGCTAATATCTGAGAGATACTTAAGAGTTCTTTACCATCTGTCCCAGAACAATCCTTTGCTAAGATGTACCTGCATTACATTTCTCAGTTACTTTTTGCAGTGGGATACAGAGAATACTTGTAGTTAAGAAATAATTTTCATCTAAAGAGACTCAAATGAAGTTCTCAGTCCAACATCATAGAACTCATCTGTGGTCTTAGATGCTCTTCTCTTTGTATCCCAGCTGTCCATTTGTACTGAGGGGGATAACAGACTTGATCTCTCACACTGACTCTGCCTTTCCTGGTTAGACTATAAAGTCATCAGAAAAAGCATTTCACTGTTTATTTGGATGACTATTAAAATAAGGTCTTGAATTTAGTCAGGGCTGTCAGACAACATAGCAGTTCATGTTGTTATTACTATTACAATTATCATCATTGTTATTACTAGTATGACTACATGGCTGCTCAGACGGACACCCCTGAGTCCTTGCTTAGCCTGTGGAGCCATGTGCTTCTTCTCCCCAGAACAATCCCTCTGGCTTTATTAGAACAGATCTTAAGCTCACTTGACCCTGTCCATACCATTGAGATAACAAAGATCAATATGAATTAAAGGCTGGAAAACCCATGAAACTTGTTTATCATTTGCCAAGAAAGACAGTAAAAAGTATTATAGGCAATCCCTAAAAAGCTTCCGCAGTCTTTTAACAGACAATACAAATGGATATGAGCTGCACTTCCTCTAGAAAGCTGCATTAAATTTTATCCCGCATTTTTACATTTCTTTTGTTTGCCAGTCTTACCAACAGAGAGGAAATGGATTGCAGAGCTTGGAAGTTCTGCTTTTGAACCTGATCCATGAAAATCAGTGTGGATTTTCCACAGGAACAGATCAAAAGTAGTAAAAGAAAATGATAGACTGGCAAGATGGTGTAAAGTTAAAAGTCCATTCAACCTCCAGACTGAACACAGACAGAGGGGAAGCCTCTATATGGATAATAGATGACATAAGGTATAGCATGCTCTAGGCCTGATGTATATCTCTATTAAGGCAAGAGAAAGGTTAGACTTCCGACCTGTCTTTCAAAGGACTCAAAAACTAGAGAGCATAGTAGTAACTGGCTTTTAGTCTGAACAATAATTTTCTGTCTCAGGAGACAGCAGAGGAAAGCTGGAAGAAGGATACTGAAATCTTAAGGTGAAAGAAAGTTAAGGTTTCACCTTAAAGTTAAGGTGAAAGAAAATCTTTTTCTTAAACAAGACTCTGCAATATCTTATGCAAGCAATCTAACAGTATCAATGGCATACTGGCATCAGCAAACTGCCCTGTTCCCAAGGTTAGCTAATGTTTAGTGGTGCAATATAAATTGAGTATGAGATTAACTTTAAAAAAAAAAAAAAAAAAAAAAAAAACTTTTTTTCATGAAATATAAAGTCATTATTATTCTCTGTTGTTCATCCTTCTGTCACCAAAAACGCTTGCTGAGACACACCAAGTCTGTTACTTCCAAAGTGTACCTCCTCATCAAAAGAAGTCATGAAAACTTGACACATGAAACGAGCAGCCATTTTCTCCAGGATTAGAATACAAATAATAAAAGTTGCAATATATCTCTAAAGTCAAAGTGCATACCTACGGACTTTTATCTTCAGTGATTTTTGACCACCACCCCATTCAGCAATTACTTGACAAAAGCTGACATATGCAAGGTACAAGTTTTTCCAAATGTAAATGTCCCAGAGCTATGGGTGGGTATCACTGAATGGTCAGATTTCTGTATATATTTTCCGCAATGAAAGACTACAAAACATCTTAAAAAGCTGAGTTATTCTCCTTTATGTCCCTTTATTTAATTTAAAAGAGTGGCTGGCATGGCAGTAATAGTCATGTCTAGCTCTAATTTAACCATTTCACAATCCCTACAGACCAATGTCATACATTGTCTATTGAGATATATACAAAACCAAATATTTCTTCCTAGTCCAACCACCAATGAGTAAAAAAATATAATGTGATACAGGTACAGCAAGATTTTACTGAAAAGCAGAATTTCCTTTCTGCTTCCCTGGGGACTGGAGAAACTTTAATTTCTACATCTTTTTTGTTATTATTATGTGAGCTGGTGATAATTTCTTGCTGAGTGGACTACATATACCTGCATGTGTTTTCAGAATGAGTTTCACAACAGACTGATCTAGGATAAAGGAATGTTTTATTCAAACCTAAATAAGAAACCAGTGCATTTCTCAGAGCTTCTCCCGTGTTTTATTTTCCCATGTTGTACTAATGAGGTTTCTATACAGGGACACAGGGATGATTGCTGACAAAGTTTGTCGCCAAACTGGGCCCTGAAAGTGGTGATAGCTACTGTGGTCACATCAAAGCACTGAGTTTATCCACCTTTAAGGAAAAAAGTGTGCTTCATTATGCTTACTGTAATGCAGTTTTCAATACATCTAACCATAGCAAGTTAATGCCACAGACGCTGGCCTGCAGTTACTGTCATCTCTTACTCCAAATATCCTACAAAAGAGTAGTCTGCCAAAAGGAATTAAACTTTGATCCTAGTTCTTGTTATATTTGAAGAGAAACAGGGAATAATCTGCTTTTTCAGTAACTAGAAGCATAGTAAGGAATTTGAAAGGGTTACTATATTTACATCTCTAGTCAGAGCTCCTTTGCAATGTAAATGTCACTCTAAAACATCAGCAGAATTTAGGCAGCATAGCTTACCTTGCTTCCAACAGATGCATCCTGGAATCTTTGTGTCATGGTGTACATTAATAGGAGATGACAAGATGAACCTTTTAATTCTATTCACATATTGTTTCCTTCACTCCAGCAAAATGTCTTTTTAACATTAAACAAAACATGATAAGACATGAAATCTGTCACTCAAATTCTCCAAGTGCATATACAACTGGACTTCATGAAAAATAAAAAGGGATACACACACATAGGCTCTCATTTAGCTAATAATTGCAGTAATTTGAGCACAAGCACCTAAGATACAAATGCTTAAGTTGTAAGTTTTTCTGTATTATGAAAATTTCGTTAGCAACACCACTTGATTCTGTGTTCATAGCAGTTTTTTTAGGCATAGCAGTCTCCTTAGGCACTGTGAAATGGAGAATAGTTCTCTCTGCTGTTTCAAACCTGGGTTCTCAGGGAGGAAGAATTCATCTCTTGACCAGGGAAAGCAGATTTGCATTATTCATTAGAAGTGGGAGGTGAAAACATTTCTCAGTTTTATTGATCAGAGGTTAGAACCAAGAAAGAGAGGTTAAGTGAATATTTGAATTCAAGATAATACGTAACAGCACTAGAGATTCCCAACTTTTTTAAACACATGAGCCACATCCATAAGAAAAATTTCAAAATAAAATCTGTAGCTGACTGAAGCCCAAAGCTGAAGTAAAATTTGAATGCAGGTCCCAAATTTAACCTCCTCTGTCACCCAGGCTTGACATGAAACATTTAACTTAAAAAGTTTTTGCCTCAAATTGTTATAAGCATTATTTTTTTACTAATACACAGATGGAGTCTTTGTTCATGTTAAAGACGAAACTTGAGCTAAAGTTTCTCTTCTTACTACTCTTGCCCCTAGCTCTCATTGCATTCTTTGAGTTAAGTTTTACTTCTCCTTAGTCACAAGAAGCAGAGCTAAACCAATAAATCTTTAAAAATAAATCAGATAAAATAACAAAATGTGCTCTATTAAAATAACCCACGCCATCAGGAGTATTCATTAATTAGATGTAAACATGGACAATAGTAAATCACAGCAGAGAAAGACAGGGAGAGAAAAATTGAATAATCTCACCTGCACTTTGTAATACTATATGCTATTAAAATGGGAGATGTTCCATAGGCAAGTTTATACATTTCTGAATTGTTTGATATACTTTCTTGAATTATTACTATGCTATATAGCTGCTCCTCTCATACGGGTAAGAATGGAAGAGGGAAAAAAACCAAAAGACTGCCTTGATCTTTAAAACACTTTGCGAGTGAAATGGGAGCAAGTTTTCTTCCCAAAAGTTAGTGACGTAATACTCCAGTTTTCTATATTCCTTAGAATCATTCTTCTTCTGAGAAACTGTAGTAGGATATTGCTAGTATCTCCTATACAGGACAATTCACAGCCCAGGGTATGACAACATTTGGAAAGCCCTCAGATTACTGTGTTTATAGCTAACATTTGGCAGGTTCTATGTGACTCAAGTTTGGCAAGCAGAGTATAATAAACAAAGTGGCATTATTTTTCATCATATTTGAAAATGTAATTCCCTGAAGGTTAAAAAGTCCTGGGGGGAAAGATGCCCTACATTGGTTCTTCCCTTTTTGCAGCAAGAGACCCAGTTTATAAAAATCAGTTCTGTTTTAATGTGTTGCAGAGGCCCCTGTTTTGACTCTGGTTTCCCAGTTGTTTGCAACTGCCTTTGTTAAAACTGTCTCTAAATAGAAAATTCCAAATGATCTCAAAGAAAAGAAACCAGTCAGTTACTTTTCTTTGAATATAAGATTTTTCCAGACAGACTCTGAATGTCTGCCAGCAAAGGAGAAAGTTGTTTAGCTAAAAATGATCTTAAATACAAAGGGCAGGGGTGAGGAATCCAATATTTCTAAAAAGTGTCAAGAACTGGCTTGCACTGGGGAAGTCTAGGACTTCCAAAGTTAAGGCTAGAGCTCCATCTCTCAAATCAAACTCTTATGGAGGACAAAAAAGAAAGGACAATAGGTGAAATTAAGTACAAAATAACAACAATAGTTTTCATTTTCTGGCTTCAGCTAGCCTGTGAGATGCATTTAATGCTCATAAGTACAGGAACTATTCATGTCATTGAATAGAAATGTACGAAGATTTCATTTTATACTAAACAACTCCCAAAACCCCTGCAATAAAAAAAAAAAAAAACCCCAAAACACTTCAGTGTCCATTATTCTGCAAAGTCCAGGCACAGAGAGATATGTGGGACAGATGAGCCTTTTACAGCCCACATTATCTTAAAACAATGGTAGATTATACCAGGCTCCAGTCTGAAGGCACACCTACAGGTACATCTACACATTCTAAGAGTGCAAGTGCTCAGTGAGTCTCGGCTTTGTATTTCAGCACAGTAGGTGCACTCTCAAGATAAGTGTGCACCATATCAAACTCTTCAGGCCTAGTTCAGATGTATTCACTTCTGCTAAGATATAGTCCTTCATAAAACTTGCATCCTCTCTAGCACTAGCCTCTCCTCACCTATAAAACCTAAGACATTTTACCCCCAAGAAAAGCTAAAAATAGTTCTCCTGCACACATGTATTTTCTGGGGTTTCTGTTAGTATTTTTTAAATATGTTTTCATTAAGGCTTTTAAATAAAGAAATAAATATTTTAAAAAAAATAAAAAAAAAGAAAAAGAAAAAGAAAAGAAAAGAAAAGGAAGAAAAGGCAAGAGGCAACTTTTTTATACCGTTTCTTAATCAGATGCACAGAAGTTGGCATTGGTTACATGACCTTGAACGAATCTTTGACAACATAGCTCAGGCAAGGATGAAGGGCAAAAGCCTGAACACAAATGAAGCTCCTGAGCTCATGGTAAGAGTCTTCAGATGGAGCCTCTTACAACGTGGATGGAAACTCTTTGACAAAATCAGGATCATTTCACTGTTTTGCAGCACACAATGAAGTTACTTTGCACACACCCCTATAAAATTGGTAGGTATATCCTTCCCCATGGAGTCTCCGGTTATAAACTTCATACTGCCTGTTCACTGCAGGTGATAGATGATTCCATTTGCTAAGCCTGTGGAAGTATTGAGAGGCAGTAAGTGTCTTTGTTGAATAATATCGTATTTCAAGTGACACAAGGAAGCCTCACTATTATTTTTGGTAGACAAAACCATGAATCCAACAGCCTCCAGTTGTCTGGGTATGCATGGAGCATCAGTCGGAAGGGTGAAGCCTGGTTTCAGCAGATATAATGTTGGACACAACCATGACACATCACAGCTTGCTTTCCAGCAAATACTCACTAGGTTGAAGATATTTCTGCTTCAGTCTTCTTCTCTCCTTCATTTAATCACATCACTAAGCTCCTGTTCAAGGGCTGTGCAGTCTTGTACTCTGCTGTTAGCTCATGCACACTGCCTTCCAGCTGGGATCCAAGCCCTTTTTTCAGTTAAACATGTTCTATCTTTCCCACTCCACAGCCAGCTCCCAGTATTCTACCTCAGTCCGGCTGGTGGGATTTTTAGAGAGGGCTTCCTTCCAGATTCATGGCTCTTGTTTTCCTCTGATGGTACCTCTCCTTTTACTATCCTAGAGGGATTTCAAAGCCCCCTATTAGCTAAGACTTGTACAAGGAGTTATAGAATCCAGGATGTGTCCCAAAAGTCCACTGAAGCTGTGTACACACAGAAACAAAAGCAAAGAGGTAATAACCCATGGGACTGTTTCTTTAATATTACTCCACTATGCAGCAAGAATATTTCCACTAAAATTACTCAAATGATTAAGTAAATTGTATTTATGCCATACTGAGTTTTGGGAGAGGTCGTTCTCTTGTTTCTGCACTCCTGTTTAGTGTGCTATGAAGGGCTAGGGCTGGGCTGGCCTCTAGACAAAGAACAGATGCTCTCTATTAACCCCTCTCCCTGCACAAAGGGGAAGAGAAAGCAAATAAGGACAGAGACTTACATCGTGGAAAAGAAAACTTAAACATCTTTAATGAAAATAATAAGAATATGAAATAGATACAAATATATACAAAACTAATATCAAACCCAATACCCCTGATGGCAATTACTCCATCGTCACCACTGATACTGTGGAACAGGCATGGTGGAAGTCCTGGACTGGACTTAGAGGGAGATGGGAACAGGAGCAGATGGATTCAGGAACTGAATTCTGGAACTGGATTCAGGAACACAGGGACTGGGATTGAAAGCAAAATGGACAAAGTCCTCCATGATTGACAGACATTAAAGAAGAGCTTGGCTCTCATGATCCTTCAGCTTTATAGTGAATAAGACTTGTATGGGATGGAATGCCTCACTGGTCAGTTTAGAGTCACCTGTCTCCACAGGTGTAACCTCTTATTTACTGCATCCCAACACGGTACACAAGATTTAGCATTGACTTTGGCTTCCATAGGAGCAAGTATAAGCAAAAACCTTTCTGCACTCCAATGTATGGTACTAACCCTAAACGTTGAGTGTTATCACTGCTAGAAGCAGACACTGTCTGAAAAAAAAATGTCATTAACTTCAGAAAGTACAGTTTCTTATGAGACTTAACTAAAAATTTAAATCACTGAACAGAATTAGTTCTGTTCTACTTCAAACAGGGACATATGCAAGACAATGTTCTTGCAGATGCATGGAACATTGTTTAATAAGTATCTTTCTCTGCCCTGAAAGCTTTCTGTCATTACTATTATCAATGTCCTTCTTTCTGCTCTTGATCATATGACAAAACATTAGCACCTTCCTGGATGAAATGTATATTAATTTCCCTATGGATAAGAAAAAGCCAGCCAAGGGATAATTTATCACAACAGATTAAGGTATAAGTATTGATTGACAGTTCCTTTAGACAACACTTACGCTTTTTCTTCCCTTTTCTAGATTTATTCATTATTTAAGTTCTCAGCTAAAGCCCCTTCTAGAGGCTTCTTAAGGAATCAAGCACATAACATAAATGTATATAACATGAAAACTAGTGCTAAACATTCTGCATGATTTCATCTGTTCCAACAAAGTATTAATTTCAGCCTCTACAGTCTCATTGATATTATCTATTTCTTCTACCTTATGGATCTACTTCTCCTCACAAATTGTGTTCTCCCTGATTACAGTAATGGTACAATCAAAATGAAAAGCCTGACTCACCAGCTGTTTTAGAAACTTTATAGGATCTCTCCAAATACAGGCGTGTTATAGGGACATTAATATTTCAAGGAAAAGGACCAGAATCCAAGAAAACTTTGTCTCTAGAATAACCACTGCATTGATGGTAGAGCATTAAAAATGCAGTATTTGAGCATTTTTTGTTAAGATATGACACTAAGTTGGCCATATACACTGAATGTCCTTTATTATCAATAAGTGTGCAGTGCTTTTGTTGTGAATTTGCTGCACATGTACAAAGCATAGTTTTTACTGATCAGAATTCATTCAAATCAAACAGTTTTTCCAGCAAAACACTAAGAAAATACTAATCTATTTAAACAATTCCTGGTCTGAATTTCTTTTTTTTTTTTTTTTTTTTATTACACATAAGCATTAGAGCTCTTGAAAAAGGACACTGCAAAACCTTGTGTATAAACAAAGAAAATAGATGCTGTTCCTTTTCTACTCTTTTCTAGTTCAGTAAAACTAATTTAGTTGAACACAAGCATTCATTTAAAAATTCTCCTTCAAACAGTGAGAGATGGAGGAAAATTTCACTTGCTGTCTCAATATACACAAAAAGTATATTAATGTCAACTTTGTAGTGATACTTTCATAGACAGTTTTCTCACCTCCACCCAGAAGATGCTCCCCAATCCCCAAACTCCCTGTGCATTTAAAAGATAAAGTGAAAATAATTGAACTTTCTGAGCTATCTAAGTGGACTCTCACCAGATGAAAAACCAATGTCTCCCAGTCTAATATACCTCATGATGTAGTACAGGTTAAGGTTTTGCCAAAATGTGTTGTTGCTGATTTATGAATGGGGACATTATAGCTGTACAGGCTCAGCTACATGTCCAAGCTCACAAAGGAAATTTGCAGTAGCATATAGAATTGAACTCAGATCTTGCAAACTGCAGACCAAAGTTTTAAACTGACAGGACCATAGTTACCTATGCTCTGGTTAAAGTCAAAGGATCCATATACAAACAAGCTTGTTCTTCTCCTAGATACCACAAAATGGCCTTCAGTAGACTTTCCTTATTAAAAAAAAAAAATCAAAAAATCAAAAAATCTACAAGTCTTTTAAATATTGACTTGCATGCAAGATATGACATTCTACATAGAGCTGGATGGTCATGCGAACTAGACAGATAGTACTGGTTTGTCCATGGGGAAGTCAGTCAAGCAGTCATCTGCTACAAACATCAATTTCAAATACGTGCTTATGCTCATCAGAGCAGCTCCTGCTGCCCCAGCATCAGTGTAAGCAGCGAATTTGAACCAGTTCCTAAACTAAGCACATCAAATTAATTCATGGTTATTTTTAAGTAGCTGAAGTGCTAGGCCTTTGTTGTCAAGTTTGGAAGTTAGTGAGACATCAACCCTGACACACACACTTCTATATCTAAAACACAGTGCCTCTGAGAATGAGACTACTTAGATTACTTACATGTGCAGGTCTTTCACAGCACATGCAGTGAAGAACAAGGTAGTAATTACAGAATGGTTTACTTCTCATGACCAAACCAAAAAAGTAAAATTATATGAGACACAGTATGACACACTGTGTCTCAGTACATACACCATCTCTGTCCCTCAGAAGAAATCAGTTTATCTTCCAGCACTCTGAAGAACATTTTTTCTGCTGTTTTGGGTAACCTTCTCAGCCACAGACATAGATTTCCAAGGAAAAGTTTGCATCCATATATTTAAACATCTCATTTCTGAAATACTTTGTGTAATTATGCATAGAACTAAAATTAGCATTTCTAGACTCACTGCTTCTGTAAGATATCTTGCAGAAAACTGACCTTGTTATCATTTATTCTGGATAGTTAAATTTAGTCTCCTACATAGGATTTGTAAGGTTCACTAAATAGAAATAACAGCACAGGGGAATTTTCAGTCGAAAGCCCAGGTCTGTCTCCTCTTTGACATTATGGATAGCACTTTTCTCCACAAGCAGCTCCACTAATACTGAAAGTTAAACACTGTTCATGACCAATACAGTAAATAGAAAGTTGGATCACAACATAACAAAAAAAGGCATGGAAAACATATGGAACAAGTGAAGAACAGAACCTAGACTATAGCAATAAAATTGGATTTTTTTTTTTAACTACAAGTAGTACTCTCTTAACTCTCATTTAACCAAAGTATACTGCCAGGTAGAGTAAACATCAGCACTCCACAGGATTTCAGGACAGGGCATTTGCTTAACATGGTTATCAGAGAGTCTTAAAAATAGTTTAACAGTCTCAGTGATATGCCAGAAAGGACAGACAAATAAGTATCTTGCACATCTACTTAAGCAAGCACTGCAGCTGAACTCTGTCCTGAAGTGAAAGGAATATATGCCAAAACTGTAAGTCCAGAAAGCATCCTGGAAACAAGCGATGAGTACAAGCATATAAACACAAGACAGTAGTGATGGTAATGTCCAGATGGATTTGCATGAGTCCTCCAAAGGTTTCATGATTACCCATTCAGACTGGTAAAGTGCGTTTATTGAACATTACTTCTATTGACATGAACTGCAGGTGGCATGCCTTTTTAAAGGTACTGACAGCAAGCACCATTTAAAGAGCTTTTACTTTCCCATGTCCACAGTCATTGCAGAAGTGCAGGTACAATTGTTCTTGTGTTCACAGAAGTATTACTCAAAACAACAAAGAAATGGGAACTGTCATTTTGCCTGCAAATCAAAATCACACTGCTTTTCCCTGGTCTTCATGTCATCTTCCCAGAGTACTAGAAATGCTCCATTTGCTTCCAGATTACAGACCTCATAGTTTGTGCACTTAGGTAAACATGCTGTCTGTGGTTAACCTTAAAGAACATGTAATTAAATCCATCCAGTAACAAATTCCCTGTCTGGTTGCTGAAACAGCCATTACAACTGGAAAGAAGACGCTCTATTGCTGCCAGTCTTCCTGATCAATACTGCTGACCAAAATGCAGTTACTGGTACAAGCACAAAGACTTTGTTTTCTTCCATTAAATTGATTCAAACAATCTTTGGCTTTAGACGGAGCTTTTCTGTTTTAGAATTAAATCAAGAGGCTATTAGAAGTCTGTTCATCAGGAAGACCGATAGCTGCTTAGCTCCATAACAACCTCACCTATCATAACAAATAGTAAATAAAATTGTGGGCATAGTACAATATGCTAGGAAAATAATTGATAGGAATAGCTCAACTACCAGGCACAGGATATGCATAACCACAGCAGGACGTGGGTGTGATCATGACTAGATGATGATGATGCATTCAGGATTGACTGATGTAAATCTGCAGAGCTCCAGCAACAGTTTAACACCTCACCCGATTGCCTTACCTTGTGCTGTGTCCTTTGAAAATTTTCAGTTGTGTGATTTCTAAAACAGTAACAGACTGAACTTCAGACAAGGTAGGAGGATTTTTTGCCTTTATTTTATATTTTTTTTTATTCCTATTTCAAGGTTTTTTTCATTAACTGTAAGAACAAACTATTCTTCTAACAGCTAAAAATGAAAACAAAGATTTTTTGTGTCGTTATACTTCAGTCTTGAAAAAATAACAATTATCACAATTCTTATTCTAAATATCAGATTAAATGACCACATTATAATTGAACTTACAAGAGATCCTAACAACATTAAGTCATCACACAGTGCAGTCTTAGTAACAACCCTGGAACTTTTCCAAAATTGTATACAGGTGTCTATTATGGCTTCAGAGGTTTATAACAAACAAGCAGGTTTCACTTAAGTTTCATGTATTTGAAAGATTGCACTCTGCTGTGGAAAAAATCATGATTCAGAGATTAATATTTTTTTCTTTTTTCTTTTTTTTCTTTTTTTCTTTTTTTTCTTTCTTTCTTTTTTCTTTTTTCAATTCCTGAGTTCTGTTGCCACAGAAATGCTTCCAGTTCTCTGTCACTCCTACTATTATGCTATGTGCAAGTTATGAGTTAAGTTAGCAAGTTAGTGTTATGCTGTGTGCAAGAGACATGGTGAAACATGTAGTTAACTAGCTGTATTTAACAGTTCTGAAATAATACCCACATAGAAGCTGTGCTAAGGCACATGGAGGACAAGAAGGTCATTTGAGACAGCCAGCATGGCAAGTCTTGTCTGACCAATCTAGTGGCCTTCTATGATGGAGTAACTACATCAGTGGACAAGGGAAGAGCTATGAGTGTCATCTATCTCTGGACTTCTGTAAGGCCTATGACACAGTCCCCCCTTAACATCCTTTTCTCTAAATTGGAGAGATATGGATTTGATGGGTGGCTATTCACTGGACAGTGAATTGGCTAGATGGTCACATCCAGAGGGTAATGGTCAATGGCTCAGTGTGTAGATGGAGACTGGTGACAAGTGATATCCCTTAAGGGTTTGTACTGGGACCAGTCCCATGTAATATCTTCATCAGTAACATAGACAATAGGACTGAGCGCACCCTCAGCAAATTTGCAGAGGACAGGAAGATGGAGAAAGGGATGTCATCGAGAAGGACCTAGGCAAGCTTGAGAAATGGGCCTGTGTGAACCTCATGAGGTTCGACAAGGCCAAGTGCAAGGTCCTGCACCTGGGATAGGGTAATTCCCAGTATAAACAAAAGCTAGTGGAAGAAGGAATTGAGAGTTGCCCTGCAGAGAAGGACTTGGGGGTACTAGTGAATGGAAAACCAAACATGAGCCAGCAATGTGTGCTCACAGCCCAGAGGGCCAATCATATCCTGGGCTGCATCAAAAGCAGCATGGGCAGCAGGGAGGTGACTATGCCCCCCTGCTACATTGTGGTAAGACCTCACCTGGAGTACTGAGTCCATCTCTGGAGTGTGACCAGCAAGGTGAGGGAGGTGATTCTGTCCCTCTATTCTTCTCTGGTAAGACCCTGAGTACTGCATCCCGCTTGGGGACCCTCAGCACAAGATAGACATGAACTTGTTAGAGAGGGTCCAGAGGGGAGTCTTAAAATTGTTCAGAAGGCTGGAACACCCCTCCTGTGAAGAAACGCTCAGAGATTTGGTGTTGTTCAATCTGGAGAAGGCTCTGAGGGAGACCTTGCAGACTTCCAATACTTCAAGGGAACTTAAAAGAAAGATGTAGACAGACTTTTTAATAGGGTCTGTTGTGATAGGAGAAAAGGCAATGATTTTAAACTGAATGAAGGTAGATTCAGACTAGGTAGAAGGAAGAAATTTTTTACAACGAGAGTGGTCAAACACAGGAACATGTTGAGGTTGTAGATTCCTCATTCCTGGAAACATTCCATGTTAGTTTGGATGGGGCTCTGAGCAACCTGATCTAGGTGAAACAGTTCCTGCTCGGTGCAGGGGGGATTGGACTAGATGACCTTTAAAGATCCTTTCCAATCCAAACCATTCTATGATTTTGTGATTCTATATTTCTCAGCAAAATCATCTTTACGATCTTCAACTCATTCCAAAACAAGTTAAAATCACTATTTTGTCCAAGCTCTAAACTACAATGTTGAGGATGCCCTTCCTTTTTACCATATAAGGATTGTTAAACCTGTGGAGGTTCACTGATCTGTGAACAGTGCACACTTAAAGATAGTTTCAAAACAAGGAAGTGAAGGGCATAGTCCCAAATCTGAGGGCCCCTCAACTCCTGTTGTGGCTGCCAGATGTAATACCACCTCCCATCAAAGCTTCTGGCTCAATGCTATTGCAAGAAAGGGAGAGCAGCTCAATCAGGCTGATGACTCCTTGGGACGCATTAGCAGCTGACAGCACATAGGGTGGCCTTGTGGTTGCTCCAAACTCAGCCAAGCTGACAAGATATCAGCTGAGGGTTTGGGGAATCATAGCAAGCTTGACGGTACCCTTATTTCCATCTGTTCATGATCAATGGAGACTGATGCCAGCAGACTAACTGTTTCGTATCATGTAAACTGTAAAGCTAAGGACATTAGAAATCCCAGAGGATTTGTGCATGATGGAAGAAGATGAGGTTTAAAAAGAGGGTAGTTTCAATCTTTTATTTTTTGGAAAAAAACTCTTATGCTCTTACTGAGAAGTAAGAGACTTTTTGTTTAAAGAAAAATGAGTCATTTCCATCTGACCTGACACAGCCTGCACATGCAAGCCTAATTGCATTCTGCTGACAAAGGATTTGATAGATGCTGGTATTAATGTAACATCAGTTCTACAGTACAGTAGGAACTATGAAAAGCAGGTATAATAAAAATAAAAAAATATAATAATAAAAAAAGCTTTTGCCCACTGTTCTGCTTTCTTACTCTAATTGTTTATACTTTTTCTTCCTCGAGGTAAGAAACATAATTCCATACACAGGAAATATTCATCATGGTTATGTGAGACCAGCTGCCTGGACCCAGTAGGCTGGGTTTGTAGCATCTCATCATGCTTAATAACAGCTCAAAGCAGTGTTTTCCTTAGAGAAGTATCGTACAGGAGTGAATAAAAAGGTGAAGTAGCTGTCACAGTTATCAAACTATCTCAAATCAACTAGTTTTTCAGCTTACTGTATTACATTTAGCTACAAAACACCAGAGGATGAAGGCATAGCCAGAACATTATGGAAGAGAGGTTAGGAAATATATTCAGGTGTAAAAATGTTGAGAACCCAACTTCTTACAGTTCTGGTAAGCTTTCTCAGCTTCCTTTTTCCCTTCACTAGAATCATAAGCAGATGTGAGAAAATACTGTATAAAAGACTGAACTTCCACCTCTAGTAGAAGAAACAATGAGCCTGTGATAGCAATACTGTGAGAACAGTTTTGAGGAATTGAGAGGTTTGGATAAATTTCAGGAGAGATTTTCAAATTTCAAATGCTTGTCTGAACAAAAGCTCCAGAACTTAAAGTACACACCCTGCAACCACTGTTTCTGTGCTAAAAGGCATTGATGGTTAAGAGGAAGCAAAGCTTGCAAAGTTAACATTCTGCATTTATTCTTGACTAACTGAATGTCAGTTATTTTTCCGCCACAGTCCAAATAAATTTTATAGCTGAAAGCAGAAAAACATTTCTCTACCACCACTGACATTGTTCAGCTTGTATGCTAAGTGAATCCACACAAGAAAAGAGGTGCAGAATGGGGATTTTTTTCCAGGAAAGCACATTTAAACTGTATCCAGAATTCAGAGGGGCATAAGAGGGAAGGAAAATAGACATAATTCCAACAGGAAGACCCAAATCCTGATACCCTATGGGAAGTCAAATAGTTTAAAAAAACCACCAGATAAACTTAATTTAAGCACTATATTTAACAGTAAGCACTTAGTTTCAAAATGTACTTCCACTGATATAATGGCTTATTTTCCTTTTCAATACTGGCGTTGCTTAGGCAATTTTGTTATGGTATCATTTTAATTTCTCAAGAGACAATTAATCTAACGTAACATAGATGGTAACTTCTGGAACCGAATCAACTATAAACATAGGTGCTGGTCTAAATGGAGCCCAAAGAATCAGGATTTCTGGGGGAAGTATGGTATGTACATGCACAGACACAGTGTAAAATTGCTTCATCTCACACTGACAGCTATTTTATTTTTTATTCTCAGCTGCTCAAGAATGTTTTGTTTGTAACCTATCACACCCCAGTCATGCAGCAGCAATATTTTATGGAAAAATACCAAACAAAGAATAAATATAAGTGTAGATCAACAGCTCCTGTAACTTGTAATATCAAGCCTTTTATCTTCTTTCAAAGCATGCAGCTCCCAGAATTAAGCAGCTGGACAGGAATCTCAGCTTTCAGATGTATAAAAGTTAGTCCCTAACCTTTATAACTGCAGAAAGAAGCTGAAAATATATGGCAAGTCTACTTCAACTCCTCAAAGACACCAAAAGAGATTTTAAAACCTCAAGATGCACTTGATATTCATATGCTTTTTGGGGAGGTCAGGTTACTCTGCTGTCTGGGGTTTTTTTTGTGTTTCATGTTGTTGCGTGCTGGTCATAAACCAGAGTGAGATTTTGTTCATATTCTCAGAAACAGAATTAAGACTCAAAACAGAGTCAAAGTGCCAAGTGGCTTTATTTGCCCAACAAAAGTTCACAAAGCAGAGCGAGAAAGAGAGAAAGGAAAGGAAGGAAGATAAGAGTCAGTTGCAATAGCGACCACCACGGATCTGCAGCGTCCCATCAGTCTGATGTGCTTTCAGGTCCAGTGGGAGAACGTTCCGTTTGATGTTCGTGGCTCATGCTCTTTTATCAGGGACTGTACTGCTTATCTGCACCTACCACCTGGCAGTGGCACGCATGCCCAACACCATCTCTGAGGGGCCTCAGGGGGGTTTCAGGGGTCTCCGGACCCCTCAGTCTTCCAGGCCCTGGGTCTGGGCTCATGCGTAGGGGTGCGGTTGCATTTCTGATGAGCTGAGGTCCAGTTCGTGGTTTGGAGCCTGTCCCCACTGATAGAGCCAGGTTGCTTTGTCATTCCCTTGGACAAACCGTCGTCCAGTTTGTGGTTTGCAGTCTGTTCACACTGATACAGCAATGTTGAGGCATACACTACACTGCCCTTGTCACCGTCTCTGACACATGTTCACAGTACTGCAAGTGCCTCACTATCTCCTGCAATTGCAGTGTCATAAGTAAAAAACTCAGTATCAAAGAAGGCAGCAACAAATCTTAAGGTGCTATGCACATACTGAGTCAAACAGACCTGAATATAACTTCTGAATCAGGGCTATCTAGTGGCTAAGGTGAAGGACTAGATGCACTTCTTCATACCACCATTTGGCATCATGTCAGAGACTCCAGGTTAGCACTGAGAACACACACATGATTCTCAGGGAGGCTAGCTAGCTGAGTACAGTGTGGGCTGATGCAACTGTCCAGCTAGCTTGACCTTGGCTGGAGTCAGCAGCACTTACACAGGTAGCTCTTGTACCCTTTTTCATTTCACAGTACATGGGCAACCTCAAGAGTCACCATGAAAGCAGTGCTGGTCTTACCATGTTGGTTCAATGACATTATTAGTGCCACTGTACAAGTCCCAGGGATAGGCATAACAATGCAATGAAAGATCTGCCAACAGAATGATGTTAAAGTATCATCTGAAGGATATTCTCGAATGCTTCACTACCAGATAATTTCCTAAACTTAATCATGGCTGAAAACCTCTCTTGCTGATAAGTCTGAAGAAGAAGAAAGGTGTTCATAAGGGACTAAAAGATGAATGAGTCAGAAAAAGAAAGGGACTTTCCCAACTATTCACATAGTTTCGGTTCTTCTTAATACAACTTTTATTGTCACAGGCAAGAGTTCACAAACTCTGAATTACATTTGAAGATATTTGGACATTTAGTTTCTAGTCCCAGTCCAAAGCTATTGACTGACCTTAAGCAAGCTTTATTTATCAGATTTTTTTTTTTCTTAATGAGTAAGATAGGCATAATATTTACATAAATCTCAGGTGTTTTTTGCTAGTGTTAAAAAATTAATTTGAGGTTATAAATAAAAGAATAAATAGAGAATAAAATAGATACTATGGAAAGTGCTATTCTACCCTGTAACCCAGCCTTTCCATTAGATGAAGAAAGGAGGATCAGAAAAATCTGTTAGTCACCTTTTTTCCAAGACAGAAAACCACAAAAATTTCTTCTAGGTTCCTGAGATAGCTCATAATTGCTGGGCATCAAAAATCAAACAAAAGTTTATCAAGTCGGGTGGGAATCAGCATTAATTTAAGAAACTACTGCATCTGAATTATTACTGTGTGAGCTAATTTTTTTTTTTTTTCGCCTCGTTACTCCTACATTCCTCCTATCTGTAAATGTCCAGACTCTGGGAGAACTTTCTATCCTAGCCCTACAGCCTGGCATGCATGAAGACATAACCTCCAAGAGCCTGCAGTGGTAATGCCTCCATGCTTTTGTACCTATTTTGCTACCAAATAATAGATATGTCTCTTCTATAATTATAGATCAATGAAACTGAAAAGCACAAGAGCAGAGGCAAGAGAGGAATATATAAAAAAGTCCACTTAAATTTTGTGTTTCTCTTTGTTATGCATTGCAGAGAATTCCACTCCAAAAAGGTTATTTTTCATGGTTCTCAGATGAACCTCCAATATCCCTGTAGCCACAAAGCAGATCAATTCATAGATTTTCTGCAGTCCTAGAAAAAGAGCTCTGGAGTCTTTTTTTACTCAGAAAGGTTAAGGGGAAATTTTTGACTGAAAAGATCTTTTACTTGATCAGAAAAGTATAGGCAGTATATAAAATTATGGCACAATATACATAGAGCAACAGGATACAGAAGTTCCTGTGTTTTGAAAACTATTCAGTGCTGAAGATGAGCTGTTGCACATAGACCAGGCTCTGCACTCACTGAATAGCTTACAAAATAATTTATGCTATCATGTGATCCATCCTCATAATCAACAGTGAAGATATAGGAATAGGGGAACACATGAAAAGTTTTAAATATGGTGGGTTTTTTGTAACAGGAAAAAATAATCAAGCAATCTAATGAAAAATCATAACTGTTTTAAGGAGAGGACATTATCCTCCAAATAAGGAAAAGGTTCTGGAAAACAAATAGTTTGCAGAAATATTTTTTCCAGAAACTCTCACTTCATTATCCTCATAAAAAACTTAAAATTGCTGAATTACCTTCAGTCATTGTGACTCTATTTCCAGCTGCAAGCTGTATAGAAGTGCACAGTGTTCAAAATTTGGAATTTATTAAAAAGTGGTTAACAAAAATGTGAATTCCAGCCAGCTGAAAAGAAAAAGGGAGACTATTAAACTAGAAAATATTGTTATTCTGACCTTTCTCAGCACCATAATTTCAGCCTGTTTATTTACAGAGACCTTAAAGAGACACAGAGTGAAAAACACTGCTTATCAGAAGAATAGAATTTTATTTGGGAATATACACCTTTCAGGATTGTCACATGGTGTTGAACACTCATCTCCTTCCTGAGCACATTTTTTTTTTTTGGAAGGTGTGCTGGAGGGAAAGAAGAAGGAAGGAGAAAACAAGAGGAGAGGAGGTAGGGAAAGTTTAGGGATTAAAATCACTTATTCCTTTGTTTAAATATACAGTGTGTATATTTCCCAGGGGGAATGAGTTTGCTAGGACAGCTTCAGCACAGGAATTATAAAACAGTATACCCAAACCCAGTATCATATAAACTTCCAGTCTGGCAGTATCTTCTTGGAACAGGCTTTACATTAGAAATGTGGCAGTAGAGTCAAGACATTATGGAGATCCTATTGCCTAAAATGCTCATTATGTTTATTAATGGGCCTGATTCTGCAGAATAATGGGCACTTTCAATCCCACATAAATCGGCTTTCTTTTTTTTCTTCTTAGTTTCTGAGATTGTACCTAAAAGCAATATGGTTTCTCAAACTTATCATAGTCTGATAATTACAATACTATTTCTTCATTTCAGAGATAAGTTAATGCTGTAATTAATTTTATTCTATACACAGCAACTGACTTGGATGTATCTTCAAAAGCCAGGTGGAGATTAAACTAAGATCTAAGATTGCCTGAACTGCAGGTCTTCCCCAAAGACATTCACGTGTACACATGCTTTTTCCTTAGCATCTTTAATATCCTGCAAACTGTAGACTGTATCATAAATAAAAGAGAGAAAGTGTAATTAACATTGGTCTTGGAATCATAACTTCATAATTTTGTGACCATGTGACCTAACCCATTATCTGGGGTTATGTCAGTTTTTGTAACCTACTTACATTCTTGTGCATATCAGGAGACATGCTTCTGTACTGATGCTTTTAATCATTTTTACAGATAAACTCATTAAATATTTCCACATGAAAATTCCCTCTTAGATTTATTCTTTCTTTTTCTTGCTATCTAATACATTTACCTCGTGAGGTTTTGTACTTCTTGTTCTGAAACTGCTTTATTCCGTCTTTTTTTTATCATCTTTTTGCTCTCAGATTAACCTGCCTGTAAGTTTTTTTCCCTCCGTATTTCTCCTAATATCCTTTCTATTCTAATCCATCCTCTCTACTCAGCACTAATAAGACTGCACCCGGAGTACTACTTCCACTGCCAGGCTCGCAGTATGAGAGACACAGACATACTGAAGTGAGTCCAGTATAGGGCAACAAAAATGATGAATGAACCAGATAATCTGTCATACAAGGAGGGGCTGAGTGAGCTGGGACAGTTCAGCCTGGGAAAGGGAAGACTCAGGGAGCCTTTATCTGTGTATATAAATTCCTGATGGGAGGGAATTAAGAAGAGGAACAGGTTAGGCAGTGATTGACACAAATTTAAACACATTAAATCCCACCTGTACACATAAAAGCAGTTTTTCACTGTAAGGACAGTCAGACACTAGCACAGGTTGTCCAGAGAGGCCATGTGGTCTCTGTCCTCAGAGATGTTCAAAGCAGCCCTAAATGGACATAGTCCAGGACAACCTGCTCTAACCAGCCCTCCTCTGATAGGGGCATTACAGTACCTGAGCTCAGGAGGTCCCTTCTCGCCTATCATCTGATTCTGTGATCCTGTAATATGTTCTAGATCATTATAACAGTTCTCTTCTGTCTTTTCCTCCTCCCCACCTAATCTCCATATCCCATCTTTATAGTCTGCTGCACTGCTCTTGATTTCCAGCAGGATCCTGTGGCCTTTTTACACAGGTTTTGTGTGGAAAGCCTGGCCCTTCTGAAAGACCAACACGTGGCCCATTGATAAAAATTGAGGGGCAAATCCATAGATTTCTGACTCATTTGAATCCTAGAGTCCATCACCTAAGCTTGAATTGACTAAAATGGTTATATATGAAATAAACATAAAACCACTCCAAGCATCAACTTGAGGGTTCAGAGTTCAGTCAGAGTTTAGAAACCAAGAGTGGAAATCTAAGCTGTAATTAGTCTAGAACTTGTACTTTGTGGAAACAATATCATAATTTTCTGCTTCAGAGCCAAGTGTACAATCAGTATGTTTGATACTATATACAGTCTATGTGAGGAGCAGCTCAAGCACTCAGCTTCTGGAGCAGTCTGTGATAGTGTTTCTCTCTCTTCATTCCATGCACAGAATCATTCACATGGGCTCTATCTGATCCCCTCTCCAGAGTCGGGTGGGAAAGATCTGCTTTCACGTGTTTCAATAGTTCAGGTGTCTCAGCTCTTCTGAGCTGGAGCCAGAATGCTGCAAGAAAGTTCATTCTTGCTATCAAGTGACCTGCTCAAACAAGGTACTTCTGGAACCCTCACAGGAGAAATTTAACACCTGCTTTCCAGACTGAAAAAGAGATGAGTTCAATTACCTTTCTCCTCTAAAATGAGTTTCTGTATTTTATTTCACTCGGCTTTATTACATAAGCAGCTGTCTACCAGAAACAAGCAGATGCCTTGACCAGTTCAGCTCATATGCAACCTGTTTGAATGTGTTTATACTCATTGGATTTTCTATAAATAGCATACTTTCACCTTGAGATGCATTGTGCCACTGTGATTCTTTGCAATAACACTTCTCTCCAATCTTGTTTTTCCTTAGCACCTTTTTCCTCATCTCCACCTCACTCCTTTCTGGGCATACAATTCAAAAGTCTGGGGAAGTCTTCATCAACACTTTTACTTTCTAACATTGTGCCAGACACAGCACTCCTTCAGACTTGAGAACAGTGCAGTAAGTCTGAACAAGAAAGGAAAGACTTGAAAGTTGGTACAGAGCTGCAAATATTTACAGCAGCCTCCAAAGGATACATAACATACAATCAATTTCATTAAAATTCTTAGTGAAGGTAAGTATTTGAAGTATCCTTGATATTTTGGCACATGCCAAGAGAAAAGTAACAGCTATGTGTAAATGAATGTTTGTGTGAATGTTGGTAGCTGCACATAGCTATGTGTGTGTGTCTGAGTGCGTGTGTGTGTGTGTGTGTGTGTGTGTAGTTAACAGCAGGCAGAGAAGATCTCTTTGCCAACAGTGACTTCTAATAGATCTCCCTGAAGCATACTGTACACTTACAGATAGATCTGACAAGAAACAAAAGAAGATCAGTTAATCCTATCCTACTTTTTGTCCTTGTTTTGGAACAGAGCAATCCCTTTTACAAATACCCCTCACAAGTTATGCAGACCTTTGAGGCACTGAAAGCTGAGGTTCCAAAGTAATTGATGAGAAAAACTAAATCATTATAATTGGTACCTGTATTAAATGTCTTTCAGCTGGAGATATTTTTCTGCAGCAGACCCAGACAGAGCACCATATAAAAAAGCTAGATAAGTTTATACTGGAACATTAAGTTAAAAATAAAATAAAAAATAAAAATTGAATGGCTGAGGGAAAAGTGTATGTGGGTGAAAATTTACTTTGTTATGGAGGACAAGATGCTGCAAATGGAAATTATTTCACAGAGCATGATTTATAATAAAAAACAGCAAAGTATTTTTAGTACTGTAATACAAATAGTAAACCACTTCATCTCATATACATTAAATATTTAAAATGCAAGTGTTTAGTTTAATCTAAAATATAGTGAAAGTATTTTTTCTTCCACTGTAGATGTATTATGAAAAAAATTTTTATTTATTTTTCAATAGAATTGCACAACACATGTATGTATTTGCACATATTTTTGCATTTACACTCTGATTTAAACGTACAACACACACGAGAAGATGTGTTTCTGTGTTTGTTTCCAAGTATGTAATTTTGCTCAAAGCTGTTCATTGCAGCATCAGAAAATTATGTCCTTTGCTTTTTATCCACAGCTTCAGGTATGGTTCTGACAACTTTAATGTGAGTTTTGTCACTTGGACTTCTCAGTGACTCTTAGCTGACAGTAGATCATTCACACATGGCCATGCCACTGGAGTAGGAGATATCAACTAAGTCAGCTTTATTGCACAATATTAAATAAAGCAATTTTATAAAACAAGAATCAGTCCATTAAGAAATGGAGTAGAAAGTAGAAATTACTTACTAACTTGCTTTGAAAAAGGCCCCATTCTGGGTGGACTCCTGTTGGCTAAGTGATAATGAAGAAGGAAGCCTTACAGTAACTGTGTCACATTACACGATTGCAGGCAAAGTAGTTTTACAATATAAAATGTTATTGGGGTTGGACTCTGATATAGTAAATTACAGGGGAAATCATGGATTAGTCACAGTAAGAATGTCAAAAGCAATTGGAATTATATTTAAAAAACCACACACAAAGTTCTTTACATGAGAAGGGATTTGGGGTCATGTTACCTTTTCAGACCACCTGTTGTTATAATTATTATTTATTTATACAACAATCCTTACAGGACCATATTGATAAATACATTTCTTACCCTGAAAATTTACAGTGTCAAATGGCAGTCTTGTCACAGGACTCTGTTTAGCTATAAGAGGCAGGAACATTTCTGCTAGATCCCTCCAATTTGCACAAGTTTCAAAGCTGGATCTTTGAATCCCTGCAGCTTAGTCCTTGATATTTTTCTAGGAGTGCAAAGATGACAGGATAGTGTCAGAAAACAGGAGAATTGCAACACAGGCAGGAATCAGGCTGGCTTTTCAACTCTCAGAACCAAAGCACAAAGAGGAGTAGCCACTGATCACTCATATCTTGGCTAGTCCCGAGGATCATCTGGGTTGCTTATTAGGCCAAGCCAATACCCAGGATCAACATTCACGCTACCATCTCTAAGGACTCGGATGCATACAGCACTGGAAACAGAGCTAGAGGTACACAACTCTTCTTTGGAAGATGAGCTACTTGTTAAGGGAGCCCATCAGTCATGCATGTCAGCTCCAACACTGTTTTGCCAGGGGCATTAGCAGATAAACTAACAGTTTTTGCTGGAAGAAATCTCTCTTCCTTATGTTTGCTAAGTCCTACTTTAAAGTGTCACTCAGCCAATAAAAGCATCTCTAATATAGCTTTTGGAAGAGGAAGGAGGAAGAACAGCTGAATAGGTGAATCTTCTGTAAGGGTTAGAGCTCCCAACTCTTTGTACCTTTGCATTATACTGATCACTGTGAAAACTGTGTGACTGGGAGAGTATGTGCTTTAAGAAGCATATACTCTGTGAAATATCCATGTCATTGATAATTTGACAACTACAATTTGACTTGCAGCATATGGCATATGCAATGTTATGACAACATTGGGGTGGGAATACTAATAATAAAAGATTTTACTTAAGTAACAGTGATGTATTAGAATCAACTTCTAGTGTTTTCCTTGCTTGAGTCAAGTGAAAATGGACAAACAAGGAACCTAATACAACTAAATGTTTCTGTTAAGTGTTTAATTCTTTTTCCATTATTGAAAAGGCACTCACTTTGTTAATCATCCTCACAATAAAAATATCTGAAGGTCTAGGAGCTATCATGATGCTGAAAAAATAACTCTGAAATGTAGCATAATATACTTGGAAATTAGCAGAATGTAATGGATATGTAAAATCTTTAGGATATAATATCTCTCTTGCTCATTAAAACATCCAGATATTTGGCTTAGTAAAAATAAATGATTATTGCCTGAAACATACTAATATCTGAATGGCTTAGAAAACAGCACCATTGCCATATGGTGTTTATAAAGAGATGGTGGTCAAAGCGCCTTAAGGTCTGAAAAGAACCTTTTGCATTGCTTCAACAAAAACAAAAGGAACTTCTCTCAATACTCTGTAGAGCTGATACTCCTAAAGTTTAAAAAAGTTGCAGAGAAGCCATGAGAATTTTAGGAACAGTACCTTTACAAGTCTGTTTCTTCCCTGGGTTTTGACCTTATAGTGCTCACAATAGAACCATCCACTGTTTTTAGGACAATGACTAGGTATTCATTTTCTAGTAGAAGATGGATTGTGACACCACTTCAGGATACATACTGACTGCAGGCAAAAACCATGCCAAAGTTATTATAAGTGTCACAGTTAAAAAAACCAGGGTGAACATCTGAAAAGATAAAGGAACCAAACAAATTTCCTTTCTCTTTCTTGTAAGAAAGAGGCCCTCTATATCCAACTGTAGCACAGCCTGCAAGGTGCGTGCCATTTTATGTTCAGGGTTAACACTGTGTCTTACTCAGTTCACAATTATTTTGTAGATAAGTGCATCTGTTTGTTCATTTCAACTTAAGACACTGATTATTTTCTCAGAAAGCATTCTTTTCAGTATGCAATGGCATTTTCCTCTGGATATTTGTATGCAGACTTCTCACTTTCAGTCCTGATCTGAACAAAGGTCAATCAAGAGCATCAGTTTCTTCCCAACTTTCCATCAAAAACGCCTTGCTTTTCTTTTACCTTGTTACCCACAGAAGGTCTTTGCTTTAGCAATAAAACAGCAATAAACCACTAAATACTACTACTAGCAATACCAAAAAGCTAAAAGGATCCTTTCCACAAGAGCTAAGGTAACATTACTCTGCCAGCTGGACCTCAAGAATCGTCAGAAGCTCAGATAAGTGCCATTGGCCATATGCCAGACTCTCCAGCCTTCTATGTCTTGAAAGGTCTACTAAATAATACTTAAAGCAGAAAAAGAATTGAGAAAAATGCATGCATAGGTTTGTTGGGAGAACATTTTTATTAGAGATGGATTAGAGATAACACATGTTATCTTTCCTTCTGCTAGTCATTGGGAGACACACAGGCCACAGGAAGACGTCATATGGATTAAAATGGGAGAATCTCTGTATATTTCTGTTACTCAGATATATATTCAGTCTTGTTTCAGATATATATTCAGTCTGGTTTCTATTAACACAATTTTCTTTGTCTAAAGCCTGCATTTTGGCTTGGATTTGGAACTTACCTGAAAGTTACTTGCAAGTACTTTCCGAGTTTACATGTTTTGCTAACTCTGTCTGAAAGGCAAAGCATGGAAGGAAGAAAAAAAAAAAAAGATATACACAGGAAAATGTCAGAAATTTGTGGTATATACAGAATAATACTTTTTATTCAAAACAAAACCCTTTTATTTCCATGTATCACCCATATATCCATGTGCTGCTCTTGAAATAAGTTCTACCAGGTAAAGTCAGGCTAAAATTCAAATACAGAGCTCAGCATTTCCTTAAAGGGTTCTAATGCCATATGAGGACATTTGGGGGTCAAAGAATAAAATTAGATAGATACAGGGAAACATGCCATGAGAGAAAAATGGAGCCAGGGAGGACATCAATATTGTTTCCATTGGTCAAGTAGCAGAATTCACAAGAAGAAGAACAAGGAACCTTCCTCAATCCCCATCCCCCACCCTCAAATTTTCATTCCAAACCAAACTGCTGTTTTAAATGAAAAGCATATTTTCTCATCAAGATTAATATACTACTATCAAGTTGTTTATCAAGTTCACTACTAATAAAAACATTTTGGAAACCTGCTGCGGTCCCTAGGGTTGCCTGAAACATTCTATTCCAGGATGCTTCAGGAATGCTGGCCAGCTGCAAAACTGTGTTGAGAGAGAAAACTTCTGGCATGCCCATATGTACCACAGAATTTTCTCCCTAGAGAAGCTGTTCAAGGAACATAGTGTGTTATAAAAGCAATGCCGCAAGAACTATGAAATCTAACTTATTATTAAGAGCCTTCAGTGGGACTTTTAGTTAAAAGTCATCCTGCATTATTTCTAGACTGAAGATAATTTTGTCTGCTCTTTTTGATACAAAATCTGAAATTATATTTAACAAGTGTTCTTACTGGCAGTCATAATGTTATTTGGTAATTTAAAGGAGTATATGTGAAACTATGAAACATCACATCAAATCCAAAGTACTAAAAAAACAAGTCAATAAGAAATATGACTGCAACTATTCTTTGTGAAATAATTGTTGGTATGACTGTGATTTCATCTAAATATACTGTAAATGTAATCTCTGTAAATGTAATCTCTCTCAAAGACAAATGACAAGATTTTTGCATTTACCTTAATGCAACTGTATTAGCTAGGTTTACAGGTCACAAAATAATGACCTGAAGAGTTTGAAAACAATGAGTTGTTTAAGATTTTTCAATACTTCCTGCATCTGAACATTCCGATAACATAAAGAGAACCAAGCTTTCCTCAAAGTATTTTGTCAATTTAAATCCAGATCCGAAACAAATCAGAGAATAAATAAGAGGGCACAACATTAAAGATAATTCTGTCTAAAGCTCTATCACTTTGGTCCTTGTTAAACTTTGTAATTACCCAGCAGTGTAAAGTATATGTATGTAGTACACAAGATACTAACTCATTCCTTGTTCAACGTAAAACTAGTACATTCTCCTAATCCTGCCTCTAAAACCGACAACAATAACAACAACAACAGCAACAACAACAAAAAAATCATCTATCAGAGTATCAGTCTTAAAAAAAGATAAGGAAACCAGCTCTTGCATTGCTCTTCCGGCAATGGAGAGCCCAGAACCCTGTCAATGCCTCATTCTCCTAACCATTACAATATAGGGGATTTTAAAGTCTAACCTAAATCTTCTTAGATTCACCTACAAGTTTTGAGTTTCTTTGTTTCTAAGTGATAATAAAGGAGTTGATACTTTGGGATTTTTTTGTTTTTTTTTTTTTTTTCTTCTAACTTAAATTTTAAAATTTTTTAGAATTTCCAAATGTCTATAGGAGGAAAGAAATAAACGGAGGAAAAGTACAATCTCCCATTCAGCCTGATGTCATACAATCCCAAACTTTTGTGAGACTATAAGGCTGTATATAAATTCCGAGTATCTGTATGTCCTAGGCAATGTTTCAAAGAGTTTTGAACTGATCTTCCACCAAGATCGCTTTGCATATCAAACCCATCTTTCAACAGATATACTTGCCCCCCTCTTCTTTCTGCCCAGTCACCAGCCTGTTACTTCTTACATTGTTCTTTGCTTCTCTGTTAGCCAGTAGAAGTGTTGAATATTTTAGAAAGAAAACAAGAGAAGGAAATAAAAGTGGTTTCGGGTTTTGCCAACTAAAGCTGAAAGCAGATTATCTTATCCTGTCAATCGGATGACTGTGTTATGGTATTCCATCATGGCACCACACCAGAAGAGTTTACAGGTGTCTGCATAGTGGAAGGAGACTGCTAAAAGAATAAGCCAGAAATGCTTTACTTCTCAGCCTATTCTTGGAACCCAGACTGAAGAGGCATTGGGATATCACATCATCTTCTTTCATACCATGAGTCACTCGAGTCCATAGCTCTCATTCAGTTCTCTAGAAATTAACTCGTTCATTATTTTATCAGATAAGATTGCCACCTATGAAATATGTGATATAACAATTTCTGATCTTTCAACAATTAGGCTCATGTATAGCTGTTCTGAAGGTAGTCATATTTATGTTCTATTTCCTATGTAAAAACATGTTATGGCTCTGGACCTGCTTCACTGAAACGACAAGAAAATAGTGCAAAAGGAAAGATAATTTCATCTTCCTCACATGACACCCACTGGTAACTCCAGGTCATAATTATATATCATGATGTCACAATTCAGGAAAAAAACATGTTTTTTTTTCAAAAATCAAGGGGAGAATAGCTGGCTGCTGCTTCTCACCAATAAGTATTTGTTCCTTCACCCTTTATAATCTGCAGATATCTCTTGTAGTCTTCATACCCTAGTTTGCCAAGATTACCTATGTAGACAGGTCCCAAACCAAACAAGTGTGTATTAGTCAGGTGTGGCCTTACAGAGATAAAATGAAACTTACATTTCACTTCCACTGTTTTTCTATTCAGCAGTAAAACCTACCAGTCTACTTTTTAATGTACTTTTTTAATGAAACATTGTAGTCTTTTAGGGTTCTTGAGTATGAGTAAGAATGTACACACTTTCAATGGAAAAACATTTTGAGGAGGACTTGACGGAGAAACCTATTTGAAACATATTTCTACTAACAGTCACCTTCAAAGTTAAACAAGATGTCCACTGACACTGTCTGATCTGACTCATTCTCTGATTACTTTCTGACTTAAGTTTGCTGGTGGTTGTTTCTGAGACTTGATACACAGATATTTTGCATTTTAGACTCAGGACCATTCCTCCAGCAAGGCTCTGTAGTAAATAATGCAGAAAAAAAGGACACAACAATTTAGGGTTCTTCTCCCACCTTTATCAGCAGCCTAATAACTCTAATCACCTTGCCTACTCATGTCTTTTTTTTTCTGTAATTTGAGGTTGATGATATTTTGTAAAATACTTTGAGAACTCCTGATAAAAATTATCTAGAAATAGCAGTCAGTGTTGTACTTATAGTAGAAGTTATTTGCATTAATGTATCCTAATATATGCTGCTTTAAAGTATCTTAGTGTTTACAGATCCCTCTTTGTCTGACACTTTTGACCTCCTATTGTTCCATACAGCACCTTAGTGCCTTTGATGGTTCTAGTCATTATCACAAATTCCCACTTCCACTCAACTTGCCCCATTGTTTGCATGAAAATTTCCTTTCACTTTGAAAAAAGAAAACTTAGTTGGTTGCTTGCTATTTTTAAGCAAACAAACAAACAAAAATTAAAAAAAAATAAAACTGACTACAAGAGTGCATTGATTGACATGACACTTGGAAGTCAGTTTAATTGTTAAACTGAAACTTTTCATAGAATTATAGAATGATAGGGGTTGAAAGGGAGACCATCTAGTCCAACTGCCTCTGCTAGAACAGGATAACCCAGGGCAGGCCACACAGGAAAATATCCAGGTGGAATTTGAAAGTCTCTAGAGAAGGAGACCACGACCTCTCTGGGCAGCCTGTTCCAAGGCTCTGTCACTCTCACAGTAAAGAAGTTTTTCCTCATGTTGAGGTGGAACTTCCCCTGTTCTAGTCTGTGACCATTACCTCTCGTCCTCTCACAGGCCACCACTGAAAAGAGACTGGCCCCTTACACTTGACACCCACCCTTCAGATATTTGTAAACGTTAACAAGATCCCCTCTCAGTCTTCTCTTTTCCAGGCTAAACAGCCTCAGGTCTCTCAGCGATTCCTTGTAACAGAGATGTTCCAGTCCCTTCATCACCTTTGTAGCAATCTGTTGGACTCTCTCTAGTATTTCCCTGTTCCTCTTGAATTAGGGAGACAAGAACTAGACAGGATACTCTAGATGTGATCTCCATAGAACAGAGTAGATGAGGAGAAGAACCTCCCTCAACCTGCTGGCCACACTCTTCTTTTATGCACCCCAGGATACCATTGGCCCTCTTGGCCACAAGGGCATGTTGCTGTTCCATGGATAACTTACTGTCCACCAGGATACCAAGGTCCGTCTCCATGGGGCATCTTTCCATTAGGTCGACCCCTAACCTGTACTGATGCATGTCACTATTCCTCCCCAGGTGCAGAGCTTTACACTTGCCCTTGTTGAACTTCATGGTTATGCTCTATCTCTTCATCCATGTCATTGATGAAGATTTTGAATAAGACTGGATGCAGTACTCACCCCTGAGGAACATCGCTGGTTGTAGGTTGCTAACTGGACTCTGTACCACTCATTACAACACTCTGAGCTCTGTTGTTCAGCCAGTTCTCAACCTCTCTCACTGTCCGCTCTTCCAACCCTCACTTCCTGAGCTTACCCACAAGGATGTTATTTGATACAGTGTCAAAAGCCCTGCTGAAGTCAAGGTAGAAAACATCCATTGCTCTCCCTGAATCCACCCATTCAGTCACATAATCATAGAAGGCTATCAGACTCATCAAACATGGCTTCTCTTTAGGAAATCCATGTGGGATACTCTTGATAACATTCTTTTCTTCCATGTGCTTAGAGATATCTCCAGAATGAGGTGCTCCATTACTTTTCCAGGGATGGTGGTGAAGTTGACACCTGTTTTTTTTCAGTTGATATGTCTAAGTATACATAAACATTAAGTGGCCATTTAGGTAGGCAGCAAAATATTTAAGACTGGAATATGTCTATTCTGAATTCATTAGGAGATACAAGATGATTTTACTGGCAACATAAATCTCACCCTGAAATTTTATCTGAAAATCCTGGGTATTCAAATTTAACAGCCATAAAATTTCCTTCTGATTTCTGTGTTTGCTTTTTCCATTACTCTACCTACATCCTCCTTTTTTAGGGGACAGCCTTGTCTGTCTTTTGACATAAGAATGGTTCCTCAGGCGACATGCAAGTGTGTGCTCACACTGGCAAGAGGTGGTCAAGGGTGCTGCACTCAATAAAGTCACTAAATGATTTCATATGACCAACTACAGTGCACAATGTTAAGAACACATTTTTAGTTCAAGGAGAAGCAATATGACTTCTGGGAACCATTGTAGAACAGTAAAAAAAAAATTGTGGGTTACGACCGTAATCACATAGTCCAGTGTTGTCTACCAAACTAGGGTCAGTTCTGTGTTCTTATGATGATGGTATTGGTGGAGATATCAAAGAATACATAATCTCCTTCCCCAGAATCTTACATGGTGACTTGCTTCTCAAAAGCTGGAGCATTATCTAATTGGTAAAGCATTATTAACATAGCAGAATTCTTTCACCTACGAAGATTATTATTTCTGAACTTTCCTAGTGTAATGACGTCAATCAATGTTCACTAGTGATTTTGTTTCATTAGTGTTAACTGCTCCAAATATTCTATTGGCAGGCTGTCCACTGTCCTGGTGATCTTCAGAAACAGGCTACTCCTCTGGATATCTGGCTTTCATCTATGTCCTTCACTTCCTCTTACAGCCATGTCACTTTTGGTTGTTACGAGTTTGAATTTTTCAGTGTCTGTGTAACTACCACATGATAACAAATTACAACAAATATGTAGAGGACATCTGTAAAAAACTACTAATAACTAGCCAGCACCTACTTGAAATTCAAATGCAGCAGCAATTTAATAAAAACAACTCCTCCAGAATGTGGCCATAAGGAAAGAGTTTGCACAATCTGTTCATCTGCATAATTAGTAATTGAGGACTGAGAACAGTTGGAATATTGCTGTGGGCAACCCAGGTCAGATCACTGATAACATAAATAACAAAGATTCATATTTCCAAAAACTACAAACAGCAGAATGGAGCTAACAACAACCCTAATAAGAAAACACAAAATAAACAAAAAGGATAATTCAGGAAGCCATGAAAGGCCATAAGGCCACTGCAAAAACCAAGCAGTATGACATAAATTTCATCTGAGGAAATACACAGTAAGATATTTTGCTTATCATTTGCTCAATGGTATAAGTACATGAATACTTCAGCCAGACACATGTTACCAAGTATTTCACTTGAGCATTAGAGAAAATAATAAATCCAATTATTTATACCCATGTAGGAGCATGTCTGGTCATTTCAAGAGCAAAAATTCTTGTAGACACTATGCAATCCTTCGGTTTCACCAAACTGCAGTGAAAAAACATGGAGTGTGTAAAGCACTGTGAAGCCAGGTGCTCTGCTTTGGGAGATGAAGAGTAATGCAGAAGAGGTCATGATGTAGTAATCAGCTATGGATTCAGTCTTTCCAGAAATTTTATTTGTTGCATATTTACTGGATAGAAACATTCATCAGGACACCAGACCAAGTTAGGACCTTCCTAGTTCTAAACCTTTTATATAGTGTCTTCATTCTGTCAGCTTCATTTCTTATTCACAATACAAAAGCATATATGATGCCATATGATACTAGATGACAAGATTTTTTTTTTTTTTCTTTTTTTTTTTGGCAAAAATATGAAAAGTACGCTATCTGCTTGGAAGCTCACCACTGTTGGATTAATATGAACACTTGGGGATCCAAAATATTAAATAAAGTAAAAGGGACCTTTAGGTTCTTTGCATTTACAAAAATCACATTTGATATGTCTCATGCTCAAGTGACATGAAAAATACCTGGAGACAAAGATATATTTGTAATTCTGTCCCTTGTAGGAACAGTATGTTATTTGCAATGGGATTAACATAGTGGTTGGAACTGTAATACCTTTGTTCCTTGGTATGCAAGGTAAAAGGTTAAGGTAAAGGATGAAGACAGAAATAAAAAATGCCAGAAACAAGAATATAAAAATGTGACAGCAGTGAAATCAGTTGAACAGAATAAAAATATCATTGGCCAAATAGTTATTGCAAAGGGCTTCTGTTTTCATTTTAATTACCTTTAGTAGTCTTAAAGATACGTACCTACTGGCCATGACAATAATATCAGGTAGTACCTGTAACAGCCTGTTTATCTCCATTCTCCCAAACCCAAGCTCAATGGATTGTTGCCCCAGTCACTTGTTAAAGGCCTAGACACAGGTATATAAAAACTGCAGAAAGGAGGAAGTTTTAAAATTCTTTCTAATGGAGGTAGAAGCAATTCCCAGTAACACTAAAAGAAATAAACCTGGTATGGACAAAGAGAGCATCAAAGTTTTTCCCTAGGTACACTATGCCCTGCAAAATTAGCTTAACACATGTGGGCTATTGTATTTCCCCATTTTGAGTTAAAGAGCAGTTATAGGCTGCAGTCTGAAATACAGATGAAATGTAACAATCTAGCTGCAGATTAGTTTTGATACAGAAAAAAAATGATATGGCTGACACCAATTTTTACAGGTTGTTATGTGGAAATAATGAAGCACCCATCAGACATTCCTCTCATCTTGCTTAATGCTAACCCTAATGGGTTAATTAAATTCTCCTAGACCCTCAAGATCCTCAGCAATTTCTGTTGAAGAAAAAGATCAGAGATCATTTAACAAGGCAATAATCCAAACCTTAATTACAAATTAAATTCTTTAAGGAGGTCTCATCTGGCTTTTGAAGCAGAAGATTTTTCAAAGTAGCCCCCATTTTAAATATCATTAATTTCACTCTCATGAATTTTTGGGGTAATTTTATAACAGCAGACTTTTACAAACACCAGCCATGTCCGTATGCTTTTCATTACTTCTCCACCATACCAGTGTGGCATGAACTCTGATGTTGCATGACCAATATTTTAACCCTCTATGATGAAATGTCTGGCTTGATAGATGAAAGGAGAGGGGTGGATATTGTCTACATGGACTTAGTAAGATTTTTGACACTGTCTCCTGCAAGATCTTTGTAAACAAGCTGTTGATGTGCAGGTTGAATGAGCATGCAGTGAAGTGGATTGAAAACTAGTTGAACAACTGGGACCAGAGCCTGGTGATCAGTGGAGCAAAGTCTAGTTGGAATCCAGTAACTAACAATGTACCCCAGTGATCAATGCTGGGTGCAATCTTGTTTGACTTCTTCATTAATAATCTTAATGATGGGGCAAAGTGTATCCTCAGCTAGTTTGTTTATGACACAAAACTGGGAGGGCTGTTTCATACACCAGCAAGTCATGCTGCCACCCAAAGGCACCTTGACAGGCTGGAGAAATAGTCCAAAGGGAATTTAATGATTTTCAACCAGAAGCCCAAAGCCCTACGCTATGGAGAGAAAAACGTAAGTGTACCAATATATGCTAAGGGTCATCCAGCCAGAAAGCAGGATGGTAGAAAATGACCTGCAACAGCTCTAATCTGTATAGCTTCAAAACTGGAGTCTCCATCAGGCCAACAAGATCTTGACTCTTCAGTCTCAACAAAATTTTCAAAAATATCATAAAGGCGAGATATGAGATAATTCTCTCATATATCACATTCCTTCAATAAAAAGAATGATGACTACCTGTAACTTCTCTGAAACCTTTTTCACTTTCCAGGAATATAACACATTGACAGAAAGGGCACTGCTAAGCAGCTTATAGCAAGGATAAGGTAACAGTTTTTCAAACTCAATTTCCAAGAAAGCCAGTTCCTCAAATACCCAGGATATATCATGACCCATCTCACTCTCAGAAGGCAAAAACTGCATATTCAATCACTGGACATAGCTATAGGTAGGTTTTTTTGTTCCTTTGTGCAACTGATCACACAAATCAGTTTTCTGCTTCCTTAGTAAATTGTCTAGATTTAAAATTGATAATTACTAATTAAAATTAATGCACATTTGCTATTTTTAGGTTGGTTTTTTTTTTTTTTTTTTTTTTTTTTTTCATATATATATAAATCTTAATATTTTATGAATCTCAAATTCTATTCCTGGGTACCCAAGGGTAGCCTATACTTCCTTAAATAACTTACCTCAGTTAATTAGAGTACACTGAACTCAGTACTGCTATTCAGGAACATAGTCATTGGTCTGGTTTTGGTTTTGGACATAATTTGTTTGCTACTATTCTGCCAGATGAATTCATCTGTGATCAAGGAAAGCCATCTGTCTGGATGGGTAGATATGATGGTACACACATATATCTATCAAGACCCATATGTATGCGGTATACACAGTGGAGATCATGGACTAACTTACCGTTAATTCATAACATGCGAATGCTGAATCCAAATCCATGCAGGCTAGAAAATAAATGAGAATATGCAACTACTACACCTTATTAACTCCTTTTTTCAGCCACCACGTTTAATTTTTTCTCTCTTCTTCCATCATAGTGGGACATTTTCCGAGTTACTTGGGAATTCCAAATTAACTGGAAGAGATTTCTTAAGGTGAAACAGTAAGAAACCACAGCGATAGGTTTGGACTAGTTTGGAAATGTCATCAAAATCCTGATCTAAAGGAAAGCCAAATTTACATTAAATGTGTAAGCCATTGTAAGTAGATGAGGTGGACTTGGTCCTCTTGTTCTCTGGTGAACAGTTCCTCCCATGGATAGCCTTAGCTACTGATGGTAGCTGTATTGATCTTCTGAGTGACTTTGCACAGGTAGGAGCCAAGGCCCATCACCTGGCCTTGCACTATATGTAATACAGAAATTGACAGGGGAAGAAATGCCAGACATACCTACTTAGAGGAGAGGACAAGTTTTGTCCCATATGTCAGACAACACCTTTTGAACTCAACATAAACTTGAGGTCTTGAGAACCTGCGATTGCTAAATATCCCTTGGCATCTTTTCCGGAAGCAGAGTATGGCCAAGTTTCAACAGGGGTAACTATACCCTGCCATCATAATTTCCCTTGGAACTGCTGTAGGAGCAGTTATCTTTTGCTTTTTCTGGATTGGAGGAGTTGCTGTGCTCCACCCCAAAGATGGTTGTATTTCAGTGGTGGTTGACTTCATCTTTAAGTGTATACAGCTGGCAACACACTCAGAGTTCTTTCTGGAATAGAAGGCATTTTGCAAATACAGAGGAGTCTCGAGAAGGTAGCACAAGATGAAATGTTATACACCAAACCCCTGACTCATTTCTTACTCTCTCAATTTGAGTAGACCAGAGCTCAAATCAAGTTAGTATGAAAACATATTTTGGCCCTGGATAGTTAGTAAAGTAACTAGAAAAAACTACAGTTTTTTGTCTTCTGCAACATAACATACTACATGTTACTTGGTAAAAACCATGACAATTCAGTTCACCTATCTGCCTTCCTTGTGCCTCTTACAAACACACACACTACCCGTTAAAAAAGAATGACCTCCTTGATTTAAGAAACAGGCTTGGTGGGTGGCAATTTTTATAGTAGACACAAAACACACAACAGAACTACGAAAAATGCTCTGGTTACACTGTTTGGCACTTAATGGTTTGGAACAATCCCAAAGCCAAGCCACTGAAAAAATCCTCCCACAACAACATGGGACAAGGTTGCACAAGGTGACAACGCCTCCTCTAAAAACTTTACTTACATGGTTTAGCTTGCCAATTGTTCTCATCTAGTAAATCACATATTCTTCAAATGTGTTTTGGGACTAGCAGAGGGAGGATGTGTGAGAAGTTAAGCTTTACAGCTGATGAGGGAAGAGCTGTCTCTTTGAACCACTGGGCTGAGTACACAATAGAGAAAACACCCTGTCTATAATTTGCTCATTTTAACAAGCAGCACCAGTAAAAATCATTTTCTAATTACTCAGCAAGTTTCAGCATCATTAGCTTCTATATCAGATTTGCTGCCACTCAGAAATGCATCAGGATATAAAGCAGGAAGAGTTAAGTATTTTTACTGGAATTTGAGGTCTGTAAGGAGGTGAAATTAGATTAGCTCCATGGAAATGGGGAGAGTTTACATTACCAGAGGGGCCCTACCTGTCACCAGGCTTGACAATGAACAACGCCTTCAGCATATGGCATTACAATGGATTAGTGATCAAGTGCAATTAATCCTAATATATCCTCTCTTGAATCTCAGTGGCTTGTAGTTGAAGGGGAAAAAAATCTGCTGTCCCCAAAGTGTCAGGTGAAACTCTTATTTGAGGTAAGGCTACCATGTGGAGCTGTGTCTCCATCTGGTGACTCCCTTTTGTGATATTCAAACAGAAGGTGTTTTAATGAGGCTTTTATAGCAGGCACCACCTGCCACTGATCTTCCTCTCTAAAAAGGTATAATTGAGGGTTGGTTTTACAGTATGGCTTGAATCTTAACCTTGGGAATTCATAAGGAGATGCAAATATGGGAGTGATGTTGTAACTTAAATGCCATTTTGGCTTTTGGTTTAGAGTGAATTGGTTGTAGAAAATTGTGGTTTGGCTAATTGCAACAATTGTTATGGTAGCTTCCCCTTTTTCAGATGGATTAATAGAAAAGTCATTTCAAAATTAAATATCTAGGCTGATGGTGACCATATGTCTCCATTCAGACCCTTGTATATTTGCAATACAATTAAACTACAGACAGCTCCATCAAAATGGTTTCAGCACTACTAATACTTAACTTGGCTTTGATTTTATGACCCCTTATAATGTTACTGAGTTTATATAAAGAAAATGGCTTTGTCACATAACATTGAGGAAAGATGACCCTGCTGTACTTTTTTCTAAAAAATAAGTTTCAGTTACAAGAAAAACTGCATCTATCTTCCACCACCATGCATTTGTTTGTGAATTTTGGACCTGCTGATGCCCATTCATTAGTTCTTCAATGACTGCAGAAAGTATTTTACTGACATGCATAAAACACTCTTATTCAGTACCCTGTACTGAAACTTTTGCTGACAGTATGGCACAATCACCATCCCTTCATGTTATTCTTTAAAGGGCTGTTTAACTACCCTCCCTCCAAACTGAATGCTTACCTTGACGCTATACCTGTGGAATCAGCAATGAATCCCAGAAGGATTCATTTGATCCCAGAAGGATCACTGAATCATTCACTGAATTCCAGAAGGATCCCACAGGACTGTCAGTATTACTTTGTGAATCATGGAGTCAACAATCAGTCCTACTTCTGTCCTTTCTCGGGAATACTCTAACCTCTTTAATGGCAGAGATGTTGACTTCCCATACTATTTCATGCGTACTGATTAGTCCTTGCCTTATTTGTTTCCCATGCTTGTCCACTCATCTGCTCAGAAGTGCAGGGACAAATCCTTTTCCCATTAAATTAGGTGCCAGAGAGTCGACAAGTTCTGTAACAAGCCTTTGAATAAACATGCTTCAGAAATTGGGGCTGGACACGTGTCATTAAAAAAACCCTGTACAATTACATCTTACAATGTAACAATAATGATAGGACGTCAATTTTGTGATTCTTGAACTTCAGTTTTAGGGCAAGTTTAAACTACAGAATTAAATGAATAAGAAATTTTTACTCTAGAACAAAGTAAAAAATTGAATTCTTTTGCACCATGAGGCATTCAAGTCATAGCCTGGGTAGAATTTAACCTAAAGGGTGCAGCAGTCTTTCCTACCATGCCCTCAGAAATTAGCAAGATGAAGGTCCTGGCTTTGTTTCACAGAACTTCTTTACACTTTCACTACCCAGACAAATGGGCTTCACATGTAGGAACAGCTCACACTACTCATGAACACAGATGTGAGCTGACTGGGAACTGTGCGCACAACAAACAACACTGAATGCTGTCCTCAGAGCTTCAGAGTTCAGTCAAATCAAAGCCCCTTTTTTTTATCTTAAAGCTTCCACTGGCCCTTCCACAGACACTATTTCCATGCCTAGTGTTCATGACAGAAAAAGACTAGTTTCTTCTATATACAACACAACTCTCCCTTCTGTTACATGTGTTTGTCAGAAGAATGGGGGGCTGGGGAGCAAAGGCAGAATGCGTACCTTTCACAAAAAGCCAGAAAAATTAAAACATGAATGATTCATCAAATTAGTAAGTGACTGAAATAGAATTTTGGAGCAGAAAATATTACTCAGTCTTTGCTGTGGAAGTAATGAGAGCCTACAGGACGCATATTTGTGCATGTCATGGTATTACTGTGTTAGTTGATGCTCTGTGGAGAATGGGAAAGTAAGGCATAGACTGAAGGAAGGGTGAGCTGCCTGTCCTGTCCTCTCACTCTTAATTGTGATTGTCTGACAGCTAATAATGGTCTTCAGAAAATCAAAAGCCAGAAAATACAGTTTTATTAGAATCTTTGTTGTACATTTTGTAAAACGTATACCTTGCTATAAAAATGCCAAGTTTTTAGATGTAAATTCATTACCCATAACATGGGATAGTAGATAATTTTTAATTTTAGATTTATTAATTTAATGGAAATTAAAACTAAAATGAAATTAAATTAATTTTAATGGTTGGACTTGATGATCTAGAAGGTCTTTTCCAACCTAGATAATTCTGTGATTCTATAAATGTTCCCCAAACCAGTGTTACGTTTAAGTTTCCTTTTAGAAAACAAATGCAAGAATTACTTTGAATAAGACTTGTTTCTGTGATATGTTGCCCAAAAAGCAAGAATTTGCATAGCTATAGTGCTGGATTTAGCCTGAACTTTCAGTAATAGGAAGTTAGCCAACTACACCATGGAGCAAAGCAAATTACTTTCACAAGGCTCGTAATATGTCATTCATTAAGATGACTCTCTTGGCGTCCAGTGTGAGTGTCCGCTTGCTCTAGCATAGAGCCTGAGGGAATATGAAAGACGCCAAGCCACTAAAAGAGCTGAGCAAGAGAAACCAATGTGGTCACAGGGCTAATGCCAGTACCAAAGGCATGTACCAACCAAACTGCAGATGTTAACTCTGGCTGTGTAACTCAGTATGTGGGCCTTTCAGATTAAATGAGCTGAAAAAGTACAAAAGTTTCATCCTCTAGCTCATGTACATACGACTAAGTAGGGCTATAATTGACTGTACTAAGTATAATCTTGAATTTTTTTTTTCCCCTTAACGTTCATTTCTCCCAAACTTCCTCTAAGCTAATAGCTAATGTGAATTCCAGAATGTGCTAGGAATAATCTCATGTTTGTATGAGCAGTATTCTTACACACTGATAGGTGAAAATATACAGATGTAGTAAGCCATGCAAATGCACAAAACTATTTTCTGTGTCTTTATGTGTGAAACAATTCAGATCCACCAAAAATGATCTGCTGTACTGAGTCTAAAGAAACTTAAAAACTGAATGTTAAAGAATTTAGCATTAAGATTCCTGAACTGCTTTCTGGAAAATGACCCATCTAAGCTTTTCATGCAATTACTTGAGGCCAATGTAAAGCAGGAATATTTTTTCCAAATGGAATGGATCAAAATAAAGGCAGAATGAGACAAATCAAACCCTTCATCTCTACAGTTTGACTAAGCAGTTTTTAAAAATTCTCAGATAAAGTGAACAGTTTTCAACCAGTTACATAAAGTTAGAAACTTAGACTTCATTAAACTAGGTGAGGAGCAGGAAGAAAAGGGATAAGGGGTTTACAGCTGTATTTTATTTATGCAGTACCACTCAAGCTTATCAACTTTACTTGTTAGGATGAACTACAAAGCGCTAATGCTGTTTAGCTGGATGAACACACCTACATGTCTATCATCAACTGTCTCAGGTAGATTAAGAATCTGAGTTCTGGAAGTATCTCTGCTTCTATTTATAACCCAAAGCCTGATTACATAAAAGCAAACACACTAATGTTGTGGACTTTACTTTAAATTAATGACAGCTTAGAAAGAAACTATTCTGTAGTATAACATTTAATAGCATATATCAGAGCAGAAGTAGAAGTAAGCTTTCAAGTGAGGAGACATAAGGATTACACCACATACACTCACTAATAATCTACATCTGCAGGATAACCTCATGGTGTCCCTGATCTACAAGCTAACACTTGCAATCTAGGCAAATAGACTTCAAGGCTGAACAATAATATGGTTATGACAACAGACAAAAATGAATTAATTTTTTAAATCATTATTTCATCCATCAGACAACATATTATTTCCTATGAGCAACTTTTCATGTGTTAAGTATTTTTTGCATTTCACCTTGCATCAGGCAAGCTCTCCATCTCAGCTTTTCTGTCTCTTCTTCCACCTGCCCACCTATACAAAATATTAGAGTCCTAGAAGCCTTTCCCTGCAACTTGGCACCCATAGGCACAAGCTGAAACTCCTCAGTGGTGCAATTCATGAGCCTCTGTGCCCTGCTCTGTGATTCTTCTCTTTTTGCTGCCAGCTATTGCCCTGAGAGGGATATAAGCTGCTGGCAGCATAAATGCAACTAGCCTTGCCAACTCCCACAGTTTTATTATGAATATTGCAATATGTGTTTTTAATTAAAGTTTGATATGATGCTACAATTCCTGACTTTGAATGTCCTAATTTTCCTTCATTCAAAACATCAGTTACTGCCTAGTTCTGTTAATGAAGCCAAATTTAAGGTGTTTTCCTCTTTTTCAGCTTCATGAATAGCAGTGAGGCTACACTTCATAGAGATGGCCACCAGCTCCCTCTGCTTTCAGATCCAGTGTGACCAGAATTAACTGTGTCTATCCACAGAAGGGCAACCATCCACCTCATCACAGGAAGCCTGATAAGAGGCAGATGATGTGAACAGCTGCAAGAGTCTTGAATTGTAGGATGAAAACTTCAAAGGCAGTTGAAAATGTAGAGTGGAGAGAAGGGCATAAAAGAACGTAGCACCAGAAGAGTCTGTATATGGCCACATTACAGAAATCAGGTACTGATGAAGGACTTAAAACTACCCTACTTCAGAGCTCCTCTCTTTTTCTGCCCCTCACTTTTGGCATGACCTTGTTGAAGCACTGTAAGTGCTGTACCTCTGTTACTGCCAGGCAAGGAGCTCTGGAACAATGTTATCTGTGAGCCACTCCTGGGACCCACTGATGAATCTGGCAAGCAGCTGCATGATCTGGAACAATCCCCTTGCCCTGAAGATCCTCCAGAGTTGCTCAGAGGCAGCAAAGGTCACCACACTTTTCCTGCTTCCAGAAAGGACTGGGGAAACAGGATGAGTGGATCAAAACCACCTTTAACCTTAATTTCTGTTTGAAATGTAAAGATTATTTGAAAAGAGAATGATTCCACTGCCCAGTAAAATAGGCTGGGTAAGGTCCAGAACATCTGCCACATCTAGTTTCTATAAATCTGTTACAGGGATTTTCTATTTCTTTCCTACAGTTCCTTCTATATCTGAAATTGGAATCTATAAAAACAGGTGTTGGGTCTTTTATATCTGGACATTTCAGAACACCATTAATTTGTTGTCATTTGATTTCCCATCCTACCTCCTTCATTGTGTTCAGAAATAAATCTGTCGTATTTTCCCTTTGCACTCTTTTTCCCACAGCTCGTGTTGCCCATGTCTTATGCTGTATCAAGGCATTCTCTTTCGTCCAAACAGAAGCTTCCCCAGTTGGCCCTGGATATTTTCGATATACGGCACAGGGGGTAATTTTCCTGGAGGTAAGTGATAAAACCACATTTCTATTTCCAGTACTAAGCATCCAGCACCAACACAAGGTTGAGAATGAGAGTCACAGGGCTGTCAAAGCACTGTTCAGTTGTGTTACTGTATACTCTTTCAACTGGAAAGTGTTGTGCCCTGGGACTGCAGTTGGACTCAAATTCCTCTAAATGTAACTGACAAATATTTACATTCTATCCACAATATCCAACATATATTATTCTTTACTGTTCATCTCCAGCAATGAAAATCTTCAGACCCCAGTCAGAGGGACCAAATTCAGATGGCAAAGGATTTCTTCCTAACTACTAATAAGGAGTGCTCAGTCACTGCAAAAAAAAAGTCTCCTGAAACCTGTCATAATATTTTTGGTATCTGGGGGTGGGATAGAAAGAAGGAAAGGGCTGTGGGCTATTTGTTTGCTAGGGGGAATTTTTTGAAGTGGGGAAAGAAGGGAAGGGTTCTCTTCCTCCAGAGGACACACTTGAAACTTCAGCCCAAGAATGGCAGCTGAGGAATCCCCTCAAGAGCATCTGCACACTGGGGGCTATATTAACCCAAATGCAGAGAGACAGCACCATGTCTGCAAACTCATTTAATTCCAATTAAATTCTTGAAATAAAGTTTGTGTTATACTTGACTGCTGCACATATGCTTTGGTCTTCATGGTTTTTTGAATGTTGATATGTCAGTGAAAAAAATAAGATGTGACTCACCATACGGAATTAACTGTTGAGCAAGGTCACTTAGTAAGCATATTAATAAGGTACAGCATTGGATAGGGAAAACAAGCCTCATCTCCACCATTGATATTCCTTTCTTTTATAAAACTTCTATCTATTCTTAGGTCACTTTGAAGAGAAACATTGATACAGTAAGGAAGAGATCCTTACTTGAATACCAAATATAAAACCTGTTTGAAATGGTTTTAGGAGAAACAATCATCCTTTTTCTATCACTATACCATACAATTAAAAAAGCTGGTGGTATTTGGGTCATTTTTGTGTAATGGCTGTCATAATTTGTCATTATTACTACTTTAACATCTGACAGATTCTTCCCATCCTATTTATCATATGTCCCTTACCACCATAACATCTAAACAGCTACTTTTTTTGTTACATCACCTGCCATACTACCTTTTCAATGTAGACAAGACTGGTGAGAGGTGAGAGGATGCCACAGATGTGGTGAGGCCTTGTCCTGCAAGGAGAGGCTGTGGCTTCACAGCTGGTTCAGCTGGGAGAAGGGCACCCAGCAACATCCCCAGTATCAGCAGCAGATGGATGAGATACAGCTGCACACTTCACTGTAATGCATGGCAGGAGGGCAAGGAGCAGCAGCACAGGCTGAAACATGGGAAGCTTGGGCTGGAGATAAGCAGAAGGCTTCTCATGAGCAAATCTCAGCAGTGAGACTGAGGCCCAGGGAGGCTGGGCCACCTCCAACCTTGGGGGGTTTCACACTCTGACTAAGTAAAGATATGAGCAGCCCAGTCTGAGCTCATGGCTGAGCCTGTGCTGGGCAGGGGCTGGGGCTGGAGAACTCCCTTCCTTCCAGCTTCCATTATTCTGTGATCTCTGTGGACTGTTTTCCCCATTGTAGTTGATGGAACAGAAGCACAGAGAAATGGGGTGACATCCTATGATTTAAGGTTACACTGAAGTCAATGGCCAAGCATGAAGTTTAATTCCAGTCTCCACTGCATCCACCTGCAGATTCCACTGAATCCAGGAGCATATGTTTCAAGACTCTAAGACTTTATTGTAGCTGGATTTGTGTTGAAGGCAGTGATGTTCAAAGTACTTGAAAGAAGAAACCACTTCTTCTCTTAGTCCTAGTCATTTATGTTGCCCATAAAAGTCAATTTTGTGGGAAAGAGTATGCAAAAGTATGACTAGTAACAACTGATTACTCAAGAGGCCAAAACGATGGATGTGAGGTGCACGTCTGTATTAGGCTGCGTTTGCTTCATATAGCATGACTGGAGCTGTTTGGAGGATGAAAGACTGCTACACACCGAATTTAAACCTTGGGTCAGGTTAGCACAATGTCCTGTAAGAAACAAAGGCTAGACCCTGTACTCCTGCATTATACATGTATTTTGGTTATGTAAGTCAACACTGAAGAGCAACAACCTGAAAAGCTACAGCATCATCTTTTACATGTGGCTCATTAGCTGGATTCAGTTTGATTGTAAATGGAACTGGATGTAACAGAGTACAGTTAAGAAACTCACAAGATAAAACGCATGATATTTTAAGTTTAAATCAAAATGTAGGAGTTCAAAATAACAGGGCAAGGTTGAAGTGAGGGAAAGACACAGTAAAAGGAGACTTTGGAACTGTGGCAGACCAGTTTGATGTAAATAGAGAAGATACACATCAGAGGATCTGACCCGAGGACCACTTGAGAGTGAGCATGACCATAGTGAGAAATCTCATAATCCCTTCCTGTGACCTTAGAACAAGCAGATATTAAACAGCAACTTGGCAAAAATGTCGGGTAGGGGAAGTCTTGTGGCTTGACTGAGACTTCTAAGAACTAAAAGAGTGATGAGCTACCACTTACTTGATGCCAACGTGAAAAGTGGATATAAAATAATATATAGGTTTGTTCCATTTTCCTTTAATGCTGAATCATAGGCTTCCCAAAACTTGTGTTAACATCTGGGATGCACATACAAAGTTCAGAAAAATAATGATTGGATGCCTCCACACCTAGTGGGTTTTTGGAGCTCAAAGAATACAATAAGATTATTTTTCTATGGAATCTTATAATTAGTGGCTCACCATAACAGCTAATTTCATTTTTTGTTGACACTTTCATTTTTTCAAAGCTTGTTATTTTGTTCCAGCCAGCCATCAGCCTTACTGAAAAGACAACACTGGCATATTCTACTCAGAAAGTAGCTTATGTTTTAAGTTTGTCCAAGGTTCCCACAGAACATTTTTTTGTTGTTCAGATTTTTTCCATAGTTATATGTAAGTCAATACCAACCTATGCTCAAGCCCTGTGGCTCCCTTAGAGCAGGTGAACAAAACATTTCAGAAGTCCCTCATTTCTGACACACCAGCTAGCATCATGTGCACTAATACTAGAGACAATATGCTTAGTCTATTAATAAATGGCTGCATGGCTAATACTATCACCAGAATCTGAGGTTTTCTGATAAAGGCATGATGTATATGGCACCAGGCCTGATAGCATCAGATAGGATTCATTGTTCTCAAAGGGGGGAAGAGGGTCTTTGCTCAGGATCTGGTGTGGCTTACTGACAGAGATTTAAACTAGACTTGAAGGGGAAGGTGATAGTATCAGGCTTGCCTCTGACAAGACATGGGATGAGACACTAAGGTTACAGGGATGGGGTGTTAGTGGAGGCCCTTAGCCTGTTGCTCTGAGATGTGCTGCATGCATAAAGTCTTACAGAGATAAGCCAGGAGCTCATAAGGTGAAAAGAATCCATGGGGTCATACCAGTAAAATACCTAGAAATGGTTAGGGGTGTGTCTATAAGAAGGTGATACAATTGACAGGCCAGATGAAGGGCCCAATACAGCATGAGAGAAAAACAGGAGTAGATGGAAGGCACTGTGCTGCTAGAAATCTGCAACCTGGTTGTCATTATTGAAACTTGGTGGGATGGATCCCATGACCAGAGTGCAGCTATCAGTGGCTACAGGTTGTTCAGAAAGGACAGGTGAGGAAGGATGGGTAGAGCTGTTGCTTTGTGGTTGGTGTTTAGCACAGATCACTCATTCAAGGAGAGCCTATGGACAAAGTCTTTTTACTCCAACTACAGGAGGCTTCATGCTCACAGGGTCTCATCCTGCTGGGGGACTTTAACCAGACTGACATCTGCTGTAAAAGTAGCACAGTGAGCTGTAGGCAACCCAGGAGACTCCTAGAATGCATATGGGATAACTTCTTAAGCAAGGCAATAGATAGCCTTACAGTAGTGATGCAATACTGGACCTGATAGTCATCAGTGCAAATGAGCTAACTGACAACGTCAAGATTGGACACCTGAACTGCAGTGTTCATGCACTGGAGTTTACAGTCCTGAGGGATGGGTCGGGTAAAGAATAAAGTCAGGATTCTGAACTTTAGGAAAGCAAACTTCCAGCAGTTCAAGCAGTTAGTCAATAGGACCCCTGGGAAACTGTCTTCAAGAACAAGGGAGCAGAACAGAGCTGGCAGATCTTTAAGGACACTTTCCAGAGAGCACAACAGCTCTCAATCCCCACATATATGAAATCAGGCAAGGAAAACAGGAGACCAACATGTCTGAGTCAAGACATGCTGGTCAAACTAAAGGGCAAGAAAGAACTGCACAAAGGCAGCAGCAGGTAGCCTGAGAAGAGTGAAGGGACAATGCCCAGTTGTGTAGGGATGGGGTCAGGAAGGCCAAGACATGTGTCCTATTAGCTAGAACAGTGTTAAGTTTTCACAAGAAGCTTGGAAGGAAGACAGCCAGGATAGCTAACTGAACCAGCCAACAGGGTATTCAGTACTATACCGATGCCATGTATCGAGACCTGGACAGCCTGAAGATTTGAGTGAAGAGGAACCTAATGAAGTTCAATAAGGGCAAGTGTAGAGTCCTGCACACAGGGAAGAATAACACCATGCAGTGAGAGAGGTTAGGGGTTGACCTGCTGAAAAACAACTCTACAGACAAGGACCTTGGAATCTTGGTGGACAATAAGTTAACCATGAGCCATCCATGTGTTCTTGTGGCCAAGAAGGCAAACAGTGTCCCAGGGTACCTTAAGAGGAGTCTGTCCATCAAGTCAAGAGAAGTTCTTCTCCCCCTCTACTCTGCCCTATTGAGACTACATCTGGAGTATTGTATCCAGTTCTGGCCTGCCCATTTCAAGAGAGACAGGGAACTACTGGCAAGAATCCAGCAGAGAGCTATGAGGATGATTAAAGGACTGGAACATCTTTATTTCAAGGAAAGGCTGGAGAGAGAACTGGGGCTGTTTAGCCTGGAGCAGAGAAAGCTAAGAGGGATGTTAGCAATGTTTATATCTGAAGGGTGGGTTTGAAGAGGATGGAGCCAGTCTCTTCTCAGTTGGTGCCTACTGAAAGGACAAGGGTCAACTGTCACACACTGGAACACAGGAAGTTCTACCTCAACATGAGGAAAAAACTCTTCCCTGTGTGGGTGACAGAGCACCAGAACAGGCTGCACAGAAAGGTTGTGGAGTCTCTTCTCTAGAGACTTTCAAAACCCTGCTAGGCATGTTCCCGTGCAACCTTCACTAGGTGATCCTGCTTTGGCAGAAGGGTTGGACTCATTGATCTCCAGAGATCCCTTCCAACCCTTACCATTCTGACCCTCTATTCCACTATGGTAAGACCTCACCTGCAGTAGTGTCCAGCTCTGGAGTCCTCAGCACAAGACGCATATGAACCTGTTGGAGCAGGTCCAGAGGAGGGCCACAAAAAATGATCAGAGGGCTGGAACACCTCTCCTATGAAGAAACGCTCAGAGAGTTGGTGTTGTTCAGCTTGGAGAAGAGAAGGCTCCAGGGAAACCTTATTGAACCCTTTCAATACTTAAAGGGGGCCTATAAGAAAGATATCCACAGACCTTTTAGCAGGGTCTGTTGGTATAGAACAAGGGATAATAGTTTTAAATTAAAAGAGGACAGATTCATATTAGGGAGAAGGAAGAAATTTTTTATGATGAGGGTGCTGAGACACTGGAACAGGTTGCCAGAGAGGTGGTAGATGCCCCTTCCCTGGAAACATTCAAGGACAGGTTGGATGGGGCTCTGAGCAACCTGATCTGGTTGAAGATATCCCTGCTTACTGCAGGCATTTGGATTAAGTTACCTTTAAAGATCCCTTCCAATCCAAAACATTTTATGAGTCTATACAAACAATTAGGACATAAATAAATTTTGACACCAAAAAGTAGTGTCATTACATGATAGACTTTTACTGAAGATTGTGTAACTGTACTTATTTTTGAATTAAAACATACCTGTGTCAACCAAGTAGTTTAATTCTCAAGTGTTGATTTCAAACTTTGCGCTCAGTCTGAATTAGATTTTAGGGAATAGTACAGCAAATGTCAGTCTTTCCAACTGTACTCTTGAGGAGAAGCAGATAAAAAAAGGCTGCAAATAGAAAATAATTGGTCAGCTCTTCTCCCAAGACCCTCCCTGTGGCATTCTGAAAGCATTGTTAATCTCACATCCAGTGACGTCGTGGAACAGCAGATTACAACCAAGATGGTGGCATTTTGGTGCTTTCATCCTCCATTTGGCTGTGAGCCACTGGCCTTAGGAAAGGAGATAAGATTTTACATTTCTTATCAGCCACCATATGGCTTTTAAAACCAGAGGATGTCTGCTAGGATTTAAGTTAAGGAACAAAAGTGCTTTTATGTACTACTGGTATGTACAGTCAGAGATGTAATTCTGGTTATTCAAGACAGTGCAAGAGAATAGTTCCCACTGTATTTTTACAACTTAATCTAGAAATTATATAACAGCATTTATGACTCATTTTCCATAAAGACTGTAACTTTAGACAGAAATGAATTAGCTGCAGTATGTACCAACTTTTGGAACTGTGTGGACTTCAGAATCAAATAGAACTGTAGTCCTGTTCAGTGGATGTTGATACAGAATTTTATAACTGGAGAATGCTTTTAAAAAGAAATAAAGGCAATAATGCATTGAAGTTCCCTGTCACATAAAGAAAATTTGATTTCCCACTGTCACTCTAAAGTTGTGATGCCTGATTTGGGAAGACAGAGCTGCAAATCTATCAGTAACGTTATACATCTAAAAACATCTATTTCTATAGAAATCATAATTGCTACTATTACATGTCTGAGAAATTCAGACAGAACCAAATCGTAACAACAGTCACCACCACACTGAGAGAAAAGAGTAACTGAAAGAATAACAGAAATGTTTTTTCTGGAGCTGGTCCCTATATATAGAATTGGCAAAATTTGTTAAGACCATATGTTAGTCATCTTGAAGGAGGCATGGTTTAGCTGTATGAATTCTGGAGTTTTCCCAGCAAATGCTTGAGGTTTGCTGTCTCTCAGGTTTGTTCTATTGCTCATGTGATTGTAGACTGGGTGCAGGAAAAGCAGAAGAACCGATAGGAGATGTTATAGTTGCTCCCAGTCAGGGTCACTATCAGGTTCTGTTATAAAACCTGCTGTTATGTGTTTTATTACAGTGACTAACAAAATTAGCTTCATGGGTAAGTTGGCAGGTGTACTCTGAAACATAAGCATGATTTTTCTGCAGAGACTGAAGAAAAACTGACCAACATTTTTTTTATGTACATGTTATTACTGTCCATTTTTCAATAGTCTCTTACTTCTTTACGTGTCTCTAATAAAATATGATTGTGAAACTATTCATCCAAGTGTTATTTATCTTTTAACTGCCTTTTAAATATATTGATAAATCTAATTTTAAGAAGAAGATGCACTTAAACAATTTACTGCATTGCTGAAATCAAAGAAGTCAGTAGTTATCTCAGAAAATCTACAAGCCTTTCTGTTTATTATTCAAGGATATGAGATGTTTTTCTTCAATATAACTGGTGAGGTAGTTTTTTAGAGGTTTGGTTTAGGTCACAACACTGGAATCCTAAAATTCTAGGACAAAAATAAAAGGAGGACTTTGTCTGGACTCATATATATGCTCTGTATTTGCAACCTTTCATTACACCAGGAAACACCCAAAATGGTTCCCAGTGAAGTGGGCTTAAATTAAGTAAACCAGCATGTTTTGTTCACCTGATTTTATTATGAAATGTTTTTCTTAAAAAAATTATGCAAGTTATATTCTAATCATGTCATTCATTCTCTATAAACACTCTAGTATTGAAATGGTTAGTGGCTAGAACTATTGTGCTGCAAATTTATGCATAGATACTGTGATAATGTCTTAGTACTAAGCAACACCCCAGGAATTACTGCTCCATAATTTGTAACTTGTTGTTGAATTAACTTCCACGCTCTGGTAATAATTTTTTGCATTTGTAAATATTATCCCCGTAGAGGCTGAGTAAGATAGCAAAATAATGCCATCATTAAATTTATAGTGAAATCCAAATGTAAGTGTATTTGAGGAAGCCTCACTTATGTATTTTACATTTATATTATTAATTTTAACATATTTATTTGTTTACCACATTCTTCTAGGAAAAAAAAAAATAGATACATGTAATTCGGCTGCACTAGTGATATCAAATCAGCTAAATTTTTGGAAAGTGATTAAGTACGTAATCTCAGAATTTTATAATTGTGCTAAAGAAAGCTTCCCACTCTCAGCTACTTGTACCTGCTTAATTTAACTGTCTGAGATTGCAAAGACAAAGTCCAGAGATATTCCATTTCAACATCTTATGGAAGGGTTCATAGCTTCGCTTCAGATTTATTTCTCTACTTTATTTGCATGACTTATCTACTTCTCCTGACAATAAGATTTCGTTTTTCTATATATTGTGTGCATACAACTTCCTTGAGAAAACTTATGCATCTTCAAATTAAGTGCAGTGAAAGTGAGAACAAATCCTACCCCCCTTATCAGCAATGTCCAGTAAGCTGATAACATGTTTGTTGTTCCTAATGTACTTCCAAGCATCTGTATTCAAATAAAGACTAGCAGAACATAATTCTACCTTGGCTAAAGCCTTGATTCTTCATACTACTTCATGATCCCATCATGATGAAGATGACAAAGAATGGGAGAAATCTCTCAATATAAAGATTTTCCTCTGTAGGTTCTTGTTGACAGCTGCCTGTATCCAAGGATGTACAGCAAGATATCTAATAGATAAATGCACAATGCAAAAGGTAAGTACCATCCCAATGTGCAATATACAACATGGGAGCCAATAATAAAAATTCCTTTGTTCAAGTATGATGCCTGAACAACTAAACGTGACATAGTCAATTTGTGACATGCTTAAATCACTTCCTGCTATTAGACACAGCTAATCGTTAGCAATTTCATCCACACCTTAAATCCCTGGCTATCTTATTGTAGCCATGGCTACAGTAAAGTTAAAAAAAAATTAAGTGAAAAGATTACTACTTTTTTTGGTAATTTCTTAGTTAATTTTTTTTTGTTTTGTTTTTGTGTAGTTCAGATGAGGATGGAAAAATTACTTTAGTTCACAAATTTCTCAGGTGGTTATATGGTCCTGAAGACAGATACAAAGTATGTACATGATGCCTTTTAGAGTTTTTACATGATATTGTGAAGGATGTAAAGGTTTTCTTTTCACTCTTACTGTTTCCTTTTTGGAAGTGAGGCACTACTGAAACTACTGGCAAGATTATTTAGGCTGTGTCACGCATCTAGACAAACACACATACACAAGTGTAGTATCTACAGTGTACAGTCATGGAAGGATTGTATTTTTACAGACACATGCAGGAACAGAGTTCAGAACCCTTGACAAACTAATATAATGCAAAGTCTACTATAATATATTTTTGTCACCTAAGAAGTAAAAAAAAAAAACCCTTATAAACCTTTAAGAAAATAAAAGAGTAGCTTTTATGCCATCTTCTTTCCATATTAAAGTTTGAACACAACTTCCACTTCTTAAAAGATCTGTTTGAAGTCCTATAGGTGTGACTGATAGAGGATGAGACTTGTAGCGGGAAATGCAGGGGAATCTATACAGAGCTAGCAGGTGATATCAGCTGCTATCAAGGAACAACTATTGCACTGCTATGGAAAACTTCACAAATTAAGAATATGCAGCTCAGACACCAGTAAAGTTTTCCAACTGCACATTCTTACCTTCTGCAGTGTACAGTGGACATAGTGGACACAGGCTAGCTGCACGTAGAGCTTCACATAAGGACTTAAATGTAATCTGCACTATGATCTTCATTTTCAATTCAGTGCAATCGTTGTGCTAAAATGTCCTCTTTGGTATTTAACAGAAAGAATGTCAATACCCAATGTCATCAAAGACATTTTAAAAATTAAGTAAAAAATTAAAACATGAATCATAGACCCAGTGTTATTTTCTCTAAAAGTAAACCAACATTATTATGCAAGAATCAAATCTAACTCCTGATAACATCCAGGAATATTTTTATATGTACATACATGCAAATTCACTTCCAATTCACTTAAGTATCACATAGACTACAATTGGCCAGGTTCTGGTATCCTTACCTGAAGAAAATTAATTTCACTGGGAGCTGTTCTAGAAGAGCTACAAACCACCATTGCCTATGAATAATCTGTGTGAACGCTAGTGTTTCAATACTCTTGTGGTTTGTGGGCATGAGTATTGACTGCACTCTTCCAAAAGTATTCCACTGACTTTTATGCAGACATCTCATCAAAAATTTTTTGCTCTTCAGTCAAAAAAGTATTGTCATTAAACACATGGCTGTAGGTACCTATAGTTATTTGGCTCCAATTCTTTGCCCAATCTCCAAAGTATCAACTATTTTCTTAGAGATGCCTTCATTAAATTTGATTACAAACATAATCTCTATCTTATATTTGAGATAAAAGTATCTGATAATTCCTGTCAATTAAGAATTCTTTATTATTAAACCAAAAAATTAATGAATATCCAGTTTATTATAACTCCCCTGGAGTGTAAATTACTATTGTAAATACAACAGATTTTTATCAATATTGAAGACTTAACATATTTTTCTTATTCCTAGGAAGACACTAAGAAAGATGAGTCACTATGTTACTACAGACTTGAGTTTTTGTAGTGTCTGTCTGAAATACAGAAAGATGCAGCAAGCTTTTCCCATTGTTTCTACTACAACTTTGTGTCCACGTGCCTGTGCTCTTTGCAAATTGCTCCCATATCCATATGTTTAGGCATCACCAGAGTCACTTCTATTTTCCTACATCAAAGTGCAGAGTTCAACCAGCAGCAAACAACTGCCACTAGAGGTAGAGTAGCTGGTCTGTGTTACAAATGATTGCCAATTGGACAGCTGAATTATGCTGCTTATCTGTGGTAACATTCAGAGTTGCCTTGGCTTTGTTCCAGTTCTTCTTGTATTTCTTCAGACTGTCTCCTGTTACAAAGATTGCAGATGAACTGCAAGGAATCCCTTTAAACAGGATGCAAATTGGTGCAGTAGTGGTTTGGAGCTATTTTCAAAGTTAAACAGGTGCATATACACTTTTTCTAGGAAAAGTCCAGTGTGGTAAGTAACTTTTCAAGTTCACTGGAGAACAATGCAATTCTACATGGAAATAAAGCCACTGAGAAAGTTAAAGCACAAAGTGTATCATTTGAACATTGCTGTGATTGCCACCACACTGTTAACTTTGCTACCCAGAGATGACAGTCGTTAATCATGACAGTCAGTATCTACCACACTTCACTTGTTTTTTAATATATGGAACTAATTTAGACAGTATTTATGAGGTAACATTCACCAGACTGTGCTGATGCTCCTGTACTATTTATTCTTCAGTATTTATTCAAAACTGCTTACTGCTTTGTCTCTTATAAGACCAACGAAGTCTCCATTTCTACAATGCCACAAACAAGAGATTTTGTACTGGAGATTGGAAGTGGAGTTTGAATCTGATTTTAAATCCTTTCTCATTTCTCAGATTCTATATTTTATATTTTTAGTAACAGCCACATATTACAAGAAATTCTGTTAGCAAATTGGAAGGGTATTACAGTTTTAAGGGCTCTGTTTTCCTTAATGTTAATGAGATTTGTACACATTCATCAGCAGGAAAGTGTACCCCTGTAGCTGTGAATATCTCAGGAATGAACCTCCTGTGATAGCAGTTCATATTTGAAATACTTTTGTTATCACCTGGAAGTCCGTTGAAAACTTCCAAAACAGAAATCTTTTTCCAGTATATTTCACTCGTTACAAAAGCAGCTCCATCTAAAGCTAATGTAGCAGATTTTTAAATAGTTATTATATTTGCATGGTCCTATTAACACACAATGATTTGGAGTGTAAGTTTTTCCTCTCTGTTTGGGTTTTTTTTGTTGGTGTAAAGAAAAAAGCACCAGCATAGAGTCTGCATATTTTCTGTGGATACAGAATTAAAAGTGTCTGGACTCAGTCACCCACATCACCAGAACTGAATCAGTAACAGTACAGTATTCAGCTCTCATATTGCACCATTCAGCTCTTATATTGCACCCTCACTTGACATTAATTACATTCTTAATAGGGATATGTGTGTGATAGAAATATGTCTTTAAACCACATACAGTATTTGTTGAAAGTGTGGTTATGGATAGAATAATAACTATTTAAAGTGACATCTTCTAATTCAACAGATCTTTGCCTAGAAAGCATTCTGACCTCATAGTTATTTATTTTCTTGACACCATAAAGCTATAATACTTTTCCTTTTTTTGCACCTCTATTAGATCTGCCAGGTCATCTATGAGAGAGTGAACCATACTCTAGCTAAGACGCCACTGATAAAATGCTTATACTTTAGCCCCAGCTGCAGACTCTTTAGCATCTAGGCTGTAGGAGTACACTAGAAAAGACAAAGGTTGTCTTTCAGGGTCCTGGATGACTTTCCAAAGCAAGAACAGTGGTGGAAAATGCAGGATTTAGGATTTCTTGTGATTTCTTACACTTTTTTTTTTAACATATTTAATCTTAGACTTGCTAGGACATTTTCTTGCATTAGAAATACATATATACATGTAGTACATAGCCATTTTCAGCATTCCTGATATTATGTCTTCCATGTGAAGACACAGAACATGGAATGCAAGACTCAGCAAGTCAGAACGGATATAAGGCAGGCACTTTGCTCTTCTACTGACTCACCTTTGGTTTATAGATATTCAAATGATTAAAATAATTAGACATCCATGTAACTCTTGACCCTATATATATTTCTGCTTCCCTGTGAGTAAAAGGGGTCATGAAACTTTTGCTTATGAATTTACAAATGCATATGACAGGCAAGCTTATACTTCATCCCACTTCAGAACTGTTAGGACTTTAAAACATTATGCAAGATGGCAAATGTTGCAAGAAGCAAACAAAACTCCGGAAGAATAATCAAATTTACACGTAACTAATGTATATACTGATTTTCTGAATGGAATTGGACTGGTTTTTAACAAAATCTCTATGCCACTTTAAATTATTAAAACATACACTCTTACTAACCAGATCTTAAAGAAAGTTTTGTTTCATCTTACTACCACATCTCCACCTTCAGAAATATCAAGAATATCAAGGTGGGTAGGAGACTCAACATAGATCTGCAATTCAATAGGCGGCATATTAAATATCACTTAATAAAATGAGTATACAGAAATTCTGGATTAAGGTAGATCTTTTTTAAGGTTGCAAACCTTATAAAAAACTACAGGAGAGGTCTTCTGAGGGTTCACAGCTTGGTATAAAGTTTTGCTGCATGTTATTTTCTTCTATTTGATTTGGAAGTCCCCCAAAAAAAGATTACTTATAAAGAGTTAATGGTGCATTCGAAGCTTTAAATGCTTTAAATCTGAAATTGTCTCAGTTTCATCAGAGTGACATTCTCATTGCACTTTTTATTTTACTTATGACATGTTACCTATGCATACATGCAGCATACATGGAGCCAAATGTGTCCTTGGTCCAAGTCTGCTGGTACATTTCTTTGACATTACACTACCAAAGAATTCAGCCTTCAGTTAGAGTCGTGTCTGGAATGTCCTTTAACATTAATGGGAAAAAAATCCTGCCTACAGAATCAGCCCAGAAAATGAAATTCGTAAGAATATTTTGCGGATCATTAAAGAAAACAAGCATCTCTATTCCTTTTCTCTAAGATAAAAGTAACAGCATCTGTACATCTTCTTTCCTTAAATTTTAAAAGAGCCTGTACTTGCAAAAAGAGTGGAAAAAGAATCTCCCTGTAAAATCTCTCTGCAAAAATTATAAATGTTTTCTGAAATAAACCTAGATAGTTTTGTACAGCTTTAGTTTTGCACAGCTTTAGCTCTCTCATGGATGCTGTACTCAGATTTCAAACTCTGTTGCAAATATACTTTCCACACACCACATGTGCCTCACTATAAAACAAAGTCATCAGCTTCCAGCTCAGGGCTGTCTCAACAGAAAATTCTCTGTATATGTGATGAAGTTTCTACCATGCTACTGTGCCTTTTAGAAACTGTTGTTGGGAATCATGCTGTCAGAAAAACAAAAGACTTAATAAGCTCTTGATTTGTGAATTTCTAAATGGCAAAATCATTTTATAAAAGAAATAAAATAGTTAAAGAGATGCCATGAACCTCCTTAATACTGTATAACAGTAACAAAGATACTGCCATAAGAGCCTCACTGGGGGAATTTTAAGAAGGAGTTCTAGCAATGTAACGTGATTTGGCAAGAGCTCGATATGAATGTGGTTGTGAGGTCGCAAAAAAAGCAACATATGCTTTTACTAAGCTGCAGTATTCCTCCCTTTCACAGCTCAAGCTTTTAAACTATTACTTTATATATTCTAAAATTATATAGTTCTATGCCAAACCAGAGTTATTAGTTCTTGATAAGACTATCATATTATAAAATTACAGCTCATTCAGAGGAAAAGAGAAAAAGAGGGTATTTAATTCTGACCTCCTGGTTAAAAAAAAAAAAAAAAAAAAAAAGGAAGAAAAAAAATAGAAAGAAAATGGAGAGAAGGAAGGGGAGAGAATGACGAGAATGAGGGCGATGTCTGCTTATGATTATAAGATGAACTTTGAACTTTTTCTATTTCTGCAGCCAGGGATATCTGATTTTCTAAATACCTTACTAGAGTGAAAATTTGAAGTATGGACTGAACACACAAAACCTTTACTTAGATGGTTATGGGAAATTACACATTAAAATGGAAAACAAATATTCTTACAGACAAAATTGGAGATTGAAACATGTCTAAAAGCAAAACTACCAATCTGGAATTTTGAAACAAAGTACATTGTTTAATTTCTTTTTCTTCCTACTCGATGAGTAAGATGACAGTGCTGCCTAGGAAAGTACAGACATGCCCTTAAATTTTTCTCCGTAATTTTACTTCCTGCTTTCTTTGTCATATGAAGGCTGACAAAGTCTCTGTTTCAAATCAAATTTAACAATCTTAATAATACCACCCTTATTTTTCTTTTATTATTATTACCACCCCAAAAGCATGCCAGGACAGAAAAGACATTTCTAGCATATCGGCTCCCACTGTTACTGAAAGACCAAGAGATCATGAATGCTACTTCCCTTCTCCTGTGGATTGCTTGCAGAGGGAAGACATGCAAGACTTAAGAAGAAAGACTAGGGGTTTACCAGGATGATTACCTTATTTTTGAATGAAGTTTCAGAAATCGATGTCACTGGGCTTATTCTGCTGTGCAGAACAAGAGCCCTGGTGTAAGGACAAGGCCCTGGACAGACACAGATGTGCTCTGCCCTTTCTGTAGTACAAGGCAGGAACCTGCAGACAAGCAGTGTTTTGCAACGAAGCCTATCCTGGTTTTGGAGAGAAGATTGCTTCCCACACTTCCTTTTGTCCCAGGTCCACTTGCAGACCTTCTCCAAGGGCCACTTTAGCCTCTTACTCAGGAGCACATCTACAAACTGCAGGCACACTACCTTTTCAGCAAGTGAAAAGAAGCTAGGGAAAGGAGGAGGAGGGAGTCTTTTTCAAGGAAGTGTTAGCACATCCTGGCAACCTGTAGCTAGCAGTGTTCCCCAGGAGTCAGTACTGCATCCAGTCTTATTCAACATCTTCATCAATGACATGGATGAAGGGATAGAGCATAACCTCAGCAAGTTTGCTAACGATACGGAACTAGGAGGATTGGCTGATACACTGGAGACCTGTGCTGCCATCCAGTGAGATCTGGACAGACTGAAGAGCTGGGCAAAGGACAAACTAATGAAGTTCAACAAGGGCAAGTGTAGAGTCCTGCACCTTGGGAGGAATAACACCATGCATCAGTACAGATTAGGGGTTAACCTGATAGAAAGCAGCCCCATGGAGAAGGACCTTGGTGTCCTGGTGGACAGTAGGTTACCCATGGAACTGAAACATGCCCTTGTGGCCAAGAGGGCCAATGGTATCCTGGGGTACATGAAAGGAGAGTGTGGCCAGTAGGTCAGGGGAAGTTCTCCTGTCCCTCTACTCTGCTCTAGAGAGAGCGCATTTGGAGTATCATGTCCAGTTCTTGTCTCCCTTCAAGAGGGACAAGGAAATACTACAGCAAGTCCAATGGAGAAATATGAAGAGGATGAAGGGACTGGAACATCTCTTTTATGAGGAACGGCTGAGAGAGCTGGGGCTGTTTAGTCTGGTGAAGACTGAGAGGGAATCTTATTAATGTTTACAAATATCTGAAGGGTGGGTGTCAAGTATAAGGGGCCAGTCTATTTTCAATGGTGGCCTGTGATAGGACGAGAGATAATGGTCACAAACTGGAGCACAGGAATTTCCACCTCAAGATAAGGAAAAATTTCTTTACCGTGAGGGTTATGGAGCCTTGGAACAGAGTGTCCAGAGAGGTGGTGGAGTCTCCTTCTCTAGAGACTTTCAAATCCCACCTGGATATTTTCCTGTGTAGCCTGCCCTGGGTGATCCTGATTTGGCAGGGGGAATTGGACTCAATGATCTCCAGAGGTCCCTTCCAACCTCTACCATTCTATGATTCTATGAGGCTGATATGAAAACGGACATCCTTTAACACCAACTGACAATAAGAAAAACAACAGAAAAAAGAACCACACAAACAAAAGAGAAGAAAAACATCCAGAACAAGCCCTGCTGGTTCCACTGCAGGTTTTTCAGACTGCAACAGAACATAAAGACATTCAATAGGAACTTGTTGCACATTAGGTACAAGACCAGCAAGAGATGGCACACTGTTGAAAGTGTTGGGAAAGCGTGTCCCCAGCAGAGTAAACAACCAATGTTCATGACTTTACACTGGCAGGATACAACTAGCTTTTATCAGTTTTTATGGCACGTAGACTAGTCTTCAAATATTGATCAACACAGTGGGAACACAAATGGTTTTTTTTCATGGTTTGTGTTTCAATTTTCCAGTTTTGGCAAGGAGAATTTGTCAAAAAATACCCCCATATCTTTTCTTTTTTCTGTATAAATTGTCCACTACCTTTTCCAGTGCACTCCCAGCCCTCACCTTGGTTATGACATGAAAGCATTACCGTGAAACCACAGCATATCTGAACCTCAAAGGACAAGTGCAAGGTCCTGCACCTAGCTCAGGGCAATCATCAGTATCACAGGATGCTTGGAGTTGAATGGATTTGGAACAGCCCTGAGGAGAAGGACTTGGGGATACTGGTAGATGAAAAATTAGATATGATCTGGCAACGTGCACTTGCAGCCCAGAAAACCAATCATGTCTTTGGCCACATAAAAACCGGCATGGCCAGCGGGTTAAGGCAGGTGATTTTCATACTCTGTTCCACTCTTGTGAGACCCCACCTGGAGTACTCTGTCCAACTCTGGAGTACCTACCACAAGAAAGACATAGACCTGTTAGAATGAGTCCAGAGAAGGGCCACAAAAATGATCAGAAGGATGGAACATCTCTCCAAGAGGAAAATTTAAGGGAGTTGAGGTTGTTCAGCCTGGAGAAGAGAATGTTTCAAGGGACCTTGCTGCAACCTTTCAATATATATAAGGGGCTTCTAAGAAAGGTGGGAGAGAAGATTTTTACCAGGGTCTGTAATGACAGGACAAGAGGCAAGGGTTTTAAACCGAAAAAAGATAGATTGACATTAGATATAAGGAAGAAGTTCTTTCCAACGAGGGTAATGAGAGAGTGGAATAGGTTACCCAGAGAAGCTGTGGATGCCACATCATTGGAAGTGTTCGAGGCCAAGTTGGATGAGGCTTTGAGCAACCTGGTCCAGTGGAAGGTGTCATAGCAGGGGGATCATACTAGCTGACCTTTAAAGGTCCCTTCCAACACAAGCTATTCTATAATTTTGTGATTCCAAATACCAGGGAAAAAAAAGTGATAATTTAAAAAGTGATAATTAAAAGTATTAAAAAAAAAAAAAGTGATAATTAAAAGTATTAAAGTCAAAGTCTTTACAAGATAACTTTTTAAGCATATTGAGAACAAGATGCCCTACTGGAATAAAGATGTTCATAAAAGCCACGAAGTGCAGTTTAATTTGTCTTTTGACTAAGAAACATGAATGAATGATGTATGTGAGTCTGTATTTTTATGACTAGGAATGCTGGAATCTTTATAGAATTTCAGTTTCCTATCAGAACCATCCCAAAATCTCAGAAATTTCAAACCCTCCACTAGACTCAGCCTGATCTATTTCTCGTAAGAAGTAAAATTTAAGCATTCCATGATCCCAGAAAGTCCATATCTGATTTCAAAGCTGGCAGCTTGCATTCTTTGTCATTTATGATGCTAGTACATATCCTATGGTCCCCAGGAATAATTATCACTTAACGCCAAAATTGAGATGGATACCAACAAACTCGCAATAATTTCCAGATAACAAACAATCCACTAGTTAAATGTCAGAAATTACTAGAAATCTGTAGGAGTAAAAAGGCACAATTCTTAACTAACCTTTAGGGCATGATACAGTCAAATTTGTGTTGTGTCTCATGCGTCAGTAAATCAATGTCTTTCATGGCACCCTGGAGGTCAAAAGAGACAAATGATATCTTATTTAAGTTCTAGTATTCAAAAATGTATCCTAAAAACTTTTATTTTTGTGTTTCTGAGCTATTATTACTAACTCTGCCTCTAGATATAGCAGGTGTTATTATATAACAAACGACAAAGTATAGCTAATCTGCAGTTCACTCCTCTTTAATAACCAAATGAAGGGAAGATAGTGCTGATGAATTTGTAAACACCTTTTCTTTCTTCAGATCTAACCATATCCTGTTTGTGGTTCTGGGATATCAAAAGATAGGCAGAATAAGTCAAATACAACTAAAGACAGGAATTTTCTCTGTAGTTTCCTCAATACCTACAACTGTATGTAAAAAAAAAAATATACAACGATGGCAGACAAGCCTCTTCAATCTGCTTCATTACTGAAGCTGTTTGAAAGAAGATCTTCTCTGTGAAAAATATAGCTCTTGAGACACTCTCAAACTCATTAATTGAGTATGATGGCTGGCACAATAAGCACTACATTTGTGCATTGAAACAACATTATTAAAAAGACTTTTGTATATTTTTTTTTCTCTGTTACTTTCAATGTGCTTTAAAAATGTTTCTTGATACTAATTTTCCTTTCCTTTTACTTCTTATTAAAAACTCCACATGGAAAATAGTCAAGCCCTATTTATATTTGCTTACTTCATTATCAGTCAAGAACAATATTGGAATTTAATGTTAACTACCTGGTCAGAGCCTAGAACTGATAATATTATGAACAAAGAGCTAGCTGTAGTTTTAACAGGACTGCTGTGTGACCTTGGGCAAACTGTAATCCCAGCTAAATTACTTTCTCCATCTATAACATGGATTAATGCTATCTGTACTGCATTACAGTACTGTGAAGCTTGATTCAATTATCCTGTAAAGTATTTCACAGTTTTCAGTCAAAAATTCTGGAGGAACATTACAAATAACTACTTCTGAGAAGGCCGATGAAAAACTCATAACAGCACAAAATGGTCTCACTGACACTTAGTGATTTTAAAAAAAAATTATTTTCTATTATTTTTTGAAAGATATTTAGAAGATATTTTCACCTACATTTCTCAAATATTCTGCCATTAGTCTACTGGGTTTTCAAGTTTATTTTTCTAGAGAATATTAGCAGCATTTATTCCAAAGGTTTTGAAATTAAATTAAAAGGGTGTGACTTCCTTATCAACCTGGAATAATTTAAACAATTTTCTGTAGGGTATTTTTATTACTCTTTCTTAATTACTAAGACTACTTGCTAATTTAATCTACTTTTCACATTTTTGCTTCTGGCAGATCTTTTATGATACAAAAGAGTAGTTTTACTGGGGTTTGGTTTTTAAGATTTAGAAGGAAGCCAGAACAAAGTAGTTGGAAAAAGTTTTGAGTGGAATTTTGGCAGTAAGAAAGAGAGATGAATAAAGTGGTTTCCTGGATAACAGTTTTATTTATTCTAGCAAACAAATGGTGCTCGTTCCATGTTGGCCAAAAGAAATCCCAACACACCAATTCTTTAGTTTATTCTGTAATTTCATGACATAAAAAAATTTGTTACCTTGCATAAGAATGACAAGTTTTTGCTATATTTTGCTGTGATCTCACACGATTCATTGTGACAAAAAATGCTTTGGAAATTAATCGCTATGTAATTTAAATGATTCAGCTTTTTGCTATTGTTCATATTATAAAAGATCAACAAGACAGAAGAAAAGATGTAAAGATATCCATTACCTAATAAAGAACTACATACTGGTAATTTGTTTTGCTAGTACTTACAGAGAGTGGCACAGTTGTTTACTTCTGGCTCATACATTTTCAGTGTACTATGATAATAGAGTAGTATAATAATAAAGTAGAATCTATACTTAGTTTTTTCAATGCATATAAAATGAGAACACATCTTAAAAGTGTTGAGGGAGGTTATGGTTTTCAGGATTCCTTCTATCCAGTTGTGTTGTTCCTCAACCCAATGAAATTACAAACTTAATTTACATCACCACAGACTTTATTAGATCAGAAAGTCAGGCTTTGAATTCTGCATTATGCAATATCTTTTCTACTTTTAATATGAGCTATCACATCAAGCTGAGCTACCAAAATAATAATGCAAGAAGCAGTACAGAATCCCTTTCCCATTTCCATGTTTTGCTGTTTGACTACAGTAGGACTTGAGTGCTGTCTTAAAGACAGGAGTACTGAAATATTCTGTTGTGGCAAAGAGGGACATTAGTGTTTGCATAAACTCTGTATTGAATCATGACATGATTGTTTTACTTATTCTACTAAAATGAAAGTCTGAACTGGTAAGCAAAGCAGGGAAATGGGATTCCCAAATACAAAGATATTTAGATTAAGATGATAGGCTTTATATTCTTTTTTTACACTCTTTGAACTTTTCAGTCAAACAGGAATAAAGTTTACCCAGTTAGTATTACTGATGAGCATTTAGTATGTCAATAGACAGGGAAAGGAAACACTATCTGCAACTGGAAACCACTCGCAACCACAATGGATGGTTAAGTAGCAGAATGACTCCAAAGTCAACTGCTGCCTTATTTCTCTCTCTTGCTCTACACCACCTCCCAACTTTTTCAAAGTTTGGCCCAAGCTGCAGGTACCTAATCGTAGCTGCTGTACCTCGTTCCAACAAAACAAATCAAACATGGACCACATCCCTTTCTTCCCTTGAAAACATACACATCCACTTGCCAATCAGTAAACCTAAGGCTTCTGTTCAGATCCAATACTTTGTCTTTCTCCTTCTACTGCCAAGCAAAATACATTTGGTAACACTTAATTAAGGTTTCTGTTCAGATTATACGGTCTCAATGCTAAGAACAAGGCTTTAGCTGCCCAACTCCCAGTAGCATAGTTAAAGCCACAAATATCAAATTGGGAACATAACACTTCATTTAGATTTAATATGGATAGTTATTGTAAATTAAATAATTGTCAAGTGATTATTAAACCTTACCTAAAGACTAACAAGCATTATTAATTTCATAGCTGTCAACCCTCTATAATTGTGTCCTTTGTAATCAGTTGGCATTTACCCATTAGTCTTGTAAAGTGTTGTCATAGCTTTGAACGTTATGCAACTGTTTTATCCTCATTAAGGATATCTTAGTAGTATTTAGTTATTTGCATCATGAGAAATAGCCATCTTAATTAATTAGCATTTTATGTGCTTTTGAAAATGAAAATTCAAAATACTACCTAGCAGACATATTACAGTGTGGATTCAATCAACAAAAAGCATATTTGGCCTATCATATCAGTTACAACATGTGTAGCACAGAATATTACAAGTGTACATTTTTTTTAATTTATTATATATTTTTTTGTGGGGAAATATTTTACAAGCATAAGATTGCACTGAGGGAATGTAAGATATTGAAGCAGGAGATATTGAACACAATGTTATCTGGTGTTCCAAAATTTAATGCTGTGGACTTGATTCTGAGAAGCACACGGGTAGGGTGCTCAAGCATCAGTGTCAGTGCAGTATAAAATGTGGTGAGTAGAGCAGGAAGCAAGGCAATCTGATCCCATATTCACAAAAGTACTGTGGTATAGTCAATCAGTGACTGTTGTCTGAAAAGAGAAACAATGTTCAAAGAAAGGTCACTAAGAATTTAGGTCACCAGATGATAATCTCACATAAAGTCTTCTTTACCAAGGTCATCTTGCTACCTAGCTGTGTCATACTCTTTTTTCATTTTTCTTTTAGCAGGCTATGACTTGGTAAAACTCTTTATCAATATTCAGTACCCATTTCATTATTACTCTTGTCCACATAGAGGATTTATTCAGATTTGCATTGAACACAAGTGTTACCAACTCCTACAGTCTAGATGTATGACTAGAACTGATGCAGTTTGGAGCTCCTTTTTCTGTCTATTTCCTTCTCTTCTGTTTTTGCATCTCCATATATGTATTTGTGCTGTCCCATACCCAGCAGTCCTACTGTCCCCAAATGACTTGTGGCTTGCTGGAAACAGTCAGATTTGGCTGCAAAACAGTGAGGAGCAGGGAGAGGGAATAAAAAGCAAGAAAGACTATAACATGACAATGAGAAAAGTAAGTTAGCAAAGACCAAGACAACACAGAGACACATAAAGTCGCTGCAAATCAGAGTATCTGACACTCCTCTCACAGTGATTTCAGATCCTGATCATGTTTCATCTCTTCACATGGTATACACGTACATCTATAAAACATACTCCAACTGTAGTAGTAGCTGTCCTGGGGAAGAGCTAGAACACAACTTGGATGCAAATGAGCTATTCCATATCCTTTCCTCCCATACTGTGGAGATAATATTAACCCTTGTTAAAGGCATAATAATGGTCTGGACATGCTTCATTGCTGATTCATGGTAAAAGTCTAGTTGTTCCTAGCAAACACACTACAGGTCTTCTTCAGTATGGCCTTTTCCCCATACATTCACCCAGAACATCTTCAACCACATACATAGTTCCACCACAACTGTCAGCTCTGCAATGTGGAGGGAATTTCTTGTGGTGTTAGATTCACAAGGACTAACAGCTCCATTTTTACTTTACAATGTACAGTTTGGTCCATCTCCTGAGGTCATTTGGACAAATATTACGTAAGCAGTACACTGCAACATTTATAACTTCAGGTGTTGGCAGTACTACGGTCCCTCCTGTTCCTTCTCTGGACACCTTTGCTGCTATGTGACTGCAGAAATGCTTAATCCAACTGATAGCTTTAGAGATGAATATAGGGATAGCTAAGTGAAATTTTAATGGCCTGTGATGTAAAGAAGGTGAGTTGGGATGATCTAAAGGTCCTCCTTTGCCTAGTAAATAGGTCTCAGGAAAACAAATTTCATGAGCACATCTTCAGGGATATTTTTTCCTCCCTTTTATTGCTAATTTGGTAGTATTTCTGTGTGCCAATCAACTATAAGTATCTCAGACTGACAAAAAACTGTGAAGTTTCTGTCCCTGGCTCACCCCTAAATGGGCTGGTTCAGTCATATGGCACCAGTTCAAGCAAGAACATTTCCATCCTGTCTCTGCTATCAGCTCTTAAAATTTGGTTCCCTATATAAATAGCGGGAATATGTGTCTGCAAGCAAATTGTCCCAGCCCAACCATTTTGTACAAACTAATGAAATTACATCACTGGGCAATGACAGACCCGACACTCACAATGAACACATTAAAACCCTGAAGCTGTTCAGCTCCTCTCTCTCGACTGTCTCAAGCTATGGGTAGTGACAGTTTGGAAAATTTAGAGGGTGAAAAATGCCTCTGCTTTCACTTGGCACTGAAAAAAATGAGACCAATTATATTTAAAAAAAAAAAAAGTATTTCAGTCTAACTAACAACTGAAAGTTACATTTTCTCATTTGTAAAGACTTTCCATGATAGTCAGCTGACTGATTAATGGTCATTGTTAAATTACTGTATTTGAAATGCTGTAATGTACTCAAGTGTTGGCTTGCTCTCCTCCCAGGACTGAGGATGTGAAATACATTTGCAAGTCTGTAAAGACACTTCTAAAAAAGAAAGCCACAAAGAACACATGGTTGCTTCCTCTGTGAAGTAAGCTGGCATGTTTCTAGTGGCTTCAGCAGAGCAGGAATAATTTATACCAGCTGAGGATCTGGCCCACAGTATCTATTTTTCCTCACTGAAAGAAGCTTCCCTTCCTTGCCCCTGTATATGCAAAGATATTCAGCCTGTAAGAAAAGGATGATAAAATGTACTAGGACTACTAAGCAAGAAAAGAAGCATCTGTGGTAGCTGCTCCAGCAGTGTATTTAAAAATCATACATACACACACGGATGAGATCATCTCTCTGCAATTTATAAAAACCTACTTGTCTTCCTAAAGGGTTAAGGGAACATGGCCCAGTAGGAAAGGGTCATCCCAGTTAAAACATTCACCTAGTCCAGGTACAAGGGGAACTGGACAAAGATAAGCAATGTTTTTGAAAGAACTATTTCCCACTTGGAAAACAGGTCTTTAATAGACTGAAAACCTGAAACTTCTCGTTGCACAATTTGTTGATTTTCAGCACATTAAAAAACCTTAGAGTGCATTAAATAAGTTGCAGTGTATCTCAGAGGTCATTGTGAGGTTAGTACATAAAATAGACCACCAACACAGGGGAACTGCCATGCGTCTTTACAGTTTACTTTGTCAAAGAAGGACAAAGGAACTGGTTTAATGAAGTGTTTTTCATTTTTCTTTTGTTTCATATTTTACACAGGAAAAAGGAAAATGTTTCTTCAGTTCAGGGCATCTGAATCATATTTCCAATGGGACAGGCACTTTTAGGACAGTAAGTTCTGAGGTATAAATAACCTTCAGTGAATTGAACTGTAATCATTTAGTTTTTTCATATGTGGAAACAGCTCTCAAAAGTTGTGCTCAAGTTCTTCTTCGGCTAAATATTATATCTATGTTTAAATTAAAGGTATTTTGGTATGCAACAGCTCATAAATACTGATTGGGCAACACAGTACATTGCATATTGATAAGAAACTCAGCTGTATCAATAATGTAAATTTATTCCAGGTTTTTGCGTAAAGTCAACATCTCTGGTCTATAAATTCCACAGGAGTCTTAGTGTTGCAAAAATTCAGTCTAACAGTTAAGTACTAATCATTAAAAAGTGAAGATGGAGAATAAGAGAGAACAAATCTTCAGAGTTCAGGACACACCTTAATCCCTTTCCCAGAAAATATTTTAAAGGAACAGAGTAACATGCTTATATTTTGTTTCTTTTCTGATGCTAAACATGCATTTTAATTTTTAGTTATTTCTTCAAACTTTAATTAAAGAATATCATAGTCAGGAAAATGTAAAATATCACATTTACTACAGTTTAGTTCTATACTTTTTTAATGGCTTGTTTGATAGGAGCAGAGCTTGAGTACACCTAAGATATTTTTTTTTAAAAGTCCATTACAGGCTCTTCTAGGGTGATGTGGCCAACAACCTGTGATGACCATGGCCCCACTCTCACAGACTCTTCCACACAAGCTAAACATTCAGAGATCCACAGAGATCACCAGATTGCCCCAGAGAAAGCATTTTATGTGTTCAGGGCTTTGACTTTTATGACTGATGCCTTTACCTTTCTAGATGTGTATGAGGCGTCTTAGTTATGGTGTTGGAGATGCTACCTATTTTATCAGGAGAAAGGTATAGAATAATAACTATAAAAAAATGTAGGACTGATTTTTTTCTAGTTCTCTAGCCTAAAATTTTGCTGGGTACTGAGTCTGAAGAATTTCACAACAGCCTGTTACTCAACAACAATACAAGCTAGATTAGCTTTATGAAAAAGAAAGCTTGACCCTTAAGTACTGATAAGAAAGACTACTTTAAAACACATAGACAAACACAAAAACAGTCTTCGGGTCACAACTGTCTCTCCATTTCTAATGTAAAATATGTTTAACAACTGAGCAGTCAACCCTATTATTCAGAGTCTAAGGCAAAGTAGATTTTATGGGTGTTTAGAAAGGACATAAAGAGCACAAAACCAGCTACTTTCACTATCTGCACAGTCTGACTTTCAGACTTCTGCAGAGCATTAATAGTATGAAAACAATGAAATATTTCTTCTGATACCATGTTTCTTGCACGGCAAGACCTTGCCTCAAGAACTGTGTCGTCATACATGTTTGTACATTAACCAGCACTTCTCCACATGACAACTATATTCATGACAGTAATAAAAATATGAAGAAAAAAAAATAAATAAACTCTTCAGGACTCAGCTTCTGAACTTTTCTGAAGATGGAAGAACAATTTATAGAGACATATATAGAGAATATATACTGCTCCTCCTTTCTCGTTCGGCAATAAATCACTCCAGGACTTTAATCACTCTAAATCATGCCTAGATGCAGGGATAGTGTTCACAGCTTGGGCTGGTCTTGTCTAATGTTTCACAGTATTGCCACATAAGATTGCTTATGCTCTGTCATGTTTCCGTGTTTAATGAAAGCAAAATGTATTAAAGATATGGTGATGAGCACCATCTTCTAGCAGAGAATGAAATTCATCCTATTTTCCCTGCTTTGGTATATGAAGACGACAACCTTTGATACATATTTATCATGCAAATGATAATAAAATACAAATGAAACACTGCTCTAATCATGAGTCCAGTCAATACTAGGTTTGCTATGAAAGACAAAATGTCTTGTTGAAAAACATGGGTTATCCACCCAAGTAAGACAGGTGGCACAGAAAATGAAGGATGAAACTGCTATTGCTTATCATCTCCTAGTTTTTTGTATAGATTATTCTGTCTTGAAACAATACAGTTAATATCACCCATATCAGCAGCAGTGTCAGTAAATTACTGCTGCTGTCCCAGAGTCAGTGACTTTAAGTGGAGAACACCATAAATTCAACCAGAAGGCACTTTCTGAATTTCTTTTATGCTAAAATCTGCTATATATCTTAGCTACTTTAAAACTAAAATAAGAGTGCAGATCACAAATGATAACTCTGTATCATGATCCCATAATATTAAAGATTATTGGCACTATTTCATATAAAATAAAGAATTCACAGGGCTAAAGTTTCTTTCTTTTTTAGGCTACTGAAGCATTTCTTATTAAAGCATCTTATTAAATTCAGAAATTATGGTTAACCTGCATAATAAACATGCAATATTTAAGGATTATTCAGCTAAGTGTGTAGTTTATGATGAGTAAAGGTTCATGATAAAATTTAATAGCAGTTTAAAATTTTTCATGTGTAAAATTTTCCTCTTATAACTACTGTTATATTTGATTTAGTCAGTGAAAAAAATATATCTAGGCAAGGTCTGTGTTTATTCAAAGGCTAATAATGTAAAAATATCAAATTCAAGGAAAAAAAGATTGAAATATTCTGGAAATCATAGCAGTTAAAATTACTTCACCATTGCTATTCTTTTCTTTGTCCCTTAGTTTTAAAATTTAACCTTAGTCATGGGGAACTTGTCTCACACAAAGATCATGCTCAAAAAAACTTTAAGCCCAACCTACAATAGCAAAAGAGGCTTTGTCAAATATTTCCAGGCAAAAGCTTTGAAATGTAGATTTCCTTAAAGCTGTGAAATTAATGGCATGTTTCATTAATTTTCAAGTGTCAAAAACTTATCATAGGTATGTTTAATATAGATATCATATGTTTACTTCCTGTAGATTGAAAGTTTTTGCCACAAGGTTTTACCCAGAAAATGTCTACCACTTTATTTTTGTGCCAGAAGACTAAAGAAGTTTTTAAGTACAAGCAATTTACTAGAACCTTTAGAGAACTTTGGGGACTGTCCACCCATTTCAAAATTACCAAGTCCCTTTTTGATCTGAATTGTATTGCTGTTTTAGATAAGGTTAGATGGCAGAATAGCACCTGCGTGCTGATTAGTATAGCCTAAAGCTTACAACACTTGTAGCTGTAGAAGCCCCTCCAAAGCAATAAATGTTAAAAACATTCCTTTAGTAGAGTCATCCTCACCTTCTGTTCTTTAAACTGATAATATACATTCCTGAGCTCATCTCAGTGCTCATTTTGATGATAGCAGATTCATTAAAAAGATTATGAAGAACAAGAACAGACAGGTGACAAGTGAGAAACCAGTTTCATTGCAAAGCCTAACATGAACAAGAATGATTGAGCATATTTATAGCACTTTTCATCTTCAGACGATAGCTGGTTTCACACCTGGAGAAAATATCATGATTAGATAAGTTGCCAAGTAAAAAGCAACAGTGAAATCAGAGAGTAAAAAGACTCACTGGAAAGCAGTCAACACAAGGTTCAGCTTCCTTCCACATAATCCTTCAAATTTTGGAGAGATGCCTTTCCTACTGGAGAACTAACCTTGGGGAAAGAACTATGAAGAATTGCTGCAAAAGCTCTCAAAGCAAGACCAATCAGGCATAAAAAAAACCCCGTGACCAGCTTGACACAACTCTCCTTTCCTCCACTCCTTAACTATACTTGCCCCTCTATCCTCTTATCCTGTTGCTTTCACTTTTCCTTCCCTTCATCCCATTTTCTTTAAGTAATGTTACTCACCTCACTACACGTTCCCTCCCCAGTCATCACATCAGGGAGGGTGGTATCTGAACCATTGTTCACACTGTTAATGGCAGCTGAGCCTTCTCCCTGTCCTGTTTTTCCTCTTCTTTGCAACAAGTAATTTTTTTTTTTTTTTGAGCCTCTAGGCCCTATCATCATAACCATAATTATATTAAATCAGTGAGCCAGCGGACAAGATTAGATATCTCTACTCCCAGTCTTCTGTTCAAATCATCCTGTTTTGTCTCTGTAACTTTAACAGGTAACAGGACCATCTACGTCAATTTATCTGTCCTAAAACCCTCTCTGCTTCTTATGTTTCGGTATTTTGCTTTGTTATCAGAAGTATTAGTGTATATGCTCTGAGCTGGCATAGCTGATGAGGCTAGATAATTCCACTACCTTCAATCAGTTTAATATCACAAAAGTCAGATCCTCAGCTAAGATAAAGTAATGCAAATGTGAGAATCTGGCCCATATAGTTTAAATGGTTGTTATCCCCCTATCATCCACCCCTAACCATAATTAAAAATAGTTACATCAAGAAAAAAGCAAACAAATGTTCTCTCTTTTTTTTGTGAATGTAAACGGGAAAATCCCTAATTTCTGTTTGCAGCCTTCCAAAGATATGTCTGGATGTATGATTTACAGTGCTTAGAAATAACTGTTAAATAAAGGCAGGATGGGAAAACAGATGTAGCTTGTAAATCAATTAATGTTTCTGCTCCCTTCAGTTTTACCTATAGGCTATGTGCTTTCCATGGAATTGGGCCACCCATTGAAACAATCCACCCCAATGATGGCAACTGTTTGTTCAGGATCCCCTAAGAACAAAATGCCTCTACATCTCAACAAGCACAATGTGAAGAGGCATAATTATTTGTACTCAAGTAACTTCAAGATTTCCTACTCAAACTCAAAAAACCAATTTGGGTCTGGTTTGCTTCTGGTTTTCTCTCCACATTTTCGATGTTAGATCAAATATGACAACTCTTACCAGTCAGCAAAATGAAGCAAACTCACTCAAAAGCCCCAGGGGTAAGGAATTTCTTTAATCACATTCACACCAATTATAAGTATTTCAGATACACGTGGTAATATAGTTCAGAGTTAACTTTAGAAATTTAACAGCTTATGAGGCAAAAAAAGTCCCCAGCACATAGGTTATGTCCGTTTTGCTATGTAAGTGAAGAGGTGAGTGTAAATCATGAAAACATATTTGCACATCTGTTCTCTTGTCCAAGGAATCCAAGGGGACTTCTAGGAAGACTGTCTTGCTGAAAGTATATCCAGCCTAGTTTACAAGTAAACTTAAAACAAACTGCAATATCTCAAACTCTAAGGCTGCGGAAAGGATAGGTCATCTACTTGTGTGTCATCAGTATAGGATTTGTGCTACAGAGACAAGAACTACACAGTGGTCATCAAAGACAAACTGAGAGTTAAAACTACCTTCATTTTATTAAGACAACATATCATCCAATACCAAGATACTCTGAAATGTAGTAAAGAAAGCTTGACCAAAGATGCTCCTTCGATTTTACCAGAATTCCAAAATTATTGCTTGTAAAAATAAAATATGAAAATGTGAAAACAGATTGAGAGTGGAACTACTGGAGTTCAAAAGATAAGAACAGCTTGTCTTCAACCAAACTACAATACTGAGAACCCTCAGCCCTCCAATCCTTAGCAGGATTAAAGAATCAGCTTTCCTAAATATTATTATGCTGTATCAGTCCTTCTTCATACAAAAGATGCTTCACTCCCTTCAGCATCTTTGTGACCCTTTGATGGATTCTCTCCATGTCTCTTTTGTATTTTGGAGACTAGAACTAAACCTAGCACTGCAGGTATGGCCTCAGCAGTGCTGTAGAGAGAGAACGGATCACCTTCCTCATCCTGCTGGCAATACCTTGACAAATGCAGCACCGTATCCCATTAGCTGTCTTTATGGCTGGCTCCTGTTCAGTAATAGTATCCACCAGGACACCCAGGTCCTTTTCTGTCAAGCTGCTTTCCAGCTCTGTGGTCCTGAGCACACACGGGGTTGTTCCTCCCCAGGTGTCAAATCTTGAACTTCCTCTTATTGAACCTCATGAGTTTCTTTCATCTTCAATTCCTTCAATCCTCATGCTTCAATATTTATTGATATTAGGACATTGCTGTGATATCTTGTTGCTTCCTCCATTCATGGTAAATAAAGTGAGATCTAGAAAACTTACACTGTCCCTCTGTGGTCAACTAAGGGACATGCTTTCTTCTAAATTAATGTAAAATCCTGCATCACTTTGTGAAAGATTAATGACTTAACTGGGCTTTCAAAGTCATCCTTTCTTCAACATGGTTACTGCAATACCCTTCTCACTATGAAATTCCATCCTGATGTTGTTGCATTTTAGTGATGGTATGCATTGAGTTCCTGAAGCTGGAAGGGAAGAACTTATCTCCTAAAACAGAACTAGGATCTGAAAAGTGTGTTTGATTCCCTCTGAGTAAAAAGCATTATATAACAGAAGTTGAGATTATCAAGTGGGTTTGCTATTTTCAACTTTTGTGATAGAAAATATTAGCATTATCACTCAAATGAAAGGTGAATTGAATTAAAGGGGTCTAAAGAATGCCACATGGAACAGAAAAGTCCTGTGGTAAGGACAAAGGAAAGCAGACCTGGTTTCAGAAAAACTTTCTGATTGCCCAAGAATTTCATCCATGAAGAAACTGAAGACAGATAGATGTGTTCTTTTTAAACAGGAAGATGCACACAGAGATGCTCATGTGTTAGCAGAAAACTACACAAGTCTGCTACTCAGTAATTGCCTGTGAAAACTGGGAAAGTATAAAGCAGGTTGTACTTATTTTGTTTTGATATTACATTTGAGTATGAACTGAGGACAGGGAAGAGAATTAAAATATGAGCTAGTTTATTTCAGTATCATCTCCTTTGCAACAGCTAATAACACAGGCCATTCAGACAACAGTCATCCCCAAAGGTTTAGAATCACACAGTTCGCAAGTACCACATGCAAAAAGGATTGTAACAAAAAGAAAAAAATAACAGATAAAAAAGTTCTATTATCCATTTCTAGACTGTAGTATCATAGATTGTAGCATGGAACTAGAAGAGAAGTAAGGCTCATGTTCCACTGATGATTTCTAGGGAAAAGAATGAAAATCCATGGACAACACGAAAAAAATATACATTTTGATATCTTGCCCAAAAGGCAAGTCTGAATTCCAAGAATCATAAATTACATCTGCAGCAGGGGATTAGTAAAAGAAATGAGAGCTCAGTCAAATAATTTTCTTGTTAATTAATTAATAAAGCATGAAGAAGATTCCAAAGTCATCTTCACACTTTACACTAGAATAAATTATCAGCATGAAATCCCACAGATAAATATATCCACTCCTTCCTTGCAAGAGCAATTATTGTAGGTTTTAGGAATCTTATCAAATGAGCTTGTACAACTTCATATCTGCAATCAGCTGTTTGATGCTGCCCAATTTGACAGGTACTGAAGTTAACTAATGTTCATTCAAGAGGTAGAAAAGCCTTTTGGAAGAAATGACTCACTTCTTACTCAAACTCATCTCACAAGCTTATTTCCTCTGTGTCATAAATGGACATTCAGTTGCTTTAATCACCTTGGAAACATAGAAATTTTATTAATTCAGAGTAGCACAATGCAAACATGGCTTTAGGTCTTCCGCAGCCAGATAGTAGTTTCGAGACAGCCAGGACAGCTGGCCCAAGTTAACTCACAGGTGTGTTCCATACTGTAAACATCACACTCTTTATAAAGGAGAAGCCTTGTAAGGACAGAAGGCTTGCTGCTTGAGCTCTATTGAGTGTACTCTTTCTTCTCTTCTTCCTGCTATTGAAGACTGCTTTACCTTGTTCCCTATTATGACTGACATGCATTTGCTAGCCTGAGTATAATTTTGTACACTTTATATTGGTATTAGTATTGCTGTTTCATTAAAACTGTTTATCATTTCAACCCACCTGTCTTCCCAATCCCCCTCCTCTTCTGGGGAAGAGTCACTGGGGGATAAAACAATGGCTATAGTTTTGCCCCAGATATAGGCTAAACATAGACACATCCCCAGTTTCTGCTTCCCATTTCTGAGGTGGTATTTCCTCTTAGACTGATACTCTACACCTCACTCTCTCCCATAGCCTTTCTCCAACTAGCTGCTGTAGATAGTAAGAAACTTTCTCACAATATAAAGCTTTAGCAGTGGGGCTAAATCTCAAATCTAAGCTAAAATTGTGGATTTCTACAGGAACTGTTAGAAGACCAAGCAACTCTTTATTGAGAGAGTATCTCGTAACTCTGACTGTTTCACATATTGCAGCAATCATTGAAATACATTTAAGTGGTTAAAAAGCCACTATAAACCACAAAAAATGGTTCCTGGAGGGAGAAAGTTTCATAACACTTCACTTACCTTTATGGTAACTGCTTTTCCTTGTGAGAGACAATGAGAAAGTCTGCATTTCACTGTTACCTATCCCTGCATCATACCCCCAGAAAACCCTCAAATTCACATCTGGAGGTTCGTTAGTATCAGCTACCCTACACAGAGTGGTGTGCAGGTTAGAGGACAAGAGTTTCTTGTTAGGTAGAGTTAAGTAATAACCATCACTTAAATGGTGATAGTCATCTGGTTCACTTCACACAGCTCCTCTAGAAGGATTTGCTGCAATGAACAGGGAGAAAGACTGGCATGTCTTAGGATAAAGGCCATGCCCTCAAGCTCAAATAGATCAAGAATAAAAGCAATAGCATTGTGGCATCAGAAGTAAGGCTTTGCTGTGGGAACATTTGATGTCTTGTGTATTAATTTGGGCTAGATGTTCATGCCAAAAATTCAAATTAACCGTGTAATACATGCTTACATTCATAGTTGATTCCTAAGTTGTTTGGTTAAGGGTTTTTCTTGCTGATCCACTAATGACACCTTATTTATGGCACATTGATACTATAAATCAATTAACTGGATAGTACTGAAACCCCTGTAAATGGGCTGCAGCAGAGCTTTTGTACTTATCAGACACATTATTCAAGTATAGATTCAATCTGTCAATTTCAAGTTCAATATTCAAGTATAGATTCAATACCCACCTCTTGAGGAACTGAAAAAAAAACTTTATTTACTCAGAAGCCCTTTGTTTACTAGGAAGCAGAGTCACTTTGAAGTGTGACGGTATTGCTACAGATGTCTGCAGAACCCTACCATGAACTATCAAAAAAATCATTCATTTCCATCTTGTTAGCTTGCTCTATATTAAAAAAAACAGTAGCAACAAAAAACAAGCATTGTTATCAACTTTCTAAAACCAAATATAAGTCAACGGATGCACCCAGCTTACTGTAGTTCAATATTCTTAAGGCATTTCAGCAAACCAGAGTGGGGAGACATTATTGGGAGGATATTACAGCTCTCAGGTCACAAGGTGAGGCAGAGATTGACACCTGTGTGTGATAGATCCAAGTGCTTATTTGTTTAAGTAGACCATCCAAGCATTCCAAGAGACATGCCAATACCTTTCAAAGTAAGAGCATGCCAGGTGGCCTGATTCAGGATCTGTGTTATTAAGGGAACTAACTAAAGTGGTTTCATTCCATTCAGAATGCCAATATCCCCAACTTTGTTCATCTTCCAAATCAGAACAAAGTTAACTGATCATTTTAAATGCAATGGAAAGTGAAAAATATCAGACATTTGTCTTCCATTATAGCCAGCCCTCTTATAGTGGTGATATGATGTTGTATTCAAGCTAAATCTGGTTGAGAAACTAAGCAAATTATATCAACAATTTCTGTCACAAGAAAAAGTTCTTATATTAGGAAAACAGCTCTTTTTTTTAAGTTGTAGAACTTCTGCAAAAAATAATCTAATCAATTTACTCGCATTATAGTTTGGTAAGCACACACAGAATACAGAGTTTTGTCTCCTTCAGAATCTAAGACATCTCTTTGGAAATGGATCAGATATGGCTTGCTTTTTTTTTTTTTTTCCTGTTTGTTTATTGATTTGGCCAAATGAATTAACTTCAATGAACATTAAGTAATAGTTTCCCGACTATAAATGGTCTTTAGCTACCTATTTTGCTAACAGACTCCTGTAAAAACACACACATACCTATTTAAAAGAGAAATTGTTCACAATCCAGTAAAAACACTTCTAAGCAAAATACATTAACAATTTAAAAAATATAGCAGAGAAAAATGAAAGTAAAATTTTATTTTCATACATTATTTTTGACATGCACATTGGAACCTAAATAAAATGCTCCATTTCTTGTCTTAAGCTTTCTAATTTTAAACTAACCTAGTTTCTTATTCAACATCTGTATGGCTGCCTTGCCCTTCTTCATGTTTGGGGATAACAGAGGAACTACCTAGGCTGTATAATTCTACTTCTTTACAACAGTTTGGTGACAAAACAGAATACATGAATGTTTTCACATACCTGTCCAGCAACACTGTTATTTTCCATGCTTTACCACCACTGTAATCAAACAGGTATGAAAAAAAAAAGAGCCTCCAAGACACCAGCAAAGAGATAAGCACAGAAAGTAGTTCAAAGAACTTCAGCCTTCCCAGTTCTACTCCTAAGAAATGGAGAAAAATAAAATGGGTTTCGAGGTTTTCTTAGGGGCTGTAAGCTGTGAAACACAAGCTGATGACACTCTCCTTTCTAGATAGAACATGGTAACATCAATAAAGAAAAAAGATTTAGAGCTCATTATTTGCTATTATTTTGAGCTGTGTTAAAAGGCTTATTTTGGAGTTTGAAGATTACTGTGTAACAGTGCAGGAAAAGGAGAGCATTATTTGCAGAGCATAATCCTCCTAGAGATCAGCCCATAGTGTAAATAAAATAAATCAAATCCATTTGAAAAGAAGTCACACAAATTTGTGAGGCTGAACTGGCAAGGAAGAACTTGTGGTGCAAATTAAGGGGCAGGCTAGCACGAACTTGGTGTGAATTAAGGGGCAAGCTGGCATGGGTGGTACTGTTGTGGGTGTCTATTATAGGCCACCTGATCAGGACTGTGAAGTTGATGAGGCCTTCTACAGGCAGCTGATAAACACCTTGCAATCACAGGCCTTGGTTCTCATGGGGGATTTTAACTACCCAGATATTTGCTGGAGGCCTTACTCAGCCAGGCAGTCCAAGAGGTTGCTCCAGTGCATTGATGGTAACTTCTCAATGCATATGGTGGATGAGCCATAGGAGAGGGATGCTGCTGGATCTTATACTCACTAACAAAGAGGGTCTGGTTGAAGCAGTAAAGGTTGAGGGCAACCTTGGCTGCAGTGACCATGAGATGTTGGAGTTCAGGATCTTGTGTGGCAGGAACAGAATACCAAGCGGAATCACAGCTATGGACTTCAGCAGTGCCAACTTTGGTCTTTTCAAGTAATTGCTAGGGGAAATCCCATGAGACAGGGTACTAGAAGGTGTCAAGATAACATTCAAGGACCACTTCTGCCAGGCTCAAGATCAGGGCTCCCCAGCAAGTAGGAGATCAAGAAAGGGAGCCAGGAAACCCATATGTTTAAACAGAGAACTGCTGGGCAAACTTAGGTGGAAGAAGAGAGTCTACAGATCACGGAAGGAGGGGCTGGCCACTTGGGAGGAATAGAAGACTGTTGTCAGAGGGTATAGGGAGGCAAGTAGGAAAGGTAAGGCCTCCTTGGAGTTAAAACTTGCAAGAGAGGTCAAGGACAGCAGAAAGGGCTTCTTCAAATACATTTCAGTTAAAACGTGGTTTTTAGGCAGTGTAGGCCCACTGTTGAGTGAGGTGGGAGCCCTGGTGACAGAGGATACAAAGACAGCGGAGTACACTGAATGCCGTCTTTGTCTGTCTATGCTGCTGGTGGCTGTCCTCAGGAACCCCAGACCCCTGAGGCCCCAGAGGAAGTGAGGATAAAGGAGGAGTTTGCTTTGGTTGATGATGACAGAGTAAGGAACCAATTAAGCAATCTGGACATCCATAAGCCCATGGGCCCTGATGGGATGCACCCTCAGGTGCAGCAGGAGCTGGCAGAGGTCATTTCTAGGCCACTGTCCATCATCTTTGGTAAGACGGGGGGAACAGGAGAGGTGCCTGAGGACTGGAGGAAAGCAAATGTCACTCCAGTCTTCAGAAAGAGTAAGAAGGAGGACCTGGGTAACTATAGACCAGTCAGACTCACCTCCAGCCCTGAAAAGGTGAGGGAACCACTTATCCTTGGTGCTTTCTCTAAACATATTAGGCATAAGAGGATCATTAGGAGAAGTCAACAGGGTTTTACCAAGGGGAAGTCATGTTTGACCAACCCTATAGCCTTTTATGAGGACATAACCAGGTGAATAGATGATGGTAGAGTAATGGATGTGGTTTGTCTTGATTTCAGTAAAGCATTTGACACTGTCGCCCACAGCATCTCCTCAGCTAAACTGAGAAAATGTTGGTCTGGATGATCAGATAATGAGGTGGATCAAAGAACAGATGTCAGAGAGTTGTGGTCGATGGGACAGAGTCTCGTTGGAGACCTGTATCTAGTGGAGCTTGCATCTGGAAAAGAACAGCCCCAGGTAACAATATAGGTTGTGGACTGACCTGTTGGAAAGCAGCATAGGAGAAAGGAAGATGGTGGTCCTGGTGGACAGCAGGATGGCCATGGGCCAGTGATGTGCCCTTGTGGCCAGGAAGGCCAATGGCCTCCTGGGGTGTATTAGAAGGTCTGTGGTTAAGTTGAGAGAGGTTCTCCTTTCCCTCTACTCTGCCCGGGTGAGGTCATATCTGGAATATTGTGTCCAGTTCCGGGCCCTTGAGTTCAAGAAGGACAAGGAACTGCCTGAAAGAGTCCAGTGCAGAGCCACAAAGATGATTAAGAGAGTGGATCATCTCCCTTATGAGAAAAGGCTGAGGGAGCTGGGTCTCTTTAGCTTGGAGAAGAGGAGACTGAGGAGTGACCTCATTAACGTTTATAAATATGTAAAAGATGAGTGTCAGCAGAATGGGTCCAGACTCTTCTCAGTGACGTCCAGTGATAGGACAAGGGACAATGGATGCAAGCTGGAACATAGGAGGTTCCATGTAAACATAAGAAGAAACTTTTTCACAGTGAGGGTGACGGAGCTCTGGAACAGGCTGCCCAGGGAGATTGTGGAGTCTCTCTCTGGAGACATTCAAAACCCACCTGGATGAATTCCCGGGTGACCTAATCTAGGTGATTCTGCTCTGGCAACAGGGTTGGTGTAGATGATCTTTCGAGGTCCCTTCCAATCCCTAACATTCTGTGATTCCGTGATTCTGTGAGCTTCTTCCTGATCAGAAATCTCTGTATTTGCAGTCTATTTCTAAGAGTGAAGGATTCACATGCAGCTGCATACAAATGTTCAGTATTGGTTATTACTTGACACCAAAAAGTGTAGATTAGATAAAAGTGAAATTAGTTAAAACTGGCATGGCACGAAACTGACACAAAAAAAAAGCAGTCAGGAGTGAAAACAATTCTCTAGAACAATGTTCACAGTGAACAGATATGTTGATGACATCTACACAGTAGGTATAAGCTGAGTGATGAAAACCAAACAGCATGTGTAATGTTTTGTAAACAAGTATTTGCAGTAGGTATTTGGATACAATATTTCAAACAGAGGCAAAGTTTCAGAATGTGGTTTGGGACCTGGACCTTTTTCAATTTTTTTTTAAATGTTCAGCACAGGAAACTCTTTGAGGTGGTCAGGAGAGACTCTGGTCTACCTAAAATTCACACTTACATCATTTGCAGTTGTCACTTTCAGATTCGGATTAGAGCATGGAAAAGAGATTTGTATCCCTAGAAACATTCACAATAACAGACTAGTATAAGTTTTTAAGATAAAAAATTGTAAGAGACAACATCATTGTGGTTGTGTCAGGCTTTCATACATCAAGATGGGCTGAATGCCTTTAGCAGATGCCAACACACTAAATTTTGTTTCCTGTATGACATTCCTACTGTACAAAATCCTGCCATTAAAAACATCCCTCCAAAAGTCCTCCATATTAAGTCAGCAGAGCAGGAAAGGGACTGAAAAGGGGGAATATGTGCATCTTGTCTGTCCATCTTTGAGGTACTTCTAACAGGTGTGCCAGCATAAAAGCTGTTCCCAGCAGACTGGTATTTTGTTTGCCCCTTCAGCCAATCAGCTTTCCCAGCAGACCTATTTGCTAGTTATTTGTTTTTCATGTCCACTCTATATACAGATATTTTATATGAAATAAGAGAGCAGTTTGTCTGTGTTAAAAAAAAAAAAAACAAAAAAAAACAACAAAAAAAAAACCCAAGGAAACTAAAAACCCCACAAATAAATGAACAACATGAAACAAAACAAAAACAAACAAACAAAAAACACAACAAAACAAAACAAACAACAGAAAGAAAGTAAATGTTTTAAAGGGGTGCTCTATCTAATTGACTTGCCTTGTCATTTGGTTTGTGTAAATAGCTCCCCAGGTGACCTCAAGCAGAGGAAGACCAAAGAAAATGCATAGATTTCTTGTCATTTTTCTTACTAATGTCTGTTACAGTAGCAAACTGTTAATAGGAAATACACACACACACAAAAAAACCCAAACAACTAAAAAACATCCCCTCCCCCAAAAAACCCCAAACAGATAATAACCCTACATTGTTGATTTTACACTCAAGAGGTTCTTTTCCCACAATAAAAAGCAAGTTTTTACAGGGAAAAAATCTTTACCTTTTAAACAAGTGCATCAGTATATTAATGAGGTGCCTCAAAAAACTGCATTTCTTCTAGTTAAAGTCATTTGAGAGAGTGGTGTGTCCTGAGAATGTCCACTTTGGGTTAGCTTAAGAAAGATTTTTAAAATATGCTTCATGTTTGCAAGACCAACTAAGGCACCAGGCACTGGACACATGAAAAGAGTCAGACTTCCAATGTCTCACATGGAGTTTGCAGTAAAATTGACCTTTGTTTTCTGCCTGTAAGGTAGAAAACAGACAAAAAAAAAATTTGTATTTTCACTCAGGATGAGTACCAGAAAAAGTAAGAGGCAGCTGTCAAATCTAATGGATTACAAGGTAGAAATATGACATGGCAAAGATCTCCCTATCCTGGGGTCTTCTTGTGCTTGAATATTAAAATGATCAGACGTATGTTCCTCATGGCTAATGTCTGCATTAATGCAATATTTTATTCTGTTATTTATTGCAAAAGTGTGTTGACAGGTAGTGTTTTTACCCATTAAAATCAGAACTACTTTACCTCAGCAGGATGTAGAACAGACTGGCATACATTCTGGTCCTGTAAAGCCACTAGTGCACATAGAAGTTTAATTGAAAGACCAAGCATTTAGCAGCTTTGTTGCTCTATGTTATTTATTCTAAAGTTCTTCCATAAATACATTTAGACATTTTTTTTTGTCCTCTCCTCAGATTCACAGCAGTGTTATTATTGACTTTGAGAATGAACCCGAGGAAAAAAAACATACCTACTCTAATTTGTACTTACAAGTGTCATTAAATTTGCCTGCTTACAGAAGTAATATTCCCTACTTTTCCAGGAAGTCAACACATTTGACGTGACAAAAATAAAAACTTGGAATGAGTCCAGACACTGAAGTCAGATTCAAACCTATATCAAACATCTCTAAAATGTGGAGTTATTTATAGTAATGGGGGTTGCCTGGGTCCAAACTCCAAACTGAACTTTGTTTTTGATTCAAAGTGTTAAAACTACAAGTTTCTTCTGATTCTATCCAAATGATTTAGTTCACTACTTGTCTGAGGTACAATTACTCAAGCAGGAGTTGTCCAGCAATTTGCCCACTGAATAGTGATTTAATCCTTTCTACAAATACATAACATGAGAGCTTATACTATAAAGTCTGGATTCATAGATACAGCATTTGAAGGTGGAGGTGACCCACACTAGGAATTCCTTAGGAGGCCCTAAAAACCACAAGATATACAAACTATTTTTTCCCTTCCAGGGCCCTTCCTTATTATTCATTTTTGCTTTTTTCATCTGAGTGCAGTTTGAAACTTGATCCTGTTTCAGGAGGTGGGGACTGGAGTGGAGCAGGAGGGAGAAGAAAGGAGGAAATTTTAATGCCAAGAGAAGAAACACACCAGCAACACTCCAGAAGTATGCTCAGTCAAAATTCATAGCATAAAGTTACATCTTTCAGCTGACACTGGTTACAGTAAAGGTCAGCATCCTGCTGCCCTCTGCATTTACTGATTTGAAAGATTGTTTCACACTGCCTTTCCTGATCCCATGTACTCATGGTTCCCTGGGTTTCCTTGTCTAGCTGATCCTTCCAGCATTCTTTCCTTTAACTGCTTTACTGTCTATAAAGAGTGGGCAAAGCTCCCAAAGGCAAATTAATTCAATGTACTTCTTTTCCCTGCATATTTTCTACCCTTTTCCCTTGTTGCCCTCCATATGCCATTTTACTTTTTATCACTACACTGGTGTCAGTGATGACATCGTTTGCCTCCTTGACTCTGGGTGCACAATCGAGCCAGGTTCCAACATTTTGAGTTAGCAACCAGGTCATCTAATTTAGAAGGGAGCAGCAGCCTAATTTCTGAACAATATTACCGAGAGATCAACCCTCAGGGAAGAACTCGGAGGTTGCTTGTTTCAACACAATCAGTACAGTGCTTGCATATACATTGTCTAGTAGTATGGCCTGATCCCTACTGCAGCTTCCAGATGCTATTGCCATACTTCTAAGCAACATTTAGCCACATTGTGAGAGCTAGTAGGAAATGAAATCCCCTTCCATTTTTTTTTTCCTCTGTTTCTCAAGAAAGTAGAACCTGAAGATTTCTTTCCCCCACCTCTAATTGGTGGGACATTTGCTGTTGACTATTAATTTCACTGTTCACAATCCTTACATGAAAAACTGAAAGACACTTTGAAAATCACTTTTCTAATGAAAATCCAGATAGGAAGGTAACAACTGCTTGCAACACTTCTCACGTATAGATGTTAAACACTCTTCACAAGAGTCGTGTACTTCTCTGAACAGCTCAAATTCCAATTATGCCTTGGGGACCCCAAGAACAGTGTGCCCCCTGTGCTGTTGGTAATGAACAAATACCTAAGAACTTTAGTGAAAAAAATGAAAATACAGAAGTGAAGACAATAATTATTTTGAGTGGAAAAGAGAACTTCAAGAGTCTTGGAGAGTCAAAATCAAAAGCATGCCTCAGAGGTAAGAACAAAGTACAGGTAACCTATGTCTGTATTACCTTCAGGATAAACCCAGGCAGAAACTGCTGTTTTCATGACCACTGTTAAGTCACTTGGAAGGACACAGTGCATGTATGCTAGGGCTAAAGAGTGTCAGGAATTGTTTGGAATTCAGGACAAAGCTATGGTAATGGGATCTTGAGTTCATTGCTAACAATGTAAGTGGTAAATATTGAAGTCATACAACAGCCTTGCAATAAGACATGCACTTGGGCCTATCCAGAGTAAAAGTAGTATCTGGCTGAGATATAGTGTGCAGTTTTGTGAAAGACTATTGTGGTGTGCAACATAGCTCATAAAACTTATGAGCCATGCTGGATGGTGTTACCTGACCACCATTTGTTCAGCTTCATTGGTGGGGTAATTAAAAACAATTCTGTACTTGGAAAGATAACACTTTTAATCCAGCATGTGGCTTGAAGGCCAGATGGAATTTACAACAAGGAATGCACATTTCAGGAACTTCACTTAAAAAGAAAAAACAACAAAACAACAAAAAACCAACAACAGTCTGGGGAAAAAAAGCATACACCAGAACACAAAGTTTCTGGATGGTCATTCCATAATGAAATACTGCTGCAATTTACTGTGCCTGTGGCTTTACCCCTCTCTTCTCTTAATTATATGTAGTGGTCCCATGGTGGACAGTAGGTTGGTTTTGTTTAGTTTTCAGTTTGCCCTACGTTCCTTTCAGCATTTGAGTGATCCCTCCCAGAGCTGGGGTGGTAGGGGAGTGCTGGGAGCTACATACAGGCAAAGGGAACATGCCCTGGGAAAGCCTGAGTGAGCATCCACACAAGCCAGATGTGACAGAAAGAATGTCTTGGTGACCATAGGAGTCTGCAGTGCCGCCAAAACTCTGACAGTTATGGAAACCAAGTCAAAACAATCATGGGACCTACCTGCTAGGCCACAATGGGAAGTGGGAAAGCTGAGTATAAACAATATTTTTTAAAAGAAACCTATTCTATCTCCCTCTGACATTTTATTTTTCTCTTTCAAAAGTTAAATGTCCTATTGTTTACTTTTATAAAATCTAATTTTTTGGTTTTCTGTTTTTTTTTTTTTTTTATTTTTTTATTTTTACACTGGGAGATGATCTCAGCACATTCATCTCAAACGTTTGTTTAACTTGACTTCGGTAATATATCAAGGATTATGATATCATTCAATAACCTATCTTGCAAGAACTTTTGCAGACCAGAAACTGACATTTTCTCTTACAGACTGGAACTGTACCCTAACAGTTAAGCGTCTCAGAAACAGCATGGTGAAGCTACTGCAAAGCAATTTTTGTTATTCGCAGACAGTTGAAGTCCTCAGAATAAAGCATAACTCCTGAAAGTATCTAAAGCAATGAGCAATCATGTAACACTACAAAGGATCAGACACACTAAGGAAGTATCTGCTAGGCTGTTTAGGTATATGTGAATAGCACTCACATTTATATTTGCAAGGAAGAGTCCCAGCAGAAGAAATAGTTGAAAGATGGTAATATCTATTCTGAGCTCATTTGGACTGATGTATTTATTATTTTTAATCTGGTTTTAATTTCTACCTCAGTTTCATTTGATTTCTCTAGAGAGGACTAAGAAGAAAACTGTAACAAATGGTTTTGTCAGAAGTGTTCTATGACACTTATGAGTGGGATACAGTAAAACAGAGGATATGAAGAAAAGAAAATGTTTGTCAGTAGTGGATTAAGCTGTTTGGAGGGACCAGATCTGAAGTAACTACCAGAATAACCAGAGATAAGAAATATAAGCAACCATCTGTCTGAGGCCAAAGATTGTGGAAGGCCACCAGGTAGAGGTTCACATGCTACTGCAAATAACAAAAGCCAACATCATAACTAGTACATGAGAAGAAACACAAAACCTTGTATCATTGTGCAAGTATCAGCGAAGAGAACAAAGAGAATGAAAGTTCCACTCATTCAGGTAAATTTTTCAAAGGAGACATGGATACTGACTGTGGTAGGAGTCATCATTTGAAATATCATTCTAAATGCAAATGTGCAGTAGTTTTCAGCTGGACATGTGTACACAACTAATAGTACAAAATAGTGTTACTAATAAAAGAAGGAAAACTACATGCATTAGAGAACAGATTGTGACAACAAGGAATACTAACTTGCTCGTTAGAGGGTGATGTCCACTACCAAACTTGCAGCAAGACATAGGGAACAGAATATACAGTGCATACGAAGAATATGCAGTAGCATAAGGAAGAAAAAAGCCAGAGAAAAAATATGATTTTCAGCCTGTTGTTCAATCATGAAAATATTCTGCTCTTCTGTTCCATGAGTGACAACAATTGCAAATTGCAATATTCTCACTGTTATTGGAGGTTAAGTCTCAGACGCATAGGTATACAATGCCATTTTTTTCCACTTTACCTCTCCAAAGACCCTGAAGAAAGATCTGTCCTTGTAGCCAAACAATTACAGGCAGTTAAAAAAACCCAACAGGACAGATTGAAGGAAGAAAGCTTCATGATACAATGACCAGAACAAGTGGAATTTATTCTTAACAGTTGCAGAGTTTGTTTTAGAAGGAAACCCCTGAAAGTCCAGTTGCAGGACACCTCAGGGCCTAATCTTGCATTCAGCTATTAAGTGCAGTATGAATATTTGTAATTGTGTTTTATGCTGCTGATTTAAGAGTTTGGGAATTTTGTCATGGTGAGGGAGATATGATAATATGGATCGTGTCTTTCCATGTCAGAGAAGCTGGGCACAGGGGTGTGACACAGCCAGTCAGCACAGGCAGGAGACTTAAGTGGTTGTTCCACAGGTGCCACAAACTTTAATCTCTGAAAAGTGAAGCAGAGACAGGGCACTGTCTCTTTCAGTTTACATCTGTATCTGAGATGAGCAGACTTCATGCCTCAGGAAACAAAGGTGATTATCAGATGGCAATAGGAAAAGGCTTCTCCCATGGCTGAAATCTTCCATAATTTTGTGCCTCGCAAGTCATTTATGCCATCCAGTGAGACACTTGGAAATGGTTCTTGGCTGAAGACTGGCCTAGGTGGATCATTGGTTTGTTCCATTGACATAATTATTATCATTAAGTTACAAAGGTTCTGTAAAGATTTGTGAAATAACTTTATTGAGCCAGAGGTTCAAACAGTCTAGACAAGAAGGACCAGCACTAGAGCAGGGACTGTACTAAGTGTTGTGTATTTTTCTCTCCAGTTCAGGAACTGCTCTATCAGGGACTCTTCTGGGTAAGTATCTGTGGATCAGTTTTTAAGTGTCAAAAAGATATTAGGACAACCATAAATCTTTCAGAAATATCAAAATATTAGTTGTATATGCAGAAAAAATGTTTAAATACCTTAATATATAGAAAAAGATTACAATATTTGGGCTTTCTGAGTCACCATTTTCTGAATTCTAAAATACTTTCCTAACTGTATCACTGTGTCCAAACATGCACAAAACAAACAAAAAAATTACACCATTTCAGGTTGCTAAAACACCTGAAAATTATGCAAGGTATGAACTAATCAGTTAAGCATCATTGTTGTCACATTTACAGATATATATTGCACTTCAAGAACAATTACTATATATTGCAGAATAAAATCCAGTAGGACAGTGCCTGATGTGATTGTCTGGTTTGTTTCATCTTGTGTATAATCATCCTGGTGTAGGTTATTCATTTGAACATATAAATACTTCTAACTTTCAATACTTTGCTGCCTTTGCTGTCAGTGGACCCAGAAAGGCACATTTGCCAAAACATAAATTTGATAAGAATATTCTTCCTGGATTAGACTTCAAAACTACAATAAATACATATTCTTGAATATCTCCTAAAAATGTAGATTTTTCTTAGAGAGTGAGGAAGATAACATTTCTTAAAAAAGGCATCAGTTGCACTGTCACTTCAAGTAAAAACAATAACATAATCTATAACACAGCAGAATTTTTTAATATTAATATAGTAAAAACTTTCTATATCAACACAAACTTTAATAGTAATAGTTCTAACCATTTCACTGAGAGTATTTGCTTTTCCTAGAGCATTCTCAAGCTACAGTGTAAGCTGGAATTGTTACAAAGGCTGTGAAAAAATGTTTGATCCAGAGGTCACAGAAGGAAAGGACATACCACTCGAGTAGTCTTAAGCTTCTACAGAGAAACATCACCCACTCAAAGTAACTGCTGACCCACAGGTCAATTGCATAAACAATATCTAGACTTCTATTCTTTCTTTTTCTACAGCTAAGAAGAGTGTTTGCTGTATGAGGTATCCAGGTCAGTGATGGAAAGAGCTATCAGGTAAAAATCACAGAATCAAGGAATCATAGTATCACATAATCACAGAATGGTTGAGGTTGGAAGAGATCTCATCTGATCCAACTGTCCTGCTCAAGCAGGGCCACCAGACAGCTTGTGAGTATCTCCAAGATGGGAGACTCCAAAACTTCTCTGGGCAACATGTGCCAGTGCTCAGACACCCTCAAAGTAAAAAGTGTTTCCTGGTGTTCAAAAAGAACCTCCTGTGTTTTGGTTTGTGTCCAATGCCTCTCATCTGTCCTCTTTGTGTTCTTCCTTCAGGTATTTATATACACTAATAAGATCCCTGCTGAGCCCTTCTTCGGGCTGAACAGTTCCAGTTCTGTCAGCCTTTCCTCATAAAAAAGGTGCTTCACTCCCTTCAGCATCTTTGTGACCCTTTAATGGATTCTCTCTGGTATATCCATGTCTCTTTTGTATTTTGGAGACCAGAACTAAACCTAGCACTGCAGGTATGGCCTCAGCAGTGCTGTAGAGAGAGAATGGATCACCTTCCTCATCCTGCTGGCAATATCTTGCCTAATGCAGCACAGGATCCCATTAGCTGTCTTTATGGCTGGCTCCTGTTCAGTAATGGTATCCACCAGGACACCCAGGTCCTTTTCTGTCAAGCTGATTTCCAGCTCTGTGGTCCTGAGAACACAAAGGTTCATGGGGTTGTTCCTCCCCAGGTGTCAAACCTTGCAATTCCTCTCACTGAACTTCATGAAGTCCCTGTTCGCCCATTTCTCCAGCCTGTCCAAGTCCCTCTGGGTGACAGCATGATGATCTGGAACATCAATTGCACCTCTCAGTTTTGTGTCAGCAGCAAGTTTGCAGAGTGTACACTCTGCCTCATCATCCAGATCATTAATGAAGATGTTAAACAGAACTGAACCCAGTATTCATCCCTGGAGTACACTGCTAGTTACTCACCTTCAACTAGATTTTGTTTCACTGATCACCACTTTCTGGGCTCGGCCATTCAACCAGCTTTAAATCCACCTCATTGCCTGCTCATCCAGTCCATACATCAACAGTTTGTCTACAAGCACCTTATGGGAGACACTGTGAAAAGCTTTACTGAAATCATGCAGGCAACATCCATTGTTCTCCACTCATCTACCAGTGCAGTCATTTCATTGTACAAGTTTATTAGGTTGTTCAAGCATGACATCCCCATGGTGAAGCCATGGTCCTGATTATTTTTTCACCCTTAATGTGCTCAGAAATGGTTTCCAGGACTAGCTGGTTCATCACCTTACCAGGTATTAAGGTGAGGCTGATTGAATTTGTGAAAAAAAAAAAATTCAATGAAAACAAATGCTAATTCCACAATGGTCAGATTATATATGCAGATTGATGTGTTGGTCTAAAATTATTGAACTGTATTATGGCCCAGGTAATTTTGGGCCAAGGACTCCATGGGCATACCAAGCACAGAATAAAGTCAGCAACAAATGAGCAGGGAAAGAAAGCATATTGGGTGATTAAGCTTCTGTGGTATATCATAGTTCAGTACAGGAGAGTTCATTAACTGGATAGCACTGTAGGATTCATTCATTATACTCACTACACTACAGCTTAGCCTTTCAAAACACCACCTTACATGAAAGTTTCCTGTTTCCTCCCACTCTGTATTTTCAGTTCAAGAATGTCATATGTAAAAGCAAAGAGAAAACAAGCCCTATATCTGGAGTGTTTCAGGTCTACTTTAACATAACTAGGAATTTAGAGTTAAACACTATGTTACATATTTTGATATTTGACCATGCCTGTTTATTTCTTCCTCAGTGTGGAAAGACTCATTGTTTTGTTGAGATAGTGTCACATGCCAGAAGTGGCTGGGAAGGAGTCAGATAATTAATTAAAATCCTACTGAGAATGTAGATCTTTTCTCCTTTTTTTACGTTTCAATAGTTTGGGTTTGTTTTTTTTTTTCCTTTCTCAGAGATATTATTAACCTTACTTTAACTGTTATAAATTGCAGGGAGTGGACAATCTCAAATCTAACATGGAAATTCAAAGAAAATGGTACAAGATTGCCTTGCAATTAATTCCTTTAAAAAATATTTCATGTTCCATAATAGAATATTAAAACTGTGTAGGTGCAATCACAATGAACACTGTGTTTTATTAAAAATAATTCTTGTTCAACGCATTCACTACTCATTTCCAGATTAAATATCAAACTTTCAAATTTTAAAGAAATGAGGACTCTTCAGTTGGACTCTACCTGGCAGCTGTCAATAACATGGCATCGTTTTTGTATCTATCATGCAGCTTTTATAGTTTTTTTTTTGCTATTTTCTGGACACTCAGGTCCCTGTCCCAGATCCTAGTATGAAAAAAATAGATATGGCTGCATACCCTTAATGAAATATCTTTTATTTCTACATGTTGTTTGTTCACTCCATGTGTAGCCATCATGCGTGTTTGTCATGAGCCTGGCATTTTCTCTGACCATACCTGATTGTTCCATTGGACTTTCTTCCAGGCCTAAGATTTTTCCCAGAATAGAAGTTTGAAAGGACACCTAATAGCAGGCATCAAACCCCATCTGGTGAGAGAAATGGAGGACTCCCATCTAGCACACAGTTACACTTATGCCAGTTCCTCATCTAAAGGGTAAAAGAAGTGCCTGGTCTTCATTAAAATCACAGCTATAGTTAATGAATTGCAGGTGTGAAAATGTGTAGCTGAAATCTGACAAAACACCTGTCTTTCACAACATTAGTCTATCTGTTGTGGGACACTACTCTCTCAGGTATGTTTTATCCTGCCTTGAAAGCCATAGCAAACATTGTCCTGTAATTATGAAATCAGAGTCATCATTTTCTGGGAAGAGTTCTTTAACAAATTAAACCTAATTACTTTGAAATTACCTTTAATTAATGATAAAAGCATGGTTAAACTGTGTTCTAGAACACCTTCCTTTTTATCTTTATGCAAATACACACTACCAAACTAGCAAAGCTGGCCATAATAAAAGGCTACAGCTAGTTTTCTGGTCAGTAAATAGGAATTGGATATGTACCATAGATTGTGTTTTTTGGAATGTTGCATCAAAAACTTTCCTGTTCATTTCCCTTCCACTCAATCCAGGAGTATTAGGATTTAAGGTATGGTTCAGTCCATTATACAGACCAGAAACTGCAGAGGAGATTTGGCCTGTCTTTGTTTCTTCAAATACAGTGAGTATTTGGAGCAGGAGCTTGAACTTATATCTCAATTTACTGTCTCAGGAAGCCAAACACAGGTGATGAATCTTTCTTAATCAATTTGTTGGTGAGTAGGATACAGATTTGTAAACACAAACAACTCTTCCTTTTTTTTTCCTATTCATGTTATCAACTTCAGACAAGTTTATATATTTATATACATTTATATATTTTAGGAAGATACAGTATGCAGAAGCAGAGCTTGATATGGAAAGGAGAAATGCAAATTTTTTCCATATATAACAACATTAAAAATTTACTTATGAGAAAAATCTTTCCTCAAATACACACTCTTCATTACCATGTCATAGGTTGTCTTTGGACATTATAGACTTGTGTGGTGGGTTGGCCCCGGCACGGCACCAGGTGCCCACCAAGCCCTTCTATCGCTCCCCCCGACCCCCTTCAGCACGGCACGCAGGGAGAGAATGAGACGCAAAGCACAGGGGTGTGGGTTATGATAGATAAGGTGTTATTTTCTACTTCCCGTCCACAGGTGATGTCGGGCCAAGTCCAGGAAGCAGGGCTCCAGGAACACGTAGCAGCCGCTTGGAGGACAAAGCAGAATGCCCCCCATCCTCCTCCTGCCCTCTCCCTTTATAGTTGAGCTGACATCATATGGTACGGAATAGCCCACTGGTCAGCTCAGGTCGGCTGTATCCTCTCCCCCATCTTGCCCCCCATCCTCTGGTGCCGTGCGAGCACTGGCAGTCACAACACGAGTGTGTTACCAACACCCTCCAGCTCCCAGTGCTGCAGCGTGAGGGCTGGATGGGGAAAAGCAGCTCAGCCAGACCCACTACAACTTGTTTCTGAAATAAAGGTATCACAACTTGGTTTTTCCACCTTTTTTCTTCAAATTAGTGTGCCATTTAGAAGACAAATTTAAACATAGTTTTTTGTAAGATGACTAATTAATATAAAAGCAAGTCCCTAGTAGCACCTACCCAAAGAATAACAGTGGTGAAGTGGACTTCTAAGGAACAGCAGCTTTCTTCCTCCAGGCAGATGTGTTCTATAGTGAAGTAATAGCATTTTTCTTTTCTTTTCTCTTCTTCTCTTTTCTCCTCTTTCTTTTCTCCTCTTTCTTTTCTCCTCTTTCTTTTCTCCTCTTTCTTTTCTCCTCTTTTCTCCTCTTTTCTCCTCTTCCCTCCTCTTCCCTCCTTTTTTCTTTTCTTTCTATTTTCTCTGCCTGCCTTTTCTGCCTTTTCTTCCCTTCTTCATTTCTCCTTTTCTTTCTCCTTTCCTTTTTTTCCTCTTGTTAATAAGGTTTTGGGAAATATACTTTGTGTTTAAACAGTATACAGTAAAATGAGATCTTGATCATAAGTAGACCTTCAGGCATTACTGAGATACAAAGAATCATGATACTTCAAAGTGTTTCTTTACACATCTGATATATCACTTTAGGATCTATCTTTGCACTGGTATTTAGGCTCTTCAGAAGGTTATCTCAGCAAGCTAGAGGAATACAGTCACAAAGTAGTTAAAACACAAAATAGTAGCTAGGACTTTCTAGATGGCCCTTTGGAAAGTATACTGAACTCCCTCTAAGCAATTTAATTTATGGGGTTTCCTTTTTCTAGTACTAGATGCAACTGGTGGGCCATAAATCAGTTTTCAGAGTTTCTTTAATGAAAACATTCCCTTCTCATTTAATCCTTCCAATGTAGGATCATATTCCCTTCTGTGTAGCAAGAATGTCTGATTGTTGAATTTAAACATAGAATCCCAAACTACTATAATCACAACCTACCTGCTCCCCTAAATATTTCCAGCAGTTTATTACTAATTCAAATATGTTGCTAAAATTTGGTCTCCATGAAATGACTGTCCAGCTTTAATGAAAATATTTTCAGCATCTCAGTACCCTTGTATGGCAACCTTTATATAAGTGCATCACTGTTTTTCAGTTTTCATGTTTCTTATTGAAATAAGAACAATTCCTTCATTATGCAGCAACAGAGCTGCAAAGCTCATAGGTGTGCTGATCTACAGCATTTTGATAGTCCTTGTTTTCAGAGTTTTGCATGAGCACTGTTTCATTGAGCAGGCAGCAGGAGAGGCAATGAAAAAGAATCCAGTTGCATATACAAAGCCACTTTCATCAAAAGGCCTCTGTTAAGCAGTTAGACTTTGTTAGATGTAGTTCACACTCAGTAACCCTTTTCCTACTACAATACTGAGCCATTCATCTGAGAAACCTCTTATTCAAGATTATTATCAGACATAGTACAGCATATAGGGGAAAGGCTCAGTGGGACAGGAGTGCTTTACAGGGTTCATTACTTCAGTATTGTTCTGGGCACAGCTGTAATATAGCAATTTTTGCTCCTTTCATAGAAACTTTCATTCTGGATGCTTACACCCCAAGACTCACTAATAGGCAAGCCATTAGAACCTTTTCCCACTGACCCACCATGGTGGATGGGCCACTTGTTGCACAATCAGTGCTGTTTCCTTCTTACAAATTCTCTGTTCTAAAGGCAAATTCAGAGAACATTTTCCTTACAGTGCAGCCTCAAACCAAAAGCCACAAAGTACCACAAAAGTCTACTCGGACATATTTCCTGACAGCACAAGAATCCAAGAGTATTTCCTAAGGCAGTTATATGTGGAGAATGTGTGCCCTTCTTACCATTTCACCCTCTCTGAGATTGGACATATCTCAAACATACCCACAAAAAAAAGCCCTAGAAGAACTACCAAGAACAGTAGGACAATCTTTAACAATTTTGCATTGAAACAATTCCCTCTTTTGCACAGATATGTCCTTTCCTTGTTTCCCAGTGTCTTTACAGATCTTTAACATCTGTTCTAATAATTTCAGCAGCTTCTGACTCTGATATTCCTGGTAATTTTAATTTATTTTCTTTTAGTGGAAACATAATGAAAGGATTATAGTTTTCCCCCTAAACTACAATTATTTTGAATCTCCGATAACAATACATATTTAAAAATACGAATCCTGGCACAAAAAATGAAACTACAGCACAAATATATGTCAGCTGCAAACACACATAAAATCTGAGTCGAACAGAGACCAAGTTTAATGCCTGTTCCAGGGGAACAGCTGGTAGTTCATCTGCCTGGTCAGAGAGTCCATAGCCATCTCAGGAGGCTAATACACATCTCAGTCCAGCTCAGTCCCCCTGCCTGATCCTTCCCACCCAGTCAGGTAGAGATGGAGGCAATTACATGTCCTAAGGCTATTGGACATGCAAAAGGAGTTTTAGGTGCAAACAGGTTTAAGGATGGCAACTGAGGTTATGGTGGGGTTATTATGGAGGTTGATACAGCACTGAAATTCACTGAAAATGAGGTTTCATTCCTTTTGTTACTTGCATACCTTGTTTGGCGTTCTTCACAATTCATACTCCATCCTTAATAGAATTCTTTAGTGGTCCTAATTTAATCTTGATTTACCTTCTCCCAGATGCTCTAAAAATGCCATGATGTTCCAGTTTACAATAAACTCGGAGAGAAATATCTAAGTAATATCAAAGCAGTTCATTTTAGCTACAGTACAATAAATACAGTTTCTAAGTGAACTCATTATTAAGTGTGTGTTTGAGCATGTATTTATATGTGCATACATTATGCCAGAGCAAATTAAAATGAGAAAAAATGTTAAAAATTACCCAAGCCAAAGCAGTAAAACAACTTTGAGAATTTTTTAGGAGAAAGAAAAATAACTATATGTCTGAATAAACTCTGGACACTGAAATGTATTTCTATGAAACATTTTCAAAAAAAAAAATATCTTTTTTTTCTTTTTTTCTTTTTTTTTTGTAACATAAGTGTGAAGTTGTTGGAGGCTTTACTGGCACAACTATTATAGAAGTGAATGTATCACTTACCCAAATCTTCAATTTCCAATCTGAAAAGGTATTCTATCTGGTCAAATACTGCAGTTCCACAGGGAACAGGCTCTCATGAAATGATAAATGCAGTTCTGTTCCCAGTCTCTGCACTTAAACAAGATAGAGCTGTTTGTCAGTCTGGAGCAATGTTAGTTATCACTTAGTTGTACAAAGAAGCATGCCACTCTTTGTGGGAAATTTTTCCAGTGCTTTCTTTATTCAAGATTTTGACTTGTTCTTTCTTAAGTTAGCCATTGGTTTGAAAGGTGCCTTTAGAGAATCCTTGAAATGTTCTCAGTCCTTTTAACCATCCAGATATCTGTGGAGTGTTTTTGAAGCACAGGAACTTCTGTCTTCATGGTGAACAACAGAAATTTAATCAGGGCACAAATCATCTTCATTCAATTTCTGTTTTCTGCTAGGTGAGCAGCATTATTCCTCAGAATTTTATTTGAGCCCACCAGATAGACAGATCTATTTTCAGTATCCATCCTTTTACATACATATCCCAGCAACTGCAACAACCCACTTAAGCTGATATGAGGAATTCACTTGCTCCAGAAGAGGCAGAGGGAAGGACTTCAATGCTTGTCAAAGATAAAGCTAACCAATGTCAGAAAAAGATTTGGTCTGTATGTACAGTTCTCCCAACCAGGGGCCTTATCCACTTTTTCTCTTTTTTCCATAGAGTGGTGACTCATCTTTGTCATCACTAAGCTATAGGATAAGTCCTAGGGCAACAAAAGTTTTGTGCCATTTGACCATTCAAAAATATCCCATAGAAAATTGCTGTACTACTGTCAGCTCAGAGCCCCTTTGTGAAGTCACAGAATTTTGATGCAGAAGATAGGGGGGACCATGTTTCCTTTCAAGAAGAAAGCCTGTTTCCAGCAGTCCCTGTCAAATTATGGCAGGCTTGGATGACAGAAAAAAAATCAAACTCAATTTTGTTTTGATTGGATTATAATGTCATAACAATTCCTACTGAAATGCAAGCAATTACACAGAAGACTTCAAGCTGTTCACTGGATCTTGTTCTTATGTAGACACATGAAGAGCATATATATATATATATATGTATGTGTGTGTGCGAGTGTGTGTGTTTTTATTTTGTATGCAATCTTTTTTTTTTTTTTTTTATTTCATCACACACACAAATGCACAGATGCAGAGCTCTGATGCTGTGAGTTATGATACTGTTGGTTTGTAGTGAAGGAAGGGAAGACAGAATCCACTTCCCTTGTATTACACTTCCTGACACATTCACTTTGCTCCTTCATGGTTCCAAGAGCTACTTAAGCCAATAAAAACTTAATAAGTAGTATTGCAATTAGTTGAGCTTGAGCTGACGTTTTGGCAAGTTTTTTCATACTCCAGCTGAGACTAGAAGGTTATCCAGGTGGCTTTTAAACAAAATAAAGCTCTCCAGAGATGCTCAGCAGGGCATTCTCCAAACAGTTCCAGTGTTTTCCTGTAGCCGTAAAAGAACTCCCTTTAGGATTTATATCTTTTCTCCTCCACCAGCCCCTAATGTACAACAGTTCAAAATGCTTCATATCCTGACAAGTTACCCTCTGACTAAGGAACTCAAGCAGAAAATGTCTCCAGGATTTGTCAGCCACAGAGGAAGTAAAGCCAGGCATCCTGCTTTTGCATTGCTTCTGGTTTGCTTTGTGTTGCTTGAGGCAAGGAACTGGGATCTGCAGACTAGCCACAGTGAGATATATTTAGCCACCATCTACAGACTTCACATGTTGCCACTTGGCACTGTTTCTTGACACAACCCAAACATGAAGCATAAGAAAAACCACATACCAAGCTGTTATGCACCTCTACCAGCACAATAGTTTTAATTGTGCTGTGGTATGTCTTAAAGACTTTAATGCTAAGTCCTAGAAAAGTTTTCTTTACTATGTGGTTTGGAGCAAGGCAGAGGATAGCAAGGAAAACTATAGCGTAAAAGACAATTAAGGAGCAAGGCATGATAAGACATGTATTATGGCAGTAGTTACTACACCTTATGTGTTCTAGTTTACCAACCTAATATATGACACTGTCTTAAAGAGAAGTATACTGGTTCAGTTTGTTTCTTCGATTTGGGATAAGTAGCGTAAGACTTGCAATGTCTTCATTTTGAATATTTCTCAAAATATTAACCTCTGCCTGCTGAGGTGAGGTGTGGAAGACATTTACACCTTGTTAGTTGAGCTGGGAGGCTTTTGTTCCTTTCCACTCCTTTGTCTCCTCAGCTCAGAGATATTCTATTTCAATCAGTGTCTCTGAGTTGCGATTCTCACTTTTGTAGCAAGACAAAACTACAGATGATCGGTCTTTGGCCTCTTGTGTAAATTGCATTATGGGTCTTTTTTTCCTCCTCAGCTTTCCCAAGTGCAGGATGTCAAGGATGGTACTTCAAGGTTCACAGGTCAATGTTTTAAACTATGGAAAGTTTTTCTGGTATGTATTCAGAGTTGCTGAATGTAGCAGCCTAACAGTGGTGAGACTGCGCAGCAACATGTCCCTAGGCCCAGATAGTAGAGAGGCTGAATATACATTCTCAGTAAGTGGGCATGAACACATACACATAGTGCATGGATACAAGTACACGTGGCCAGCCCCACAGACAGAAGAAACAGCATTTATGAAAAAACACCCAGAAGTAACATCAGCATGCTGTTCCCTATCTGACCTATCAGGATGAAAACCTGTTAGTGGAAAATATATACATATATATACATATATATGTATTTGGTAAAAATCCCTCCAGTAACTGGCCTTAGACATACATCTGTCCAGTAGCTCTGGACCTCATCATCTCCCAGTTGCTTCATGCACATGCATACACATACAAACAGGTATCTCGAGTAGCTGGTCCAGACCTATGGAACTTACCAGTACCCAGCACAAACCCCTGGTCTCTGCAGTAGCTGGCTTGGATCTATAGCTACTCCAGTAGTCAGACCTTCTGGTTTCAATGGAAGCCAAACCAGAGTGGGGGGGCCGCTTTATTATGTGGCTCTCAAACTCCCCCTCCTACCTAGCACCAGTCTGGTTTGATTTTTGCTAGTGATTGCACACTCTCACATAGGCACCTAGGCAACACAAGCACAGACACTGCAGACTCTTTATCAACCTGGTGCACACCCCCTTGACTTGTGGTCCCTCGTCCACAGCTGGCATTGAGCACCCACATAAACATACACACAGACAGTACCCCTACACCCAGGAAGCAGAAATGGATATCAGTGAAAAGACAGTACAGACCATGCTGATCAGTCTGTGCTCACACAGCTCAGGTCCTTTGCAGTAAGAGGAATGGTGGAGCACCTGTAAGAAAATAACCTGAGGCAGGAACCTTACCAGCTGGAGCTGAACCAGCTGGTTCTTGCTTCTCCCAGAACTATACAGCACAGTGTAGTTGCCGACCTGACACAATAAGGGCTCCTAATGACATTTTACATCATGAATCGAGGCTTTAGAGAAAGAATGAAGAGTTCAAGTTCCCTGCTAGAAAGAGAACTGAAAAATACATGATGAGATTTTCCTACGGTATTGTGAAAATTCTATCAGCCATCAGCCCAAAGCATCATTGTGGATAGCTCTGGTATGGTTTTTGGACTTCTGTTTACATTTACGACCCAGGGAAGAACTAATAATGGTGAGTAATTCTCATTTTAATGACCAATGGTAACCTCATAAGAAACAAGTAACCAGACATAGCCCCAGGCGAGTTATGTCACCCTGTCCCTAATACATGAAAATAAAAGCATATTCCATTGTTAAACAGGGCTTTCTGAGATTGACTCTGTTAAGATGGATTAAGGCATAATAATGTTCGTAGGTACAGCATGGGATTAGGTAGTGACTTTTATTAGCTGTTTTCAGTGTAGGGTATTTATTTTACTGTGCTGACTATCAAAAGGTTGCATCTAGCATAAACGATTGAGAGATTAATTCTGCACTCTTGCACCTGTGTCTGTCTCCAGTAGACAGCACTGACATAAGGACAAATCCTGTCATCTGCCTAGTATGTTATCACCTTACTACAACTGCAGGTCCACTAATTTTAGTCTACTTCTAGGCTAAGACATAGATCAAAAGAAGGAAGTGTCACAAAACCCAGAGTAGAATGAAGTAGCCAGATTTATGCCTTCTTACTGACCAAGCTGACTGAGAAGTAGACCAATCAGAAACTTCATGTTGATGGAAAAATGAACGATGCTCACCTACACAGAATGTTTTTAACATAGCTTTGTAGTTAGATGTTTTATAACACCTTTTTTTTATAAAAAAGCAAGCGCAAATGAATAACTCTGTTGTAGAACAACAGCTATTGGGTTTTTTTGTTTTCTTTTGTTTATATTTTAAATACTACTGGCTCAGGAAGTCTGACAAATCCTGTTTCTCAGAAGAAGAGAGAAACATTGTTGCCTGACAGTTTTTTAGGAGGCTATCCCATCCTTTTCACTAACCACTTTTTCCAGAGGCAGCTGAATGATTGTTTGTTCAATTTAATCATATAGATGTTGTTGTAAGTAAAGTTTCCACTATGCAAACATGTTGCAGTTCCTCTTGTTCATATACAGGGTCTTGTCTATTGTAGGGCAGGATGGTGAAAGGCTGGTCCTACTAAAGCTGTATCATTAACCATGAAGGCTTCATTTTCTGACTGAAGCAAAAAAACTAAAAGACAAAGATACCAAGAGCAGTAACTTTTTCCCACAACTACTTCCTATACACTTACAAAACTACATTACAAAATTGGTCAAAACTATTGTTTTACTTCCTGTCAAAGTACTGTATGTGGATGATATATGACCATTCTATGGATACAAACCTAGCAATTCTGAGCAGTGAAAGGGGAACCAAGACTGTCTTCGTGTGCACTTAAAAAAAAAAAAAAATTAATAATCCTACTATGGAAAAGAAAACATGCATGCCTGCTAAAGGAAAGCATGAGTAATTCAATGTGGCTGCTGTTCAACAACAGTTTGTACTGGTGAAAATATTACTTCTGTAATGCAGCCAAGGTGAATGTCAGCTTAGGTTATCTGTTGTGGAAGTGTCAGAGTTGTGGGTGAGATCTTCCCACGAAGACTTAGCAGATATACACTTAGCTGTGAGATCTAATTCCAAGTTTTCTTTAGTCATTTATACTGGACACAGCTTTTTTCTTGCACACTCCCTGTGGCTCATCGCACCTTCTCATTCACCCCTGTTAAAGAGGGTAAGATCCAGGGTATTTTGGTGCACAATTTTTTTCTCTACGATCCACAGTACAAAATACAAGACCTCTTAAACTGGAATAACTCTTCAGCAAGCTCCATTTTATTTTCAGGAATGAACCAGGTCTTCCTCACTCCCCCCGAAAATTAATCTCCTCCCTTCGACCTTGCTGGTCCTAAAAAGCTGTGGAGTTAATTTACATGGAAGGTCAGGAAGAGAAGGAAGACAAAGTTTTTTCAACAGACATCTGGGTTCTGTTGTGCTCCTGCTTCTGCTAGCCTTAGTCTGGAGTATCTCTTTAGCAATACTAATGCACCTAGCAGCAATGGCGTTAAGATCTCATCACGCCATTAGTCTCATAACATTTTCAGACAAATCCAGTTACCCAACACCAGCAGTGTTACATCTAATAGTGAACTGTGATTCCACAGCAAGGGCCCAGCTCCTTCCTGACCTTTAATATACACTCAGGCTTTAAGTGATGTGAACCCAACTTCCACGTTGTTCCCAGACATTTGGACACACTGTGTACAAAGGGTATATTTCCAGACAATGCTGCTAAGCTTCAGGGAAAACATTTTCTTATTTCCACATTTATTAGCTGAGCAGAAACCACTCTACTGAACTGTCATGCACCTGGGAGCACTGCCATACTAAGAAGGGAGGGGATCTTAGTAGACAAAGAACACTAGTAGAAAAGTTAATAAAAGCTCATTATAGCTGCAGCCTGGTCAGCAGTCTTGGCATTCAATTATTCCCTAGGAGAGACTGATGTGTAAAGATCATTTCCTGCTTTCTTATACACTCTCTCTCTCCTAGTAAAGAAACTGAATATTTCTTTAATTAATTAAGTGCAGGCCAAATAGAGTGTTCAACAACAGAAATAGAGTATTGCCTACATTTTGATAAAGAATTTATACTGCTACTCAAAAATACCTTTCAAAAGAAATTGGTAGAAGCTGAGTTGACTCAAAGGGTCAAGGAGTGAGAGAGTATGAAAAGGAAGAAAGGTGTTTCAGAATCAACAGGATACTCAGCTGCTGTGTTGCTTAACCCCTTTATTACTGGAGGTGTTTGTGCCACATCTTCATATTGCCATTAAAAAGGTGTAAGGAGAGCCCATAAGGAGACCCTATAAGGAGAGACTTATTGTTACATAAAACCACATTTCCTTTTCACCACTTATTTTCCATGCTCAACTCCCAAGCACATACACATGAAAGAAAGAGTGCACAGACCAGTTCTCTGGTTTGGCTCCTATCAATCTGGCACTTACCACTTTTGGGAATCATAACAAAGTCAAGGTTTAAGGCACAATCCTAGGTGTGCACAAACTGATGAACCATGTTTCCCCTCAAGCAATTCCAGTAACATAATTTTATTAATCTTTGTTTGCTCTATAGGGGACATACTTCTTGTTTTACTTTCCTGTTCCCCAACACTTCCCAAAAAGAGACAGAACTGTTTTATGGGAAATGCTTATGAACTGCTAGAGGTTTATGTTTTGCTGGGTTTTTTCAAGAGATGGAATGGAAGAAGAGAAAGGAAAAAACAAAACAAGCACTATTCATAGAGCCTAGGCAAACAACAAGGTCTGTTCAAAGTCACTAATTAATCTAGGACCTAGAGAAAGGCTTTTCACTCTGTAAAAGTGCATTGGGTCAAATGTGGTACCCTAAGTATCTGTCACATTGATGCACCAGCATCCATCAGATGAAATGTTTAAATCTACACTAGTCATTTTATATAATAGAAAAAATGTTGTTCTAATAGAACACTGTCAGAGGAACAACACCTGCTGCTTGGAAAATAAATGCTTCTGCATTCATGAACCAGCAGGAGGCCATTAACCTATGACAATATTCTATTCCATGGGCATTAGCTCTTAATTATAAATCGTTTTAAAGTGTTCTGTCAAATTAGTGACTATACAAAAAATATTTTGCTAGAAATAAAGGATTTATTAAGGAATTTTATGATCAACGCACCCCTACAGCATGTCTGTAACATTGTGTTTTCACAGAATGAGGCTATAGTGGCAAAAAACAAGCTAGAAGTAGCTCCCAGGGTATGGAAGAAATACATTCCTTGTTTCTCCCGAAGTTACTTTTTGTGACTTCCACAACTTTTTACTGTAGTAAGTCTTACCACCTTATAACATATTGCATGTGTAAATCTATCTACTACCTCTATCTGTAAAAAGACCCTCTTTTCAATGATAGTGTGCTGTTCTTAACTATCAGGCTGAATCTTGCTTTGTAGATTAGTGTTGATAAATGTATTTGTGTTTTAACTTCACCCCTTCAGCAACAGAATACAGCAAATCCTTTTACTTAAATTTTCATTAATAATAATCTTAGTTTTACAGTAAGAGCTTAGAAAAGAAGACTGATTAGCAGATACCAGTAAATTAAATATTAACATTTTGTTGGTCAAGGTTTTTTCCAGACTTGAAAAATAAAAGCAGAATATTAATAGTAGTTCCATTTCTAAATATGATCCACCTCTTTTCCATGTGATCTTTCAGTTAATAAAAAAAAAAATGGCAAAACCTAAAGAACACAGCCTCTGGATACATCTCAACAAGCACTGTACACCAAGTTGGTCTGCAGTTACAATTTAGTGTCTATAAAAAGGAACATTGAGCAAGAACCAATTTCAGAGGAACCTCCCTTGAGTCATTAAGGCATGTGTTAACAAGCCAAAAAATTTCAACACATGCAAAATAACCATGTTAGAATAGTAAATCTGATTCAAAGCTCCACATCTAGGAAATTGCCACGTTTCCTTACTACAGTCCACTGTGAGAAAGATGCACATATGGTCCTCCACCAGGAAGCCTTACAACAGTGGATCGATTTACATACCCTTTGAGCATACCTGGAAACTTTCATGCTTGGCTAACCCTGAGATTTTTCCACAAACGTATATTTTTAGAGAAAAAGAGGACTGGAACACCAACAACAATCTAAAGACAGTCTTGCAATTATTTCTGTCCATGTAGAGGGTCTGTTGCCTCCATAATCTGTTACTTTAAAGCTTTGATGAACTGAGATATCCATCAAGACATTCTGAGCTTGATAAAGCTAAAGTGCCATCTAAAAATGGCATTAAAATCAGTATGATCCAACCATAAAGTAGCCTCTGTTTATACAGTACCACTACCTGCTTACTTTATTTCCAGTTAGAGTTTTTTAAGAAAAGATACTAATAATTGTTCCTTAGGTAGTTTTTAGAACAGCATAAAGTTGTGAATTTGGAGGGCAGTGAGAAAGATTTCTAAAGGGACATCAGCAGCAAAAGTAAGCTTGACAAAAATGTGGGCTAATGCTAAATGGGGTAGGGGAGTAACGACAAAGGACTCAGAAAAGGCAGGGGTACTTAACACCTCCTTCACCTCAGTATTTACAGGTGAGACTAATCTTCAGGAAGGCCCCTGAGACTATGGGAAAGCCCAAGGGGAGTTAATTGACCCTTGGTGGGAGATGATCAGGTTAGGGAGTACTTAAACAAACTGGACCTATACCTGTCCATGGACCCTGGTGAAATTTAGCCATGAGCACTGAGAGACCTGGCCCATGTCATTGCAAGGCCACTTTCAATTATCTTGGAAAGGTTGTGATGACCAGAGGAAGCTCTTGATGACTTGCAGACAGCAGATGTCACTCTTTTCTTCAAGAAAGGTGAAAAGGAGAATCCAGGGAAGAACATGCTGATGAAGCCTCGCATGAATCCCTAGGAAGGAGATGGAGTGAATACTGTTGGAAAGCATTTGCAAACATATGAAGAACAAAGTTAATTGGAGTAGTCAGCATGGATTCCCAAAAGCAAATTCCAAGCAGCCTTCTGCAATAAAGTGAGTGGCATGGTAGATGACAAAAGAGCAGTAGAAGTCATTTACCTTTAGTTCAGTAAGGCTTTGGACACTGTTACCTTTTTCTTAACATCCTCAACAGACAGGTTGATGATGTAGGACCTAGGTAAGTAGCTAGTGAAATAGGTTAAAAAAACAGCTGATTGTTCAGTCCTAGAGGATGGTGATGAGTGGCACAAAGTCCAGGTGGACGCCAGTAACTTGTTGTGTACCCCAGGAGTCAATAGTGGGACCAGTACCATTTGACATCTTCATTAATGACCTGGACAAAAGGACAGACTGCATCTTCAGCAAGGTTTCAGATGAGATGCTTATTTATCAGAGGGTCTTGCTACTATCCAGGGGAATTTGGACAAGCTGGGGAAAGGGACATACAGGAACTTCATACAGCTGAACAGAGGGAACTGCAATGTCAAGAGAGATGATCCTATCCCTCTCTTCAGCCCTTCTGAGACACACCTAGGGTGCAGGTTCCAGTTCTGGGCTCCCAAGTACAGGAGGGACATGGGCATAATGGATTGATTGCAACAAAGAACCACCAAGGTGCTTAATGAACTAAAGCACCTCTCATTTGAGGAAAATCTGAGAGAGCTGTGAGTGTTCATCTTGTAGAAAAATTGCTCTGGAGGATCTTTTACATGTGTATAAATACCTGATGGGAAGTAATGAAGAAGAGGCAGACAGAGTGAGTAGGCTAAGGGTGAGCAAGAACTTGGGTGGCATGACAACTGAGACAAATGGCCAGAATTGACTAAAGAGATATTCCATACCTTACATAGCAAGAGTTCCATATTATGTAATCTCTTTCCTTCTTCCATGCACAGCCTTGGTCTTTGCTACAAGGTTTCTCATTTCATACTGTCTAGAAACTTGCTGAACAATCATAACCAACATAATCATCAGCTTTTGACAGGAAGAAACTGAAAAGAGTCAGGAACAAGCAGCTTTTTTGAAGGAAGTGTTCACAGAAATTGTTCTGTCCAGTACCTAACTACACTTCCCTCTATCAGTTCTGCCTGTTCAACAGGCCAGTGTTGCCCAGCTAATACACTGTGTAACTGAAAAGAAACCCAGTGGCTGCATCATCATTGGCAGTTTCAATTACATCAGTATGAGGAAGCCACATTACTGAGAATTAGATTGGCCAAATCAGCCCACTCCTTCTTCATGATTCCAGAAAGATCAGAGACTGCTTAGAGCATGAGTGACATAAAATATAAGCTCCCTCCTCTTTCCTTGCACAACCTCAGTCACTGCTAGAGGCCAAAAGGTCTCACGCATTCATCCTTAGTGATTGCTTTCCAAATGTAATATCCTCTCATCTAATGGACAGTGTGGCCAGCAGGACCAGGGAAGTGATCATCCCTCTGTACTTGGCACTAGTGAGGTCACACCTTGAATGCTGCACTGTTTTGGGCCCCTCACTAGAAGAAAGACATCGAGGCACATCCAAAGAAGGGCAACAAAGCTGTTGAATGGTCTAGAGCACAAATTTTATGAGGAACTGCGGAGAGCTGGGGCTATTTAATCTGAAGAAAAGGAGGTTCAGGGGAGATCTTATTGCTTCCCACAGGCACCTAAAAAGAGGTTGCAGTGGGCTGGGAGTAGATCTCTTCACCCAAGCAGCAAATGATAAGATGGAAGGATACGTCCTCAAATTGTGCCTGAGGTGGTGTATATTGGATATTAGGAAAAAGTCTTCACTGAAAGGGTTTTCAAGTACTGGTACAGGCTCCCTATGAAGTGGTTGAGTCACCATCCTTGGAGGTATTTAAAAGGCATAAAGACATGATGCTTAGGGACATGGTTGTGCTGGGTTGGCAGTGCAGGGTTTGCAATTGGACTCAATGAGTCAATTTTTAGGATTTTTTTAGGTTTGCAAGCTAAATGATTCTATAATGCTATGAAAAATAACTGTATTATGTGGGCTTCTTTATTTAATGTAGCCTTTAGCGGGCTTTGCAGTCAACACAATGGTAGTGCTGTAACAGGAGAAGATTTTTACACTGCCTTGGATTTTGGAGAAAACAGGTCCCACTAGCCTCCCTCAACCATAAACATATGAATGCATGTGTGCAATTCACAGGAATCACCTTCAAAGTTCAGAAATTTGTCATCAAGTTTTTAGAGCCCTGGCCACGTATAGCAGTGCCAATCCTTTTCAACTAATAAGAATACTGCTTTTCTACCTGTGAGTTCAGATAAAATCGGTCTTTTGATTTTACTCCCACTTTCTCAACAAATTGAAATCCTTGAATTACTGTTCACACCTTCAAACAGGTTGTCCCTCAGTGCCTTTTAAAATCGTGTTTTAGTATATAGTTATATAGTTCTAAGCAGTACCATAAATGCCAACCAAAAATTCAGACAAGTGGGACATCACCTTCTGCAAACACATAACCACTCTATGTCTTTGCTTTATTCCCGTTGGTGTGAATCATGGCCTTACCTTTAAATGCTCTGGCTTTTGTCACTCTAGGCCTCAGTCACTGCTGTTGTCAGTGTAATTTTGTCAGAGAATTATCCAGGCAGTGCAGAATGGACAGGAATACTCAGCACAGCAGTGTAATCTTCCACATCATCCTAATACTGTCTGGTTCGGCTATGCTACAGTACATAGCTCTAAGACAGGCAGCAGTGGAAATGTAATTTACTAAGAATTATTAGAAGCCAGAAAGCCCCTAACGAGAAGAGTAATTCAGAATTTGTGATATCAATCTTATTTTTCCCAGTAGTATCTTTGGCAGCTAACTGGTTTCTCTCTCCAACCCCCTCCACCCTGTTTTCCTTTTCTGTGTTCAAAGGGTTAACAGAAAACCAGACTGAAGTGGCATGTTTTACCATGTCTTCTGCATGACTGATACTGCAATCGATCTGCAGCGGTTCATTTTCTCTCTGGAATCTCTGCCTACTGAGAACAAATACAAACACATGTGGAACCAATAGGAAGCAGACCAAGGGGTTTAAGAGCGCGTACCAACCTATGTCAGAAAGTTCTCACTTAACAGATGGGCAATTAATAAAACAGTCAAGTGGTATGACTGCATCAAGGTGCCTTTAAGTGCTAACAATCCTCTTTTGTCTTACTACTGTAGTGTACAGATGGATTCCAACTGAGAATAAGCACTGCATTGTGCCCATGTTTGCCGTCATACAGTGTCACAGTATTTATAGACTGCCAGGTGTCCAATGCCTTTTATTTTAAACCAGGAAATGGTTACCCTCCCTTCTACTTCCCCCCTGCTCTAGTATTTCAAGTGATGAAGTGATCACTAATCGAGGTAGAATTATACTCTGCAAGTAAATCAGCCTTCTTATCAATCTGTAAAGGAAGGATTTGCCATAAAATAATGCTAACACAATGCAACCTCAGTTAATGTGCATCTTTACTGTATTGATCCAAGAAAGCACTCTATAGGGCAGTGCACACCCTGCAGTATACCTTGTTACATCATATTTTGATTCCCAGAATTAAATAATTATTTGCACCTCTCATCTTGAGCATGAAATGTGAAACACTATTTCCTATAAGTCTTCAAGGTACTTTTTACCAAGATTGCTAATCTGAGTGTCTGACCAAATTCCACTGTCCTCCTCTATGCCTATGTCACATTTCATTCCTTTTTTCCTTCTCTTCCTTTCCCTGCTCTTTCTTTCCTATTGTCTTCCTTCTCAGTTTTGCATACCAGAGTGGGCACAGGACAACTCTCATCCATGGGTATGGCTGTCCTCAGCTAAGCACAAACAATTGTGATATCCTTTTAGGTGAAAACGCTTTTAAACTGTTCTTGATCTCAGAAAAAAAAGTATAGTAATTGTTGATTTGTTTTTTAATATACATCACCAAATTTACTTTTCAGTCCAGGACACAGGGTGAAGGTGAGGTTGTTTTCTCGGAATCAGTGACTTACAGACCTAAAGCATGGACTGCTGCCCAGTTGTTAGCACTTGTGCAAGCAGAGCAGTAGAAGGATATTCAGCAATACTCCTGATGCACAGATGTTCTGATGATCTTTTGAACTTTACTTTTTCCCTGCATTTAAACACTAAATGGAGGAGTAGAATCTAGCAAAAAGACACTGTTGCAAGACATTAGAGTTTTCTAGTTCTGTTGTTGCAGTGTATAAGTGTTTGATATGTCACCTTCACATCATTGCTTTGTCAAACAATGCTGCATAACTAATAATCTGTTTATCTGGTGAGTTGGGTGTTATTATTACTAATACTGTTGTTATTGTTACATACATTTTACCTTGGGCATAGGTCATAAAAAACAGAAGACTGATCTGTGTCTCAGAGCAGATAGGAATTAGCATCTCTTCATCAGCTTAGGAAATATTCTTCTAATGGTACAGTTGAAAAAAAAAGGAGGAAAAAAATGTTTATTTTGATCTTTATTTCTCCTTTGGTTTGTATATAACGGTGGCACGGCCTCAAAGTATTTTTCACTCTGGTAAGGTTCTCAGGATCAAGTCCTGGCTATTATAAATGTAATGAGCCTGTCAAATCAACAAAAATTGATGGAACTTCCCCCCACCCATTTGTGAAATCATTAAATTATATGCCACTCAGAGATAAATCTCTTCACTCTGACCAATGACAACTACATGCAGTTTCTCCCATTGATATTTGTTCCAATTACCAATACAATTTGCTGTTGGTTTTCCTTCACAGGTTTGATTTCACTCAGCATATGCACCAGCTAATCAGTTCACCAAGAGGAGAATCTCTTGGCTATAGAAAAGAGTTTACATTAAGGCTGGAGAATGTTTGTAGGAAACCTGTCTTTGATCAGAATGAACCAAAATGGCTGTAAATTCAAAGACAAGTTATTTACAATAATCTAAGTACAAACATTCATAAGCTTGAATATGTATCAAAAGTAAGTCTAAGGGTATGCAGCATGATGTAAAGAAGCTTCCTTCGGATATCCCTTCCAAGCCCGAACGTTCTGTGATTCTGTGATTCTAACCAAATTCAGTTCTACAGCTGCACCAGTGCCAGTTACTTCTCTACATAGCAAGCATGGCAGGCACCTTCCAAGCTACTGTGACCTTACCTGTATGGACTGAGAGCAGCATGATGCCATGCTCAACAGTGTGCCATACCTGCCTAAACTTTTGCATTGGGCTGCAGAGCATGAAAACAAATTGAGGTACTCTTACTGCTGTGTCTACAATATGTCATCCTCGTCCAAACATCCACTAGCCACTTGCAGGAAAAAGGAGTAACAATGCTAGAGGAAGGACTACCATATCATAGTATAGTATAGTACCATACCAACTATTCAGAATAAAAATTACATTCTCCTTTCCCCATGTGGGATCTTTATCATCCTTGACATGACTAAGGTCTGTCACTAATGCAGCTGTAGAGCTCAGTTTGGTTTGGGTTGTCTGGTTTCTTTTTCTTATGCTGCATATCTATTATTTGTAGATTAAAACGTTACTTGTAGAGGAGAAATAGACATATTGAAATTCTATTGGATTCTCTTTATCCCCTGTAACCCATCTAGGACACCTAGTACATCTGCCTACAATTAAGGGCATAAATGTCCACAGTGATCCATGGACATGTAGACACATCATATGCATGAGAAAGAATGAAACTGTAGATACAGCATGTCAGATAATTCCTTCCAAGTTGTACCATATTGTGACAATGTACTAATATCCTAGGGGGTGATGTGTTCCAGCAATTTCCATAAAGCTTATATAATTTTCGTCTACCTTTCAACTTATCTATGTCATTTTTACAACATAGTACTGCTTGTATGGCTAGTCAGATGAACAGTAGGTAAAATGCATGTAACTCCAGAGAAACTCCCAATCTACACCAGTACAAGTTTGGCTTTGCATTAGGTCTATCACTGTAGGGCAACACAAGTGTCTTATTTCTGACCAGTGAATGGGAACTCAACTTTCTGATTGTATTTACTGCCAAAATTGATTATACTCCTTGCTCACTGATATTAAGCAATTGCTGCTGAAAATGTGCCAGATGGTATTTCACACCAACGCAAGGTTGACAGTATAAACATCTTTTAGTTCAAGAGCCTTTCACAGTAGCAGAAACTCTTATAATTGAACAAATTTACTGGTATCTTATTTCTCATCTCAATGTTTTTGGAAGCTTCTTTCCATTTCTTAGTCTGTATGTTTATAGCAACCATATCTAGAAGTCATAACATTCCTATTTCTTTTATTCCACCAACAGGCAATGAATTCAGCATGAAACAGAACAGAAAACCAAGTTCTGCAGATTTTCCCATTTCCTATGCAGACCACCTTTAGTGACAATATAACTGATTCAGACTTTCACCACCATACTTTTGGTCATCATTTACAGGTTTTGCATCCCTTTTTTTAAGATCTATCTGCAATTTCAGAAGATGCTTTTGGGCCTCTCAGACAAGCAGGTATTTTTCTAGATGTGCCTACTGGGAAGAAATAAGAAAAAAGCAAATTACACTTCCCAGTTTTGACTCTCCTTCAAATACAGTCCGATTCAGCAGTTTTCTCCTGACATACCATACTTGTTTGTCTGCTGTATAGATAACTAAATTAGTTATCCAGTTGCCTGTATAGATGTACAAAACACACAAATTGCTTCAGATTGCTTTTCAGGTGGAAGGCTTCAGAGAGAGACAGAAGGCTTTCAAGTTGGAAGATTGCAATCACATAAAGAGGTACCTCATTCTCCTCCACCTTATGAGCTTCCAGGATTCAGCAGAGCACTAAGAGTTTCAGAGAGTTACCGGGGAGTTACTGGGGAGGAGACGTTGCCCAGGCAGCTGGAGAACATGCTTGTTCAGCACACCCACACTGCAGCTTTGGCCAGCTGGTCTTGCATAGAATGCCCCACAGAGATTAAAGACAACGTTCTGCACGAATCTAGGATGGCACTAGTGGGAAAAAACCACCTGGTTTGCCTTGCAGTTTGAGCTGTAACAGAACAAATAAGCAGAAGGACATCTGCATTGCACAGTGATAGTGAAGACAAAATATGTCAGACCAAGCTAACGTAGCAACTAATGCCAATATGGTGTACTAGAAATGAACCCCAATGGGCTGGGCACATACAGATGGGTGGTTTCAGTTCTATGCATACTGAAGTGTAGCTAATGCACAGACTACCAGAAAACAGATATGTGTATAGTGTATCAGTTATATTAAACCTCATTTATGTATTAAGCATAACCTCCACAACCTCTCCTTGTCCCTCCCCCCACTTACCCATGCAACATACTATTCTAACAGCAAGTATTTTAGTAAAAGGCTCCTTTGGTTTTATATCAAGCTATTGTTTTGGGAAAACAAGTTTATAGTTTTTATAATGTCCATCTTCCCTTTCCCCAAACACAGTGTTTCCTGCCAATCATGCAGGAACACAGAGTGCCAGGCACTTCGACAGGATGTTTGTTTGCTGCAGCCGCTAGCCAAGTTGCAAGTCTCAGCACTTATACTGAATATCCAAGCATAAGAAAATGTCTTGAACAATTATCTTAACATTAATAGGGTTGTTTATACTCTAAAACAGCAACAGATTATTCCCAAGTGAGGAAAAGTTGCCGGTCAACCCATAACCTTCAACAGTTTTTAAATTCTAACAGTTTTGCAGAGTAGATATCAGAGAACGTAAAATGTTCTCTTAAAAATTAGACCTTTTCAGTATTGTCAGTAAAGTAGCAGATAATACCAGCATTCCCCAGACTGGTAGGCCTGAAGACTATTTTGTCTTTTTTCCAAAATGTTGTCTAAAATAGTCACTAGTTAGCATTCCATAGGCACACTTCTACTCTGATCACAAAGCAGCATTATTTCAGGACGTCAAATATTGATGTAAGACTGTGAGATATAGTAGGCAGGCAATCAGAATGGCCTGCCATATATCTCAGTAGCTCCTTATGCATTTTCTATGTGCCACTCCATGCTCTGCTGTTAACCTCCTATTGTATCTTCCAAACAAAAAACATCTGGAACATGTTTGGATCCCTGTGGCAGAAGTGGCTGGGTCATTTTACACAAAATGGTGGTAGTTGTGCCTGTTTAAACAGAAGACAGTAAGGACCTCCAGACAGATGACATCCTGGCAACAGCTTAAGCAGTGGTTTGTGTAGTATTATTACTCTGTATTAACTATAAATCCATCCAGGAAGGAGGATTAATTCAGAATGTAATTAAAGGTTCACACTTTTCATGGGATAGAGAATTAGTCTATTCACAGGCTTGCATCTCTCTGACAATCTATTCATAAGTGTTGGAAAGTTTATTTTCCTCACAATATTCTATGCTTCCTTACATATCACAGGTATTGATGTCAATGTGCTCAGACTCAAGGTGCTACTTCTTTTCTCAGATGGGATGAAAATGCAGTATGTGACAATAACTAACATTTGAGGTAGGACTTTAAAAATGCCACAGGTACCTAAAGATATATTTCAGAATACTTCAAGATTCAATTTAAAATAAGAAAGTGTCACACTAAATATCAAATTTGAGAGACATATGCAGTGAAGTCTAGTAGCTGAGTGATAGGGTGTCTCCATTCCTAAACTAAAAATTGCCTACCTTCTAGGGACACATGTAGTTCTTATTCAGGTTTCCAGCTTTCATCTTCTCTCAAAACAATCAGCTGCATTACCCCACAAGAGCTTGCTATTCTTGGACTTGTGGGTAATATAAGAAAAAGCAGTGCTTTCAAGAAGACTTCAGAGTGCAGCTTTCCTGACTTGTTGAATTGCATATACCTGGAATGGGCCAGTAGCTGAGTCCAAAGACATTTGTTAATAGTAAAGTGACCCATGAACAGAAAGGATAGTCACCCTCAATAGCCGATCTTGTTTGATTTTTTTCCGCTATTGACTGACTAGCCAAATTGCCTTCACAGAGATTTAGTTCTGACTGAGAAAGAAAAGCACTATATGTAAACAGAAGCATATCTGTGTTGGTTTATATAATCCAGCCCCCTCATAAATTCCTTTTGTCTTAATGGTCTAAGACCAGAGTCCATAGTGATTCTCTACAGCCCATCTCTCTGCACGTCCAACCTAAAATCCTGGTATTTCATCCCAACAACCTCAATGGATTGAAGCCAAAGTGACCTATCCAGTCCACATTATGATTTGAAGTTTTTCCAAATAACTATGTTAATCACATATATGGAAATTAACTATGTCCTCGGTTAATCTTACATAAATAAGGTCCTTTGATTAAGGACCTTACAAGGACTCAGAAAAGGTAAGGTAAGTTGCTGTTAATACTTTTCTGTTATGTCATCAAGTACATTATTTTGTCTTCCTGGCTTTATCTGAATTGAATGAAGGATGAGTGCCATTACAAATACCACAGTCCTGTGCTCCCAGATGCCAGGGCTGGGGACATGATCAAAATACTCCCTGGCTTTCCTGGGCCCATACCTTTCAGGAGAAATCCGGACACAAAATAGTGTACCCCTCATTCTGCATCTTAGTTTCAAAACTGAGCTGGAGCAATGCCATAGTAGACCTGGGAAACACTCCTAGGTGCACCAGACTAGATATGGCCTTTTCCAGAAATGTTCATTTGTAGAAAGACAGTAGAAGTATTAGTTTCCTATGCCCTTAGACTTAAAGGGATTTTTAAGATAACGAGGAGCTGCAAGGTTTTATAAACACATGTTGTGTGTTTTCGTAATACGTACTTGCTGCATCTTCTGTCTGGTCTCAGGCTTTTGACATGCCATAGATACAAAATGCTGAAGATGACACATATTTTACCATGCAGCTATGAAAGGCTTTACCTGAGATCAGAACATGCTCTAGGCTGATCATTTTCACCACCCTGTAAAGATAGCCTTTCATATTAGACATCATTCCACAGCAAAATAGTAAATGCACAGAAAGGACAGGCAAAACTATACAATATAATATGAAGAAAAAAAACAAGTCTACTTTAGGTTACAAGGGTATGGATTTGTTTCCATTCCATGCTGTATTTTAGCACTTAGGTACTGTGGTGACTAAACATCTATCTAAACCAGAAATATCAGCCGGATTAAACAGGTAGCTTTCCCCACCCCACCCCCCCCGCCCCCATCCCTGCACCTCACTATCCCCAGCTTTAACTATCAATGATTATTGTCACAAGACCTTGAGGAATTTTCTGGTTCAATGTCCTAGAGGTCACTGACCATACTGTGCTATCCAGACATGTTAAAGTGTGGATCCAAAAAACTGCATGGGAGAGGTACTTCTTCAAGCTTCAAGGAAAAATTATTAAAAAAAAAAAAAAAAAAAAAAACAAAGAAGCATCAGAAAGCATAAAATAAGCTTTAGTTAAAGTTGAAAGTACAAGCAAAATTTCAGTTGTGGGTTTGAAAACACATTTTAAAAATATATTCACACAGCCATTTATTGAAAATATTTTAATTTTCAGAATCAATCTGTTGCAATTCTATTTCACAGACCCAGAAATAAGAATTTATTTTTTTTTTTTTTTTAAAAATAATAACTAGAAGTTACAAAAAATTTTGAGGGAAAAAAAAAAAAGAGTAAATGAAACCAAGAGTTAAGTGAATTTAGTTTTGTTCCTTACATAAGTTTTGGTGTTGTAAAATAGGGCACGTTTTGTACTGTATGTTCCCTCAGAAAGCCAAACAGAAACTTGTCATCATGGTTTTGAGAGCACAAGGCCTCTCCTTTCTCATGTTTCAACTAAACAGTCTCCACTTGGGCTGAAGAACATATCATATATCATAAATCACTCTCTGATAGATATTTGGCAGCTAGTCAGCACCCCAGGCTATGCAACGTACAGTATGGAACATTTTTAAGGTGGAATCTAGATTTTGTAACTTAAAGACTTAATATCATCACAAAACATTTTACTACTTCCTGCCACCAAAAAAAAAAAAGAAAAAAAAAGAGACAAGAAAGCAGAATTCTCCATATGGTTTTAGGTTCTGAATAATGAATGCATATATACATACATACATACACACAATAAGCCATGGAACTGTATAAACCTGCAGGGTTTATTCAACAGTATGAAAACAAAAAATAAACTAAGGAGCATGATTAGAGCTAACCCTTATAGCAATGAAATAGCAAAGAAGTACTGGAATCTATTTTTCATCTGTTAAACTTCTTAAGTATTTCATTACCTTGGAAGACAAGGGGGTTTAGATACACAAGCACGTACATTGTGCATAAGGGAGACAAAGTGCTAATGAGGAAAATGACATTAAGTAGAATACACAAATGATGGCAATTAACCCCTTCATTACAGTGTCATTACATGACTCAGGAACATATTCTTTATCATAATTTCAGGGCGGCAGCAGCTGCTAGAAAGTGTGTATTGATTGACAAGGTTATGAAGAACTGTTTCCCTGAGTGCATGCATGCATTGTGTCATGGGACACTTATGGGTTAACTTTATGTTTTTCGTACGTGTTGTCATGTTCTCAATGTACTTAGACTGAGCAGTTCTTAGAAGGATGAAATGAAAACAGGAGGAATTGCAGAGCATGTGGTATGGGGGTTGGATTGGAATAAGCAGAGATGCATGAGGAACAAAAGAAAGCTGCTGCACAAAATCCAGAGCAAGATAAACTGAAATTAGGTATTTATTGAGTTTTTTGAAGAACAAAGTGTGAAGTCTAAATGGTTTTTTTATTTAATCTCTAATCTTATTAACAGTTGAGACTGCGAATATAAATATACTTAATAAAATGATGTTGCTTCAACTGGATTATGCCATTTTTGTTTAATGTATGCAGTGTGTTTACAATGGTTTCTTTTTTTTTAAAAATTAGACTGTGAAAACTTACAACTCCATCACTGCTGTGCCTTAGTCAGACAGGACATTCATGCTGAAAAACTATAGCAGTTATGCTTAAATCCAACCACTACTTGATTATCAAATTTAAAATCAAGGACAAACAATCTAGAACCTTCTAATCTTAAAATGCTAAAAATTTAGGTAAACATTTTGTGTATTAAACTTTCTGTCTGAAATTTTCTAAAGCTAAGTATATATTTGACAGAAAATACCAGATTGCACATTTACAAAATGGTCAGTACAATGACATGGACCAGAGATGTTATTCCTTTGCTAGTTTCAATTATCATCTGAATAACAACAGCAGAGAACTCTGCAAAGTAGCTGACACAATGCAATAGCAAAAATACATTTTCTTCTCTTTATAAAGACAATTCTCCGAGTGGACAGCAGGCTACTTAAAACACCAAGAAATTAGGAGTCTTTACTAATTTCTGTCCTCGCTGCTCCTTCAACTCACAGTTTAAATGATTAACATCCTGTTTATATAGATGCATATGCGTACTCAGACATGCTACAATAATATGTGACAAAGCTCATATGATGGTTTCTATTCTAGGCCTCTTTTCTTGTATCTCTGAATTTCAATTTTTCACTTTGCAGTCTTGAGAAAGACTGCAGAACTTTGCAGCCTTGGTCTATATCTGGAGGAAACTATTTATTTATTACTTAGCAGGTCAACCAGGTCATTCATCATGTACATCTCAGGATTTCCTACAAAGCAATTTTTGTTGTGTAAACACATATGTGCATGCTTATAAACTGTGTTGTACTCTCTGAGAACTAAGATAAGGTTAAAGAAAAGGTACAGTTCACAGGTATGTGTATACATTACAACCAATTTCACAGTATTCCTGTTAACAGTCTGTTAATACAGATTTTAATGAAATATTAATTTAACCTAAATTATTAATGAATACTATAGTTGCAGTACAATAAAAAGGTATAGCCAAATAGACAAAGGTATTGCATGTAGTGTTTAAACCTGAAGTCCAGCCCAAAACACAATGAAAATCATCATATGTAATCCTGTAGTTTGCAGAACAATATGAGCACAGAACAAAAACCTTTTCCCTTACCACCTTTTCAACAGTTAAGGAGACCATGTTATTCCAAATGCTTTAGATATGTGTTTGCTTTAGTGTCTGGATATTGATGAATTAGTGCATTACACAAACAAGAAGGATTCACACTCTGTCTTTCACATATGCAAACTCTATGTATGAAACAGCTAGAACTGAACCCTGCCAAGACTGATGGAACTTTTCTGATATCAGCCAATGATGGAATGTCCTGGTTTGAGTGAAGACAGAACTAATTCTGTTCAGTAATTTTACTTTTCAGCTCAGTTCTTCTAATTAACTGCACTGTCTGAAGTCAGCAGCCTGTTCTCACAGACAGTGTCTGCTTCTATCGGTGATAAAACCTTATGTTTAGAGTTACTACCAAGGATTGGTATGCAGACCAAGGCCACTGCTGGGTCCTGTGTACCACATTGAGGGGTGCAGGAAGTGGAAGGCTGCACCTTCAGGGAGGAGCGGACAGGACGGGTGACTCTAAACTGACCAGGAGGTATTCCATCCCATATACGCCATATTTGGTCTAGAGCTGAGGGACCCAAAGGGTCTCTGGGCTCTTCTCTCCCCTCTTGGACTGCTTTGCCAGCTTTTGCTTGGCTTGGCTCGGGCCCTCTCTCGGTTCCTTCCTCGGAGCACCCAAGGAGGACTGCCTTCGATCCGGTCTGCGTGTTCCTGAACCCGGTACCAGAATCCAGCTCCCGAACACAGCTCCCGTCTGCTGCGGGGCCCAGTCTGGGACTCCCCCGAAGCCTGCACAACATCAGTGGTGATGGTGATGTAATTACCATCAGGGGGGTTGGGTTTGATACTGGTTTTGTATATATTTGTCTATATTCCATTTTTATAATTATTATTTTCCTTTTCATTAAAGCTGTTCTAGTTTCCTTTTCTAATCTAAGTCTCTCTCCCTTATTCCCTTTCTCTTCCCCTTTGGGGAGGGAGGGGGGTTAACAGAGAGCGTCTGTTATAGGTTTAAGGGGCTGCCCTGACCCTAAACCACGACATGGAAGAAGATAGCATCCTCAGTATCAGTTTTGCTGCCTTGGTCTCAATAATGGCCCCTTATTTCTGCAAGCACTCCTTCAAGTTACTGTTAAGAAGTGAGATCAGACACAGAACTGACTGTGTATTGTCAGACATCAGCTGATAGCAGGAGGGAATAAAATGGTTCAAGAAAAGAAGCAGAGCACCATCAGAGTCCACAGACTAAAGAAATGACAAGCCAGGCTGTGAGGAACAAATAGATTTCGAAGAGCAGTAAAGATTCTTTGGATTATGCCCGCCTGTGCCATAGTTTGAACCTCTTTCTAATCCTTATGCCATGGAACAAAACTATTTATTTATTTTTATCAGATACAAGAATATTTTTTAGTAATTTTGCTGACAACAAGTACAGTTAGACCACTGTTGTTCAGACTGCATGTCAAACGAAGACCCAAATTCACAGTTGTTTTAATGAACTTTGAAAGAAATCACTGGTGAATCATGTATTGATAGAAAGGAAGGGGTAAGTGTACAAACTCAAGCATGAAACCTGTTATAGTAAGTGGATCATGTACTCTGAAATGCTTTTATATTTTTTCCCTAACAATACATAATAGATGCAAAAAACAGAGAAAGAAACTTATAATGCAAGCATTTCAAAATGCCTTGCTAGTATTAATGTAAATGAAGATCTGCTAAAATTTGGATGCCACATATATTATTTTCCTAAGAAAAACAAATAAATAAAGGCAAGCTAAATAAATCCCCAATACCCCTGATGAAACCAGCAAACCATTCTCCAGGAATCAGTTTAGCTATGAAATAAGGTATTCTCTCTCTTCATAGACAAAATTGACACACTACAGCCTGACTATACTCTTCACAACTGGATGGTACAGGAATGTATCAAACTTTGTTTTCCCATGTCTTGAGTGAATGGGTTGGGTAGTCCAATATGGGGAGTAACTGTTTCTAGTCCTGTTGGTGTCAAAAAATTACAGGAGACCTTTTCTAGTCTGGGAATTTCAGAAGGTACATTAACTCATCTATTATTGACCTCAGCATGACATGTGCAAACAGTTAGGAGCTGACGTATAAATGAACAGCAAAAGGAAGGTAAAATAGTAATGTAGGGTAACACATTTTCATACCTCACATTAGTACAGGACAGGAATAAAAATATGGTAACATAGGTTTATGACTACTTAAATATGTGTCTAACTGTGTATTATGCAAATATATCTGTCCTAGCATTAACATTGAGATTACACTAATTAACCTAGAACATGTTACTGTCAGAACTACACTTTGTCTTTTAGATGTATTTTGCCTATATTAACTATTCACAGGGAAAATAGAATTATTAAACTGAAAAAATGTGGGCACCTCTAGAGTGAGGCAGCTCTAACTAGGTATATTAAAGATCTCATTTTGATCTTTTTTCTTTTCTTTTGTGTCTTAGATCTCAGGTGAATTCTTTCACCTGAGGAAATTTTATGTTCATGTTTAAATCTTCAAAAGACTTTTGTAAATCTACCTATAAGGCTAAAATTAGGTTTACACTTCCACTTCAATTCAGTAAGTTGGATATCTAAATCTGCAAGGTATCTTTGAAAGTGTTAGCCTTCTTCTACTGAATAAATTATTAATCTGAAATTAATCTTTCCATTGTACCCACATGTATATTTCTAAGTTATCTTTGAACACTGTCCCATCAAGCAAGCCTTTTGGGGCTGTTACTCTTCACAGGAAAATAATAACAAATTCAAGAAACTTACTTCAACAGAATATATTGTACCTACAAACTCGGAATTTTTATTAAATACTCACATTTAGTTTCAATTTCTCCCTGTTTCTTTCTTATGTAATGCCTACTTAGAAATACCTGCAAAGATATCGAGAGAGAATAAAAAAGGATGCTTATTACTAGAGAAGAGTCAGTCAAAGTGTTAGCCTTCTTTGTCTTTAAAAGAGCAGCTTTAATGACTAAAGTAGACTTGATTTTTTAGGGGGTGGCTGATAGAATGTTATTCATTATTAATTATAAAATGGGCCATATAAAAGGGGAAAATTGACAAGCTAGTAAGCTTTCTGAGCTGTTATCTTCTGTAATTCAGTCAACATCATACTTACTAAACAATCAAAAAAAAAGGATGCTTCCACCAATGAGGTTAAACAAGGGGTCCCAGACACCTCCTTAGGTTGTGGACAGAACAAAACCTTTGCTTTTGTGTCTGACAGCACAGCAGAAACAGAGCACAGAGGAAGAACCACACTATCTTTTCAAGGAAACCAGCTTGCACATTTTCTCTCTTTGATGCCATAAATTGACCATGAGTGTTTCCAAAACCTAAAATGCTTAAACAAGGTGTAAATTTTTACTATTTCCTGGGTAATCTTTACTCATCTTCACAGAATGGATCCCAAGCCAGCTGCTCTCCAAGCTATAGGAACACTTCCCATAAACTGCTATTTCCATGTGAAGATAAACAGCAGTGGAATCCTTTACAGTCACAGGACAGATATGGATATGAGACAAAGAAGGTGAAATAAAGAAAGAACAGCCTCTGCAGTGAGATAAAACTTGCCTCAGTAGAGTTTTAATTCATTAAACTCTGTAATTGTAAAAGTTCCAACAAGTCTCTTGGGAAGAAAGACATGTGGAAGACGGCCTGGCTGCACATGGTTCAGCATTTCTGGTAAGGGGATTTGTGCATATACCAAGTTGCAGTATGCAGTGCTTCAGGGAATGACAATGGGTTTTGCATAGGATGAGGAGAACCCTCTGCTCTCTGTGCTAGGAAGCCCTCTAACTGGTCTGGAATTTCTGTAACATCATGCACAGCAGCTAGAAAAGGATCCTTTTATATTTACCAAAAAGGCAGTATAACAAACTGGTCTGACTCTCCACAACTTTTTATTGAAGTGCAGCTCTACAATGGTCTTGTATGATTTAAAAAACAAAACAAAACAAATGACAAACAAAACAAACAAACACACCCCCAAAACCCAACCAAACCAAACCGAACACAAACACAAACACGAGAAAACAAACAAACAAAACCAAAACAGAACAAACTCAAAACAACCCACAAAAATGTCTGTTTGAAACTTAAATTGTCTACTGTTAAATAACTGCTAAAAAGATGTACTTTTGGATACTGTAGCCCCATGCTAGATGAGTAGATTAGCATTCTTATATTTGTCTTAACCTGCTATTTTAAAGAGATGATCTGTCCCCATTACTCACCATACACTTTCAGAAACAGCACTGCAAATGTCTCCACAGCACTGAGCAACACCAATCTGAGGATCTTATAGGAGGAACGATTTTTCAAAATGCATCCAGCAAATACAACCTTTGAAATATGAGTTTCAGTATAATAATGTTGTCTAGCACCAGATATTGCTTGGTAGAGAGTAATTTTTAGCACAAGATTATCACCACAAGGACCTCCAGTAGCAGTGTAAGGCGTGCTATGGAAGGTGAGCATGGCAAGTACTATATAATAAAGGCTAGAAGCTTCATCCTAACTCCAAAGGAACTGGTTCTTTATATTATGAAAATTATAAATGGCTGTTTTATGTAAAATGAGAAGTCCATTCCCATTAAAGAAAAAAATAAAATAAAAAAAAACCAAAACCCACATTCATCTTGTAGTTTTGGAATAATTACGCCCTGTCCCCTGTGAGGTGTTGGATGGGGCACCTCCAAGCACCCAGTCAAACTTAGAACCTGATCTTGATCCTGTCTTTTATTTGATTTTGCTATTTAAATACTCAAAAGAAATTCTCTTCTATTCAGCTAACAATGGAAACAGTAATCCATTTTAATACAATTTTATACAATCCATTTTATACAATGGAAATACAGCCAGCATTTATTCATAAAGCACCCCTCCCGATTAATTATCCTGTATTAATATACATCCAACCTTCTACACAGTGAAAACACCAAATCTTTATGTTATTGATGAAATCCACAGTTCATCATGTTTTATTCGCTAAATAGGAAGAAGTGACTTGACTGTATTCCTGGGGGAAAGATAGCCTGTCATATTTGTCAAGATTTATGGATGATATTTTTTGTGCAACTCCCACTGTTTCTGTTCCAAGCATCATCATCAGAAACTGAATTTCAAGAATTTATTCAAAATCAAATTCATAGCAGTCAAGGAGGGCTTTTCTCTACTGCAGTCATTGGTTCCTCCACTTAGCAATTCAAAATTTCCTTATAATTATGATTGCATATTTTAACGCCATGCATCTGGTTCTGCCTCTCCCCCCATTTGTTTCCCTGTTCCCAAGATAATTACATTTTGACAAAAATTTATTGAGACATCTGTTTTTTGCTTCAAATCTCCAGGTCATTCTGCAGCCATACCAACAGAGCAGCACAACTCAGCCATTTTCATCAAGGAGGGGGTTGCAGTAACTGAACTGATGGCCAGACTGAGGGGAATCTCAATATAAATCTGCCAGCTAGTTTAAGGTGGAAAGTGGCAGAATACTTCGGAATGGAAGTGGAGATAAAGAAAAACATCTTTCTGACAATGCTATCCTTCCAGTGCTTCTAGTTCACCTCTAACAAAGCTAACTCGCACAAAATCAGCAGTGTCAGCAAACAATCACTCTGACTGTCAGGAAATGCTGAATTAGTGCAGCAAGGGACAGGTAAGACTGGCAAAAGTAAAAGGAATTTTTATTAGAACACTGGACAGAATTTACATTAGAGCATTTTGTGAAACAGGCAGGAATAAACAATTCACGGAAAGGAGGGGTCTGTGTATTCAAATACATGGCCTATGTGTTTAAAACTACTGCCATCCTGCCTGGCCCAAGTTTGCGGCTGTGACATAGTAATCTGGATTATATTTCAGTGTCCTGTCTTGCATGCAGCTACCTTAGAATTTAAGACATACAGGAGGAAAATGGTGTGATTTAAAGGCTGCACCATCAGATGCTGTTCAGAAGAAGCAGGAGGTAGAATCTTTCGTGCCTGCTGACAGCACAACTTAGTCCTAAAATTAACTGCCAGTCTCCCTTAGCTCCCTTTTTTTCTGCATTCACTTTGATCTTGTGTTAAAAATACTGTGTGGGTGATCAACTGTACCTCCCATCTCATGAACTACCAAAATAACATCCAAAATACTCAGTAAACACTGACATTAACCCAGCATTTATGTACATCTACTGTAGGGAGAACTTGGAGAAGTTATCAGGATTCTAAAGGGGATTTTAACAAAACTCTCCCAAATCCCAAACAAACCACAGTTTATCAGTGTTAAAACTCATCTTAGCTATGTCCTACATAGTGAAAAGCTTCCTGTTAATTTGTAGGATTCCTCTCACAAGACTAAAATTTATCCTTTCTAAAGTTAACAGAAAAAGTTAACTTTTCCAGCCTATCTTTAACTAGAGAAATATTCATTTTGTGCCATGTATCAGTTACTAGCTACCCCATCACATTTTGGAAGGCAGGAGCTGCTTTCTTGTAGAAACCAAAGTTTGTCTTTCAGCTGTAGGAAATTACCTACTTCTCTTGGAGATGTGATGTTTCCTCCTTTCCCCCAGAAAAAACATACGGTTTACACTCCAACCATCCCCTTAATGCCGTGTAAGAAAGACAAAGTTCTCATAGGCCTCAAAAGGAGTTACTTTATGCACTTACTATTTTTATGTGAATGGAAACTAGCTAGTAGCCATCTCCTGAAAATAAAGATATATTGCAAAGAGTGTGTGATCATTATTGCCTGTTAACTGCACAGACTAAAACAACATAAGAGAAGGATCAGAAAAAAAATTAATAAAATAATGCAGCAGCTCCTTGAGTAGGTTATTAGGTTCAGAAGGAAGCAATTTACAGTTGGTACTATGCCACTATGCCATTGCAGTAGGCGTTTACAGAGAACTTCCTCCCTTGACCCTCAAAATGATCACTGAGCATTTCTGCTTGCTGGACAATTTTGTGATGGGTGCTCTTGGTAAGCAGATCTATTCCTCTTCCTAGTTTCTTTGTTGTGACCTTTGTTTTAATGATCTTCATGTAAACTAGGCATCTGAGCAAAACCAGCCTGACACTGAGATGTTAAAGAGGTATGTTTAGAGAAGGGAGGAGGGAAGGACCTACTACCTTAACTGGTGCCCATAAGGGAAAATACGGGAAAATAAATGCTTCCACACCCACCTATGACCATGGGGAAGTAGCTGAACACAGGGTGTATAAACTGGTGAGCACATAAATCATTGCCAAATGCTGTTCCACTTGTTCACCTAAATATTGCCCTTCAGAAATTGTCTTTTAAGGGGTACATGAGGTATAACTTCAATTTCCTTGTTCACTCAGTTTCTGTCATTTACTGAGCTTACTTTACCAGTTGTGCCAAGCCACATCAGCTGACTAGTAATAAGCATGTCAGCTTTAGAGGTTACCCCAAGAGGGCCTGTAAACTCATCTCAGGTGTAGAACTCATTTCAATCTCAGATAAGATCATTCAGAAGAGACAACTAGAGTATCAGCTACATAATATCTCTTTTGCAGCACGACAAAAGTGCACTGTTGAGAAAAGCTCATAAAAGCCTACTTGAAAACAAAAAGGACCTCAGGCATAATTCACTTCACTCATTACATTTTTTACATGAAGATCCAAGCTATTTCTATGTAAGACCAAACTAAATGTGTAGGGTAGAAACCAAACACAAAAACAAATAAAACTCACAAAACCAACAAAAAAAAATCCCACATTCCTTCTTTTCCCCATGTATTAGTAGAATCAAGTAAAGTTTATTTAGCTTCATGAAATCTCTGGTAGTAGGCATTGACAAAGAGATTGAAATGTATCTAGGACAAAAGGAGACTCACACCCCTACAGATGTATTTGTTAAAGCCAGATGTTTTGTTGGCTGCTCAGATTTGATAAACATTACAATGATAATGACCACAGTATAACAGTAACTTTATCTTACTGACCCATTCATAACTTTTTCACATCATTGTTCACAAAGGCACAATGTATATGGTTTATTAAAACAGAAATATTTTTGTAAATATTTGTGTGCGCTCTTTTTTTTGTTGGCTGCTATGTGTTCCTGTTGTTGAATGCATACATTTATGCCACATTTGCTATGGCAATTTTTACCTGACACAAACAAAGAGCATTTTGATTTCTAAATTATTAATACACAAATCAAGAATAAGAGCTATTTGAACAGTGTGAAGGAACACAATGTTTTAGTTTAATCCAATTTATAAAACAGCATGTCTTGAGTCTCTTGAGTGTTCAAAACTGCTCTGTTTTCATAGGTAACAGCATTTTACGAGTCTTCGGGACACTTCAGGAATATTTTCAGTAAAAAGAGACAGAAAAATATACTTGCTGCTTTCTCACATGTTGCATTTGCACAGATCATTGTAGTTAGTCTCTAAATTGGCTTTTTGGAAAGACATTAATCCCATAATAAGGCTGTCAGTGCTCTAAAGTTGTTCTTAAACCAACACCAGCAGAAGTGTTATTCTTACTTTACCTCTTTCCAATGTCAGGTTTCTTTAGTCTGCTCCTACCTTTAATCTGAATTTACTTCTGCTGTGAGAGCTCTCAAAGTATGGTATTTGAACATCAACATGTCATTGGATTGCAACATAGAATAGTGCAATTCTTTGAGGCTGAGGAAAAAGTAAAGGACCTTAGTTGTTCTAAAATGCAGTCCTGAGACTGTATCTCAGTTGTGAGGTAGAACTTTCTAAATCCTATCAAAAAAAAAAACCATTTTGTGCATTCCTGAAAGGAAGAAAGTAGTTTTGTATTCTTTGGAACAATACACATACATAAAATCATTGGGGTTTTTCCTTATTTTCAACCATACGGTACCACAAGACCTTAGTATCTCATAACATGGTAATTAACACAATGAGCAGGCATGTTTGAGAATGTTATCTGAGGAAAGGTCTAACACAGAGTGGTCTACAGCCTGATTTTGGAGTCCCAGGTTCTGAAATACTTGACAGTACTGCAGAAGAAGTCAAATTCAGCCATATCAAAGGTATGGCTAAGAAGCAGCAAGATGTGTTTGTTCCATCATTTCTCCACCAGCTGTATCTCTTGCAGTAACTCCTGTAATAGGGGTGAGCTCACACCTGTGTGCTTCCCTTCACTCTAAAATTATTTTGGTGGTATGGGAGAAATGCCTGGTCTCTGGACAGACAAAGTCACTGCATCATACTTCATCATATTCTGGAATTGCACAAAAGTTTTATAGGTTGTTTTTTTGTCTTCTCCACCTCCTTGAGACCTTGTACAAGCTTTTCTTATGGCTGATAAAAGTAACCTGAAAAGGTCAAAATCATTTTGAACAAGTGTTACTCTTAGTTAGTCTTTGCACAGTTTGTGTTGAATAGAGAGTCCCACTTTTATTTCCTAATCCCTGGGAACTGTGTGAATACATAGTGACAGTCTCTGGCAGGTGGGTTGGCCTTCAACTCAATGGACACAGAGAGAAGAACTGCAATTATTCACATTCTCTGCAATGTTAAAACACATGCAGACATTAGAATTTGTGCTGTTGGTCAGAGCTTAAAAGGGAAAAAAGTTCATTTATTCCTTTATACATAGAAGTAAAAAAGAACCCATCTGTTTTATGCAGACCAGAAAGTCTGTGTCAACTGATCAGTTCAACTGGTGTTATAAGCCTTACATACCATTCCATAGTCTTCATTTCCTTGTCATAAATCAGTCACAAGACCAACTACTGGCTCTTCCCTCAAAGTAGTTTACTTGCACAGCTACACTATTGTCTGCCTGTCTGCTGTTCCACTTCAAGGAACTGCTGGGCCATTTTCTCTCACAGTTACTGAGCTAGAGTCTTTTCAAAGGAAGCTGCCATGTGTCTTGCTTTTGCAGTTTACAGGAGAGGAGTTATTTCAAATTCTTTATGGAAGGAATCCCACAGCCTCCTGCTCCAGCCAGCTCCATCACGCTCTGTTTCAGGCTCCTGGTGAGAAGGGGGTCCTAGTTACAAATGTGGATATTGTTTCTGTGTTAGCCAATACCCCAGGAGTAGAATCAAGGTCTCAACAAAGTTAAATGAGGTAATCTAAGCATATGAAGTATGTGGCAATGTTGCAGTTCACTTAGAATCAGCATTTTTCCCCTTTCAGCACAGTCTTTCCAGGTTTCAGATGGAAAAAAAAAAAATAAGACTATAAGATAAGCATCATTCTTGTAGTAGTTGTACCCCTAAAGAAAGGACATTCATGCAAATTCCCCAAGCAAGGGAGACCTTGTGAGATTCCCACATAAAATATTACACAAACTTAGTAAGTACAAATATTTTTCTGTGTTGAAATAATCCCAAAATTTACATCCCCTCTCAGCACTGCCATTGAGAAGTTCATCATTTTCTCCATGACTTCATTTGAAGAAATCACTTTTTAGCAAAAACAACAAGGTTGCCAATAGCAGAACAGACTTGGCATAAGCTATTCTGCAAAGTAATATCAACTGCAGCTACTAAAACTTTTCAGTTTTCTTGCAGTACATCAAAGTAAACCTACATAGTCTCTAATCCTAAAAGTAGATCAGATGGGAGAAGATGGCAAAGATACTGTATTGGTTGTAGGTGGCAAGGTGTTAGTAGGGGTTGGATGCAGGGGTGGCCTCTGTGGAAGAGTTTGGGGCTGCCTTTTGCCAGACACAGATGACTCCAACAGACACAGGACACGGCTGAACCTCTCAGCCAAGCTGGTAACACCTTGGGGAAAATGTATTTAATAATCAAAATCCACTGTGCAGGTAGTGAGGAATGAGGAAATATGTCTGAGATACAGTCCTGAGAAGTCAGAGAAGGAGGTAGAGGAAGAACTGGAGCAGACATTCCCCTGCAATCCCTGGGGGAGACCACACTGGGGCAGGTATTTCCCTGCAGCCTATGGACAGGACCACGCCAAGCAGATATTCATACGGATGCCCATGGAGGACACTATGCTGGATCAGGTGGTTATTTCCTGAAGGACTACAGCCTGTAGGAGGGACCCCACCCAGGAGCAGGGGAAGAGTGCAAGGAGTAAGAAGCAGCAGAGAGGATCTCTGTTATTAACAGATTGTAACCTCATATTCCTTATGCCTCCATACTGCTTGGGGAAGGGGTGAAGTAGAGAATTTTTTGAAACTGAACCTTGGAGGGAAGGTGATTTTTTGTCTTTGATTCTCATTCAAGTCTATATTTAATTGGCAATAAATCAAATTAACTTTTCACAAGTCAAGTATGTTTTGTTTGTGAGGGTAATCTTTAAGTGACCTCCCTGTCTTTATCTTGATCCACTAGCTTTTTCATTTTATTTCCCCCCAACCCATCCTTTTGAGGACAGTAGCTGGGTAGGCGTCTTGCAGTCAGCCAAGGTCAACCCACCACAGACACAAAAGAAGAAATTCTGGTTTCAAGAAAGTTGAAAGCAAACAATGACAGGTCAGGGAGGAGTGATTTTAAAGAGGCAGATCTGGTTCCCCTAGAGAATGTGTCAATAAACACTGTAAGAAATCAGTGTGCCTCCAGCCTACACACACAAAGAGTTCACCTACACAAACTTCACTTAAAGTGTGAATAGTATGATGGGGAAAATAAAAAAAATAAAAAAAAAAAGTAGAAAAATAAATATATATTTTTGAGAAAATTAAGTGCAGATAGAACTCTATAAGTACCTTTTTGCTTTTTCAGTAGATAACTGAAACATTCAAACTTTAAAAAGTAAATGAAAATTTAAGACTAAACCCCTGTGAGTATCTCTAACAGAAATCCACATTTTAAAAGCAAACTTGGATAAAGTTTCATAGCTCATTTTGAAAATGAATGGTAGAGTTCAATATCCATCAATCCATTTAGTTTCAGAACCAATAACTTTATATTTGTACATAGAATTAAACAGTCTAGAAAGTAAACCTCCAAGTCATTCCTGCTTTTATCACTTCTACCATTACCATGTTTACCTATTCCTTTGTTCTTTCTTATCAGCAAGTCAGTCCTCAGCAGTAACACAGAAAGATGATAGTGGAAGGAATTCAACGATTACACGTCCACAAACAGACATCAGACAAAGGTGCTAAGTAACACGGTATGGCGTCAATGTTCTCTGAACTCCGATTATGATACTTAGTTAATTTTATCCAGGTATTCTTGTTTTGATATGAATAAAATTTTTGTAAAAAAACCAGCTTCAAGAGAAGATTCATATTTTACTTGAAGACAAGAGCTGAAGAATCTACCATGTCTTTTGTCTGCTTATTAGTAGCATTAATATTTTTAAAATAAAATCTATATTTTTTCTATTTAAATTTCCCAGCTTCAGCTTAGACACATTTTCTTACTACTTTTTGTCATGTATGTTTGATAAACAGGCCAAGCTCTCATGACAATGTTTTTTTCCTGAATTCCAAGTGTATCTAATCTTTCTTCCTCCAAGATTCTTTTTCACTTTAGAGTTCACCTTTGAACCATCACAGGACAACAATGTTGCTTTCACTATCATTGCAGATATATGTAAAGGCCACAGCACTACCACTCAAGGTTCAGGTAAATGGGTTTACTCAGTCTCTTTATTCTATGTGGCTTCAGGGCTCAAGCTGACTAATTTGCTCTTTATATCTGTTAAAACTTTATGAAAGCCATGGTTGCTAAAACTTCAGAATTTCTTGTATTAAATACATGCTGTAGTCCATCTCCTTTGTTTGTTTGTTCTGATTTTGTTTACCAGAACCTTCTGCTGTTAGTTTCAGCCTCCTTTAGAACACTAGCTTGTCTGGGATTTTTCAGGTTTTCTCCAATTCTCATTGTTTTTTATGAAAGTGTTATTTTTCAACCCACCAAATTGCCCATTTGAAACTGTAACACTTTTTCAGGCTTTTGGAACTTCCTTAGAGATTATTTATTAAGTGAATATATTTGCAGATATAAATGGCCTTTGATTCTCTTTGAGAACCCCTTTATGGCCCTGTGTGTTATCTAATCACTGTCTTTTTCAAACAGTCAGTGCTCTTCTTCCTCAGTAAAGGACGGATCAGCTTGTCAGCATTCCGATACACAAGGACTTCATTATGCTTCTTTGATAACAGGAACACCTTTAACGAAACACTTCTCTGGACTTATTTTGTCTTTTCAGTATCATTATGAACTTTTGCTATCTCCATTTGATATTGGTCCTATTTCAGTGCAAGGGTTTCTTTGTTCCTAAAATAATCTGGCTCCTTATTCTGAGATCTCCCAACCCTGTTACTTTCTTAAATAACCTTCAATTCCTCCTATCATTTTTGTCATGTTACAACTCTTCCTTTTTGTAAATTTTTTTTTTTAGCAGACAACTCCACTTCCATTTTATGCAAAGTTGTGTCTTTGCAGGCAGACTTGGTTTCATAGCTATTTAATAAATGGTTTCAACTGCCTCAAGAAATCAGAAGGTTATGTAAACATTCGCTTTGGTTTCCTTCGCCTTTCCTTCGCCTTTCCTTCTCCTTTCCTTTCCTTTCCTTTCCTTTCCTTTCCTTTCCTTTCCTTTC
>JANVCC010010406.1:17890713-17903362 GCA_025345505.1 Todiramphus chloris collaris
TCCTTCCTTCCTTCCTTCCTTCCTTCCTTCCTTCCTTCCTTCCTTCCCTCCTTCCCTCCTTCCCTTCTTTCTATCCTTTCTTTCTATTTGTTTTTTTAAATATAGCAGACAAATTCATCAGAGAAAAGAAGACAAGTGAGGTTCTTTTATTTCTACTTAAGATGATCAAAATCCTACAATTACATGGTAACAAAACATGCAGGAAATGAGGAGATTTAAGATGTTGTAGCAGCAGAAGTTGCAGTTCATGTTAGACATGTAAAAAGCAAGAGATGGGGTAGTACTTGGCTATGAGAACATCCTCTGCATATAATTATGATTTAACAAATTCTGGACTCAGGCACCATACAAATCCCTTCACAATTAATGATATAGATGCTGAAGAGTCTGAAGAATGGCACCCACTTGTTCAATAGTGACTAAAGCTACTTCTAGTTATTTCCAGAAGATGCTCAGTTTTTCTATTCTGTCCTATGGATCCAGGCACCAACCCCCATTTAGAAGGTGTGAATTTATTTTGTGTAATCTACACTTTTTTTATCAAATCCTTCATAGCTGCTTATTAATCCTTTAAGAAAGATGGTTGATATAGTAACTTAGCTCATATTTCTCAGACAGATGACAATCTTCTTCTACAACACACTTTCAGAAGGAGATCAAAATCTTCTTCTGGTAAGTGGATAGGTAGAAGAAGCACAACAGTATACAAAGGATTAAGAGGCTTTTTAATTTCTACAAGTCATGTTGAGCTTATGGTTTTCAGAACTGTTTCCCAAAGATGTACTTCCTACTGCACCTAAAATCATAGAAGATCATGAGATAATTAAATACCCAATTCCTATTTTACACAATCTGTTAAAATTTGCCAGTTAAGCCCTAAATCATACACCTATTACTACAGGTCATAATTTGGGACTTCAATTTAGTTTGACTTGATACAACTTTGGTAAATAGATCTCTCCTCTCTCCCATCAGAATAATAATTTAAAAAACCAAAAAACAAACAAAAAAAACCCAAAAAAACCAAGAACAAACAAACAAACAACATAAATAAAAACCAGCCAAACTAACAAAAAAACAAACCCAAACCAAACCAAAACCCAAACACAAAAAACACCACCAAACAAACAAAAAAACCCAACCAACCAACCAGCATTCTCAAAAACCAGGTGCATGACTTAACCATGCAGGAAACATCCCATTATCCCAGAGCAGCTGGCTGATAAACATGACCCACACCAGGTGAATGAGCCTGTATTCAATTTTGGTGTTTCAGATGTTAAAAAATGAAATTTTCTGTTAAAATAACCACAATCTATTCATTCAATTATGAATCATCTCCCTCAAAACTTTGAAAAAAGTACTTTTTTAAATTATTATTTCCAGAGATATTAACGTAGTGTCTAGAGGCCCTACTTGAAGATCGGGAATTCACTGTCTCAGGTAGAGTAATGTGCTTAAAAAAGGAGGTGAGAAAAAAAAAGAAAGGAGAGAGAAAAAAAGGAAAGAAAAGACAAAGTTTTCAAAATTATAGTTTCTGATTCCAGCAGACAAATACAGATGGTGGAGCAACTTGACTCTGTCTCACCTGTCTTAGGAACTCTTCAAGCTTCAGACATATTCAGGTAGAAACCCCATAATTTGGTACCACATTTTGTTTTTCTCTGTTGAAACACATTTATAAAAGATACATTTTTCAGTCAAGCAATAAACTGTATCTGTCATGTTGACAGACAACTGAATGAATAAACAATGGAACAGCCCTAAGGTATCAGTTTGTAAGATACCTTGTAAGCTTGTAAGAAATTGAAAAGTAACAAAATACTACTAAGTGGAAGGGCTTGTGCAAAAAAAAAAAAAATTAATTTTAAAGTTTAATTTAAGTGGAAAAAGTAGTTTCCTCATGTGCAATTTTTCACAGCAAAATAATGAAGGAACATCAGACAAGACCAACATGAGGGCTCCCTTTGTATTCCTTGATCTCTGCAAATTGCACACCAAGCCATAACCTAGCAGTGCATTCCAGCACTTTATTGACAGCAGTTCATATCTTCACCTTATAGTGTTTGCCCTGCAGACTTCCTTAGTAAGTCATTTCTGTTGTCCTCTTGGAAAAGCTGTTCAGCTGCAACATGCAACACCATTCTATAGGACACTTGTTTTAGTTTAAAGTTGGTTCACATGTGCTCGCAACCTGCCTTGATGTACATACCTACACCTCTTCAGCTTTTTTATTCTCATCCCTTTCAATGAAGCCACACTTTAGAGAATATTTTTCATCCTGTTGTATACCAGAATTAAGGCAAATGAGCAAAGGCTTTCACTCAGGTTCTGAACATGTCATCAAAATGGTAACAGCACCATCACAATCATGCAAGAATGTGTGAAGGAACATCAATAACCAGGTAACTTGATAACATTTCCTCCATCTGAAGGATATTTTTGGCTATATCAACATTACTGAAATACCTGCATAGAAAGAAAGAATTTAATACAGAAGGTGAAAACATTAAATCAATATAATCTTAACAAATTCTTAGTAAACACTCAACTTTGGGAAATTTTCTCTGTTCTCCAGTTGTTCCTGAGTGTGTAGTTCACCATTTCCAGTGTCCTATTCTGGAGCCAGTGAACTGTTTCTATTAGATCAGGCACTTCAGCCCTCTACTCCAGGTACAGAACCTGGTGAATTTTTATCTTTTTCATAAGTATCAGGTTTGTTAAATGGATCAGTTAGAGGTGGCCTCACTGGAGCAACTTTGCACTTTCCCAAGTTCCTCTCCAGAGAGGTAGCTTTAGGAGTAAAATGCAATCTAATGCTGTATTTTAAGCAATGCAAAATCTACAGCCTCTTTTTTGAGGCAGGAGTCATTGATATTTCCTTTCTTCCAACAACTGCTAAGGTGATGACACCACTGGAAATCATATCCCTATATTTATTTCAAAACCAAACCAGATCTTTTGTTCAAAGACAAATTGTAGGAAGTTAGATGATTCTATGTATTTCAGTAACAACCAAGAACAGTAGTACTAGGAGCCAATTCAAACTGGTAAATATTTTAATTCTTTGCAAGGTTCCTGTCTTGTGTGGAAGCTTTGCCTGTAGAGGAAGTGGTTTTGATTCCTTCACTCAAGCTAGAAAACTCTAGGTTGAAAGATTTGAGGTCCAGCAAAATTTTTAATGTAGTTATAAATACAGGCTGGGTAGAACATGGATTGAGAGCAGTTATGAGGAGAAAGACTTGAGAGTGCTCGTTGGTGAAAAGCTCAAGATGAGCCAACAGTCTGTGAGTGAAGCCCAGAAAGCCAACCATATCCTGGGCTGCATCAAAAAAAAGTGCAGTCATGTCAAGAGAGGTGATTCTGCCCCTCTGCTCTTGTGAGACCCCACCTGGAATACTGTGTCCTGCTCTGGAGGACCAAACACAAGGAGGACATTGATGTGTTGGAGCGGGTCCAGAGGAGGGCCACAAAGATAATCAAAGTGCTGGAGTACCTCTCTTGTGAGGACAGGCTGAAGGAGTTGGGGTTGTTCAGACCGGAGAAGAGAAGGCTCTGGGGACACCTCATTGTAGCCTTTCAGTATCTGAACATGACCTACAAGCAAGTTGGTCAGGGACGTTTTACAAGGGTTTGTACTGATAGGACAGGGGATAATGGCTTTAAACTAGAAGAAGGTAGGTGAAGATTAGAAATTACCAAGAAGTTTTTCACCATGAGGGTGATGAGACACTGGAACAGGTTGCCCTGACAGGTTGTGGATACTCCATCACTGGATGTGTGCAAGATCAGGTTGGATGGGGATTAGAGCAACCTGGTCTAGTTGAAGGTGTTCCTGCCCATGGCAGGGTGATTGGAACTAGATGATCTTTAGGGTCCCTTACAACCCAAACCATTCTATGACTTCCATGTAGAGGGAGAGCACAGGTAATCTACTCAAGTTGAGTGAAAACAAGCTGTATTAGAAGGCTTCAAAATCTGCTTCTTCCAAAAATGTGGATTGAGTTTGTATTAATTGTTTCTCACGTATACTGAGAGCACCTAGAAACCTCAGTGAAGACTGTGGGTTCTGCAGTCACCTACTCAAGTTCCCATAAGCTAAATAAGCAGACCATAATAATAAGTACTGTTTGACTGCTTAGAAGCCAGGATACAGGTAGGTTAAAATCTAACTATTCCAGCTTTCAGTCTCCACATTTTCATTTTGAAAATGATTGTTGGAAATCATCATTTAACAGACCATGTTGACAGTGCTCCCAGTTAAGCCCTTGGTGAAATTTATAAAGTCCTTATAAAAAAATCTCATGTCACTTCTTAGCCCAACATCACCAAAATAAACATACAGAGTGCACAGCTGCCAATACCTTCCAGCTTTTCATGCCCCATTGACTGAAGACTTTCCAGAGAATCAGCATGGAGGAAGATGGGGAACCAGTGGCTGGCAACAAGGTATGTGCTCACTGCTTACTGGTGCTCCACTTTTCCCAAGGTGGCCCAAAGGCACATGAGTCCTTGTGGCAGCTCAGGCAGGTGCAATTTGGTGTCAAACTAGTATAAAATTTTCTGCTTGCTACCAAACTATGTTTATTTTCTCTCAGGTCTAACCACACAGACACACAAAAAGGGAATAGAGGGAAAGCAAGCCACAAAGACATTTCCACATCAATATGAAAACAGGCAGAAAAAAACCCAGATAATTTAGAAGTCAGATGTTTTACTGACAAATCATCTGCAAAGTTCACTCTGTTGCATCTGAGCAGAGTCTTAAAAGTGTACTGGTTTCAAAGGTTGCTTTTGTTTATGAAACAACATTTATAAATGTTGAGTTTGAGTGAACTTAACCTCCAGCAGCTGCACCATGTTCTGTGTTTCACTAAAAGTTACTGATAATGATTGTGGGCTGACCTGTGCCCCTGAGGAAGTGGCTGGATTATTTTTTTTAATGCAGATTTTTTTTTTTCTGCCCAAATATCTTTACAGGTGTCATCAGTGTGCCTGAATAGTGGCATGCAAGACCAAGGTCAGAGCATTTAAATTTAGAGTCATTAAACAGGGATGGAGGGAGAGAGTAGAAATTAAGCTCTTCCTTATGCACTGCTTTTAATATATCTGTCTTTAACCTCCTGAAGATTTTGTGGTACAGCAGCTGGGACCCATCTCAGTGCTACACACAGCAGCAGCTGCTGCTGAACTTTGTGCCAGGCACAGAGCACAAGCCCAACCTGGGTAGGCTGCAGACCTCAACTCCCACACCTCTCTGCTCTCTTGGCCTTGGAGCTTGGCCACCCGCATCAGCCACTGAAGCACTAAGCCCCTGAGGCACTGGCCATTCAAGGGAGCAGGGAGTAAATCCATCCCTGAAGCTGCTTCAAGATACAATTAACTTGAAACGGTACCTTTCCATACTAGTCTTTCCTTCGTCTTTATAGCTTAGTCCCAATCCACAGTTTTACTGCAACTGATAGACAACTTCATTATGAATCATAATTTCAACTTATACTATGCTCACCTTGTAGTAATTTTCTTCTCACTGGATACTGCCAGGCAGGATCTTCAGACACCATACCATTGCAGAAAGATTTTGTTTACCAGCATTTACCATCTTTCTTCCTCTCATCACAACTCTGGAGTAAACAAATAAAACTTAAATCATTTCTGCCTACAACCTTATGATTACCTTGATTGTTTCTCCACGATAAAATGCCCCAAGCTGCAGTAGCTTCAGAAACAGCTACTATAGACACTCAGCTTTTGTTTACTTATTCTAGAAATCACTGTTCAAAACTGGAGTTAATTGCAGCCAAGGCAGAACACATACCTTGATCTGAAGATGTAATTCTGAGACATCTGAGTTCAGTAGGTCTCACTTTCTCCTGAGTCAGCAGGTCAGCCAAGCAGCAGTCAGGCTGGAGAGAGGCTCCTGACATTGTGGCACCCTGGCATAACCACCACTCTGCAGAAGCGGTGCCGCTGGAGGTGAAGGATAGGGAAGGCATGCCTGTCATCACTGCAGGTGCCCTTGGTGCTCCTGTGGGGCTCTGACATCACTTTTGCCTCTGATGCTCCCTGGGATAGGTAGGGATCCTCCTAGAGCTCCTGCTCAGCCACTGTGTGCCAACTCCTTCCCTGGATCTGAGTGGTACAGCTCCACCGCCTCTCATCCTCTGGAGAGACAGGAGGGCACATGGCACAAGGGAAGCACTGCAGAAACTGCCCCTGTGATTAATATCCATCTGAGGCTGTGGGGACTGCTACGGACTCTGAAGAAAGGAATAAGGTAAAAGCAGGAAAGGGGGGAAAGGGGAGGGGGTGCAGTGAACATGCTGGAGAAGAGTTTTGTGGCCCCATGGGAAGGCCAGGACAGGCGTAGCAGCTGGAATTGTTTATGAAGCCAGCTGTGAGTCTGGCTATGTCAACTGTCTGTCTCTCCAGTCCCCAGTACCCTGGGAACACAAAGTTTTGATGTCTCACAGTGGGATGTTGTGCTCAACCCTGGAAATTTTCTCCCTGCGCACAGGGCAAGATTCTTTCTTTTCCTGTCTTACCCTAATATCATCCTCCTGGGACCGCCCACACAACTATCAAATTGCAAAGGGAATTAACTTATATTTCTATGAGATTGCGCGGCTTTCTGTTCTTTACATTGTTTCTTGCATGAAACCTCACAGGCCTGAACAAGAGTGTTATAAATCTAAAAATTGCTTGAAAGGGGTCTCCCATATCTCCTTCAAAACCTAACGGTGCAAGAAGAAAACTAGTTACTAGACATCCGTCATTGTACCACTCACTTTATCTTGACTATTCCACTCTATTTATATAAAACACTGAATGCATAGAAACCACTTTTTCCAGTTCACAGATCCTGAATTTTTTCTAATGGCTATTGTATAGTGAATTGGAGACTTTTGACCGTAAGTTTTGTTTCCTCAATTACCTTTCATAGCCCCTCCAAAAGTATTCCAAGGACCACAGGGTTTCATATGACCACAGACTGAAAGCCACTAGCCTAGAGGAACACGCCATCCACAGCAGGTGATGCCAAAGCTTCGTAAGGATACATGAGTCTGGGCTTGCCAGCACCCTATGGCTCTTGCTGTTGGCTGCTTCTGAGCAGAGTGAGCTTGGTAGCCATAATGGAACATTCAGCCTTGTGTGGTGCCAGCATAAGATGCACAGAAGGTAAAAACAGTCTAACAGGTGACCATCTGGCTGCAGCTACTTTTCCTCACTTAACTTAACTTAAGCTTAACTCACTTGCATATCCTCAGAAGTGTCTTAACTCATCCTGGGTTCACATATTAATATTTCTGAAACAAAAACTCTGTAGTCTGGAGCAGTCTTGGCTCACCACAGCATGAAAGGCACAGCTAGGACTCAAAGGCTGATCAAGGTCATTGTGTTGATAGGAGAGTCTCATTCAGATGACAGCATTATAGCAAAACATACAAAGTCAATTCACGTTTACAAATGACCCTAAAATCCAGAGTTTTGAGCATTCCTCTACTTTTGAAAATTTCTCAGTCTACCTTTTTGTGGCTTTGTTTTTTTTCAAATCTGTTCCTTTTTCCCTTTCTTGGGCTGTTCACAATTTATTCTAACAACACAGGGACCAATTGAGAGGTTTTGTTTGTTTTTTAAAGAAAATGTCTCCAAGGCAGAAGAACCTATAGATGAAAGCCACTAACTAGATAGAGAGGCACTGTGAAATTTTAATAGACCTTTAGAAGGAGAAAACAGTGGAAGATTTTTTTTTCATGGATGAAAGAATACAATGTCTTTATAAATGGCTGTAAAGGAAGAAGAGATGAACACTAAGACGAGCAGGAAGAGCATGAGGAGAAAGTGGGTAAAAAAAAAAATCCTCGCTACAAACCTGAAGCTTCTACTAGTACAGCAGAGAACACAACTAAAAGATAAACTGTTACATGAAGTAAGGAGCTGCAGGAGACCCTGAATATTAAAAAGTCAGTAAAAAAAAGAAAATCTTCAAAAGTACTTGCACAGGCTCACCATGGAAGCTGATGGACTCATGTAATCACAGATATTTCTTTTATATTTCATGGTGAAAACTGTTTTGACTGGCTTGCTCGGAAAAGCAATGCTGATGTCACTGTATAACGCAAATTAATAAAAGTCACTTCACTTACAGGCAAGCTACTGTGTGCTAAACCATATTATGGATACAAATTTAGCACTCTGAGAAATGATCAGTGTGTTTGTGTCTGCATGGCGATATAGATGATTTACTAATAATCTTAACCCACTTTTAATCTCAGCAATGCCATTTAATACCAATGTGCAACCTGCTAAGTGAATACTTCTGTGGTACCAAGAAGGCTCCAGGGCAATTTAAACGGTCTATCTCAGTCACTGTAACTCTAGCCACATGAAACATGTAAGTTTGTATTCACGTTTGTGTTTACATGGTGCAGACAAACTAAGGTATACAACTTCACAGACAGTTCTGCACTGTTTACAGGAGATTAATTCGAAGTTCCTCACTGTGCTGATGCTGTCTGATTACTCTCCAAGCAAACCACAACTTGATGACTTGGGGAGGCATCGTGTTATATTTAGCTTATTTTCTCACTACTAAGTTTATTTTATGTCTCTTGTGGTGTGTGTCCTTCCCTCCTATTCAAAACCAAAACAAACTAACATGCATTAGGCATTTCAGATATTGCATAAAAAGTGAATTTCCACATCACATTATTTTAAAAGTGGGGAGGTGGGTGGAAGGAGGTCAAGCTACATAGAAAACAGACAAATAAAACCACTTTATTTTTGTATTCTTGTCTCTATGAAACAGAAAAATCTACTCAGCTCCTGAGGGTTTTCACAGGTCCAAGTTTTCTGGGCTGTGAAGTAAATCCATTGTAAGTAACTGTGACATTTTTCAACATAATGCAGCAGAAAAATGCACTACGGGAAATATTTCAATCCCAAATAATTTGGGAGAGAAGGGTTTTACAACCAGAATTATGTCTGAAAAGTGTTTAAGTACTAAAGCCCTCACTTACCCTTGGGTGACCTCATTGCATTCAGAAGCATTTCAGCGGTCTAACTGGGGGCACTGTTTGTTTCTTGAAACATCAGTAATTACCTGATCAGAGAGTTTTTGAAAATTGAATAGACAGCTGCTTACAATTGATATGTTTCCAGCTTCACAGTGCTGCAGCGCTTTACTTGTCGGTTATTGGGAGATACATATTTTATCCCTGCCCCAGTCCTGTTGTGTATCAGTCTTCTTTGCTTGTCGGTCCACAGCAATGTGTGCTGGTTTTGGCAGCCTACAGTGCAGCTAAATATAGTCAATAGAGACCATTGTTTTAGTAGAGAGCATCAGCTTAGCAAGCAGAAACAGCTATGTTCTGCTTTGAACGCCTCCTTTCACCCTAAGGCACCAGCTTTAGGGGGGAAAAAAACCCCAGTGCACACGTTAAGACCTGGAAATCTACATTTACCTAAATTATGGTGCCTTGCCAGCAATGTAGGCCTCATCCAATCCTTGTTAAAAATCAGCTGAAGCGTTTCTTTTGACTCCAGTGGCATGAGATCAGCCTTCTAGAGGAGCAGGTTTTCCCCTCTTTTTTTAAGCAGCAGGTTCTGTTTATCTACTGCATAACAGCACGTGCGGAAGCCAAGTGCAAGTCAAGCTTGAGGTGAAGGACTGGTGGTAGTGTTAACACCTCCCATATTTTTTAAAGCTTTGTATTTTGCAAGTAATATCCTGCAACTTTGTCCACTCACTCCATTCTTTGGAGAACATCCTGATACTCTGACTGGAGAAAGAAAAGTGGGCTGGAGCAGGGTAAACTGAGTTAAAGACACTTGAATTGGACAGAGTTTCACAACTCTCTGCCACTCAGTCACTTGGCATTTGTGGGTAAATGGCCTTGGTAAGAGTGGCTTAACTCATGCAGATAAGGACCTTGAAGAAACCATCAGTGGATCCTCTAAAAATGTATTTTTCAGGTGAATGTACAATAGCTCTTCTAATGAAGCTCCTTTTGCTAGGTGAGCAGCAATGCCAACAGTTTGCCTTAGACTGCTTACCACTATCAAGCCTCAGTAGACATGGTTCTGCCTTTCCTGAAGGTGACATATATACCCTACATATAAAACACTCCTGTAGTTACCTTACCAGAAACATGTAAGGCTGCTGCTTTTTTTAAGTGGAGGCATGAGAAGGGGCATGAGAGTTACCTGGGTAGCAGCAATGACCCCTTTCTCTTCCAGCAAACTACACATAAAATTTGGTTCAGTCCTCACAATCAATAACCATCTCCTGCTCAAAGACACTCATGGATGTGACTCAGATTCTGGCAGCTAAACACCCTCAAGGGTCTCCTCACACTCAGTGACTTCATCCCCAAGAAAACAGATGCCTGAGGGCCCAGGATTGCATGCGAGGAGCTAAGACTATGTTGCTTCCCAGCTTTGCCAATCCGCCAGAAGTTGTATGTATATATATAGCAAGAGCTATAATATACAAATTTAGTTCAGTAATTGGAATAGGAAAACAAGACTCCAAAAGAAATTCCCACACAGCAAAGATAACAGCTTCATTTAATGACTTCAGCAGCAAAAAACTGTGAGGTGGCACTGCATGCTTCCACCTTGCTGCTTGTACATCTTGTGGCAAGATTTCTGTTCTTTTGAAATTATCATTTTGAAGCTCATGGGAAAATACACAAAAATAACACCACAGTTAAAAAAAATGCATTAAACACCAGTCCACATATCATTTTGTCTGTTTGTTCTGAAAAATCTAGCAAATGGTAAAGCAGAGAGGACTGAACCAGGAGCTTCCCCCACTCAGCATGCCCTCATCATGAAGCTGCAAGTCATGGTTTTTGCATGTGCTCCTTCCTGCTCCTTATATCCTGCTGTTCTTCGGCACTACATTGCATATCTCGAGCATGGCATTACAGCCCTGGCTCTGGCACTGGCACTGTGAATAAATCCAGGCAGCTGCCATTCTGAGCAACCTGATCCAGTCCCTGTTCACTGCAGGGGGATTGGATTAGATGATCCTTAAAGATCCCTTCCAGACAAAAACATTCTATGAGTTTATGATTCTTTGTCCTGAACTATTGGCATCAGCACCACTATACAGCTGGCATGCATAGAGTGGAGGACTAAAAGCATGTAGAAGGCTTGCTGGAGGTTTCTGGTGGGTTGTATATAGCAGCAGGCTACTTTGCTGGGAGCTGCAGAATGGCTAGAGAAGTAGGGAATTTTCTTATGAGAAAAGGGAGGCAGAACTGAATTTAAGCATTTTTGGATTATGAGGGAAGGTTTTCTGTTCAGGCATGGAACCTGAAGTCCTTAATATAGTTTTAACATCATGTCCAAATGATAGCATTCAAGGAAACTCTAGCAGAACCAACTGGTAGAATTTCCTAACTTTCCAGTGCCTGACAATTTGTTTTGTAAAAACACACATATGAGAAAGGGCCTTTCACAGAAAAATTAGTCCATTTAGTAAACAAATTGTCTTTGTGTAAACAAACCAATGTGGAAAAATAACAAACTGTTCTCCATTTTTCACACTAATGGTTGAAAGTGGATAAAGCTTATGCTCTAGCACCCACAGAATATTTCTAAGTAGATGGTTGTTTAGCTTCAGAGTGAGGCAAAATGTGAGGATTTTTATATAATCTAATTTAAGTCTTTACATTGATCCAGCCTTGACCATATTGATGCCACTTGCTGACAGTTGCTACTGGTTTATGGATTCCTAATGATTTAAGATGAAAACAATGTATCTCCAGGAACTCGACGTTAATTAAAATATCCCATATATACAGATAGTTCACACTTATGAAAAAGAATTCTTCTTTTGTAGAGGTCAATGACCTCGACCCAAAACAAAGCTTTCTGAACTCAGGAAGGATTTGGGGAAGATTGCATCTCGCTGTCTTTATTTAATGAAAATGTTATCATGAAAGGTGTTAAGAAATCGAAGATTTACTGTCTGTCACAAGTCAGCAACACTAAAAGAAAACAGAGGTCTCCTGCCCTTCTGCTATCATGCTTAATCTCACATTACAGAAGCAGTAGTTCAGGCCACCTGTACAATTACTAGGGCTGGTAAAACACAATGATGAAAACTAAACATAAGCTTTTAAATTGAGCTGATTACCTGATCATACCTCCTTTTGTTTCTGTTCTCTCAGTTCTCTCTCTTTCTCTCACTAAGCCAAAATGTATGCAAACAAATGTTACATCTAAGCTAACTATACACAGAACTCTGTAAGTTGTGCCATGCTATCAGGTTACAAGGTTTAAGGTTAGCTTCTAAGATATTACTAATTACAACTCTTAAGACATCGAAAAGAAAACATAAGACCAGGGTCTGTAGCATAGCTCATTTTTATTGTTTAAACAGTTTTTGCATAGGAAATATATCCGCTTCCAGTAATTGACTGCAGTATGAGCAGCTGCTAGCAGTATAGGCTGGATATAACAGTAACAATCACATTAAGTCAAGCTTGATTTACACCAGTTTAAAACTTGTGGCAGTTGACTTCATTTGTAGCTAAAAAAAAACCCCAAAAACAAAAACAACCAACAAAAACCAAAAAAAAAAAAAAAAACACAAAACAAAAACAAACAAACAAAAAAACCAAACAAACAAAAAAAC
>JANVCC010010406.1:17908362-17922576 GCA_025345505.1 Todiramphus chloris collaris
ATCTGTCCCTAATCACCTGAGAGCAGAGCCCAGCACCAGCCTCTCTACCCAGACCTCTCAGGGAGCTTACCAAAAAGAACATTATTATCCTCCAACCAGGCACAATAAAAATCTTTGTTAACACCCAGGCTAAAACCAGGTCTGATGCCAGAGGGCCCTAATTCCAAAATTAAGTAGCTGTACTGTAATGCATCCTACTAGTGAAGGCTCATTACACAAAGACTGTGCACGCACCTCCTTTTTAATTAAAATGTAACCTTCAGGATTTATGGCCTACAGTATGGGAAAAATGCCAAAAGTTTTAAAATGGATCAACCCTGGTGTGTAGCTAGCAAGCAATAACTGACTACTTGTCACCTACAGTTGTACTAAATGTATCTAAAGAAACACACAGCCCTACAAAAGTTGTTCTCAGAGAAATATTGAGATGGGGTGCCTCTTCCCAGTTTACTAAAAGTTCTATATGATATAAGCACAAATTAACAGCTTGATGAAGACATAATCTAATGCAGCTCTTGAGAAGCCTATGCCTGGGATTGAGGAACCCCTCACATTCTACATTGTTGTAGAGATTTTTTTTTTTTCTTTTTCGAAGAAAATGTTATCTGAAACATATTTACAACTGAACTCAACAGAGACTGTGAAATTGAACAGGCACTGCTCATTTGTTTGAGTTTTTTGGTAAACATTTTGCTGGTTTTTGTTTCTTTCGCATTTTGCATCAACTTTTATCAGTCCATGCAACTTCAATGCCCTCAATGAAGAATGCATAATAAGCCATACTTCTTAAAAAACTTCCTTCTGCATATAGAGATACATTTGCCACATCAGTCCCTGTAGCACAGTTTCAAAACCATTCTGTCAAAAATACAGTAATACAAAGACTGGCTTTAGTGTCACTAGCTCACACTGCTCTCCATTTATTTCAGCCACCTTTTGTTTTACTGTTAACCATATCATGCAATAAAAGTATCAAGGCTTATTCTAGGATATTATGATGCTAGTGGCACTGAAGCCCTTTTCACAAATTCAACATACATTTGAATTTCAACACACAGATATTTCTAAAGAGTAATAACTAGTGAACCCTTTTATCATAAAAAAAGAAAAAACCAACCAACTACTTACAACCATTGAAGAAAAAATTGCAACAAAAAATGTAAAAATTGACCGTCTCCAACTTGTCCCCTTTACAATTAACAATGTGACCAACAGAGCTGTGGCATGGAAACAGTACAAAGAGTTGTCATGGCAATAAGTTTGGCTAATGCAAAGGTCATTGTGCGGGGTCAAAGGGTGAAATCAGTGGTCCATGTTATCCTCCAACTGCAGTGCTCCACCACACCCACACAATTTTGAGGAATTCAAAAAAAAATAGGGAACTAGCAGAAAGTGCAAATAAGAAGGAGGCAGTTTTCATCTCCTTCAGCATGGAGTAGAACATTCAACTTTGAGCTTTTCCTGTTTAACTTGATTAGCCTGCATACAATTTTACTCCTTTTTTTTTTTAACGTTTTCTATAGAAGCCCAATAAAAAAAGTCCAGGAGCAAGCAGCTGGTTAATGTTAACAAAAGACCTTGACAGGATCGTGTAAACTAAATTGGATGTCATGCTTGGGGCCTTACTGCCAGCAACATTAGAGAGTTGTTTCATTAAAAGTGAATACTGTACACTGAATAAGGGATAACTTTCTGCAGCCTTCATAATCTCACACAGTAAATATCATTTAGATGTAGGTACAGAACACACTCCGGTGTCACAGCTGAGTATGTCCTTGTGCAATCTCTTCCATTAAGTCCTTATGAAGCTACAAGTTGCAAATCCAAAATTCTGCTCCCTGAGGACACAGCTATGTGAGATACAAGTACTGTTTTAGTTCTCTGCCTATCCTGAATTGCTCTGTGAACCTAATCTTAAATACCATCATGTAACAATCACAAAAAACTTTTGCTAAAGGCCATATATACTAATAAAAAGACAGTGGTGCTTCCAACATTTTGAAATGCTCTGAAAACCAACTTTTCCAATACTAAATACAACAAAATAACCTTCATAAAATATAACTTTTCTCCATTTACATTTTTAAAGGATTAGTAACCTATGCTTTTCAAGCATAGGAATCTGCGAAATAACTCCTAACATGGACAGATTTTTTTTTTTTTTTAATACATAAATTAAGAAACTGGAGAGTTTTAACCCAAGTCCAGTTTCCAAACAAGGAATATTCTTGTTTACTTTAAAAATGGAAATGACATGCATTTCCATTATAATTGTTAAAAAGTTAGCTTTACAAACAAGGGTTTTTTAATTAAAAAAAAAAAGAAAAATCTTAACAAAACTATACAGTGTACAAATTACTGTCTACAAGGTAGGCGGTTCATTCAGAAGATCCTCCTTTCTTCTCGCTACCTGCAGCTTCACAAATTCATTCACATATTTTCAATGGAGCTGCCCACCTGAACATCACCCCACAACTATATTGCTATAATTAATATTTTTGCCATGTCTTTATGTACAGTCTCCTTCACTGCCTTTTTTTTTTTTTTCCTTAGTCAAGCCTGAAACGTTCATGTCACTCCGGGGGAAACACACTTCAGTGGCACAGCCATGAGGCCAGGGCTGCAAAGCAACTTAACAAAGGCAGAACAGTGCACATAGAACGGGGTGGCTCGATTTAGTCAGAATACACTTCCTGGTGAAGGAGGAGGCCAGAGACTGGATTTGAGTTCTCAGTCTTATCTTAATCTTTTGACTGCTGAGCTTAAAAAGAACAAAACAACCCAAACCCAAACCTACAATAAACGAAAAGTTCATTTTCTTCTAAGCAGGCTTTCCTATTAGAGAGGCGGATGGAAAAAAAACCCACAGTTGTTTAACAACCCAATTCATTCACATGAAAGGAACGAGTTTGCTTTTTAAAATATTGCATCTGTAAGCTCAATTTTTTTCATACAGGAGGTCAAAGATAACAAAAAAGCTCTGCTAAGGGCATCCATTTTCCTACAAGGGCAATCAACATTTTGACTTCTGCACTTTGAAGCCTGAACTTAAATTTCAGTTTCATCCTGGTGTGCTACTAAAAGCTTAAGGGGGACACCTTGCTAACAGCACTAATCAATGACAGTCTCCCAGCACAACCCTCTGCTCCTGAACTGCTCAGTATCAGTGGGGTGTGCGAAGGACAATAATACTTTGTTTTACCAGACCAGACCCTGAGGTGCCCTCTGGGTAAATCTAGTAGATTTCAGTAACCTGAACAGCCATGTGCTTAGTGAACGAATTCACTTACTACAGGGCTCAAAAGAGCAACATAAAGTTGATTTTCATTTTCTTTAGGTGTCCTTATCTTTTCCTCAGGGGTTTTCTTTTTTTTTTTTTTTTTTAAGTTTAGCTATAGATAAATCTCAAGGATTTGTTTCCTACAGCTCCTGCCTCTATGGCCATTCAGGACCTGCCAGCTCACATATCTTCTGCTGGAGAGACATGGAAGATGTGCCACCACCACAGCTCATGCTGGACCTGCACCTCTGGGGCTTTGGAGGAAAATCTCCAAATTGCAGAGATAACTGCAAAGGGATAAATTTTCCAACCAGTGTACACCATATCCACAAGTCTGTTCTCTTCTCTGATTGCACCCTAATAAAAGGATGTGTTTTTTAAGAAAAATTCTGTGTTGTCCAAAAGTTCCCTGGTGTGTAAGAGGTCTCCAGCAACAGACCCACAACTGATCTGCAAAATGTGATTTTACTGGTAATACACTTTTATGTATATAATAGCCTAATTCCTAATGCATTAAGAAACTCCATCCTCACTACAGCTCAGAGTTCTCCATCTGACCTGCTGTATGGGAAGCACTGCAAACCACTGACACAGCCTGAGTAGGCAAAATGTGTAATTCAGATGCTATGAGTTAACAAACTTCAAAGGGAAAAAAATGAATGTTTTGACATAGAGGGGAAAAAAAGAAAAAAGAGTATTTACCAGTCAAGCAGACTAAGGGAGGTAAATTCTCTGCAGGAGCAACTCCAGAATCAACTGGAGTCAGTGGAGTTATGCCAGCGAAGATTTTTGCCCTTTACATGCATTTCCTAGACAAAGCAAGCATCTTTGTCATTCTGAGCTAAAAACATTTTCTAATGTGAACACTTTTAGAATGCAGTATCTTTGCCAGAATAGAAAAAGCTTCATCTCACTATGGGTCTTGACCTCTTTGTCTGTCTGTCTGTCTCTCTCTCTTTCTCTTTCTCAAGAAAAAAACACAGAGTAAAACAATTTCCTCAAGTCAAGTCTGCCTCCAACAGAATTCATTATTTATTTTTTAAATCCAGAAATGATTTCAGCTTGCACCCCAGGTGGGAAGTTAAAAAGAGGGAACCGATTTGAAAGTTTGTCACAGTAGGCAGAACAGTCGCTTTGCAGCCCTTGCCTGGCTAAGGGTGCACTGCTTCACAGCTACACTGTAAAGTGTTAAAAATCCTCCCCACCCACCCCAGTATATATATATATGTATGTATAAAAAAAAAATCCCCTGTCCACCACTCAGTACAGAAAAGGACCTCATCACACTGCAAAAATAGCAGTACCCACTTTGGTCAATTAAAACAAACGAAAAAAAAGCATACATTATTATTCCTTTTTTTTTTTTTTTTTTTTAACTTTTAAATCTGTGTACTTACCTATAATAACCAATACAGCTAAAAGCACTACCTACATAGGCAAAACTTGGTATTGCATAATTTGTATAAATTTGTATCCCCTCCCCCCAATATTAATTGGAAGATGAAAAACATGAAAGCTTAATAGAAAAAACACCAAAATACTGAAAATATTGCTGGTCGATTACAATTTTTAAGCGGCAACTATACACAGCCATGATATGCTTTATAAATGTAAGATAAAGGTATAACTGTCTAAAAAATCCATGATGTCACACTTTTTTCCCATCTGGAGTACAAAATATTTTGTCATAAAAATGGTAAAGATTTAAAATGATAATAAATGCAGCAAAAGAAGTGTAGTGATGTCAAATTTTTTGTGTTTTTTTCTTTTTTTTTCTTTTTTTGTTTTTTTTCCATTTTTTAGATTTCAAGGCAAGGCACGTAATGTGGACATTATATTTTCGTGCAAATTAGGATTACTGGAAAGAGTATTCTAATTTATTTTTTTTTAAAGAGACATAGAGGCAAAATGTCTGCCCATGCACATTATATTTCTGTCAATATGTGAAAATTGTGGAACAAGGCTAACTTCTGAAAGCACCATGCAAGTTTTCAGCACCCTGTAATTAGACTTACATTAAGAGTGCATTATTTAAATATTACATATCCCCATCCTGGTATTACCAGTTTGTAAACGGTAAGCTTTGCCCTTGTGACATGGATTTGCCTATCTCTTTGTCTCTATGATGCAGATTTTACAGAAATATGTAAACCCTATGGGTTCTTGATGCAACCAGTAACTTTAAATAAATAAATCCTACCCCTCTGTGGAGGCAGCAGCTAAACCAACATAAGTGCTGTGTTTCCATTGATTTTTTTTACTCAAGGACATGATTTGTCTTGATTTAATGCCTTTTAATGCCCTCAAAAACTGAGGGGAAAAGTAAATTTGTTCAAAGTAATTTTTATTTCTATTTTTAATCCCCTCAATTTAGAGTCCAAGGGCTGAAGGACTTATAGTGATGACCCCTTAGATACGATTTTTAAATTGCACTTGCCTCTGTAAGTGTTTCTTTAGTGGGGAAAATTTCACTTTTTTTTCCTTTTCTTTTTTACTGTTGCATGAGGAGATAACACTTATTACCTACATAGAGGCATCTCTTCCATGGAGCCTGTGTGTTCATACTGATTGAAAACTTCAACTTGTATAACACACTAGAAAAGGCTGAATTAAGGGCCAAAGTTTAATAATCCATACTGATAACTAAAGGCTACAGAGCTTATTTTTAAAACATTTAAAAATCAGTGTTGAGAAAATGGCTGGCTCACAGCCCTTGTCCTCCTGCAGCTCTGTTGCTGCTGCCTAGCCTTTGTTTTGTGAGATAACCAGGAATAGTGATCCCATGCGTAAACAACAAGAATACTAAACCAATAAAACTAGCTTATCATGCAAATATTAAGGCATCTAGAAAGTCAGTTAAAATATATTGTCAGAGACAGAACATCTATTTCCCAGCGGACTTCATATAACAAAGGCTACTTAGCAGGGGCTGCATTTTACCCATCAGTGAAATATCATCGACCCTTTGTATGTCATTTCAGTTTCAACCGTAAGAGAATTAGTGATTGTAAGAGCTGCAATTGCTGGTCTATTTTTTTCTTCTTTCTTCAGTTTCCTTTAACATCCTGTCTTCCTTTCTTCTTTTCATTTTTAATTTCGCTTTTACATTTTTATTTTTTCCCTCAGTTGCTTGTTTCAGTTTGAAGGAAAGGCTCTCCAATTATGTTCAAACCATAATTTGGGACATTTGTCGGCAGGATCGGTGTCCTATTTGATACTTGAAAAGGAACCAAGCTAGCCCAGGTACCAGGACTGTTGAAAAGGGGAAAGAGATAAGGAGAGAGAGAAAGGGAGAGAAAATACAAAACAGAAATTAAACATGTTGGAAAAATGAAAACACAATGAATTTGAATTGCAATTAAGCCAATATTCATTACTAATAGCACTACTTACGATAAAATAAACCAAATTTATTAATATTACTTGATATTCTACTTCACGGTTTCCTTTGTCAAAATATACACTTATCTGAAAGAAAAATAATTGTGTTGATCTCAGTTGCAAGTAACTTTACTGCTGTATTACACTAAGTGGCCTGTTTGTTTATGAAAGACACCAAAAATTTCAGATGCAAATATACAGAGCAAACACAACTACACCATACAAGTGACACTACAGGACACTACAGATGTTATATAAGAACTACTGAATTAAACTACAATGTAGTGCCTAAGGAACACTGGATGACACAGGGCCCAATCATGCAGACCCTTGCAGACAAGGGTAGCCATGAGTCAAGGATAGAAGCAAGTACCACAAAGTTTCTGACAAACATCTGAGAAAGAAAATATTTTCGAAGGCAATTCAATGACTTGAACTTAAGCCATCATTTCAAAAGCACTGTAGCACTGAGGAGCGTAAATCCCAAAGGCATTCACATGTTTACCAGACACCACTTGCAAGATGGATACTCAGAGAGAGACCTCAGCTGCATCTGCTCAGTACCCAGAGCAGACCCTGAGCAGCCTTTTCCTTGTATGCGTTTCTGGCAACCGAGAAAAAATGGACTTCAGAGAAAGTCTCATCAAATTTATTCCCAAGAAAAACAGTGTCATTATGTTAGCAATCATTGCCTAACAACTAACACCAAGCCTGGACACACAGTGCGCAAACACCTGCTTCCTCCACATTTCATTCTGTAGAGCTTTTCTTCACACTAGGTGTTTCCACAAACACAATGGCTTACTTGGGAATACACACTGGGATTAGACTGAGAAACTTCACTATAATACATCTGAAGGCTAAAACCTCTGACATGTTTTGTGGAGGACAGATGCTGGAAGTTTTCTTCCTTCTCTGTCTTCGACCACCCCTCTGCACTGCTCACTCCCTGCATGAGAAGATGCACTTCTGTGGCATGGGGTTTAAAGAAGAAAATAGACACTTTCTATCTATGTTACATGTGTACAAAATAACTATGTTTCACTTGCAAGATTTATGTGACCCTTTCAGCTGCTCCTACATGAATGTTAAAGAAAGAGGTCAACTTGCTTTGTAAAATACAGGGAACATGTTCGTCAGATATTTTATATTAAAAATAATACAAACAGCTTCTGTCATTTACTCCCGTTTGATACTCTTTATGTCTCTAAACTTGTTAATTTACTAATTTGATTTCTCACAATTCATTATGGGTGCTCTGTTCTACACACAAGAAAGGTAGAAAAACTTGCTGACCTGCTTGTCTCAATGATGGTCAAACTCTGAAGAGAGCACGATTAAGTTTTTCCTCAAGGAAATACAAGAAATATGAATACACCAATATATGTTAAATGTCTGAAGTACAAATATCATTCAATAGGGTGCTGGTTTTTTCCCAAATGGAAAAAAAACCTGCAAATCTGTGGAGTTTTAATCTCTTCAGAATCTCTTCAGAAATTAAAAGAAAACTCTTTCTACAGTTTCAAAATCAAAGATCAGCTAATATGTTTAATTCAAGATTTTTTTTTAATCTATTCAATGTTACAAATAACATAAATTCTGTTGTCGGAGAACTAATCTGTTCTGTAATTCAAAAGACACAGTTACACAACAATCTTGAAATATTCACAAAGACATAAACCCAGTTATGCATGAAAGGTTTGTCCAACATGATCTGATGAAAAGACTGTTTAAAAAAAAAACCCCAAAAACTATTCAATACCAGAATCTCATTTAAAAGATTAAATTGTTTGAACTTTTTCTTCATTTTCCTTCAAAATTTGTTTTAAAATATATTTTTTGTTCCTTCACCTTCAGATTTCACTGGTATTAAGAAGTAAATTCTGATAGAACAGACACAATGCAAATTGTTTCCAGGCACAAGGAATTGTACAAATAGGAACTAATAATACAATAAATAAATCAATAAATAAACAAACAAGCAGGATCTGTCTGAATGTATGTTTCACAGTGCAGAGTTCTTTTTTATCCTGTTACATGAGATTTGGAGTGTTTAACGACTTATAATAGAACACTAACTAAAAGAATGTAAATTTTGTGTGAGGTCAACATGGTATTTAAACAATTTCTGTTGCAAAGGCTAAATACACAGCTGCCAGGTTATCTTTCTGAAGATTTACAGTGTACTTTGGTGGTTGGATACATATATATGTGACTTTTTTCTTTGTTTTGAAGTTGCCAACTTTCTAATGAGTACTATGTGTGGAAGAAAGTAGTCAATTATGATAAAGAGAAAATTACTATTTGTAGCAGCTTTTATATAGGAGACTGAGATCTTGATTGTGTAGAAAGTGCTCAATAAAAATAAGTTGTAGTATTTGACTAATAGGACTGTCCTTGCTGTATGACCTACAAATTTAATATAGGTGTTTATTTAAACCGTTCAATCCTCCCACATTTTACTACAACCCTGACAAAAATGTGGAGTGCAACAAATTCACCGGTGCTGCTTATGCATCCTCAGGGGGTAATAAATGTCCCATGCTAACACTGTGCAGATCTCATGTGAGTTTCAGAAGCCACTCACACTGCTTGTGCAGAGCTTCCTGCTATCAGACAGAGACGTGCAGGCAATGGAGCACGTGTGGCACCAGGACAGCTACACCGCGGCTGGGAAACCCATTGCTCTGGCACCTTTGAGGGCTGGCTGAGGTCCCCTATCTACATGCACCCGCTGGGCAGGAGCTGGCCTTGCTGGCAACCAGGAAGGACAGGTCAGCCCCTCTCTTTGCTAGCATGTCCTATGCCATTATCTTGATGAGCTTTGGTTGTATTTTAGAAATTAACCTTATCATACTGCAGTTTGATGTAACTTTATCTTGGGCCAACCACCACCAAGTGTTTACTGCAGACAAAAAAGGAAACCAGAATGAAAGTTACTGAGGACAGTAGCACTAATGACAGCACTAAACTCTGAGAACAGCTATGATACAAAGAATAACCAAATAAATAACTCAGACTCTGTTAAGATGCATGTGTATGACTGTTTATCCAACATTTCCACATACTCCACTACATTTATGGTAAATTTAATTGAACTTTGAACTACCATATGAGCCACACCTTTCTTTGTAGCTCCCCAGGGCTCCTGTGTGCAGCAAAGCCAGACTAACAGCCCGGAAAAGCAAAATTCCCTGCCAGTTTTCCCAAATCTGCTCTCAAGGGACCTCTGTGAGCACCACAGAGTTTAGCTTCTGCCATGGAAACCATCCATTGTTTCTCTGCAGAGCGCCCTAACAGAAGTGCCAGTTACTTCTCACTGCAAAGCAAACTCCTCCTCGGGGCCCACAGGAGTGACAAGTGCAGGAACGGGGAAAACACCTTTCCCATCACGACACTATCTATCATTTTGCATAAGTCCTAGGTAAGCTTCCAGCCCTCTGCTTCACAAAAGCACAGGCAATGCTCTGTCTCAGTTCACTAAGTGCCTCAACACAGAGGAACCCAAAACTCTTTCCCCTGCCCAGGACACAGACAAGCTGGTTGTCCTTGCAGAACTTAATGAGATGTCCCTCTGCCCACGTTTTTTCTTCTTCAGATAAGAAAGTTTTGTATGCATGAGTGGAACAAAGTAGGTCTACCCCACTCTACAGCTCATTGCTTCTGACAAAATTTGTGAGGCCAGCACTGCTCAAGGTTACAGTATAAATGTCTGTCCCTTGGAATATGAAGTGACACCTCCAAAAAAACTGCTCTAGGCTAAGTTTTGAAGAAAATTACATGAGGAGCACCATCAGATGTTGCTGTAAGGTTCAGACTAGAAGCCTCCATGAGAGAGTATGGTTTGCGGGACCACCTTCCAGAAGCACTGTACATTTTAGTGATTTCAGTATTACAGTTTTCTCTCACCATAATTAAACTATCAAGTGTGTTATACAGTCATCTGTTTGCTCTCTCTCCATGGCAAGTATAATGTATTTATCTGTTCAAATGTAATAAAATAGCAAAGGAAAATTCTGCAAGCATCCTACAGGGTTAACATTCTCCATTACAGTTCTCATTACAGTTTTCACATGTTAATTCAATCAAGATTTCTGCCATGATTTCCTCTTAAACATAATAATTGCTGTTTCAAGAACCTCTGATTAAAATATTACTGGAATGGACCACGAGCAATACTAACATTGTATGTATATACAGTATGCTTTGGAGGTTATAATAACATAAAGGACATAATAATGTTAACCAATTAACTAAATGCAATAAAAATTAAATCCAATTAGATCTGTGTAAATCTGAAGAATTTTAAGATTCTTATTTTCCAACAGTTACTACCTTTTTTCTATTACAGCTTCAGAAGTCTCTAAAAGTGTTTCGCCATTCAGAAAGCACACTTAAAACAGCTTTTCCTTCTTGCAGCTCTGCCACTCTCTTGCATGAACACACTAGCTCAGATAAGGTAGATCAGATCATGGCAGGTCAGTCTTTGGACAGAAAAGGCAAAGGCCAAGAAAATCTACACCAGCACATCATCAAGCAAGGGCTGTCTATCTCTGAGCTAAGCAAGTGCTTGCCCACACAAGTACATGGAACTTTACCACCTTAAATTGTTAAGATCACATTAACTTTGGAAACACGAATGGTCTAACCTCAGTGCCCTGGATAAATGCCCACTTGTGCCTCTCTGCCAAAAGAATAACCACCCCTCCAGCATCTCTTTAATGTGGTACTTTTGTTACCATTCTAAACTGGTATCTGTAGTTAAATAGCTGCCAAATTTTACCTCTAAGGTGAGCATCTATTTCAAGACATATATTAAGTATATTTCAGCTTAATTTAGGACAGCTTTTCAGTTTGGTGGGCACATACCACCCATGTATCAGACAGAAGAGGTAAAGACCTACTGATTTATCACAGAGTAACAAAAAAAGGTACGGAAAGATCAGGAAGAGGCCACAAAGCCCAGCACTAACAAAGAAAACCAATAGCAGAGGAAAGGCCTCGAGAAACGGTGCGTGTTCATGCTGTGCTCTGGAACATGCAGGCATGAGTGTTTGGACAGGGTGAAAGGAGGTCTGCAAACATGCACATTCACAGAGGGGGCTAGGAACATGTGGAGGGCTGCCTCCCATAGAGCCGAACCATGGAGAACATGGGCTCAAGTTAACAAAGACCACTGGGTCACTTAACAAAAAACTGACTCTCCACTTTCCATATCCACACTGCTTTTTTCTCCAAATATTACTATTTCCCATTTTAATATCTCAGAATTTTTTACTTTAGCACTTGCAAAAATTATGACTAGAAGTTTATTTATGAAATTAGCATGACTAAACAGTAATGCAGTTAATTCTAACAGCACCAAAATAAAACCACAAACCCACTAGTTTAGTTTTACTGCTTCAAAAGAAATAACTGGAGGTAAGATCATCAAGAAATGAAAAACTGGAGTAACCAAGGGGTTAAAGATACAGTTTACACTTGGGAATCCTATAAATGCTCCTCCTTCCCTAGCAGTCCTGCCAAAATCATCTGACAGGAAACATAAGATTAAGTTTGTCCTACCTAAGTGAACAAAGAGTGCTCAGAACAGGCAAGCAGTTCACTGCAGAGCGGGAACTTTTCTAATCCTGCTGGAATCTGCAGTACTGCTCAGAAAATATTACCAAAGTTATTTTCTTTACTTTAACATCTTGCTTCTGGATCATCTCATTCATTTTGGTCACACTGCAGTTCTTGCTGCTTCTCCCATAAAGGTTAACTTAAAGCTCCAAACATAATCATGTGGAAAATGGACATTATTGATTCCTATGGTCCATTGTTTCCCCATTCTAAGTCCCTGAAGTTCAAGTTCAATCTGGAATTACATCATGTCTGGTTTCTCCTGGTTACCAGACGGCTTGAGACGTGACCACAGCTACAGAAAAAACAAACAGCCTTCTTCACGCTTCGGCTCCCCTATCGATTCAAACATAAACTTTTTTTCTTTCTCTCAAATATGCTTCAAGTATGGAGCATGGTTAATTTAGAGATTAAGTTCCAAATTAGATTATCTAATGGCATCTTAATGGATTGCTGACCCATTTCCTGTGGGATGGCAGCATGCAAGTCTGGCTTGAATACAATTAATTTCTTAGGAAGCGTTCTGAAGATGTTTGCCTAGATGGAGAGGAAACATAATGTTCTGCACATCTTTCTGCATTAGAGTTGGGCAAAACTATTACAAATAGCTATTTAAATTGATAAAAACCAGAAATCACTGGGTTTTCTTTCTATGAATACTTTTGCAATTAGGATACTTCAGCTTTTTTGTTCTTAAATTATAATGAATCTACACATCTATTCCAAAACACTGCCCAAAGCGACTGGGGAGGGGGGTAAGTGGGGGCAGGGGGATGGAGGCTGTGAACCATTGCTCTAACAGGTGTCTCTATTTGCCAAAATGTGCTTGCCACGCCAGTGCTGCCGACCGTGTTACTTTACCTACATATTTGTTCAATACCAAAACACACAAGGTACTGTGCTACAAAAGCAATCTGCACCCGTTCTCAGTTCCCCTCCTAGATTATCCTGTTTGATTGCCTTATCAGCATTATTACCATAAAACCAGAGTGGTGTTTGTAGGGAAAAGTGATGTTTGTAAAGCTGAGCACCCCTACAGCTAGAAAAGCGAAGGAAATTCAGCACTCTGAGAACAGAGCTCCCATCAGCATCTCCAGGAACAAACCAGATGTTGTACTATGCTTTATATGTCAGGATAACAGACTGAAAGCAGGAAATGCTAACCCAGTTCATTTGCCTGGGTAGTGTAAATGTAACGTTAAAGTAGCAGTTACCTTGTAAAACTCACACAGAAAGATTGTTTAAAAAGGTAGTATAAACAACAATAGTTGTGAATAAAAATATATTTGGCAATAGCTGAGTTAAAATGTATGCTTTGGAAGTGAAAATATGCTTACAGTCTGTGAAAGACTTAAGATTCTCTAAAAGGGACCCATCATGCCAGCTTTTATGCGTGGTCCCACTGGAATTAATATCAGTGGTGTAATGAGTGGCTGAGATTCAGGCTCAAGCTCATGTTATCAGACATACACACATACAAGCACATTTTTTCTCACTCTCACCCATGTCTTAAGTTTACTTGTTGCATATGCTCTTGCTCTCACGTAGCAACTGAGACAGTATTTTCCTAATTGAGCGTTACATATTTTCACAGCTTCCCCTCACCTTCTGTCTCTAAGAAAACAGTTATCATCACAGAACTGTGGTTATGAAAATAGGTTTGGGGTTGTTTTTTTTAATGGATTCTGAGTATCTTCTTCATATGTATAGAAAAAAAAAAACCTATATAGTCACCAAAGTACTTGAGAACTTAATTCTATTGATGTGCTTAAATATTGTTCACAGTTTAGCAGACAAAATATATACCATAAACGCTGTAAGAAACAACAAAAAAATAATTGCAAATTGTTAGGATATAAGGAGCAAAATAAAAATTACTACTTCCAAATGCCTCACCAAATAACTGTGTTTTCTTCCTCTTTTTTCAGGAT
>JANVCC010010406.1:17922676-17956716 GCA_025345505.1 Todiramphus chloris collaris
CACCAAATAACTGTGTTTTCTTCCTCTTTTTTCAGGATTTTCACAGGGATGTTTTATGTAAGTATTTTCTTTAAAGATGCTATAATGTTTAACTCATCTAAGCAAAGTATGAATCTAGTTTTTATTATCTGTATTCCTTGCAAGTCTTCTGGTTTTGAAGAAAATGGCATATCAATGACTTCAAGTTTTGTGGGGTTTTTTTTGTCTTGCAATATTCATCTTCTCTTTTTTTTTTTTTTTTGACAAGTTCAGTCATTTGCATACTGTCTTATACATGAAACTTTATATGCCAACAGAGACACAATTTTATATGCAAAAAAATACTCAAAAATATGTTTTTAAATATAGGTATCATGTTTTTAAATCTAGGTATCATATTTTTAAATCTAAGCATCATACCTATCAGGTGTGATGGGCAGCTACTAATAAGACAAAGAACACAGAAATAACAGAGGTTTTCTCATCATTCACTCTCCTCAAGTTTCCAAGCTGTAGCTAATCAACAATGTTCTATGACAAAGCTTTTGGCTTGACCACCTGATTTCTGTACAAACAGAACAGCTAATATGGAGCCAACTTTTTTACCGTCTTGAGGTCAATGATATTTCTGAAAAGTCAGTATACTTAGAATAACCACAAAAGCCTGATTTAGAAGGTCAGATCAAGTACAATCAAAATGAGCAGTGCAGAGTTGAGGAAATCACACAAATCAAACATTTATCAAAACTTTTTTTTTTTAAATTGCATTGTTCTGGACTAGAATTTCCCTCTTTGCCAATGAGCAACAATTCCTTTACCAATATGTCCTTTTATCTTTTTTTTTTTTTTTTTTTTTGTTTTTTTTTTACTTTTTAAAAGTCTTGCTGCTCCGTAGCCTGAAAAGGTCTCATTTCTCTTCTTAGATCCTCACCTACATGTGATTTGAGGAACATTGTATTCCAAAGCTCAAATCCTAAAAGCCATCCACTTAAGGAGAAGAAACAGTTTGTTTCCTTGTCCTCCAAGGCTGTGCTTAATTCAAAGCCAAATAAGCAGAGCCTAGGCCTGTAAAGAGATGCCCGTGGCAGAATTTGTGCACAAGCTCATCTGTCAGCACTGCTGTATGTTGGTAAGGTCAAAGTGGCAGGCAGCTCCCTTGAAGTGACCTGCAAAGCAATTTTGTCTATAAAGGTAAGTGGATCATGGACCGTGCTTGTATTTATCACCCAGGTTTCTTTCAACATAGTCTAGAAATCTCTTCCCCAGTTTCATTTCTTTTCATAATCTCTGCAAAAGGGTATTGAAAAATGGGTGATGGGTACTTAAAAACTGAATTCAATAAACACTGGGACAGTGCTCCAGCCTCTATAAACTGGCATGACTTTAAAGGGGTCTCAAGTGATTACATTTAAACCATTCAACATTTTAGCAGCTATAATATACTTTCCTACCACCTGTCAATGCCCTGAAAAATCAAGACCCTTTGTACTGGAAGAATAAATCACCTTCCCTGTGCTATATTAGCTCAGTTTGGATTCACTCTTACCAGTACATTGAAAACTGTGGCAATTACTGCATGATGGGGATTTATAATGTGAATCACAGCCCTTGGACGAGATGAAGTGAATCCATTAGCTAATTTCCCATTGTGCCATTTAATCTGTAAGGGAAGAAATGACAATACCTTGCTTTTCCGACACAGTTCTTCCAGATATTAAATATTATTTAAGCAAAATTGCAAAAAGAAAAAGTAAAGCAAAAGTACTCAAGGCATTTAACCTCCAGATCAAGTCTATGAGAGTGGAACAGGTAGCCTAGGAGTTACGCAAAGAAGTTGTCCAAGCAGCCAGGGATCAGTTTAGGAAAGCTAAAGCCCAGATAGAATTAAATCTGGCCGGGGACATCAAGGGCAACAAAAAAAAAAATTCTAGAGGTTTGTCAGCAATAAAAGGAAGGCTGGGAAAGATGTGGGCCTTCTCCAGAAGGAAACAGGAGACCATACCTGCAGATATGGAGAAGGCTGAGGTACTCGGTGACTTCTTTGCCTCAGTCTTCACCAGCAGGGTGTCCAGCCACACTGCCCAAGTTGCAGAAGCCAAAGGCAGGGACTGGGAGAAGGAAGGTATGCATACTCTAAATGAAGATCAAGTTCAAGGTTTATCCATGGGTCCTGAGGGAACTGGCATACAAAATTGCTAAGCTGCTTACCATCATATCTGAAAAGTCATGGCAGTCTGGTGAAGTTCCTACTGACTGGAAAAGGGGAAACACAACCCTCATTTTCAAAAAAAAGAAAGAAGGAAGACCCAGGGAACTATAGACCAGTCAGTCTCACCTCTGTGTCCCGCAAGAACATGGAGCAGATCCTTCTGAAGGCTCTGCTAAGGTACATGGAAAATGAGGAGGTGATTTGTTGCAAGCAACATGGCTTCTCTAAGGGGCAAATTATGCCTAACAAATTTGGTGGCCTTTGGCAATGGCCTTAACAGTGTCAGTGGATAAGGGATGAGCAACGGTCACCACCTACCAGGACTTATGCAAAGCCTTTGACACTGTCCTGCATGACATCCTGGTCTCTAAATTGGAAAGACAAGGATTTGATGGATGAACCACTCAGTGGATAATGAATTAGCTGGATGGACTCGCTCAAAGAATTGGTAGATAATGGCTCAATGTCCAGACGGAGACCTGTGATCCGTGGTGCTCCTCAGGGATCGGTACTGGGACCAGTGATGTTTAACCTCTTTGTCGGCAACATGGACAGTGGGATCGAGAGCACCCTCAGCAAGTTTGCCAATGACACCAAGCTGTGTGGTACAGTCATCATGCTGGAGTGAAGGGATGCCATCCAGAGGGACCTGAACAGCCTTGAGAGGTGGGCCCATGCCAACCACAGGAAGTTCAGCAAGGGCAAGTGTGAGGTCTGCACCTGGGTTGGGGCAATCTGAGCACAAACACAGGCTGGGCAGACTATGGATCGAGAGCAGTCCTGAGGAGAAAGACTTGAGGGTGCTAGTTGATAAAAAGCTCAACATGAGCCAACAAAGTGCGAGTGCAGCCCACAAGGCCAACCATATCCTGGGCTGCATCAAGAGAAGCATGGCCAGCAGGTCAAGGGAGGTGATTCCGCACCTCTAGTCTGCTCTTATGAGACCCCACCTGGAGTACTCTGTCCATCTCTGGAACACCCAACAAAAGGACATCAGTGTGTCAGAGCAGCAGGTCCAGAGGGGAGAGCCACAAAGATAATCAGAGGGGTGGAGCACCTCTCCTACGAGGACAGTCTGAGAGAGTTGGGGTTGTTCAGCCTGGAGAAGAAAAGGCTCTGGGGAGACCTCATTGTGGCATTCTTGTATCTGAAAGGGGCCTACAAGAAAGATGGGGAGGGACACTTTACAATGACTTGTTTTGACAGGACAAGAGGTAATGGCTTCCAACTGGAAGAGGGTACATTTAGATTAGAAATGAGGAAGAATTTCTTCACAATGAGGGTTGTGAGACACTGGAACAGGTTGCCCTGAGAAGCTGTGGATGCTCTGTCACTGGATATGTTCAAGACTAAGTTAGATGGGGTTTTGAGTAGCCTGTCTAGTTGAAGGTGTCCCTGCCCACGGCAGGGGGGTTGGAACTAGATGATCTTTAAGGACTTTTCCAACCCAAACCATTCTGTGATTCTATGATTTGTAAACACCAGTTTTCGAATTCCATAACTACCCTTCCAAGTTGATAACAAAGAATCCCAAACCTTCTAGCAATCCACAGTATAATACAGTGCATCAAAAGGCATTTTGTACATAGCAATATACACACACATATACTTACACAAACTATTCAGAAGTGTGCATCGTTTCCTGTGCACACAAATTTCCAAAGAGTATGTGAAATTATTTCAAGAGTGAGTAGCTAGTACTTCATCTAATAAGCTTCTAACCCGCAGGCTTTGCACCTATAATCCCCATTAAGTGCTGACTGTTACAGATAATCCTGCACGTGAAAGAGGTGAAAAACTGATGTATCACAACTTTGCTGGTTTGTTTACACACCTGTTTAGACACACACCCCCCTACTGTTACCATATATTATTATATACTAAGAGATGTAAAGGATAATAATGAGTAATTTATTAATGTACGAAAGGTTAATGGGTATTAGTGTGTTTCTTTACTCATTTTCATACAAAAAGAAATTCTTGTGTAGATCCTTCCTAATTATTTTATTTATTTTAGAAATAAGATGGTTTATATCTTACCTTCATGTACATTTTAGTGACCTAAATCTACACCAGCTGATTAGTCAGAAAAGTTTCTGTGAATAGTATCGTTATTAACTGTGCAAACCACCACCATCTCAAGACATTTATTATTATATTTATCTATACCTCTAACAGCATCATTTTCTTTGTGTTAACAACTAAGTCCCCCAAAATATCACCTTTAATTCTGCAAATGACATTTTCATTTTGAAAAGCTTAATATCATTATTCCCTTAAATTTACAAACCCTTTGCATTTGACAGCACAGATTTGTCATTCCAGGTGCTTAATTAAGGTAGTTTCTAAATTCAGGTTACCCTAAAGATCACCTGAACATGTATGGGAGAAATGTTACAGACATGTTTTGATCAAAAGCTGTCACAAAGTCCTCTGCAGGCCTGCTAAAACAGATACTGTAGCTCAATGCAACTTTTTTAGAGGTGGTGTAGGGGTGGAAATAATTAAAATGTTACCTTTGCCAAGTAATTCCCAATGTATCCTCACTGGCACTGGGGTATAAATGCCTGCCGTTTTGATTCATGGTCCAGTCACAAATTCTCAGCTGTCAATTGAAACCTAGCAGTCAGATATGGATTGAGCAGTACTACAGTTTTTAGTATTTAAATGAATACATGCAAACTAGTACTGTACATGGCAAAAGCCTTACTTTCCAAAGAAGTAACTTTAAAAATGAAACAAACAAAGAAAAATAACTTGTTCTGATAAATAAATGCCTACAGATTTGCTTATGATAATGCTACTTTAATATGCTCATCTATTAATAAAGCATAAAAGAGTAACTAGTGTTTAGCACATAACAATTAGCCATTATTAGATTACAAACTGAGCTGGAATAAAAGGAAATGTTAATATTCAATAGCGAGATACTTTAAGAAAGGAAATAAATATGCTGTTTTCTCTAAGCAATGCTCTATATAATGTGTATTAAGCAAAGGTCAAATATAATCAATATCTTGTAGCATGCATTTCATGAAACATAGAAGTCATGCAATTTATAGAAAATTTGCCCAAATTAATCAAATTTTATGTCCTTATCGTGCTATTTAAGAAGGGTAAAGGTATTTTGTAATTGCAGTTTATTAATCTAGTGTTACTGAAAGTGGTATTACTGAGCAAGAGGTGATAAAATAATCTAATCTTGCTTTAGACATGGAATAATAGCATTTAAAACACATTATTGCATTTTAATATAACGAGGAATGTACTAAATGTTAGCTGAAACAAATTCTTCCCAGATCCTCAAATCATCAGTTCTGCCTTCATGGATTGTTCAAGCAACTCTCTATAGCTCTGTTTATTTAACAGCTGTCCTATAGTGTTAGCAGATTTATAGAAAAGATATACTGCTTATTTTTAAGTTTAACGAAGTGAACTTATCTGGCATGCAAAGAATACATACATTTTAACGTCTGTATAGTCATGCTGTACATAAAGTGCTGTACCATGATATATAATAAAGCCCCCTGAATTAAGATAATGTTGTTGCTGAGTTTAATTGCATTCGATGCATTTTAGTTTTCTCTATCTGTATTCACAGTCTTTAGATAGCACAGGCTACAGCAAACAAACTACAATATACTATTTTCACAGGAGCACAAGTAATTGCAGTCTTTTCCTGAAAAAAACAAATGCTGAGGAGAAGACAATATTGCAAACCTGACCTTGTCTGGCTGTTAAGACTCATAAGCTTCCTGCTGTTAAGGACTGAGAAATGGAAATGTTAGTCTCTGATGTTTTCATAGGGATTGTTTCTTGTTTGTTATCTAAAGAACTCCAAGGGACCTTCTAAAGGCAGTTAAAAGTATGACTAAACCAACTGAAATTAACCAGAAAAGGAAACATGCAGTCAAAAAGTTTGCTAGAGGTAACTGTGAATAATACTTTAAATACGTTTAAAGAAAGGGGTAGGTAAAGTGTTGTAAACCTGATTTTAATATTGAAGACATAGCAAAATATGTCTGCTCAGATACTTAATGTATGACTGCTATAATCCTTGTCAGAATGTTATAATAAGAAGAATATATAAGAATGTTACCATCTTCATTACAAATGCATATTTGAAAGCTCTTAACTTAGCTGTAAAAACTCACTTCCAGCTGAAACACAAGGCTGAAAGGTTAAACCTCTCCCTCTTATTTCACAAAATAGAAAATCTACAAGTAAAAGCCCTTAGGATCATTAGAATTATAAAAAAATACTAGAATCAAAAACTCAGTGTTACCAAATGGTTTTATATACATAGGTGTAGCTCAAAAATGTGACAAAAAGCTTAATACAGAACCTGACAGCAGTTGCCATTTGGAGTAAACAAGAAGGGATCAATACATTACAGTTTAGTAAATCATTTCTTCCCACAGTCTGTATGAAAACTTTCCACATGCACAGTTAATGTGTTAAATTTATCATTAAGAAAGCTCCAAAAAGACCTTTTCAAATATATTTCATAAATTACCTACTTCATATTATATACAGGTATTATATACCTCAATACATATATATCTAAATACTGTAATGGTAATAATAGAATATATGTATTTTATATATATACTGTAGACACATACACATGCATGTATATGAAGGCTCACACTACCCCAGACTTAGTGTAACCTGTAGTGCTATTCGCTGCACCAACTGTGCCATGCTTGGGATACCAACAACATGTTGAAGAACTGCAGGTTCTGTGATAAACCAGAACTGTATCAACTGTGCTGAAAACCACCTTCTCAATGTTAAAAGTTACTGCTCCACATTCCTCATCAAATTCATGTAGCTGCCATGATGTCTTTTACGCTAACCTGCCAGGAAAATGTGGGGGTTTTTCTCCCTCACATGAAGTCTCCTCTCACAAATCTTTCCTGTTAAGAGATGAGGATGTCTAAAATTTAGAAATATACTTCTGAAAGTATGTTGAAATACCACTTTCGAAGTCTGCATCTGCATCTGTCAAGTGTCTTGAGTGCATTCTGAGCGAAAAGGATGGAGAAGAAAAAAGGCTTTTTGAAAAAAGCTCTATGAGCCATGGCTCCATTTGATGGAAGAAGACATTTGCTCACAGCAGCAGTGGGAATGCTTCCCTTGGAAGATGTCCAAACAGCCCAGTAGGGAAAGCCTGAGGGCACAGATCTGACATAAGTACCAAGCTTTGGAAGGATGTAGGGCACTTTAGTACAATATTTTCAGTAGTATACACTGCCTGCAGTCGTGCTGAAAGCTTTCTGGCTAGTTATAGTCCTCAGAGAAACTTAAGTGACCTCTAAAATTCTGCCACAGTGTTAGGTGGCAACATTTACTCTTGTCCACAGTAAGCCACCTGAAAGAGTTTCTCTGCAGGAGACGTGAAAGGGAGAGGCAGGAAACTACTTGAACACTACTTGAGAAAACTTAAATTCCTCAATAGAGGGATTTAAGAAATAGTCCTCATGAGACATTTAATAAATGCTGAAAAACATGACTAACTTTCTCAAAAAACATGCTATGAATGCAAAATAAAAGACCTGATTCAGCATGTGACATGGTGAAAAGTCTTTCCCAGAAACCTGTTAGGCAAGCCTGCTCTTCAGTCCCATGGCTTTGTTGTTTTAGCAAGGTAAGCCATATGAACAAGCACCTTCCATTCACTAAACATTATCAATGATCTTTTTATTTATCTCTCACCTAACCACACAGAAAAAGAACATGGGTCTGTATTCCAAAATGGAAAAGGATGCCCAGGCTTGCAGCAGATGGGGAAACTGCACAGGCAGCCCAGCCATTTCCTGCCATGTGGAGCGGCAGCGGTCTCATCCTTGTGATACATCTTCATTGGTACAGTCATGAAGCAGCAGATGCCACAAAGCCCACAAGTCCTTCTCCAGGGAGGCAGTTCAACTCCCTCATCTGCCTCAGCTGCATCATGGGAAGGGGTTATAAGCCTAGGCAGAAGCAAAGCAGTAGACTGAGTGCTTCCCCCAACTCTTCCAACCTCCCTGAAAGTCATTCACCTCCCTGCTCCTGTTCTGCACTCTGTAAAATTCCAGGAAAGTGATTTTGATTTGGACTTCATGGTGCCATGAGATGCTCTGATGTGAAGTCCTACATGAGTGCTAGATTTCACTACAGCTGCTTTTCCAGTTTTAACTGGGCACTTACCAAGCACAAACATCCTGCAGAGTTTTAAGCATGCAAATCCTATGTACATTAAAAACATGATGTCTACAGCTCAATCTTTAACCATAGCCTGAATAGTTTTTATGAGTTAATATTTCAGAAAGTTTTGTATACTCATATTTGAAGAATGACTGTCTAACATTCATTTCAAGCTTCTGTTATCACTAGTGAAAGTAGATATGCATTTTGGACAGTGTAATAGGAGACTGTTAGCTTCTGTTAGTTGAAAAAAAGCCCATAAAACTTAACATTTGCATATTGTCATTGTTTTGACTGAAACTTCCTTTAAATGTGTTTCCTTTCCAGCAAGCATATGTGAAAAATGACCTCTTATCCATTTACATACCTCCCTCGTGGTCATGTGACCCAGTTTTACGTCAAACTGTCAATTATGATAAGGGACACAATAAGAACAGCTTAAGCGTTGATAACCCGTTTCCTGGCTTTATTGAGAAGTTCTGTTTAAGAATCCACTTGTGTTCTTCTTTCAGCCTTCTGCTGAAAGCAAAAGCAGCATCCACCCAAACCAGTGTGCAAACAGATACTCTGTGTTCAGTGGACAATTAAGTTTACAATTTCCATGATGAACAGTATGAAAATAACTCCATTTTGAATTGTGTGATTCAGTAATTAAAGGATGCATCTGGTAAGAACAACTTTCTACCAAATAGGCAGGGCAGTCTAGTGAGTAGGAAATAAAAAGCTATCTACTATTTTCTGATTTTGCATCTTAGAGATCTGAAGTGTTTCTTATTACTATACTCATGGCAAATGTCTCGCTTATAAATGTCAAAGCTGTGTGAAAATCATGCATACCATACACCACACCCAGAAAGTCCAAGCCCTAGTGAAAATAATGCTATTGTATTAATCAGTGAAAGGACTGGAAGAATACACTAGCTTCTCAATAACTGGGCCAGCATCAGTTGGCACAGCTTACTGTAAGAGACAAGAAAGTTCTAGAGGCCATTGTCTTCACAGACCTCAATATCTATCCCACTTACTTATATTTTCTAATTAAAAATAGAATCATCCATACAAGGCTCGAAGGTGCATTCAAAACAAATAAATGGTCAAGAAAAAAATCCTGTCAGTTATTTCACTCCTTCCAACAGGAGTATTATTTGCTAAACCATTAATCGTATTTGCAATAAATACAAATGTCTATGCATCTATCCATCTATCTTTTTATACTGTTTACACAGGTAAAGTCCAGGACTAGTATTTCTGGCAACATTCTAGCTTTACAGCCAGAAACAACATCAACCTGTGTTGATAGACTAAGTGCCTATCATTTCAAGAACTTAAAGAATTCACAAAGTTATGAACAGTAACACAAGGAGGCTACAGAAATGCTGTTACTGTGAGAATTCTCATAGCCATGAGAAGTCTGATCATTAAGACATTGTTACTGAACACATGATCTATTTAAAATATTTAGCCAGAAAAAATGGAGACACAACTAGTATCTGCCACGGGACTATGTCCACTTGTAGAAAATTGAATTTGACTGAGTTTCCTCAACATGTTGCTATTTTCTCTAGCGTAGGCTTAGAAAACACAAATCTTCAGTAGATACAAACCAGAGAAAGAAAGGGGGGGGGGGGGGGGAGGAAAGGTGCTCCCATGTAATTTTGAACATCCAAGCTTTCTTTTACGCACAGTTCATGTAAGATGTTTCTCAGAACAGATGATGAGCACTGAGCACCAAGCACTAGATTTGACTTCACAGCATAATCCCACCAACTACCAGAAGTAAAATTCAGAAAAACACTCCCACTCAGGTACCAGCTCTTACTTCCCCTGCCCCTTCCTACGGTGCCCTTCCTGCAGTTACATTATCAACACTTAATAACTCTCAAAAGCGGATGCTGAATCAAGGAAAACAAAACAAGCAGTAATTAACAATTTCCAATATACTGTTAGGGTGGGGCTGACATGACTTTTACCACAAAATTATAAAACACATGTGACTCTCTAGAAACCACTGAAGCATGAGATAGGTTTTGTAACTATTCATGTTACAGTGTAGAAATATCTGGCATTTGAAGGCAGGTAACACAGAAGACCCACCAGCAATTGCAGCAGAAAGTGGAATGTGTAGCTGTAATTCCTCAGTAGAAGCTTGTCTTCCTATCAACATAGCATGCTAAACAATGTATGCAAGTACATTTTTCACAGTATCCAGATCCATAAAAGCAAATAAACTGCTTCCATTGGTGCTATTATGCACTGTCTTTTAAACCTGCATTCAGTGCTTCCCATATAAATGTGAGTATTCCAAGTAGGCTGTACTACAATTTGTTTGCTGCAAGTTCTAGTAAACTATCACTTTGTGAGAAGTCTCCATGTAAGTGTGTGTTGCAAAATACGTCCATAGCTCTTATATTTTTTGTTGTTACTGTAGTTTTAACAGGCTACATAATGGTTCTTTATAACAATAACAAAAAATACTCAACAGTATTTGCCAATATTTATCATAACCAGAGAGAAATAAATCTTCATCAAGACTCCTCCAATGAATTAAAAAATGTACCGGTGACAATATTTATTCTTGAGGGGTCAATGTGCATTACAGGGTATGGTGAATGTTTAAAAAACCTCTCTGGAACTAAACCCACTGTTTTTCTAATTTAGAATTTCTCTCCACTAATACAAAATGATTGATTGCCTTTATTTCATGTACCCCTTGATTTTTCTTTTCATTTATCATGGGCTGCTTTAAACCAAATGTATTTAAAATCTGACACAAGAAGTGTAGTCTCTTTTAAATTGTTGTAAAGTAATGAAAGAACATAGTGAATCAATCTCATTTCTGCCTTACCAATGGATAACCTTTGCTCTTTTGTTTAGACAACCTCAGTGTTCTACCTCACTTTCTGCATAATAAACATATATACAGCACTGTCATCTCAGAGATGCATTTAAGATTTACGTGAGTGAAAGTAGCAAATTCATTAGAAACTTATATATATGCACATATATATTTTTATTTATCCATCTGAAAAAGCTTTGTGATTTAAGTATTCTGTTCTTCCAAATGGTTTCAGTAGTATACACTATTGCCTAATCTTGTACATATTTGTGTGTGTAAGGTCCCACAAATGCACCTGCTCCAAACACACTCAGGCAAACATACACATATATCCATTGTGTTTAGAAAAGAATTCACAGCAACGATGAAACCGTGACACAATTCGTGAATTTACTAAGTGGCTCACTGGTCACCAATGGATGGCCTTGACTTAATATAATAAGACTATGAAGCAATATACTGTAGAAGGTACAACATTGGTTTCATGAAGTGACATTGAAGAATTTTTTTGTTTATGAAGTGTATGTGGGGCCTAATTTATTATCCCCTTCCCCTTAAGCCATCTGGCCACATTTTACCATGAAAGGGAGTATAAGACACAGCGTATGTAAACACCAAAGACTGTGATGACCCTTGGGGTCTCTCTCTTTTATGGCCCTGTCACACTGCTGAAATCTTAAAATTTATGTCAATCTACCCAAAGCCAAAAATATATAGAAGAGGCATGAAATTAAGGAATATACGATTTACATGTCATAAACTCAGGCCGGAGAAAATTAAGCACACTGCCACTACCTTCTGGCATGTGAGAAGAAGTTTGTAACTCCTTCAGTAAACTTCAGAGAAGGTGGAGTGGGCATAAGTAGTAGTAATTTTTCAGAAAGAAATTGTGTCTAAAAATGTGTAGTGAAAAAAAAAAATTCTTGTTCATCCCCAAATTAACTGGGTATCAGAGACTTTTCAAAGGATACTACCTAAAACTTCACTTGAAATCCAGAAATTACATGCATTGTGTTTAAAAAGAGAGATGTTATGTGTTTTAAAATACAGTACACATAGACTATATATATTTTAAAAGAACCGTATTATAATAATTATAGTACATTTCACAATACAACAATCCTTGAGAACAAAAAAAAGCAATACACCAGAAAATTTACTGAAAAATTAATGGTTGGCAAAACCACTATCTGTCATTTTGTACTTTCATAAAAGTGTACAGATGTTTCCAGTTAGGTCTCACTGGTTTAAAAAAAGCTGGCAAAGCATCAACTATCACAACGATCTTCTTTATGATTTTCTCTGAACTCTGCATGTGGTGGCCCTTAAAACAGACATACTGCCACCTCGCCCTGGAAGTGGGTAGGGATTAGGGAGTTCCAGATGAAACACACTTCAGCTACATCTCAGAAAACATTGAACAGGTAGGTTTTACTGAAAAATTAAACAGGCATGTGTACCAATTCTTGACAGGAACCCAAGCCTAAGAACAAAGTACAGTAGAGTAAATACCAAGGACTATTTAACAGCCCTTTTCTTACTGTCACATTCATCTTTTTTCCTTTCATTTTACATACTGTTAACTTCCAAGTCCTGTACTGTTAAGTCCTACAAGCAACACAAACACAAATCATAAAATATGTTCAGGTTTTAAAGGGTCTGAATTTATTCCTGTTACTAGCATTTCTGTAGCCTTCTGTAGCATTTCTGCATATGCATGGCCTTGCTACTGACTGCAGCTTATTTGTTTGTAAGCCATCATTAATCTCAGCTGTATATTTTCACAGTTTGGGTAAACACGTCATTTGCATTGAATTTGCAGCATTAATGAGATGTGAAATTTAAAATGCTACTTGAAACATAAATGATGTAAGAAACTAGAAAAAAACCCATGGGTTTATCACATTTGAAAACAGCAGACCAATTCAAACCTATTAGACTAGAAATGATGATGTGTTGTGATGAGAATTTGGTATTATAACTCATCTTCTACAACTAAACTGAAGAAATGTAGGCTTAAACATCTGGGGAAAAAAATAGCTTGAAGATAGTTAAGTTGGACTTTTTGCTTTGGAATTGTTGCTTATTTTTTTAAATGATTTTTAAATGAGTATTTATTCCTTATATACCTCATTCTCTTTCCTAAAATCTTTTTAAAGATTACATGTATGAGCTCTTGAAAAATAACATCATTGAAAGAAATGTGATTATAAGTTCCTTAACACAGCAGAAATCTAAGATATGCTAAACTGATGTTTCTTAAAGGGCTAAGTTTGGTTTTGAATAAACTTCATCTTCAGATGACAAATACTGAAACCCTTAGGATCCCAGTGTAATCCAAGATAATAGTGGTAGCACGTAGGAAGGTAATATCGCAAAAGTTTCTCTGTATCATTACACCTATGTGAAACTTGCCCACCTGTTGCTGGTGTAGGAAGGATGGGTCTCTTGGGCTTAGTCCCACATATCGACTGGCTTGGGATGTGCCTGAGGCTGTGTAGGCTGATTAAGGAAGAACAAAACAGATTGATAAAAATACCAACCTATGATAACTATTACCTTTTGCAGGTACAGTACAATTATGAGAGATCCAGAGTTATGATTTTGCATTATATAGGATGTGTCTGTGTTTTTCTTTTATTTAAACTTGAATAGAACATAAAAAAAAAACCTGGACCAAATTTGGAAAAGCATGTGTAAATTCCTATAAACTTCAATGGAAGCTGCATGTATAAATCATAATGATGTCTCTTTTAAAATAAAAGTTCCTCTGATTAATACTTTTTTAGTGATTAAATTAAGTATGTATTTGAAAGAATCATGAGCCTGACTCTCATTTCCATTACACCAGTCTAAAGCATCAGTGAAATCACTGAGATTACAATGCTGAGTAATAAGAGAATATTTATTATTCTTCCTGCTGTGCAGGTCCGTCAGAAAACTAAAAGAACAACAGAAACTGGAACTAAAAGTTCAGTTTACTTTTGTGACATGAAATGAATCTTTACAGGCTTTTGGAAACAGGATGTAATCTGATTAGTATTTTCAGGAGAAGGGAGACAATTTTTACTGCGCAGTATCATATTAAATGTTCAACTCCCTTACGCACAGGAAATAACATATTCCCAGTGAGATAATTTAAGGGGTCTCATTGCCTGCCACAGGAGACTAAAATTGCATTTCTGAGGAGAAAGGGAATGGCAGATGTTGATGGGAGTAGTTACAGGATATGGATCCTTCACCTGTAGGGTACATTCCTATCTGGTCTCTGTCAGTAATCCCTAAAAGCCATTATCCTCTCATGGCTTTTGGTGGCACTTGTGAAATGAGGTATGCGATCTTATTCCAGTTCCCAGTGTGGAGATGTCCACGCTGCAACTTGTAGCATCACAACCTGGACACTTGCTGGCAGACAAAGCAAAACTACTAAAATTGAACAGACCTGCAAAAGGATGCCAGTGAGGAGCTAGATGGGATACTGAATTGGCCTGTTAGTATTAAGGTCACACCACAAGTACAAGCAAGTGAAATCCATTACATTATTTTTTATATTTTTTTAAAGCCTTTATACAGTAAACAGGCATTACTGCAAAACTGACAAAAATTAATCAGTTATTAGAAGGAAATTATGGTGGAAGCCACAGAGTTCCCCACATATTATCAAAGCCTGCCGTTCTTTGTCATTCCACACAATTCTGTTATTGCACTTCAGAATGAAAAGCAGTGCTAATCATTTGCCATTTTATTCTCATCAGACTGAGTAATAATGATAACTTGTTGCTCAAGAATATGTTTTACATGTGTATCTATATGTATTTTGAACCAATTAATCAGCTATTGCAAATAAAACTAAAACTATGCCTTAAAATATTAGCCTTGATTTTCACATTCAGTTGACATAAGCACTCTGTGTGGCAGGTCTATTATGACTGATAATACAGTTTGTATGTATTTTTGTATCAGTATCCCTCTTCTTTGCTACTTTTTTCATCAACAAGCTATGTTCCTTCACTTTTTCCCTCCTAAAGTTACCATTCCAGTTTCAAAAGGCTTTACCAAGCAGGTAAAACAAGTGCACTGATCTGAAAACCCCAACACTCTGAACACAGAGCATTTATACTCTATCTCATATGCAGAACTGGCAACTGGCACATTCAAATAAAATTTGTTCTTTTTTTTTTTTCATTATTTTTATTAATTACATGCAGTAGTGACAGATTTAGGCAAGACATTATGTGCACACTTCTGAGGAAGCATGAGGTGGCCTTATTTCAAAAAACTAAACTGAGATGTTCTAAGGTTCACAGGAAATTAGGTGCCCAAGCTCCAATGAATCGCACAAGAAACTGGAGTGTCAACTCATTTGAAAACATAGTACAATTTTTTTCCCATAATAGCAGGACAATGAACAGATTAGGTTTGTTTTCCTGTAATGATGAATAATATGGTCAGATTATGAGAAAACATCCCAACGCAGTTCTAACACTGTATTTGTTCTCTTTGCCAAAAATTCTGACCTCATCCGAGACAGCTATTTAGTCCAGGTACAAGCACATCAAACAGGAAGAAGAACGAAACCATAAATACTTGAAACTGCACATGAACTCATTTTTCTGTTTCTTATTCTGAACCAGAAGTTTAGACCAACATCTTCTTTTCTACTAAAACCAACCCTCCTTAAAAGGTGCAAGAACAGTACCACAAACCACCAGGGAAGGTGCAGATACACTCTACCACCTTTTAACAAATCTTCTCTTATACTAAAAGGACAGCTAAAATACTTCCATAAATCTATCCATATAATTATTTGTTTATACTTAAACAATAATTTGTCAGAAAGTTACTACTATCCTTTTATAATAAGGCATAGGTCGTTTTCCTCCTTTACATCTTGGACATTCCTATCCATTTGAGTCTCATCTCTCCACCACAGTTGAATGAAAATATTTAAAGTAGCATACTAAAACCTAAGAACCATGCAGTTTATGGTCTCTGTTAATGACAGACCAAAAGTTAAAAACTGCATCTACAGTTCAACTACTAAACAAGTCATTTCAATATAACGAACCCTGAAGATATTATTTTAGAAGACTGGTAAGTTTTCTTCTGAAGTGTATGTTTGGAAGTGTCTCCTAAAGATCTTCATGACTGTGAAAAATACTGGTAACAATGATCATCTCATGTCCAAATAAAGTTTGAACAGAACAACAGAAATGCAGAAAGTAGTTAAAAAACAACATTCTGCATCACTGAGCATAAGATGAGTATTTGGAAAAGAAGAAAGTACCCTATACATATGAAAACCTTTGCTCTTATTTCCAAACCATCATTCCATTGAAGATAATAGGAAAAAAATATGGTCCTATATAGTAATAAAGATTTTGAAACATTAAAGTTAGGGTTTGTTTGTTTGAAAAACAGTGAATCTACCATCCACTGCTGCACTGACAAGGAATTAGAATTTTCTTTTGCCACATCAGTTGTTTTTGTTAAAATGACACAACCTATATCAAAATGCAATTGTCATAGCTCTGATTCGGTATGCATCATAATAAGGCTTGATTTCTGTAGGAAAGCTCATTGAGGAGCAATTGAGGAGCAACCTCTGTTTGGAATTCCATCTGCGGGTCACTGTAAAACCTTGCTGTCTGGGTGTGCTTCTCAATGTCTTAATGTCCACCTTAGATGAACAACCATGTTTTCTTTTTCTTGAATACTGGCTTTTCCCTTTCATATTGGCTGTCATGTCACCATCTTTATTTCATGTAACATGATGCAGTGGTTGAAATTTGGTGAGGAAAAGCTTTGCAGTCAGATGTTTGCTCTCCATGTAAAATGATGAGCATCCACTTGGTCAAATAGTAGGAAAAGGCGCCTTTTTCTGGCCTTAATTTGAAATCATATCAAATCCTCAATGGACATTTTTTGTTTCCTAAAGAAATACTTACTGGTTGCTGTAGGTGAAGATGCCTCACCTTCAGTGGATGTAGTGATGGGTTTAGTATCTGTCATGGTCAGGGTCACAGGTCGCACCGCACTGTGATGGGGAGAGGGTGCCAAAACTGGAGTAAAATGGCCAGGCACTTTCCCTACTACTTGACCACTGCTGTTAGGCTACAAAACAAAACCAAAAGAATGCCTTGTGAAACATACACATTGTGTTTAAGGAACCTACCTATCTATCTTAGGGTTTTCCAGAATGCCTGTCGTTGTAGTACCTGCACGCTGGAATGTGCCATTCTAACAAAGCAATGGATTTCTATATGGTATTTTCAGTAGGCGGATCCTTCCTCAGATACATAGTACATGCTAAAGTAGCAGTATTTTTTGGTGATCTTTCTTTCTTTCTGGATGAAGCATGTATCAGATTGTTTCAAAATATATTTGCTGTTCACACAGTGGCTGTGAATTACAGTAAATCCCATGACAGCAGGATGTACAAAGTATTATGAGCAAAAGAATGATGCAAAACCTCTACTTTCACATGCCATACCATTCTGTCTTGGAGCATAACCAAGACGTGACCACAGTTGTCCACAGAGATTACACATACTGGAAGGCGAACTAATAATTCACGTGTTTGGGAGTGGAGAAGAGGTTAAGATGTGATGCACTGTAATGCATATGTCATAACAGCTGGACAAAAGCCACCTACCAAAAACACAGAAGTGTTTAATAAAGGCAACTTTGTAAGCCAAGACCATAATAAAGGCACTTCTTTCATAGATACAAGAGGCAGTCTTTGTATGACCCTACAGTACAGGCCATCAAGGTAATATGCTTCTTTCTGTATATAGGCACATCTGAATTTGGCAATGTTCACCTGGTAAATATGTATGTTTATCCAATGCGTAAACATGCCTTAGACATTCTGCACGACTGTCATTACTCCATCAGTAAATAATGTGCAGTGAAAAATAGCAAGTAGTAACTAGTTATAAGTATTTTAACATACAGCCATTCTAAGTAAAAAATACTGGGAATCTCAATACTAGAAGGATCTTGTCTAATTTGAGATAACTCAGAAGTAAGGACTGATAAAGGACCTGATTCAACTGATACAAGGAAAGGTTGTACATCTTGTCTTACAAGATGTAAGAATGACTATGGTAATGAAATAATAACTGGGCTGAGACAATTACTGCAAGTATGTGCAGAGTATAAAGAAGAGGAAGGAATTATTTGTAAAGAACAGGAAATATAAACATGGGGTAATGGAATGAAATTAAGGAAGAAATTTTAAATAGCAGGAGAAACTTCCTGACAGTATGATTTACTAGACTTTGCAAATGCCTCCGTGGAAGTCTTGTTCTTTAGGATACCTAAAACTAAGCTGGAAGAAAACACAATTTCCTTCTTTAAAATCTAGTATTTATCTGGTATTTACCACGTTTTCATTCATGTTCCTAGTTGCATAACCTGAGAAGTTACTACTAGGAGTTTAGTAATGGAAGCAAGTGTCATCTGTCAAAGTAGCTTCAAAACAAGAAAGCAGCATGGATTTGAACAAATGACTACTTTTACAAATAACACAATTTCCCCAAATGAGTGGCATGCTACATCATGTTTCATTCACTAGACAAAATTAACAGCTAGATAAATCTCACTTAGTAAACATACTCAAAATGAAAATGAGATGTGGGAGAATATATACAAGACAATTTCTAGAGAAGAACATGGCCTAAAAGTTTACTAAGCATCTACTTGCATGCTTACATGACCAGTGGATCATAAGTGGAGAACTCAGTCACTACAGAGGTTTTTCCTTAAGAAAACAAATTACACCTTTATATATAGCAAACACTCATATCCCAAGTATGTGTCCATAAGTTCACTTTCTTTGAGATCTACCTAAGCAGTGGCTCAGAGAATTTTATTTTGTGGGCTCTATTTTAAAGGCCTGCAATCCTCTAAAACCAGATGTCTTAGTGACCAGAAATCTGACTCCACTTGCCTTAGAACAAAATTAAAATTTTAACTAACATAAATTCAGAAAATCTCTAAGAGTTACCTAAAACAAATTCCCCATACAAATGATCCAAGATACTACAAAAGTTACAATTATCATCACTTGCTGAATGCAAGTTTTACAGAGTTCAACTCAAGACATCTTGATGTTGCAAAAAAACAAGCTCTGTCTTAGGTTTTCATGTTTGTAACACATAGGCTTTACTGTTTTCATATTTATAACATAATATTTGTAAATTTTGCAGTAATGTCACATACTGTATATTGCAGTAACTGTTCAGGTGTTACTGCTCATCAAAGGAGATAATACAAGAAGGGAAGGGGTAAGTACAAGCAAGACAGAGCTTGGTATCATGCCTAAGAACCTAACTTCTTCACCCACACTGAAAGCTTCCTGTATTTAAATTTTTAACTAATTTAGTCATAGGTAAGCACACACCTACTAAGACTTTTACACACAGAACTCTTCTTCAACAATCCTATCTGTCTTTCAGATAGGAACCAAGGTCCTGCCCTTGACACAGGTCCTCATGGGAAATGGTACACATGAAATTTTCTTAAAATTTCTGTGTTTTTCTTAGGTGTCCTACATTTGAAAACAGAGGGTATGAAAACCAGTCTTGTACTTTCCCAAATTCTGTTACATGAATGTCACTCACAAGAAACCTTCCTGAAACGTCCAAACTCATCTTCTTTGCATGTAGTGAACAGTGAAGCAGTTACCAAAATTGATATTTAAGGTATCATAATTAGTTTGCAGCTTAAGTTCATAAAGTGGTCCTAATTAAAAAGATCATGTAATTGTTTCAGTGTTATTGCACAGGCCTGTCTTCAGACTGACACTGACATTGCTGCCTTTCTTTATGCTCAATTCACACTTTTATGGCTATCTTTGCAAACACAAAACTAAAAGCTCTTGAGATAAACGTCTAGATTGTGGACCAAGGTAGTTGGTAGCACTAAAAGCTCTAGAATACTGGTTCTCTTGGATGCCTCAAGTCCTCTGTCCTGCTTCAAGTTTTTAGTGCAGAGGGAAGCCCTCTGGTCAGAAATAGCCATCTAAAGCTGTCAATTCATAACCTTACTGAAACTGGCTGCTAGAAATAGCTTCTGTGACCCATTCACCTTTTAACTTTTGCAGTTATGCCAAAAGCATGGAAACTACATATCCACTTGAATTACAAGTGCAAATATTTACAGCACAACATTTAGCAATACAAATTCATTTTGTCTTTATGTAAATCAAGTTCTAGGTTCTAGTTCCAGTTTTCCCTGAAGAGGTTCTTATAGACAAATGCATTACAGGTGAAAAATCAACTGTTACCATCAACTAGGGCATCAATATGTCTGTGTGATGGATTCACAGAGATGATGCCTGAGGCATAAACCTCAAACAAACTGCATGGAAGCAGCTGTGTTAGATAAACAAGCTGTGCAGTTGAAAATGGGAGAGGAAAAGAAGCATGAAGGTCTGGCAAATTTAGCCCAAATTTACACACGTATGCATTTTTTCTATTGTTTGACTGGAGAATAATTTGATTTTCAGATCTGTGTTACATTTTCCAGCTTTTTAATTCACACCATCTCGAATTGCTATAGATTAATCCTTAGGTCTGAAGTCTTGAACAGAAACTTGTAACAGACATGAATATGGAGTTTCTTAAAGTCAGGACTCACTGTACCTGTTTTCCCTGCTGGGATTTTACTAACACATTTGTTATCAGTTAATCAACCTCCTCTCAGATTTCTGTTCACATATTTTCCCAAAGATCAGCACATTTACACCTTAGATCTCCAGTAACATTTTAGGATGGTGTTTGTCACATAGCTCTCTACTTTCAGCATTAAAATCTTTCTGCTGGTACAGTGAGATGACAATACCAACATCTACAGAGGAGATATCCAAACATAACAGAAATTTCACATACATATTAAACAATTCATATAAACTATTAATTTGCTTAAATTATAAAATGTATTTTATGTTTAAATTTGCACAGTATCTTTTGAAAGAATTGTTTGGGTTGGAAGGAACCTTTAAAGGTCATCTAATCCAACACTCCTGCACTGACCAGGGACATCTTTAACTAGATCAGGTTGTCCAGCACTCTGTCCAACCTGACCTGGAAAATTTCCAGGGATGGGGCATCTAGCACCTCTCTAAGCAACTTCTTCCAGTGCTTCATCACCCTATTGTAAAAAATGTCCTCCTTCTATCTAGTCTTTTAGTTTAAAAACATTATCCCTTGTCGTTTCACAGCAGGTCCTGCTAAAACTTTGTCCCCATCTTTCTTATAGTCCCCCTTTTAAGTATTGAAAGTCTGCAATAAGGTCTCCCTGGAGCCTTCTATTCTTCAGGCTGAACAACCCCAACTCTCTCAGCCTTTCCTCATAGAAGAGGTGCTTCAGCCTTCTGATCACTTTTGTGGCCTTCCTTTCCAACAGGTCCGTGTCCTTCCTGTGCTGATGGTCCCAGAGAGGATGCGGTACTCAAGGTGGAGTCTTACAAGAGCAGAATAAAGGGACAGAATTACCTCCCTCACCCTGCCAGCCAAACTTCTCTTGACGCAGCACAGGATGCTGCTCGTTTTCTGGGCTGTGTGCGCACATTGCTGGCTCATGTCCAGTTTTTCACCCACCAGTACCACCAAGTACTTCACAGGACTGCTCTCAGTCACATCATCCTCCAGCCTGTACTGATACCAGAGATTGCCTCAGTCCAGGTGCAGGACTTTGCCCTTAGCTTTGTTGAACCTCATGTGGTTCTCCTGGGCCCACTTCTTAAGAAGTCTAGATCTCACTGGATGGCATCCTGCCCCTCAGGCATGTTAACTGTATCACTCAGCTTGGTGTCATCTTCAAATTTGCCAAGGCTTCACTTAATACCACTGTCTCTGTCATGGAATCTTAAATACAAAGCACCTCAAAGAAACAGTCAACAAAGATAAGAAATCATCCTAATCCTGTGCCTGTCCTAGGTACAGCTATGTATGATACTGTTCGGTATTTCAGATACAAGTCTCAGGGCTTAATAAAAATTATGTTATTCCAGCAAACCACAGTACTTGGAGAACAACAGATTTGCATCTCAAACCACAGTTTTTTCAATAGAAACTGTGTTTCCCAAGAACATCACAGTATTATAGCCAAGTGATCAGCCAGTGAGTGCAGTTTAGTCCAACTGGATTCAGCGCGTTTGGAAATACTCTGTCACCCATTTCTTCTCAACAGTTCCACTCCCTTGTAACGGCAAAATTCAGATGCTTTGATGAAGAATATGCAAAACCTTACATCAGTGTAGTTTTGAGATGACAGAATGAATCAATTTTTTTGACGAAGCTGTAGAAGATCCAGTTCTGCACGCTTTGGTCGCCTGCTCACATACTAAGTATCTTGTTTTAATGGTTGTCTACAAGCCACATCTATAAACCTGAAGACCAGAGACAGTAAACTCTGTCTTGTCTCAGACTCTCTCTGAAACTATGCCATTGTGCTCTGCCACACCCACAAAGGGTGATGGATGTTTCAGAGAATCTACAAGTAAAAGAAACTGAAGGAAGGAACGTACATTTTTGAAAATCACCCTCCCTGTTTTTGGGTGTTGCAAACCCAACCTTTTACCTCAGCAGAGCTTTTGCCTAGGGCACCCTAATCCTACATCACCTGTTAACATCCAGTGGCCATCTTAGTCTCCCAGTGGAGACAGCTCATTATTAGAGGAGGCAGTTTCACCAAATGTGCAGAAGACATATCCTCAAGTTATCACCTCTCTGAGTAATATAACACAGTGCCTTTGAGAATTCATTAAACATAAGGGACAGATATTACTAGAACATTGCCAGTGAGACTGTAGAAGGTACTGTAAGGCCATTCCTCCTCAGGCTAAACCTGGTAGGTTCCATATAGTATTTGTTTAACCAGAAAAGACTATACAGATTTCTTTTCTACTACTGGACACTATGGTAGCAACAGAAATGTACTTTGCCTTTTTATAGTGCCCCTTACCACTTTTCACCCTTATCACTTCTGTACTACTTTCTGATAGAAATCAAGGTCAATAACAGCAACACACATTCAGACACAGTTATCATAAGACATTCTAGGTGAAGAGTCCTCCCTCCCGAATCACAATTTCACCTGTGAGCTCACAAAATCTGAATTATTGTCAACAGGTAGAAATGAGGAAGTATCCAGCCTTCCTTATGTATTTGTCTTAACAACAGGGTAAGTCTGTGTTACACAAACACAGGAAAAGAAAATCTCTGCAGAAACATGTTCAAAAGATACCTTTGAGTTAAATGGCAATTCGTGCACTCTGTGCATTTAATAAACTAAAAATGAGCAAAGTAGTAATTTACAACTGCAATTAAATCTTTAAATGTCTTGTCAGTAGATAGTTAAGCTAGTGCACTCTGTCTCCCAAATACAATTAAAAATAGTATATTGCATATCTAATCTTCAATAACTTCTCCAAAATTACAAGGAAAGTCTTGTTTAAGAAGTTGAAAACTATTTAACGTCAACAAATAAAGATGCTAGCTATATCAAAGAAACCACATGAACAGATATTGTTTGTGTCAGCTCATTCTGATAGCATTCTCCCAGGAACCAACAGGAAGGACTGACCAGCCCAAACAGACCCTCATAAGATTCCCTCCTCATTGCTAAATGACTGATAGTTACCATATTGAAGAATGACAAAGCATCTGCCTGGCATTGCTGAAGAGTGTATCTTTCATTGAACAAAAGATTCAACACCCCAGTCAATTTTGAGAAAGAAATGAGTGGCCTCACCAACTTGCAGGAGCAGTTCTTCTCAAGCATTTCAGATATTTCTGTCTTCAGACAAAGATAAAACCATTAGAAAGACAAAGCTGTAAACTAGCCCACATTTCAACAACATAAATTTTAATAGTCCCAGGAATTTTAGTCAATATGTGGACAGCAGTTTGCTTGGCCTGTAGTATAATAACAAGTGTAAGCAATTGATTTTAAGAGGAAAAGGGTCCAGTACTTACTCCCACAAACTGGAGGCAGTTTTACTATGTCAGTGAAAATTGCATATTGCATCAAAAATATCAAAAAATTTGATTTAACATTACCTGTAAACTGTGCCCTTCATAATTCAAACTCCAAAGCCTTGCAAGATTATCTACCTCTGTTTGCTTGGTTCAGTCAGAAAAAAAAGAAAAAATCTCACTGACGCCAGGATGTTTTTCAGCAGGATTAACCTTAACTGTTTGCTTTACCATCATTTCTTTCATCACACTTGCTGGCCCTTCTTCTGTGATTCACCACACCTTATTTAGGAAATTATTCCATTTAACTTGACAGGGCATCAAGTTTGGAAATTCTGGTTTTAACTGCAGTCACACAAGTGTTGTTGTGTTTGGTGGTTTGTTCAGCCTCACCGGAAGTGATCTAGATACTGTATATGGATTCATAAACTTCTGATTATTAATGCATTTCAAGCATGTGCAGATTTCTCTCTGTGTGTGCACATATGTACAAAAACTCAGAGAAGGTGTTATTTTACAAGATTAAAGGAGTCACCCATCTGGAATCATTCAAAAATGGAATATACGCTCAAAATTTGTGGTAGCTTTGAAAACCTCAATACACTGTAGACGGGTAAATGCCATAGATGGATTAGACATATATCAATTGGTTAGTCTTTGCTGAAGCTTACAGTTGATAATCAGTATCAGTTTAACTTCAGACTGACCAGCACCCCATCATAATACAGATACATACAGATACTCACACAATCTCACCCAGTTGACATTGTGCCTAGCTAAGAAGAGAAGTGTTGAAATAAGTATAACAAAAAGGGCTCAGCAGAATTACTTAATTAGTGGAAAGTACAGCAGTTCTCAAAACCTTGGGAACTTTTCAGACTACTAGTTGGAGGCAAGTCCAAGTCTATATCTAACAAGGTTCATTTCTGTTCAGTACATTTGTTTATTCTCCAGATTGTACAGGGGATAAAAAGCAGATATACATGAAACCAACAGTCACAGCTTTCTTTTGTTTAGGATCACCCATTTAGGATCAGTCACTTTTGACTGCAGCCGAAGGGCCTATTTGAACTTCCTGATTGTTCATCACACATAACTTGGGGTATTTACCATTATGTCAAGAAAATTGCCTACTGCTTCCCACCATGGAAACCTATGGGAGCTCTATATCCTTAAACTAATTTTACTTAAAGTATTCCACTGAATAGCAATGTCTCACTATAATCCGTGCAGCAGTAATGTAATTAATGTCAGAATTGCTGTGGGGAGTACAAGACATCTCAGTTGCTTGTCGTAACAATCTAAATTAGCGTATTATAGAAAGATGTTGTGGAGGAACAGTTCATTTTAGGTAAATGCTGTCAGGGTATCTATCCTCTCTATTTCTAAATCTGAAATTAAAACTATCATCATAGTCCTCCTTTTGAAATCCAAATGAGTATGTTTTAAGGTGGGAAAGTATAATTAAATTTGATATGGTATTCTTACAGATGCAGTTTTGCATTTTATAATAATTAAATTTGTTTGAATAAAAATCCATGTTTTATTTAGAAAAGAAAAACTGTTTTGGCTCAGAGCATGCCATTGTATCAGATTAATTCTCTTTTGTCACTGAAACTTCACAGACGGTTGCTTCTCTTCCTCAGAAAAAAATTATTCTTGCTGGTTTACTATTTGTACAGCCATCCTTTAACTGTTCTATTTAGAGATATTTTGACTGGGCATGCAGCTCCTCTAATGTACAATATAACTCTGAGGCAAGCTTTAAAGAATTACGTATAAAAGAGATTCTACTAATAATACTGATTAATGGTAATAATTTGGGGAGAATAGCTTATGCAGATGCCTGGAATCCCATACATGGTGTTGTTTAACCCCATCCATTCTTCTTAGGAACTAAATCAAACATGAAATGAAATACATTACCCTAATAGAAAGGTTACGAAAGGTGACGAAAATAGTAAATTAAGGCTCTTATTCCCTATGGTGCCACAATACAAGAATAGGAAGTGTTTTCAGTTTGCTACTACTCTGAAAAAAACAATAGAGCAATTTTTTATCTTTTAAGGTCTAAAGATTAATCTTTCAACCACAGGTAAGAGAATACAGTAAGACTCTTGTTGGGCAAAGAGCTAAAAGTGTTTCTTCTGCTCAGTGAAAATATACCCCAATGATAAAATCACACGACAGCACATTTGTCAACTGACTGAAAGTCAGATACTTAATTTACATGTTGCATTTTTTCTGCAGTTATCCAAAGCAGAACGCTGAACAATCCAGGGAGATTATCACCTAATGTGCTCTTCTAATATATATGAAATATCAAAATGTAAGTAAAACAAGCACTGAATAATTAAAGAAATGCGTAACAGTAAGGGCCTGATTTTAATTTGCATAATTTTTCCCTTAATAGTGCCTAATTAAGACATCAGTTTAAAAAAAAAAATCCAACAGAACTCTAAGATTTTCCACACTGAATTAACGTTAAGGACTTTTAATGGATGTCTTAATTAGACTTTGTTATTCATGGAAATTTTACACAAATTAAAATCAGGTCTTGCATGCAACATTCCCAGCTGAGTCTCAGAAAAATGCTACATGGGACTGAAAGACTTTTAATCCATGTGCAGATAGCAATTTGTATTCCAAAGCTGACATACTCCATTTTCACTTTTTGGTTTAATTTGCATTAATATTGTAACCAACAAAAAATCACATAGTGAGGATTTCTCCCTTCAAAGTAAATTTTGATTTTATGGGCCCACTTTTCTTTTTTTCTTTTTTTTTTTTTTTTTAAATACATAGGAAGTCATGCAGCTGGACCAGAGCATTAGCCCATGGGGACAATAGCCACAAAGACCTGAACAGCCCAGAGGGGTTGTACCTGTTATTCATAAAGAAAGTTTGGTTAAGTCTCAAGTTCTATTCCTGTTGCATCTGAAACACATGCTGAAAGGCCTGTCTTTATTGGTGAAAAACAAAACAAAGCCTAAAACAAAATGCTGTCACAGAAACACTTTTATCCCTGACAAGACAGAACTTCAAAAAAACCCTAACTCTTAGGCACAGGAAAAGTTGATTGTTGTCTCTTCAGTTTACATTTCTAAGGCTCTTCCAAAAAGCATGCTAAAGCACAAGCTACAGGGCTCCACAGGAGCCTTTCAGACAAGGCCTCAAACATAAATAACAGCCTAAGCAGCAAAGATTACATTACAATGACTGAGAAAATGCTCCAAGTATTGACAGTCCAAGTTTCAACTGAAATTTTTCCTATAGCACAGATGACATGCTCATGCTATGTGCTGATGCTATCACAAAAAGCATTTTTGCACACAGTTCTTCAAAAATTGCTTCTCTGATGAAAACCATGTTAACTTCCCATATCAGACAAAAGTCTGAATCAGTGTGGCAGCCAGGAACTCACCTGTTACTGCATGTTCTCTACATAAAGAATCAAAACCAACTTTGTGGGTCTCTGATGTGCTCACTATAGCAATACCTTTGCATCTGTGCATAGAAATATTCACAGAAAACAGGGCATTACCTTGCCAGAGGTCATTTTCATTGCAGGTGTATAAATATATCTGTATGTACGTGCATGGGTGTGAGCTCTCCTTGCTCCACCCTGTAGCAGAAGGTTCATCTCTGGCAGCCCTGCATGGCCACAGAGATGCCCAGGCTGCAGGAGTGTGGGACTAGGACCTGCCCTGTTAGTGCTGCTGGGTCGCACACTACAAGTATTTTTTCTTATCCTTGAGAGAGCAACAGTGAGCGGGTATGACTAACCGGTACCATTTATTCAACCATGCTGAACACAAAAAGTTGCTGGATCGCTTATATTCCAGCTCCCAGCTTGCTCTGAGACCAGAGCTAGTGAGATACCAGTCTAGACGCCCTAGAAGACACACATTTCTCATAGTATTTCTTTTTGAGGGTTCACATTGTTTTACAGTACCTGGCTAGTCTGCGGGCTGGACGGGTCGTAAGAAGGTACATAATTCTTCAGAGTATCCTGAGGATTCAGGTGGGGAGGGTATCTGATCGTGGGATGAGAGAAGTAGCTAGATGGGGCAGGAGGGAGAATAGCTTGTGCTGGAAATGGCAATGGTGAAGGTGGAGGTGGAGTTCTAGTTGAGATGACTGGAGAAGATAAAATAAAATTAAAATTACTTCGCATCTTGTTTCTTCTAAAATTCTTCACCTCTGTGTTACAGCAAGAAAAATAAAAAGTCAGTTATAAATCAATACAGTGCACTGATGCTTCATGGTATCTTTACAAAAAAACTTACATGTCCTTCCCTCATATCATCCCAGGCAATGGGAAGTGCTACTGTTTAAATTCATAAATACTGTATTTTGGTTTGGTTCTGTGGGTTATGCCATTGCATTTTTTCATTCTTCAAGACCTGAAATATTTCAATTAAACAGTTTTCCCATATGGAGTCCAAATATACAAAATGAGTACTTTACTCAATAAATAAAACCTACATTTCTATCAACATCTCTCCAACAGAGGAGAGCAAAGTCATCAAGATCTAAGAAACAAGTCAGTGATTCCTTGCTGAATTGTGCTCTGTCTGCCTCATGTGGGGACGGGCTAATAAATACTCATCAATAGTGCCACAAATATTAGCTGGCCTTTGTGTAAATGATATCAAACTGCAGGGCCTGAGAAATCAAACCATTCAATAGAATTATATCTGACAAACAAAAAAGTATTTATCTTATACATATTTTTCTTTCTTCCCAGACCCTAAAAACACACACTTCTCTCTGTGTAATATTGCCTACATGTAATGCTTAAAACAACCAGCAATGTTTTAACAGTGAAAGGAATGTTTAGCATGTTCTGCTGCTGCCCGGTTGTCCAGCTCGAAGTGTAGGGTGTTCCTCTATGAAACTGAACAACAACCTGCTTTCCACTCTTACTATGCATCTAAAGGACACCTACTTGGCAACATATTAAAAAGAAGGTACTGAGTTCAAGGGAAATGGAGTAAAGACAACAGTGTTTTCATTTTCACTAGTGGGAGGGTACAAAAACAGGTCTATATAAGCAAGGTATTTTATAAACATGCAGAACATGGTTCTATACTGCATCAACACAAGCACACCAACACTGCTCTTCTGGAACAGCTCTCATATCTTTGGGTTTTTTCAGGTTAATTTGTAAATTACTTGCTATTTTTGAGCTGGGACCAAGTCATGGTATGCCCAAGAAAAAAAAAAAGAGTAGTAATGTTATAAAATTGCTGTACTTGGCAATCAAAACCTTGCATGGTGAAAACCATTGCTCACTGACATAATATAACAGGCAACACATACAGAAAACAGGTGTCCTAGCAAGTAAATAGTTCATCTACAAATTTGGTTATGACTGTCACTCAAATACATCTATATAAAAATTTCACACTAAAGAAAACACACACATCTGCACATAAGTATAGGGTCAAAAATAATTATGGAAACTTTTTTTGTGACAGGTTCATCTTAATCACAGCCTCACTGGTTCAATTTAATCATAAAACATTAGTAACTGCTTTGAAGCGTGAAAGTTGTGCAAAACAAACACAACTGAGCAGAAATCTATCACTTCCATTTCACCTCTGATGTGTTGGAGTATTTACTAATAATGGAAACATTACAGAGACCAGAATGAGACCAGGTTCACTTTCATAATATGAAGTAAGTGGATGTTAAGGGGACAATAGTCCTTACAGATGAACTGAAAGAGAGGAACTTGAAATCATGGAGAAATCACAAAATAGAAACTTCTCAAAGCAGAGCTGTGTGTTAAAGAAAAGAAGGAACAGTCCTTAAATCTACTTCTACTCCTCTAGTCACCCATTGATGCTCAAGGAATTAACCAGAAAAAAATGCAGTATATAAGTAGACATGATGAGCTGCTGCAGAGAGGCTTCTGAGGACCATGTTCTCACCTGAAGAATCAGGGCCACTCTCACATTTAAAATTAAACAAATCATGATGCTAGAATTTTCCTGCCATTCCTGACAAACCCTCAAGATAACATGCATTCTCTTACATTTCAAGTCTCTTCTTCACACTTTTAAGTGAAGTTTTACTATGGATTTCCTATGTATTTCTGAAAATTAGATTGGAAAATAGTTATCAAACTACCTTTTTAGACCAAGCATTCAAAAGAAGCACTGGTACTCATTTCATTGTGTATCATAGTGGTTGCAACTGCTCTCGTGTATTAAATTCTACCTATTCTGGTATTTAAATACAATGTAGTTGTAACAATAATAAAAAATTATATAGGTGAAAGGAGAAAAGATGGGGAGAATTTTTCCTCTGTCAGTTTCTTCATGCAGTTTACAGCTTATTTTATTCACTGGTTAATTCTAAATCCTTTCCAGTGACTTGCAGCAGCCAGACTACCTGAACTGAGTTTAATGAGCATTCCTGCAAAGATACCCTAACCTCTTCCATTTCTACTCTCATCAGTAATACATAGGGGATTAAATCTTTAAGAAAGTGTGCAAAAATGCATCACAATCTGACTGTAGGAAAGGAGAACAGATTAAATAAACGGGGAGGAATTTCTTCCTCCTCCATAACTCTCACCACTGTGTGCAACTCCTGGGATTCCTGGGTGGTGATGCTGGGGGAAAGTGCTCAGTCTTGGTGAAGAATCCTGGGGAGAAGTAGGACTAAACAAAGGCTTTTCAGGTTTCTTCATTGTAGGAGAAGACATATCTGCAATAGAAAAACAGTGGAACAGTGACATTAGCTTAGAAGCCCATCTCAGGACACATAATTTTGTAGACTGAATAGACTTATTTTTACTGGTCTTGCATAAACATTGTTTGATGACCCCATTCCCTTGTGACCAATAAAGCAATTTTAAACTATTGCTTTCAAACTTGAGAATTAGTAATAATCCCCTAACTGATCTTTCTCAGGCAAAACAGAAACTACATTCTTTCATACCAGACAAGCCAAACAGTGAAGAAAAGCATGTCTTCAGAACCTCCCTAGACACTTCTCAGCTCCCCAGAACATCATCAGATCATCTGCTCCTTCAACAGTCACATAATCTTTATTGCATTTTTTAATGGAACACCTACACTCAGGTGTGTAGGGTAACTGCCATACACATGTTGGTTTATGGTATTTATTATTTTTTTATTTCTAAATCCATTCTTTATCCTTCCCAAAACCACACTAAAACAATGTAATCTCCCTAAGAATAAAGGATACTTTAACTTCTCTATCTCATATTTTCCAAGCCTCAAGTAGAGCTTTCCCACCTCTTCCTTCCAGTATTCCCATCAACAAAAAAAATTCCTTCGGAGCTCACTGTGTGAAGATAACACTCTAGTGGGGACAAATGTATGATTTTTACAATGAATGGTTACTGATATTGCATAAAATAAAAACAATGTATTCTTTCTGAAAGTTGAAATTAATTAAACAACAGTTCTTGGAAGTTGCAACAAATTATTTCAAAGTGAATTATAACATTTTTATAGGACACACATTGATATTGTAATTGGGTTGCATTTCAAAACCATGAGACTGACTCATGATTAAAGCAAAGGTCGCTTCTTAAGTACTTTACTGTACTGGGACTACAGTGTAGCTGACTTTCCCACATGGACCACAGTAGCCCTTAAGGTGATTTTGGCACTACTAGTATTGGCAAACATTCTGGCTACACTGGGGACATACAATTATCTTGGGAGTCAAAGAGAAACGGTAAAATTGTGCATGACTTACTGAGACCAAATTGGACCAGCGCTTTCTGAACTGTCTGGAGTTTAAGAGTGGGTTTTCATCCCAAAAGCTGTACTTAGAGCAGGACTCATCAAACTGAGAGACCACCTTATCTACACTGACACTGCCCCTACACCATCCTCCCACAATTCCCTTAGTCCCCGTTGGTCCTGACTACTAAGTCTGCTGATTTCCCAGATATGCTGCAAGGTTCACCTCTTCAAGAAGGCTGCTGAGAAAGGATTTTATTCAGCAAAACATTCAGCAAGAGTGAGGAATTGTTTTACAACAGAGCAATTCAACACTCATTCAGTTTTAACAGTTATGACAAAGGTTGCTGTGTGCTTTTTACTATACTGACCTGTTACAATTTTATATTGTTACCAAAAGCACTGGGTGCTGACAGAGGCACCTCTAGCTTTCTTATAAAAATTTAGTAAATAAATTGTTGTTGAGAAAGAAAAAGAGGAATATTTTGTTTCTTTGAATCTATCAGCTGGTAGCAAAGACAATATTGACAAATGGTTACAGGTTTTTTGAATACATCCTGCTAAGCTATGAAATAATTCTTTTAAATGCAAGACTGATTTTTTTTTTAATTGGGTTTTGCATAGGCAAACCATGATAAGAAGGCACATTAATTCTGAAATTATTTTCAGATGTTTTGTTATATTTTATTTTATACTTAAATGACAGCCCTAGCTTATTCATGTAAGGCCCTCATTCCATCAGAGCAAGAAAATTCACACACTTCCACAACAGCTGTAGAGTTTTATAAAAGCCCAGGGCAAAATTAACCATCTATTGTCTTTGTACTGTGGTTCTGTGCATGCACAACTTCTGTCTCTGCAGAAACACTGCAATTGGACTAGATGATCTTTCAAGGTCCCTTCCAACCCTTAACATTCTGTGATTCTGTGTAATGTTACAGTCTGAGAAAAAAAGGCAAGAGTGTGTAATAGGTTGTAGACACAGCCTTCCACTACAACAGTGCAGTCATCAGTAGCTGTCACAGATCTTATCAGTGACTGAATGTCTTGTTGACTCTACCACATATAGGCTACCACAAAAGAGAGAAAGTACAAGCAGTTTAATTTTATTCCAAATTTGAAGTACCGCACTTAAAACTTCCTAAGGGAAAAAAAATCATGGGCTAGAAGTGGAAAATCTTTTCTTTATGTAAAGCTGATAACAAAAGAACTTGTGAAAGAGCGAGCTGCCTAGCTCCTGAAGGTTTGCATGCATCAGCAGCTCTGATTTCTGCAATACAGCAGAGATTTAATTTGGATGGTGACTGTTACTTCATTAAACAAGCAAAAGTTGTGTGTTTTTCAAAACCAAAATATTTTAGTTGATCAAAAGAAGTATGCTATATGAAGTGCAATGTAATCAGAGTATCCATTAACCCCCCAGCGGCATCACTAATTTGAAAAGAATCTACTGAAAAGGAGATTACTGAATATGATAGCCCTAGCATCCATTTTTAAAATGTCTAATTTATTCCGGCTCCTACTTTACAGAAGTAAGAATTGTACTTAGCACATAGAAAACAGACAACATAAAATACAAAGCAAACACAATTAACTTCTCATACAGAAGACCATTTCCTCAACAAGGTGAACGTGACTGGTAGTCAGGAAGAGAAAATTGAGCAATGCCATAAAAATACACATTACCCACCAAAACAGCAACTTTAACATACACTGCACGGCACATCACCATGAAGTACCCTCAGAAGTCTCATTATACTTAACACAGGCAACTGCAAAGAGTAACAGCTGAAGTGCAGGCAGCAGCTTCTTTGTTAAAACAATGCACTTCGTATTGAGAAGTAATTCAGAGAGCCCTTTCCCCCCTGCAGCACCCACAGCTCTCCCTGTGTGTGCCTGGCCATCGTAACAGAGCACTCAAGACACTGCCACTGCTGAATAACAGATGCAGCCAACAGGGGAGACAGAACAATAACTGTTTGTATAGGTTAGGAAGAAAGGCTGCCGCCTTCTCCTCCTTGGCCTAGAGAGAAGGCTTAGAGATTTAACAAGGAAACACAGAAGTTGCATTTCTTTGGAGAGTTACCACTTACAAAAACAAAAAACAAAAA
>JANVCC010010406.1:17956816-18041284 GCA_025345505.1 Todiramphus chloris collaris
GAAAAGCATCACTGTCTTTAATTTTGCTCATAAGTAACAGTGCCTTTACATAAAACAGAGTGAGTTAAAGTGCCAGTGAGACTTCTTATGATTTTACTAGTAGCTTCTACATAGCACAAAACACACATTCTTCTCATTTTAAAACAGGTCTTATTTTTTCCACATCATGACATATAGTCTAGTAGCTACATAAAGCTTAGTTATATACTGATAATTACATAATGAATGAAAAACGGGTCACAGAAACAGGCCACCTGCTCTCACATTTGTGTTGAAATTTCTGGAATGGGATCCCAATCTATATTACTTTGAAGATGAAAATAAAATGTCTTCAAGTAGAATTTATTTTTAGACTTTTCAAAAAATGCTAAGTACAGATGAAAAACAGAATGATGGCAAAAGCACTTAGACAATGTTATCAAAAGGTCAATACTAATCAGACACTGTGTCCTACGCTGCTAAGAGTTTTCTTCATATGTGAATTTTTATTTTTTATTTAATTCTCAGTGATGTTCCAAATCAGTCTTGCCTGTATTCTCATACTATTGTGGAGATATAGTATGTGTGCACCCAAGCAGGTGGCATGTTATACATTTTAAAGCATCACATAAAAGGAAAAAAAAAAAAAAAGGGCTTATGCAAATAAAAAGAGTTAGATCATCTCATCTCACAACAAGGTAAATCTGTCTGCAAAGGAAGGCAAAAGAGCTGCTGTGAAGCATAGCGTATGTAGCCTGTTCATCAACAGCTTGCACAAATGGTGCTCCAGATGTATAGCTGTTCAAGACAGCCCAAGGCAACAATTGTGATCAATTCTGAAGTGATAAAATGCTGCAGGGAAAGTGTGCAGAAACATGTTTACGTCAGCCTTTAATTAAACTGTTGTTCACTTCCAAAGAACCTTAGAAAACACTAATGAGACATGAGTTTTGGCAATTTCCTCATCAAAGCAAAGACCCTCTTCCTTAGTCTGAAGCAGCATGCCATCCAGGCACTTCCCTGGACTAATGTCACCTTTGCACACCACATGGCAAGCCACATGTTAGGAGAAGTCATCTGGAATCAAGCAGTGATCCAGGGCAAGTTCAAACGTACATCAGCCTGTTTCTTGACACTTGGTCTGCTATCTTGCTCACCACAACAACATGTCAGGTTCTCTTTCTTGTTCACGAGGAGAGCAAGAAGAAATCATATACAAATACTAGAACTCTTTTAATACAGTTTATTCTTTAACTCTTCTTATTAACATATTTTCTAGCACTTAGTTTCACAAATCTTTCTTTACAAGATATGCTCCTGTAGACAACAATTTCTAAGAATTCGTTTACAACTCATTAGTGCAGCATCACTTCCAGAAAAAGCAAGATCAAAAAACCATTCAACTTACTGTATTTATAATCATAGTGAAATCAGAGAAGATACAGAGTCCACAGCACCACTGGCAAAGCTGTAAGAGGCATTCTTTCATGCCACAGTTTTAAATAAACTCCTCTTTTTCCAAAGGCAGTACCTGGGATTATTTCTGGTGGCAGTCTGTACTACATACACCACATCCAGTTGAGCCTCACACTCCACTGCCTCCATCACATCTGGCAGGTAGGTTTGTGTGAAGCACATGTGAAGACTTAAGAATAAAAGTTTAAGTTCAGATAGGATAGCTATGTGATGATGATGAACCATGATGAATCCCATCAGATTCAGAACGGTCAGTTTTATTTTACACCTGTGCATACAAAGAATGAGCAGGCCACTCTGCACAGGCAAAGTCACCATTACCAACATTCAGATGTACTCACTCTGATTTCCTGTAATGCTGATAGCATTCTGTATTTCTCAACTGTATATCTTAATAATGCATGTAACACTGAATATTGACAGCTGTCTCTAAAGCACAGACACCTCTCATTTGGATGAAAAAGGCTTTGTAATAGCTGTGCTAAAGACTTGGCACTGGAGCAGGATGGAAACCAAGAATCTTGAAAATCAAAACATTTTTATTCTTTTATCTTCTTCACACAAAAGGAATGGTGACACATTTTTGTGAATAAATCACGAAAGACAGATGTGCCTGAACAGTTCAGTGTCTGAGATACTTGATACCTAGAGCAGAGAAAGACTCACTAGAATTCCTGTTTAGTATCAGGCAGAGATCAGGCATTTCAGCTAGCTCTCCCATTCTCCAAAACTGTGTCCTAATCATTGGCTTGTTGGTGACTCATTCCCCCTCACTCTATGTTTTATATTGGAGAGAAGTGCTCATAAAAACTTATTTATTTCCATGAAAAATTCAGTTCTGATGATCATTGTTGTCCGGTTTGGAAAACCAACAAGCCAAACCAACCAACCAACCAACCAAATTATGATCAGTTCCATCCCGTGACTTTCTGAAACATATATAGCAATTCTCCGTATGAAGGCCTTCGTACTTGCTTTTGAGAAAAAAACATGAGGTCTTGAAGATATATTACGTGTTCCTTAGCAGCTAAGAGTGTCCTGAACTTGAGGAGCAGACAGTGCTACAGAGTTGGAAGAGCTGCTCTCTTCCTGTTTAAAAATCTCATCTCAGTTTTATTTTTGCTTCTATATCAAGAGTCAAAAAGCTTTTCATATACAAGTTTTATACTAGAGTAAAATATTTCAGTGCACAAAGATTTGATAACCTCCTATCTTCAAATCATCCTGCTTAGCACCAATGTTATTTTCACAGGCATAACTCCAATATTGCACAATCTAGTCTATCAGACTGTGACACTGGTTTTCCTATCATGAACCATGCCCAAGGCTAATCAAACATTCTGTTAAGCAGTTTTGCCATTTCACAACAGAGAAACCATTCAGTGTGTCATCTTTTGTGATTTGTAGTGAAAAAGCTAAGAGGAACTAGACTAGAATTTCTTCCAGTGTCACTTTCAGCACTGCAAGCTAACAAGCAAAACACTACAATATTGCAATACAGAAAAAAAACAGCAAAACAAGTGTACATTTCTTAGAACAGCAACTGACTTATTTTCTTTTTCATTCTATATTAAACTTTTTATAAAGTACACTATTTTACTTTTACTTTATCAATAAGCATTAATATAAATAAGTGAAAAAAAGTGACGCTGGAACTTTCAACTCTCAGAAACCCTGCAGACAGAGTAAACATGTCATTCTTCTCATCCCTACCCACATACAACCTTTCAGAATACTGTACTCCATTGCCAACAGTTACATTCTGTGGGGTGTGTTAACTTCGACAGTTTTCTTCACCTCAACAGAAAGGGGCTTGGACAAAAGATAGAAGGGTTGTATCTACATGCCCTTGAATCTTGCAGCATACCATGGGTAGCGGGGGTGGGGTATGGAAAACCCAGACGAGTCTCTACACAAACAAGTTGTAGGATGCTTTTTGGTTTTGTGTGACTAACTATACAACTGGATAACCAGATTTCTTCATTGCACTGCTGATTATCCTACTTTTTAAGGACAGAAAGCAAAATAATGCAGTACAGTTCTTGTTAATATTATACACGCTAGCTTTTGGAAAATATACTTCCTGTGCATGATTATTTAAGTTACAGTAATTGAGAAAGATGCATACACATTTGCTAAAATTAACTTTTTTTTTTCAGTTTTAACAGAAGGCAGTTTATAAAACAGGAAAAAAGGAAAGATATGATGGTCAGATTGAATCATTAATATTAAATATATATGTATCAAAATCCTCCACATCCCAAAGTAATTTCAAAAAATGTTTAACAGTAGGATCCTTAACAGTCATTTGACATTGTCTTATGACATGTATGTAACTAAGTGCCATACTGAAGAAATGATTACTACTTTAAATTTACATCTATTCCCACTAAGATTAGGCTGAAACTATGGCACACTATCCTGCAAGAACTGTGGGCAGCAATTCTTCTTTCTCATCCTTCAAACTCACCTTGCCATTCCTCATCAGAAAGTAGCAGTAAACCTCGCAGGACAGTAAACCTCGCAGGACAGGTTCATTATCAGCATGACTATGTTATCATATCTGCACTGTTTCTTGTGAGGAGAAAAATACCTTTTTTTTCCCATGCTTTGTCCTGATGGCATAAAGATGGCCAGCCTTCCTCACCCTCCATGCCTCATACCAGCTGCAAGACCACCACAAGACACAGGTGCTACCCCGAAGACCATGGGGAGCTGGGGTGTTGATGTTGGAGGAAGGTGAGAATGTCTCTACCATCTCCGACCCACAGGCACCAGCAGCAGAGTGCTCACCTCTGCAGCCTCTCCTGCCTGACTTCTTTTCATAATTTCAGACTCATTTTATCCAACCACCCGTGCATCAGCACAGCTCATCAGATGTCATTTGGAAAGTACCTAGGAGTAAATCGGAACTCAGCAGGGTGGCTAACTCCTAAACAGGGAGCAGGCATACCAACTAACAAGGCTGACTTTGGACACAAATATAAGACTGAGACCAAAAATACAGTATTTCTGAAACAAAGAATGTACCATAACAAACATACAGACTGTCATTAAAAAGTCTACATGAGGCTCCAAGTACCCTGCACTGCCATAAATAACCCTTAAACAGTTAGAGTGTACTTTAGGTACTCAGCTACTTTTTTATTTGACTTTACACTTCAGAAACAGAATGGGCCATTTCATCATCTATGAATCATTGCTAAGAGATGTGATTCCAGTAGATAGCTGTGATAGTAGAGCATTATGGGAGACTGTGAGAAAATCTAGTTAAAAAGTTGAACAAATTATAAAGTCTTCAGAGTACATTTTAGTCATTTATTAAATTATCCTACAGAAAGTCATCAAAATTCTAAGGAAAAATGCACAGCTATAACATCTCATTAATGTTGAGAATCCAAGGAACTTGGCTAGAAAATTAAATCAATATTGTAACCTTCACTGAAAAAGTCAGAAACATATATCCAGTTTCTAATGCAATAAATTAAAGAGGCATTTCAGATAAAACAATGTAATGAAGTTGTTGATTTAGAAGCATCTATGTTTTGGCATGGTCTTCTTATTACTCTTATAGTCTATACTGGTAACAGTTTAGGATTGTTTAATGGGTGTGCTATATTAATTTAATTGTGGATCCATCTGGGGAATGGTTTTGAACTTAGATAAAATCATTAATTCACACTGAAATTTACTACCATTATCAAATTTGATACAGTTTTTACAAAAGCAGTAAAAAAAGAGAAATTGGGAACCTTTTAAAATGTACCTATGCATACAGCACAGAAACAAAGAATGTATCAATGAAGACAAAAAGCAGAGGTGCCTAAAAAAATTTATGGTATGTGGGCTAAATTTATTTTTTCCTACTGAAGATACTCAGCATCACATTGGTAGATCACACAGAATAATGCTTAACTATAACTTTTAATAGGAGATGATGAGTTTCAAAAATATTAATGAAATCTCTTATTCATCAACACTGGAATAGGACAATCATGTGTAATAGCTCCTGCACCAAATCTTGTGTTAATTAAATCGACGGATGTCTACAATCACCACCAAGGTAACAGGATATGGCCATAGCATAAAGTTCATCACAGAGTAAGTGCAGTGCATACAAGAAAAACATCCTTTTGCACTTACATCTATCACTGATCTATACAGGTGATGCTTATGATAGCCATGAGTGTATTCAACTCACTAATCACACATGAAAAACATTAAGTAATAGGCCTTGCCACAATATATTAGTCAAAATAAAAGACAAAGAACCTATAATGAGATTTTTTACAGTGACTTTATTGAGCAAATAACAGCCATTTCCAGGAATGCAAAAAAGCAAAACCTTTTGTATGCTTCCTACTGTATTTGAATTTCTGTCTGTATTTCTAAACATTTTATTAATCTTCATTCATTCAGAAACTGAAGTGTACATGGGCTGATGGAAAAGTCAGGACCTGGTCTGCCCAGAGTAGAAACTTTCTATTCTGCTACTCTGAACCTATTGTAAATACAAGGGGGGGGGAGGGGGGGGGGGGCGGGGAGGGAGGAGATAATCATCTCTGTTTTTTTATTTTTGGCGAGTGTTATCTTAACATTATTCCCACCCAATAAGGGAGGATGTAAGTTTTCTTCATATACATGATTTTGGTGTCTTGTTCATGGATTTTTTTTCCTCTTTCTCTGATTTTTTAATTAAATAAGCATTTGAAATGTCTTCACCTATTTTGCTATACCTAGTGTCTTTCAAGTTCTAAGGACAAGAAAGCACTTTTCATCCTTTACGAAATTAATGTTTAACTTACTTTACATACCAGAGTTTCTTCTTCTAAAAGTGCCACTATGGAAACCAACAGCAAACCAATTCCCTATTGATTTTAAATTTGTTCTAACTATCATGGCAGAACTACTGATTTTTTAATGAGCAGACACAATGCCTGTTTGATGAACACTACTAATGTCTTGTTTTGCGACCAGGAAGAAAGAGGAGAACCCAAGCTGCGGCCTCCCAGGCAAGTCTTCCTTGCTAGTGCTACTGTTAGTTACCATGACGCCACTTTCAGCATCATAGCAGCCTACAGGGTAAGAGAAGCCATGGCTAAGAATTTTCTCTGGAAATACACTTTGAAAAGTTACTCTTGGTGAGAAGTACCTCTTACCTTATGAATGTGAAGTTACAGGAACTTATCAAGTGCCAGCATTTGACTACCAAGCAGAAATTATACTAGCTATAAAACACACAAAATTCTGATAGATCCATAAGGTGCGCATGAGTATATATATATATATATGAGAAATGTATGTGTGTATACATTGATTAAAGATTATTTTGAAGTATTAAAAAATACAAAGGCAGATGTAATAGAAGTTACTAACCAGACATAAATTGTTTTAAGACACGCTTTGACATACAAGGGTTCTGAGAACTCAGACCAAGTCAAAAACACAGAAAATGCATTTAACAGATATTCATCAAGATAACCTTTTGCAAGATGAATTCATCTGCTAGATGGAGACTGTTAAGTTTCTAAAGCATTAACCTTTAGAAGGAGCACCAGGAGCTGGAAAGAATCCTGACCTCTGTCCAATACAGGCCACCAAAAAGCCAAGGTGATCTGTTACTGTTCTCAACTCCTGGACCACATTAACTACTTCCTCTTTTAGTTCCCTCACTTCAGAAATAAGAATGTCCATCTTTGACAGTCCATGAGAAGAAGGCCCAAGAAGGAAAGAGCCATCAGGAAGGACCCCGATGGGGAAGGAGTGTCCGTTGGGTGGGCAGAAAGCAAAAGGGGACAAGTGTCCAGAAGAGGGGTATCCAACAAAGGAGCTCGGGACCTGAGAAGTGGAGGGTCCAACAGCTGCTGGCCAATCAACGGGTGAAGGCGTTTCAGCTGTTTCAGTTTTAATAGTATGCTGGCATCTTGACTCTTGACTGTTGGTAGAGGTGGGTGAGATGTAAGAGAGGGAACATGATGAAGAAACTGTAAAATTAAAATTCACTTCATTGTATATTGACAGTCAGTATTTCCAGACATCTGACTACTACAGAAATCCATATGAATTTTTTTCACTTTTATCATGACTAGCATGCTTTGGCGATAACTTCTGGGTTTTTTATTTATTTATTTACAACATCCACACTGTTGTAGCACTGTAACAGTAAAACAGATCTCAAGGACAAATACTGAAAGTGTTTTATGCACTTCTGTTAATGCACTTTGTCAAGCTAGCTTTTAGAAGGGAAGCCATAGGTGCACACACTGTGCTCTGTTATTCTGATATTCATGTTTCCTTATGAGTTAAGGAAAATTTATTTTACTTACTTACCAGTTAATAAATCAAAATGTTCACCAATATTTTTTAATCTATTGGATCTGAAGTGTTTTTTATCCAATGCACTACTTGTTTATTTTGCTATATTTCTAGTAACTTCCTCTTCCAAATGGGGAGAGTAATTTTTTTATTTTTTTTTTAGCTGTAAAAAATTTTATCCTCCACAGAATTTCTAAAACACTCAGCAAATTATTTCATGCAGCAACTTCCATCTATTTCACAAGTATTACTCCACTACTGCAGGAACTCAAAATTTTGTTTAATGTAGAAACATTTAAAGAATTCAGTTACAGCAACCTGGGAAAAGGAAGACTGCAAGACATTGACAGCTAACTACATTTTGTATTTAAATCTATTTCCAATTGGTAGAAATCTAAAACATGATCCAGACACTACTGAAGTTAACAAGACATTCAGCTGGAAAAAAACTTGGGTACAAGAGAGAACAAATAACTTGTACAAGATCTGACAGCAGACACAGAAATTGAACTAATTGTCATGTTGTGGCTCTGTTCCTATGTGATACACCATTTTCAGACTTTTCACTGTCTTAGGCTTTGGAATTTTTGGAGGATGGTTATTTATTTGGAAGGCTAACGGTACAGAGAAAGTTTGAGAGAAATCTTTGCAGTTATAAACCTGCCTATCTGCTCTGCAGGAAGACCTCACACCTGTTTTAAAAAAACATGCAAATAGAGTCATATTTTAAGTATTTTACCATAACAAAAATAGTGCTGTGATCTACAGAATATTCCCCCAAAAGACTGAATGCATGTAAACTCAAAAACAACACTGTAAAACCACAGTAATTTTTCTTAATCTATTTTAAAATCTTTTATACATACTTTTGTGGCTACATGGTTTTTCAAAATAGTCACAAACTTTTGCAAGTAAACCTCCAGGACAGTGTAATGGCTTCAAAAGCTTTTATTTTCTTCAATACAGATTTATAATCCAACTTCAATAAAAACAAATTAGAATTTATTTTAAATACTGAATTTTATATCTAGATTTTCTTCTTTTTTTTTTTTTTTTCATTTTAGAAGGGTTTTTTTATTTTCATATCACAACAGTAACATGCATAACAATATTAGAGTCTTGGGTAGTGAAGCCACTGCTCATAACTCTTCATGGATTGGCTTTGACCAATGTTATGCCATCTGAAGTTCCCATTTTTCAGATATGCTTCCTTATTTCTGCTCAGAATTACAACCTCAAACAGCCAATTCCCCTAAAATAGCCTATAATACACAATATCTGGAAATCTTATAAAAACATTTTTGGAAGTAGTGCAACAGGAAGTAAGATAACAGCAAAAGGATAAAGTCTGGAGTTTTACAACTGATACTAGAGGGTGGTATGAGGAAGAATTTATTGTAGCCGGGTTAGATTTCTTTTTCTTAGTTTCAAATGACACATCCTGGCTAAACCACAAGTACTCCTCTAATCGTGTTCCTACCCCTCATGATGCATGCTTGCACAGAAGAGAAGCTGTAGAAACCATAAGGATTACAACAGAATTACTCATACAGAATCACTCCTCTCCTGACGTCTACTTACCTACTAAACCACATGATATTTGTTTTTCACATCAATAAAAGGTTGATCTAACCTGTTTCACCATGCTGCAAATTTTCACCTGTCACATTTTTAATCTCAGTATATTTCTGTTATCCATTAATCTTTGTCCCAGTCTCTGCATCAAAATAGTTAGATATTGCTTAGATACCTATGAAACTCCTAACTAAATATTCCAACCTGCTTCAGCTATCATTTTACTGTGACTACTTCCAGTTCTAGACTATCACTGTTATCTCTTTTCTGACACTTTATAAATGCAGCTAAAAAAAACATATGGAAAGCCTTCATAAAAGAATCTTTAACATTGATGTAATTTCTTTTCCTAGGAAAACACATTACACTTAAGTATGCAGATGAAGAAATGATCTATTTCACATCAGAACTTAGAGACTTTGTTCTGTCACATTCAAAACAGAGACAATGAAACTGAAAACAATAATGCTGTATCTTAGTATCAACCCTATTTGTGATTTTGTTTCTCCCAGAAATGTTAAAATTGCATCTCAGAGAAAGAGAAGCTACTTGCCCATAAATACAATACCTCTGCATATTCTCATATGTGGTTACTATGGAATATTTAACATTTCTGGTGTTGATGACCTTTTGAGTCTGCCTGGAAAAGCAGTGCCTTTAGGACTACATGAACAAATGTGATCCCAAATGGCTTCTCCTTTTTTTTTTTTATTTATGCCTACCCTTATATGACACATAGATCTCCACAGTAGGGAGGGAAGTAGTATCAGTGAGCTCTCTGGTATATAAACTACCTCCAAACTTTCATTTCTATTATCTTTGTGCTTGCAGGTGTATGGAAACCAGAGTAGCAGGAGAACAAATACACTAGGAGATGTCACATACCCCTGCACTGTGGTCACTACCTTACAGCATTTCCACAGCAGCAGGATAGTCACCTCACAAAGTCACTTGAACCAAGCATAAATGGTTAGGGGCAAAAATTTTATGCTTCCCCCAGTATAATGGTTTTCAGACTGGACAGTGGTATATCTGTCCCTCTGCAGGTATAGAAGAACACCTTAAGGACATTAAAAATAAAGTCCCTCACAGTCTCTCAAAGACAACCTCTCTGCAGGGATCTGGTAAAGTTTCACTAGGCCCAGCAGTGCTGGAGAACAGGATATTCAGGGAGGAATGTAAACTCCAGGAAATTCAAGTCTATCTCTTATTCTCTTCCTCATCTTTTTAAGTTCCCTGGTTTATGGAACATAGAGAGGTAAAGGCTGTTTCAGTCCAGAATTCTAGCTACCAAATGACACAGAAATTAAGTAAAGGTTCATTGTAAATCTACTCAGGCAATCTGAACAGTAACATAGTTTGCTACTGATAGTGACACGAAGAAAGATAGTAAAACTGAACAAACTCGGTGTTCACCGAGCACAGTTCCTTGCAATAAGAATGAATCAAGAGCTAAAAGGCTCTTGATAGATGGTTGGGAACTACACAGATCATCTGTGAAAATCTCCGTCAGCAGGACTTGGGCTCAGCTGTCCATGCAGCACTGCACTTGAAGTCCCTACAGCTCACTCAGCAGCACAGACAGACTTCATTTCACAAGTGTAGCTGTGTGGATACCACGTTGGAGAGAAACAATGGGCTTTTTTTCCCCACAACCACAAAAATACTTTATTTAAAAAGCACAAAAATCAGTTGATGTACGATGCCGTCTTTTATGAACAATCATAATGACATGTCATGGCAAAACAGGTAACAGTCACAGAGAAAAGTATTTTGCACAGGGGGTAAGATTCTGGCTGGCAGAACTGCTATTTTGCTGTTCTTAAGGTTGATTATGCAAAGACTTTATTTTTTTAAATTCAACAGTGAATGCTGCAAACAGTCACAAATAAAGTAGCAGAGACTCCATAAGAAACAAGTAATCAAGAAACAAAGAAAATGAGTAGTAAACACGGTGAAAGGAATAGCCTAATAAGAACACAGTTCAGAGGATAAGCGGAAGCAGATTAAAAGTAGACCAACTATAACAAAAATGTGAAAATAAAAGGCAGCTAAATTAAATACCAATAACAAGCTACTTTGCACACAGAGATGAAAGAGAAAACTTAGCAGGCAAAAAAACAACCAACCAACCAACTAACCAAAAAACTTTAAAAAGAAGAAAAAAAAAACAAAACTAAAACAATATAAAAATGAGGTAAGACCAAAAGGTTGGTCAGTTACTGGAGACATGAAAGCAACCATGAGCCATAGATAGGGAAAAGGAGAGCAAACATTAGAAGACCAGCAAAGGAAGCAACAGTGTTTTTTTTTCTCAATTTCATTTTTGCCTACTGTGCTGTACACTCCCCAGACAGTCCAAACAGCTGCAGTACCTCAGCCACAGGATCCATTAACCAACACTGTTCAAATACATGCGAGTTTAAACAGGTTTTCACAGCACAAAGTTGAAGGAAAAGACTACATTGGCATCTGAGTTTATAAAGCATCAAGATAACATGAAGGAAAGTTATGACAACTGATTTTACTGTCTTGAAAGTCATAATTTTCTTCTACACACAAACATGTTCCCTGCTTCTGATAACCCAAAATACACCACCACTTACCAATACCCTTTAGCATATGGATATGTTCCCACAGAGCTACAGGTGGGTTCTTCAGAAAAGAGCCTACTGGACCCATTCTGAGTCATATTATGGACTAAAAGCACATACAGGAATCCTCGTGGTAAAACAAAAACTGAGTGAACAATTGTTGACTCAACCATAGTAAGATGTTTTGGCTTTCACTTGAAAACACTGTACTCAAAATCCTGCTGGGATGATCACAGCATACACAATATCAAGTACCTCACTTGCCACCTGTCTTTTCAAACAATAGATAAGACAGTCACCAGACAGAAAAATTGTTAAGTGATTGTTTATACCATATCCTGTTGACTGATGGTTTAAACTACATTTACAAAACCAGCAAATACACATACCAGACAGAAAAACAATAATTCTTCTAAAAATCCATAATTTTATTGCAGTACTGGAAAGGCAGGTGCAGAGATTTATTGCATATTTTAATATATTCAAGGTAAAATAGTCCCATGTTACTCACCTTGATCTCTTTCATGCCATGTCCGACTCCCTGCAGCTGGTGAATTTGGAGAAGGATAAAAGTCTCCTGTTGGGCTTGGCTCCATATTTTCATCTATGGAGATAGTTTTGGGTCTTTTGCTGTTGAAGTAATATGAGATATAGTAGTGAATATGATATGTAGCTAATAGTGGTATACAAACTGTTTAGATTTCAACAAATATTCCCATAGAAAGTAATTCAGGCATACAAGCAGCAGAAAGTGTATATCAGAGCTTACATTAACTTGCACAGATTATGTTATTTAATAATATGCAGTGCAGGTATGTGCTTGCATTTTTCACATGACTCAATATTTCAGATATGACATGAATAGCTAACATATAGAAGTCTACCAGCATTTGGGTGAACAACCAAGAAACCTGTTCCTGTAACCTACCAAAGAAAAGTCATGTCATGAGAGTGTTAAACACTACACAGAAACCATGAATGCAAAACAAAGAACTGGAAATGTATTACTAATTAAGTCAAGGTAAAACAAGAACTTTCTGAATGTGTTAATAAGAAAAAAATGTAGTTCACTGTATTTCACCAGTAGCACACTATATTTCATTTTAAGCTTTTCAAAGAGGCCTAACCTGAAACAAAAACTTTTCATTTTAGCCTAGTTTAATTAAAAAAAAAAAAAAAACAAAAGGCCCATATTTCAAGTCACACTATATAAAAGAAGGCAGCATTTCCATACAGCAGAAGGAAGTCAAGTTTCTTCGTAACAATATATACTGAAGCTGTTACACTGACTGACAAAGAAAACCAGTTTGACAGTTTTAATCATGATGGTATTTTTATTATTTATACAACACTGTGAGAGTTAATCTACCCATTTCTATACATACTAGGTGAACCACAAGCTGAAAATACAAGGGAATGAAAAGGGGAAATATGAGCAAAATAACTCAGAAGTACTAGTCCCTCATGGAAAAGCATCCCAGCCCCTCGACAGTCCTGTTAAATCATGTCCCACTGTGCAGACACTTCCTGACTCACTGGGTGCAGGAAAGTAGGGCAGTGAGAGGTCCTATACTGCTTGTGATTTCATTGTACACCCAATAGTTTCAGAAAACCAAGGGGCCCCAGGGTGTGACAGACAGAACTTTATCGGAGAGTCAGAAGGAGGGCACCTCTGTGGACCAGCTGCTCCTGAGGGAAGGAACTGGGTCTTTCTCAGAGTTGGGAGAACGGAGCATGTTGAAGCAAGGAAGAAGCAGGTCCCTCGGATCAAACTGCCTATAGCAGGCACATGGAGAGCCTTGAGAAAAATCAAGAGTGCCTGTGACTACTTCAAGTATTCCTCCTTGTTTCCTCTGTGCTGGGAATTGCCAGAGGTGGGAAATGAGGTAGGAAACACACTTTCATAAGCTGGGGTGATGCTATAGATAAAGACATCTTGTCTTTGTATACCTTTCCTAACACCTTTTCAACAGAAAACAGGATCTGTTGCAACATAACTTTCAAGATGGAGGTCCAAGAGGTAGCTCTCAAAGACATCCTTTGTACTTGCAATCACCCTGTGGTATCAAGCTCTGCCAGCAGGTTCCTGGCTGATAGAGCTTCCTGCAGCTCAGCAGCAGTTTCAGGATGTGTAGCTGTTCTCTTGGCAGAAAATTTAATGAGCACTTCAAACACTGATAAAAGTTATTACCATCTTTGATATCAACAGCAATGACAGGCAACGATGACACTACTTCAAATTACAAGATTTGTAACATGTAACTGTACATAGATTATGGTAATGTACATAAGTAGCCTACCTCACAAAATCAAGAGGAAATTCATAATATAGTTGGCTGTTGACAGTATTTGTGAATTGCTTGTCTTACGCTATTAAATCTAGTTTCACATTAGCACATTTGAAACTTTTACCTGCTTGGTGGAGAGGACAAGGACCTCTGTAGATTTACACCCGAATTCATATCATGGTAATACGGCTGGCTCGGAAGCTCTCCAATTGGGAAGTTCACTCCAGTTCCCTGGGTTATGGGTGCTGAAAAACACAACATCATAATGAGTCAAAGATAATCTTCTATCTTTTTTGCCATGTTTTAGTTTTTAACACTGGGAAAACCATCAAGATTTTACTACAGATACATAATTTTCTGCCTTTTGCAGAAACAAAGCGCAGACAAGTTCTACCAATGTTTATACATATAGAAAAAAGTGAATTATCTTTCCCCATCCATAGAAATCCCTTAGTAGTTCTGCAGACATAATATTTTTTATATAACAGATAACCTGGAATCATCAATATGAAAAAGGTAACACAAACCTTGGCATAAGATCAAGCCTTCTGTAGAAGGACTTTCATAATGAATGAGGTAGGGTTTATAAGGACAGCTAACATTATTTATTAAAGAATTGAAATAACTGGAAAGAACAGACTTGTGGACACGCATGCTTTTCTTCCTTTAATTTTAACTCTTTTGTATTAATAACCTTCTGTGCTGACAGCATGTTTTGCTGTCTCCTTTTTTTTTCTCCCAGTGCTACAAGTACTGCTTTGCATATGTACACCTACACACAAACACACACATTCAGTGTTATCTTCACCTCCTTACAGAGTCTGTGTACCGTATATCTTGGCACTTCAAGAATAAATTATATGTTACATATTGTGGTGTATTTGTCTTTGTTCCCTCTCTGTGCATCATGCATTTTAACTACCTTTGGCACTTAAAAGAATAATTGCATGTTGTGTAATGTATCTGGAGGTTTGTATTTTTCCTGACAGCTAAAGTACAGCTCTGTTGCGGCTTGAGGTTAAACAAATGCATGGTAAGAAATCCCACAGAAACCACATGGTTTAAATCTTATTATTCAAAGTTTATCGTGTATAACAGATGCAGAAGGTATGATTTCATAACATAACTATAATATTCATTCATTTTTTAATCTGAATGATCTGACACTTCCAGAAATATTTAACCACCTGACAACTAAAAGAAAGCTCTATTTTGCACATCCTCAGGCTCCTGAAAGACCATGTCTTTACCAAGCACAAAAAAAAGAGTATGTCTTAACAGTGCAATGCTCAGTATTTTTCTGAAGGACTTAACATAATTTTAAACTTCTGACCACAGCAAATGAAATGACACATGCATCTTAAGCCTCACTAAGTTAATTAAATTCCTTGAGCATCCTGACCTGGCATGGATTGACTCCTGTGCAAAATTAGGACAGACAGTATTGGAAACTTGTGCCTTACTGGTTTTGTCCTCGCTTTATCAGAAAAGAGATTTTACTGCACCATTCAGTCATTACAATGTTGTGTCATTGCCGTGGACACTTCTAACTATAACTTTCAAGTACTTCTATTCACTTCCTAACGAAATCTTAAGAGAAACGCTTTCATAGTGTTGATACTAAGGGAGAAAATAAGCATTTAGAAAGCAGTGTCAACTGAAAATTTGCACTGGTTTTATGCCATATTATTACAGCAAATTCTTAGATGTTAACAAAACAGATCTTATTGATATTCATTTGGAGTTTTCTTTCTGCAATAAAAGCTTCACCTGTCCTTTTATATCTGTATTTTATGATATTGTGTGTGTGTGTGTGTGTGTGTTCATGTGCATAACATTTCTGATGCCAAAACAAGCCAATGTAATTCGGAATTCAATTACAGCTAGTGCTATAAGAAACACAAGCATATTATACATGAAGTTAGTCACCCTTTATATCCACACTGTCATTTTTGTGTTAAGAGCTACAAATTCAGAAACAAACTAAAAGAATAATCAGGTGGTTTAGCAAAATCCCAGGATGTGTAGGACAACCTTTAAAAGCTGCAAGACTAACAAACAGAAGGTTTTGTTATGTATGGTAATTTTACTGACATCTCAGTCCAACAAGCTGTGCAGAAGGATACATAACAAATTTATTCCATCCTTGATTCCATATCAAGGAGACAAAAGATTACTCCTGTTTGTTTTACTACAAACACGTGCAAGATGAACTGCAATGCTGTGGTCAAAGATATTAAAATTTTGTGTGGTTATAGGCATCTTGCACCCTGGGCAGAAAAAAACTTCAAGAATAAAACCCTTCACTTGATTATTGCAGGAGTTGGAAATCATTAAACGCAAACGTTGACTTACTTCTGGACACCCTCACAAGTTCTGACACGTTGAACACGCCGGATTTTACAAAACTGTCCTCAAGATACACTGAAAAAAGATCATAATAATGGTACAATGAGAAGATTAATAAGTAACTACAGATAAGGCTATATGCCAGCTAAAAACAGTATCAACAGAGTCCCAGAACTATAATACACAGACCAAAGTACATTGAAAGCTGATCACAGGATCTAATGACAGCTGAAATTTAGGCAGGGTGCAAAAAAATCTAGACGAGTTGTAAGAAAGTAAAATTTTAATATGTGTATGAAAACTAATGAGCAATACACTTTCTTAGCTAACTATTCAGAAAATGTCTAAAAACTAGTTGCTTTTATTACTAGCTTCAATTTTTAAATCACTAATCAATGAAGAACTGTAAGCAATTACACCATGCAGCTGTCCTGTCCTCGTATATATTTTTGATAAATAGATCTTCACTTAACTCTTACCCTGCTTATAGTAACTTTACGCTACCACCACCATTACTAAATCATCACCTCTGATGCAGGTGAGGGGTTTACTATTATTTCCAGTAAAAGTAGGAACTGGGCAAAACAGCTAAGCTATTCAGTGAGGTTTTTTTATATACATGGTTAATTATATATCTAGAAATCTATGTTTAAGAAACCACTTATTAGTGTTTTACCTTGTATTTACTTGTTCTAAGATAAATGTATATGATATACTTTCCCTGCCATGAAATTCAGGCACCACTCAGGAGTACTGCAGTGAAACAACAGCTGATAATCAAAACCTATCTTATCTCAGCAGTGTAACCAGCTAACCTCATAACAAGGGAGTGGAGAAATCCCCTTTTTGTGGAAGTATTATATTAATAATCACTGAATAAGCTGACTTCACTAAATTTGAAATTACATGACATTACAACCCTTACGGGTAGGAAATGCCAACCATTCACCAAAATAAATATATAGATCTATATTTGCTGCATATTGGTGCATCAGTAGCATTACTTTTGTATTTGTTTTCATGTGAGACAGTGCACTAAGATTTTCTTACTGTGGTTTCTCTAGTCTGTTTTCTGAATTAACACACCTTTTTTCTTTTGGAAATACACTGTCAATTTTCTGTTCCAAATGTCTAAATGGCTTAACTAAAAGAACAAATAAATAAATAAATAAATTCACCTACTGGAATATTTACTGATTTGGAAAACGATGGTTCAGTACAATTCTCATTAATTTTCTTTTGGCAATTACTACTTTCATCTTCAAGTAATTTAAGAACACACTGACACTATAATCAGAAAAGTGACTGTAAAAGCAGTGCACTTCACTTGAGAGATCTGTCCTTGATGTTAAGGAGAAATCTCTACTTACTTTTCAGGGTCAAACAAGGAGGGCAGAGGCAAAAAGAGCAGTTTTCACTATTTACTAGCAGTCTTACTAGGCACACAGAGCTGCCTCACCTAGTACCTCTGATATTATGTACCAGTGCAGCTATAAAAAATACACCTGACACCTCAAGCTGAAAGAATGTGAACACATCCAACTGAGCACATTTCCTGACATCTGTGTTGCACCATTGCACCTTCCTCAGCTGAAAAACCATTCCAGGAGCAAATACATTGGGCAGACAGAGCACGATAAGCCTGTGGGATCACCCTGAATGCTGCTTTACCAATGTCATTATCTCATTTTCAGTCAATGACACTTCAGACAATAACCCTGCATGTCTTTATTTCCACTAGTATCCCTGTAGGTCTCCCTCTTTTTTCTTCACTTCTTTTCACATTCCTCATTTTCAACAGCTTCTCTTCTTCTCTGTTACTTCTTCCTCGCTTATGGAAGCATGTTGCAGGCCTCTCTGCAACCTTATTCATCTCCAGTGTCTAAGAACTAAGAGCCTCTTTCATCTTTGTACTCTCTTGCACCTTTTCGCCATATTTTTTGTGTGGATGAAAACATGGCATGGCTTCTCAAATATTTACTTTGACAGAACTTGGCATGTCCATATCATAAAAAAATTTCAGAGTTAATGTTTCTTTTTCCCTTCTTCCTCAGTTTTAATTTTTTAAGCTAACAATGGGCAGACTGGATGAACACTAATAATTCCTCCAATGATGCCAGTCTTTCCCTTCTCTGCCTATTTCCTCCAGCAGGAACTGTCTGAAACAGTACATGGAAGGGAAATTTCCAAAGAAACTGGTTTCTTGGTTTCAGTTGGCTTATAGGTGAAGTGTAGCTTAAAGCCAGTGTACCTACATGCAGCCAGCTCTGGAGCTGCTAAGAAGACAAGACTGCACTTCTCCACTTCTTATCCAAATACCACTACTTGGAAGCAGAACTTCGCTCAGTCGAGTTAGGCTAACTTGAGAGGAGATTTACCCAAGTGTGGGTTAGTGAAGCTATCATTACAGTGAGAACAAGTTCCAAGGCTCATAGGAAAACAAGAAAACATCCATATAGGATTTTATACATAAGAACAGAGATGTATACATGTCTATGCACACACAGAGCCACATATGTTCAAACTCCAGCTTCCTCTCCCGAATTCTCAGTTTTTCTCACTGGCAATATTGAGAGTATTCACATAACATGAAGTGCAATATACTAAGTTTCTCTCCTTCTGATAATGAAAAGGGAGAAATGAAAAAATTCTGCCACTAAATGGGATCGCTATTTATCAAACACAGAAGGATGCACTGCTGAATGATAGATAACTGTCTTTTACCCAGGTTTCATCCTGCTTCAGATGGTCCAAAAATAATGACACCCACAAATATATGCCAATGCTTTGTCTTTTGTGAGGAAAAAGGGGGAAAGTGCAGTTGTTGTCAAGCTCAATCAGCTTAAAAAATGACTTCATTTTTTTTCTCTATGTAATGTGACAAAAAAATATTAAAAAGTTGATGCAACAATAAATGGTCTATGTCACATGCACTGAGCAACTCTGTCCTAAGCCTTATGTTCTAACAGGGCAGGTGGATTCCACTGGCACCTCTGAGTGCAGAAAAAATAAATATGGTTTGTTCAGTTGGTGGACTCCAACAGTTCTAACTATTTAGGAACACAATCTATAGTGGGTATGTTACTGAAGTGTTCTTGGCTCCTGGCTGTGCAATAGGAAAATGTTCTGTGCCATTAAACTGTTGTAATTTGTTGCAGAAACATGCACTCTACATATAATAAAGGATAAACAGCAAGACTGTATGTAGCAGGACAACAGTACAGACATTTTGACTTTATGGTGTGAGACATGTGAGACACTGCCTTTTACCTTGTGAAGCTAATCTCCCTACCACATAACAGCATTCATACTCATGTAATTACACTGCATGCAAGAAAAAAATACGGGGCGATACTCCGTACAGTATAGGTCTTACTATTTTTTTGATTAAACATTCCCTAACGCACTGCTTGCATTAACATGTTAAAAGAGCCTTAAATTAGCATTCTTAATGTGTGTTTCTGTTCAGTACAGAAACTAATGCACTTGTTAACAGTCAGTTGTTGTACTCCTCATAGAGGATTTACTCCATCTTTTGATGACCGTGAAAACACTTCCCTGTCTTTATTGGTCAAATCTGATATAAACACTGAGTAATACTGTTTACTAAAACTCATCTTGCCTGAGAGTTTACTCTTTTTGAAATGCATTTCACTAATTGTCATTATTCTTAAAATTCTGAGTTCTAGAAAAAGAACATTTCTGCCAAATCCACCATAGTGCAATTCTGTATAAACAGCAACTTCCAAAACCCATTAATAACAGTGGATTTTTTTCTGTATTTCCTTTTAGTTTTTGTACAAGGTGAGTATAAAACCTGTCTTCTCTCCTTGCCTTTCTTACAGAAAACTCATTTCTGAAAAACACAGTTTTCTAACAATATTACAATGACCAGACCAGTGCCATCAAAGATGAAATATTAACAGGCTAAGCCAAGCAGCAGTTCTGATCAAGCTCCCCTCATACAGTCAACCACAGGAGAAATTTGCAGTAATGCCTCCAACTATTATTCTGTCCTAGTCCTTCTACACAGAATCATAGTATGGTTTGGGCTGGAAGGGACCTTAAAGATCATCTAGTTCCAACCCTCCTGCCACAGGCAGGGACACGTTCCATTAGATCAGGTTGCTCAAAGCCTCATCCAGCCTGGCCTCAAACACTATTAGGGATGAACCACCCACAGATTCTCTGGGCAACCAGTTCCAGTGTCTGAGCACCTCCTCAGTAAAGAATTTCTTCCTTATACCTAATATTAACCTACCCTATTTCAGTTTGAAACTATTATCCCTCATCCTATCACTACAATCCCTGACACAGAGTGCCTCCAGGTCTATCCTGCAGGTGCCCTTCAAGTACTAGAAGGCTGTAATAAGGTCTCCCTAGTGCTTTCTCTTCTCCAGGCTGAACAACTCCAATTCTCTCATCCTGTCCTCATAAGCAACATCTTCCACTCTGTGCCTGTGCTTTGCTTTCAAAAGCTGGGTTACAAGTGTATCTTTTAACTATGCTAAGACTTAAAACAGAAATATTAAAAAAAAAAAAAAAATTGATTAAACCTACTGAAAAATATTTCCAGTTTGCACTAACATGCACGTTAAAGGACTTGTCCTCATATTACTTAAAAGCTTACCAGTGAGGTCTGGATTTACAAATCTTTAACCAGCCTTTTTTCTGTCTTCTGATTTAATTGTACTTTCATGAACAGAATGCCTGTTTATGTTCTGCTGCATATTGACTCATGCCAAAACATAAAATTGCTTCCCTGGTATCACTAAACTTCTATTTTTTTTCACTGATACAGCCTTAATTTTGAGGATCCAATCAGTGCAGGAAACAATTCGTATTACTCTACTTTTCTTTCTGGATCTTTAGAAAGAGGAATTATACAGCAGGAGGTAAGACATACTAGCAGTGAGACAGTTCAAGAAGCTACTGTCAGAAGGCCTGAAAGCTTCAGCCTGGTGTACAGAACACTAGCAGAGAGATGAAGCTTCACTTTAAGTCATGCAATGCAATGTCCTAGATGCTGCTACTCATTTGTTTGACTTCTGACACTACTACAACTGAAGATTAAATCCAAGTCATGTCATTGTGTATCTTCTTTTGCTTGAGTCTTTGAAAACTGACTTCTAAGGATGAGCTCTTGCTGCTCTCTGCAATATCTTACTTCTACAGGAAACTCTTGAATTTCAGCAGGAATCCTAGTGACATACAGCTACTATTCACAGCCAGAACTGGTAGTTAACATACAGTCAGCAGACTTGCTGTCAAGACAATAAGGCCATTTTGGTTATTGCACAATTGCCCCTGGCCTTGTCGCATACCCACAGTTTGTTCTGATGGTATAACTGGGACAGGACATCGCAGAAAGATCCCCTGATTCTATTGATCTTTTTAGCACAATCAGGAACTAAGAAGCTGCCTGTGCCATTTTCAAAAACAAATGAGATTTTCAATACTCTCAAGTTACTAACCAGAACTACAATGTGCTTCAGTGATAATCTGAAGAAGTAATGATCTGGTTTAATGGACTCTGGAATCCATGTACTGGAATCCAAGAAGCGAGCTGCCCCAAAACCTAGCAAGAAACAGAAAGGGTAACTGTACTGCCTTCCACTCCAGAGGGCCTCAGTATATATATATATATATATATATATATATATATATAGGTTATATATAACCTACAGCCAAGACTTTCAAAGAGGTTGGGGGAAATGCTTTTTAACAGCTATAGGACTCCTGAAAGGAGGTTTCTGATGCCAAAGCCATTTTCTGCAATTCTAACTGGCAACAAAAGAGTTTTTAGCAAATTCTTTCTCCATGCATGCATTGAAGTAAAAACTACTGCACTCAACATTGAACACAATGGCATCAGAAGTGAACATAGCATCAGAAGTGATCAGAACATCATTTATTTCAAGCCAGTATGCAAGGCCAAAAATTCTTCCTTTTGGAAAAAGAGGCTGTATAATCTGTGCAGGTTTCTCAGTGTCAAGATAGCACAGCTGTGCCCTGCCCCCAGAATGCCCCACCTGGCTTAGGGCTGAGAGTCTGACAAGGAACAGTATCATCTCTCAATCACTGGCATTACTAATTCATAGAGCATTTGGGAAAGGGAGAACTCCACAGAAAATCAAGCCCTGACCAAACCCAACTCTGTTTTATTTGAAGATCACTATCTGAGATGGCATGGCTGCAGGCACATGGTTAACAGCAAGCATTTCAGAATATCCACTCCCATGCTGCAAAAGCAAGGTAAATATTATGTTTATTTACATACAATTCTGTCAGAATCCCCAAACTGCTACTGTGGCATCCTTGATTCCACAAAAAAAAAAGCTGCTTGCAATGATGAGGCCAGGAAACATTTCTTCCATTACTATTAATTAGGTGTCCAATTCCCCATCCACATAAGGGTAACTTGAAATTCAGTAGAACAATGAAACCATCTGTGTTTTGAGTCACTCAAAACTCAAAAGACATTTGCTTACTGCATTTCCAAGAGAGAGCAAAGGTTGAGACCACATTACTCTTCAGAGTTTAATTCTAAAACTATACAGCCTAAATCTTAAAACTGAAATACTTCTATCTAAACCAGTCATATATAGGCAAATTTATTATACATTTCTTAGGGCTTCATCCAAAAAGAATGTTCTCCCTATGGCTGCTAGCCCATGTGAAAACACAAAAAAGCCTTTGGGGCTCTACAGCTGCAAGAGAGATTTGCATATTGAGAGATAGGTGAGGCTGGTTGCAAGCTTTTTGGCAACACCTTATTTAATTAGAAGAAAAAAAAAATAATTAATAGACAGTGATTTCACTCAGGTCTTCTTTAGAAATGGCTGCCAGAATAAGATTTCTGGTGAAAATAGAAGGAAAAAAACAATTCCAGAGTTGTGAGGCTGAGGTTGGGGATTCACATACCTACGCCTCAATCAGATCAAGGATCCTATCACTAGGTGAATTCCCTGACAACATATCATGGGTTACCGTGGAGGAAAGAAGGGAAAGAGTGGGGTGGAATGAAACATGGAGAGACAGTTTCTCAATCTCTCTGTCTAAAAGTGTGTCATTTCATATAAATAATGTATTATTCATCAGCTCACAGGCTCAAACCTGAGTCATCTGCCTTCCTCATTGAGCCCTGACTAACATTATAGAATGTGCAAAATTTATATAAAAATATTTCCTGGACCAGTTACAGTGGAAAAAAATCCTACCAGGAAAATTTTTTAAAAAATTTTAAAAAAAAGCTAGCAGGTTGCACTTGTTGGGAAACATAGCTCTAATAACCTCTGAACTCAACTGCATGGATAAAAGCAAAAATTGGAACATACTTGTCAATGAGGTTTTTAACTCTCTGCCAGGAGGGTTAGGTTTCCTTTGCACCTTCTGAAATGCTATCTTTTGTATTTCTCATTGCTGGGCAAGAATAGCTCTGAAATCTTGAAGGGACCTATACAAGAAGAGACTATTCTCCCAGATCAATCCTGAAGACAAAAGATGAAGGACATGAAGCACCAGTAGGAACAGGTACACACTCCCTCCAGTTTCCAGTTCTCTAGATTCCTCAAATTGTATTCAAATGTCTATCCTGTAAGATAACATTTTATTCTACCCATATTGCTATTTTTGACTCTTAATTTAGCAGCTCAAAAAGGCTGTGTTCAAAGATTTCAGCAACATGGCAACAAATGGACACAGCAGTGTTAATGCTTGTGTATAAATAAATGAAGTCTGTAAAGCAGCAACCTCATACCAATGGCAAGTAGCAAGTAACCTTACTAATATCAGACAGTTATGGCCAGCAGGCAGTACATAAGAGAAAGAAAAACAACATGGAACAAACCCCAGAAAATCCTGTACTAAAAGAACTGGCTAGTAAGGATGGTATCACTGGAAATCAAAGAGTTATGGCTGGTGTCAATATCATTAGCTTACCAGTAGTTCTAGATTTTTTTCACTTTTTATTTACTTTCATAATTTTCTTACGCCAAACAAGCAAACCTACTGAAAGATCACTCCCTCTGTCTTCAGTACACATCCTCATGTAACTCTGCAGATATTTCAAGACATGCATAAAACTTACATATATAGAAAAGACCTATGGGACTTGCAGGGAGCAGATGCCCAGTAGAACAATAAGAAACAGGTATGACCTAAAGTATTTGGGTTGGAGGTTTTTTGACTAATACTGTCCAAGGCTCCAAGTACTTCTCAGTTTTAAAATTTACTAATCCAGGTATGGCTATCTGTTTAGTCACCCTCAATGGATCCATGGGCATGACCATACTCTCTTTGAAATGATATAAATATTTAATAGTTAGCACCATGCTAGCATAACATAAACCTCCAGGGACTTAATGACTGATGTGGAAAACAACAGTGTTCAAATTCTTCTCTCCCTGTTCAGTTCAGCTCATCTATCTGTCTGAAACCTACTTAACAATTCCTGTGGAGAAGTGAGCTTTACAGTTCAGTTCTCAGAAAAGCAAGGTTCATTCCTTAGAAATAAGCCAGATGAAAATTACTGAAAATAAAACTTAGAGGATCCCTGGAGCTTGCTACAAAAGCTACATAGCACTTTGACCACAAGCTGCACCATCTTAATACTGTATTATGATATCAGAGTGTTCAGTGTATTTTCAGGAATGTATTGTAAAGAATTCCAGCAAGTGCTCTTAATGTTCTTTTGTTTGGCAAGTGACATTACCCTCCCTTCATGGTTAAGACAGCAAATTACCAGACACTCTAAAGAATGCAGCAGTCTAGCCAAACCTAGAAAAAAACACTTTTAACACCAGCAGCTTCGCCAACTACCACTCAGTTTCCAACATCCTCTTCCTTGGCAATGTCTTTGTGAAGATAGTGGTATCCAAAAGCTAACTGCACCTATCCCTTGCCAATGCCCTGGCTCACTAACATATAGGCATCAAACCAAAACATGATAGAAGAACAAACACTCCTAGCACTGTCAGTCCATGTGGTCCTGTCCTGGGACCAAAAACAAACCTCAGAGTGGATATCCTCTAAGGCTCTGACAGAAGTGACTGCATGGTTCTAATAATAAGACTCATGTGAAGTAGAATAGAATGTGAAAGTAGAATATGAAATCACGGGACAGCAGTCCTTTTCACAGACAAGATGAATGAAGTGTAACAACCTCTCATTCTCCTGCACAGTCCCAGAAGTTCTGTTGTCTGCAGTCCCACATAGCTCAGTGCTTTCTCCCTGCCAGTTTAAGCCCAAAAATAGTATCACACAGGGAAGCTGAATGATCCTAGAAGTTCATGCATCCTCAAACAGAGAGATGACATTCAATTATGCATGACATTCAATTATGCCTCTGTCTCTGCTTAAATGAAGGGTTTCACGGGAAGCAAGGCACATCTTCCATGTTCTGTCCCCGCTTGGCAGCACATAAAGCAATAATACTGCCGGTAGTGACTCCAATGCATGAGAAATTGTTATGCTCAAATTTCAAGCAGAAAGTTTCATAATGAAAACAACAACAGATTTCTCTGCCCTCTATCTCCCTCTACCTTCTTGGACAGTGGAGTCTGTAAAATATTGGGACATCTGGTCTTGCCCCACAAAGCTCCCAGAAGAAAGTCTATATAGCTTGTCTGCTGCCCTCCCCAGGGCTCTGTTGCTGGCAGCAAGATTATTCCTTGCTGGAGTAGCCTGGGGTGAGTTGCTAGAGAATGTGATCCTCACTAGTGAAATATGTACTTCTACCTTCCTACTCCAAATGCTAAACAGTACTTTAAAACCAGAAATTTAAAACATGTTGAAGGTGAGTTTCCAGACTCTGTCTTCAGCTTTCCAAATCCAGAGGCTACAAAACATCCTTCAATATGATGTGGGGGTAATGCATTTGGCTTTGCTTGCACTTGCAAACAGAGATATACTGAATGAAAAATAAATGCTTTACAGCTAAATGCTCCAAGTTTTACAATAATGGGATTATCTATGATGAAATTTGTCATGCTTGTTTTAGGTACAAATTTGCTGGTTTAGGTTTTTAAACCACTATCCTACATAATTTATGTCACATAGTTATTAAAGAAATAAAAGTGCACTCAGACCATCCCACATAGTTTGGAGAGAAACAGTATCAAAGTCTCCAGGCAAAAGTGATTTCAAGACTTCACCACCCCTTGCAAAAAAACACACCAAAAACACATTACAAAAATCACTTGGAAAAGAGCTTACATTTTTTGACTTGTTCTGCCCTCATATCTCTAAAAACATACCTGTAATCTTCCAGTATATGTTTTTGGGGTTTATATTACAGGAATATGGCTCTTTGCATAACCGTATATGACAGTTCTCCCACTTTTGGGTATTCACATGCAACACACATCACAAAGTTTAACACATGTAGAGAATACTTTGATCATATGCATAGTACAAAACTGTACAGCCACTATAAAGGCTGTCTTCTCTAATGTTTGGATAGATCCAGAAAATATTCATGTATATGCAACAGCCCAACATCACAAAAATTGCTTCTTGGTTAGAATGTGGTTCATTTTGCATTTAAAAAAAAAGGTCAAATTGAGTTAGTTGCAGCTTATTTCAGATAAGCACTTCTGAGAGCCAAAATGAGAAGATACAACACGACAGCGGTGTCAGGAGTCACTCCTTGCTCATTAAGATGCGATAAAGTTGTCACACTTGTTCATAAAACAACATTTACAAGATTTACTAGCACACTGACATCTCTCAAAAAAAAAAAAAATCCAAATGTGACCCATTAAAGATGTGTTCAAAAACTGCTCTGAGCTGATATGAAAAATTTTTAAAATGAACATCTATGCATTTTATAATGTATGCATAAAATAAAAACAAATAAGCTGGTAGCTCAGGTCACAGACTTTAGATTAGCTCAGTGGTGGTTTGTCTGAAATAAAAGAAGCAGTTGTAGCAGTTGACAAGACTTTTACATGACTTTATTAAAAGTAAAATTTTGAGGGATCTTGTCTCTTTACTCCTCTGCCCATTCCTATTTACAAAATTCTAAACACCATAAACTGTAAGAAAAATTCCTTAGATTAAATGAGTGTTGATGAATTTACAATCAAACCAGCACTGACAGTTTAAAAGAACTAAAATAATCACAGCTTGTCCTGATTATATGTACTTAGCAGTGCAAAATAGGTTACTGACTAATTATGCTCTCTTTAACTATTAACAGTAATATCTTTGTTCTCAAACAATATTAGATGCACATGTTCTGGAACTTATATTTACCTGGTGGATTCTTGGCAGGATCATTGTGGCTTGGACTTCCTGGTTGTCCAGAATCTATAAAGAAATGAAAGAAAAGTTTTACTAATTCATTTTGAAAGTAACTCACAACCTTTTAATACCCTCCTTCGGTATTAAACTAATACTTAACTTTGTTCTTTAAAGGTCATTTCCCTGACTTTCTACATGAAGGCATTAGTGAACAAACACTCTATATGTAACCCATTTTACGCAGAAACATTGTGAAAGATGCAATGATCCCAGTAGAGGAACTCATAGATGATCGAATAAGAACAAGAGAGTCATTCAAGTAAACACTCAAGTAGTAAATACATCTACAAGGGTACCTTTTCATTTCCTTTCCCTCCATCCCCGAGATACAATATTGCATAATCATCAAAGCAAAGTTAGTTTCTTCTCAGGCAATGACCAGAAAGGCATACTGGATCATGCAACTTATGCCATTTGCAGTGATGAGTCCTGTTTCTTTATCCTTTCTTTTGCACAAAGGCCTACACTGCTCCCACAGACTCAGAACTGCACAGAAGATATGACTGTCCATTTTAATATAATATAGGCTTTGTGTTCCTAATATGTGAGAATTGCCATTGTGAAAGGGAAGATTATGTAACACAAAAACTAACAACACCCAAATCCTGTAGACTTCAGAGTGTTTTCTGCATGATACATGAACCTAATGAATTGAGTACAAAGAAGTTTGATGTTAACACACCACAAAATAAATGATATCCTTAATCATAAAAGCAGTCGCTTTCAAAACTATTTTTTTGCTGTATTTCCATACCAATAATGTAACAAAACCCTGCTCCACTGCAAGAAATTGTTATTAACAAAGTAAGACATGACAGACACTCTTGTATGTAAAGAGAATAAGCAATTAGAAGAAGCACAATCATCCATTTCACATTCCAAGGCACATGTGAAACCCAGTTCAGAGCAAATTAAAAGCACATTACATTTTCCAGTACTGAATGAAATCACTCTTGCACGCAATAAAATACACATTGGATAGTGAATTTCACAGGAAATTTTCTGCATCTTCTTCAGCCCTGGACAGGAAGAATGAAGCACAGGCCTCCTGGTCAGACTGTGCACATCCCATGGTTTGGGCACTAGGGTACTCTTCAGGACCCCACTGTATATAGCACAATATGTAACTGTTTGCCATGCCTGTTTCTTTTCATGGTGAGATACAGCACATCCCTTTAAAAAAAAAATCAAGTTAATTTGAAAACTCAATCGGCTACAAGATTACAGAGCAACGGTTCCAGTGTAAAACTATTGCAAATGTGGGGCTAAATGAAGTGTCAATTTGGTAACAGATGTAACCAATAAAGCTTGGACAGTGTAGCTTGGGGAACACAGAGGTTTGAGACTGGATTAATAAGGCCTACCAGAAAATAGCCTTTGAAGTTTTCTCCTGTTAAAATTCACTAAAAGGATACACAAAGTGAAGAATGTTTTTTAGGTCTTGCATAGCAAATTGCCTTTGTCCTACTTTCTCAGGATCACCATGGCCACTTTCTGGATCCAGGATTTAAAGATTGATGGTAGTTTCAACAGTTCTTTTTTCATATTACAGTAAAATAAAATTAGCATGGGATTTTTCAGTTATAGTGATAAGCAGTTGGCTAGTTACTATAATTTGAGAGTCAGACTTAGAATGGTTTTACGTTAATTACTTGCCAATTGCAATTTTTACAAATTCATTCTCACACAGTGTTTTGAGCAGTAGACGTTACTAACACATTCAACAGTGGGGTCTCAACGATCTTGAGAAAGAAAGAATTACTGTAAATTTGATACAAGAATTAATTTATCTAATCCTTCACTTAAAGCAGTTGAGAAAGCAAAGAACTTTATTGCGTATGACAGTATCAACCTATGTAACTCTACACTTACAGGACATAGAAGCACAGGTGAGATACACAGACCTGAGATGGCCTGTGATGATGCAATTCTCTTACCAGTGTCAGTAATTCTAAAGCACTCTCCTGATCTGATTGGGTGCCAAAAGTCTTGCAAACTACAAGCAAACCATGATCATTACAGGAATAGATTATATGAATAACAATTTATAAGCAGAACACTGAATTGAAAGAGGTATTGGAGCAACGCTTTTCTGAAAGAGGGAGTAAGAGACATTTCTGGACAGCCATGGACACTAAGGAAGGCCACAAAAGACATGTTAAGACACTTCAAATTTGCTGTCCTCATCTGCATGAGATCATTGATTAACAACGTCAGCTCTGGGTTTAAAATTTGCAGGCTTTTCTTCCAGTGTGAAGACATAAACCAGAATCATTGTCTGTCTAGCTGGCTTTGCATTCAATTTTGCCAGCAAATAATTCTCCGCACATTGAAAAAAAAAAATTAATAAAATAAATTCCTAAATTACAAGTTGTAACCAAAGCTCTACAGCTAATGCAAATAAGACCTCAGCATGTAAATGTGGTGAAACTGAAATTTTCAATGCTGTCATTTAGACAGCTCCCAACTGTAAGTTCCTTTAGTTTATTCTTTTTCTTTGTGTTATTTTTTGCTTGTTTGATTGATTTAAATACCTCTGTCCCAAATTTCATTTCAGTGTGCTTTTCTTGAAAAAATTCTTCTTCACAGCTCTCAGGAGTACTTATTTGCTACAGAGAAAAAGTTCACCCACACGTATCACTTCCACAGAATGACTTTCATAGGCACCCTGTAACTATGGTGGAATGTATCCTCCGCTCTGCTCTTCTTGGTGCTATCTGCTGCAACATTCAGCAGTTGGTGCCTTGTTAAGTTATTGTTCCATGGATAAACAGTTTATACAAGAATGGTTCAAGCCATCCTTTACTCTTATCTGGTAGATATAACTCTGCTACATGTTATGTATAATTTATCATGATTCATCATGGCTACCACAAGGACATTCAAACTCCTCATCTCTTTCTTTTAGAAGACAGTATGAAAGGATGAGTCAAGAAGCTGGTATATTTTATACTGAATTGTTTCCTATGTTTTTATTTCAAGGAATCAATCCCAATGAGCATCTGCGAGTGCAGGCAGCTTTCACTGCAGCTAGAGTTAAGTAAAATTGACTGTTGGGTGCTGCTGCTGGTGACAAAAAAACATGCATTTACCCTGACATACACTAGGAGAAAGATGATGCCATGATACATCACTCTTGGATTTATAAAGTAGTGGGGGAAAAAAAAAAAAAAAAGCTGATGGCTTGCTACCCAGTGGGGTACAAGATGCTCTCTCTGACCCTGCTCTCTTGACAAGCAGCAGCAGTAAGGACGCACCCCCAGCAAATCCAAGGATATCACACTGCAGTTCACAAGCTTCATAAGGGATTTTTTAGTATTGCTCACCCCAGTACTCTAAACTTTCATTTCATTCAAACAATAAAAACATTCAGACAATAAGAGAGGATACTGTCTTTAGAAAGTAAGCTATGCTATAACTCCCTTATGCCCCACAATGTACAAGGAATTTTGTTTCTAAAGCTCTGTGCATTAGCATAATATTGAAGGCCTTGAAAATAAATAAATAAAATAAAATAAATAAAAAAGAAAAAATACTTTCTTGAGTCATGACTTAGAAATTAGTAGATTCTCCACAGGTGTCATACTAGGAGACAGCCTTTGCACTCAGTTAATCTCAGCTGACAGACAGTAAATTAATCATTCACCAGCATATAAATACACCTTTGTTCTTTGATAGTCCACGATATGGGTATAGGGTGGATAAAGGACCAAGGAGATGTGGCACCATGCAAGTATGAGTTTGATGCTTGTTGATGTTTTACATACCTATATAGCATCAGACTTGACAACTGACAGAGACACTACCATGAAGAAGAATCACAACTACCTCCTAGACTATCATTCAGGATTATATTCTCACTTGACATCACAAACTTCAGGCAAAGGGTGGTACCCCTGAAAATCACAGGATACTCTAGTTCCGTGGGAACCTGGGGACATCTCAAGTTCCAGCACCAACCCAAGGAAGGCTCTGCCACGGGCTCAAACTCAGCTGCTCAGGACTTTACAAAGTCAGAGCATGAAAACACTCGAGAAAGGAGATGGCCCAGCCTCCATGGGCCTCAGCTCCACTGCTAGGCTGCCCTCATAGGGAAAAGGCTTCCCGAATCAACTCTTCATATTTCAAAGGCTTTCAGAACATTGTCATGGTAGGAAAGCATTCATGGCAATAAAATTAATATACCTACTTCTCATCCAAACCAAATCACATGATCATCAAAAAATCCATTAAAAATATTAAATAAATAATTTCAACTGTGTACTTTCAATCATTACAATTAATTATTTTCCTAATTTTACTACACACCTTCCACTACCTACATTATTCTACCTTGACAAAGCAACTGATCAAATTGATAAACTTCCCAAATACTGAATTGCTGCAAAATTTTATGAGCTTTATTCACACCAACTCTAGTGATATGACAGCTTTTTCATGGTATAAACAAGGTGAAAGTGTTTTATTATATTAAGAATCTGCTGAAATGATGTTACAAACATGGAAATAGGATTGGTGCAAGTCTCTGTTGCCACAAGTCTCACCCTTGTTTTCATAAATATGTTAACTTGAGGGGGGATTTATTTTTCACATTTTCATAGACCACTGCATTTAATGGAAATACTTCCCCTGAAAGTTTTGGCTAATTGATTTCTTATGATACAATGCTCACCTCCACCATTTTTCTTGCTAAAGCACAAGTCTTATGAGGAACTGCTGAGGAAACGAGATTGTTTATCCTGGAGAAAAGGAGGCTCAGGGGAGACCTTATTGCTCCCCACAACTACCTGAAAGGAGGTTGTAGAGAGGTGGGTGTTGGTCTCTTCTCCCAGGTAACAAGCCATAGGACAAAAGTAAATGGTCTCAAGTTGCACCAGGGGAGGTTTAGATTGGACATTAGGAAAAATTTCTTCACAGAAAGGGTTGCCAAGCAGTGGAACAGGCTGTCCATGGAAGTGAAGTCACCATCCTGGAGGTATTTAAAAGACGTGTAGATGAGGTGCTTAGTGACATGGTTTAGTGGTGGACTTCACAGTGCCAGGTTTGCTGTCAGACTCAATCTTTTAAGGGTCTTTTCCAACCTAAATGATTCTATATTCCTGAAGATAGAAGGTATGAACCGCAGTTCATACAAGGAGGAAGCAGCACCTGAAAAATAAAGCTGGCCTTCACCATGAGAAAAACATGTTTACAGAATGAAGCTTCACATCTTTTCCCAACAGCATATACTCTGTTAGCAATATGCATTCATGACACCCAGGCTGAAACACTCCACAGCACAGAAGCCGTAACTTGCTTTATAATATCATTCTGCTACTCTTATTCTGCAAGGAGTTACTCTGTGTTCACAAAGACTATTCTCTAGTACAATGCTTCACACTGGGTATGAGGCATGAACCTACAAGTTTTTTATGTGCTTGGTAATCATACAGCTGGTGGTAAATGAGCAGTGTAGAGAACCAAAGTTAGACATGTGTAAGTCATGGGGCAGTGGCACTGGCTCCCACACAACACTGTACTGGCAAAACACATTGGCCACGCAAGGAAGGACTGCTCGTTGCTCACCTTGCTGAAGCTCTGTGGCATCCTAAACTTTTCCAGAGACATATCGTCAGCTTTGATCTATTTGCAGACCTGATTTCCACAAATATAAGTAAGTTTACCAGAGAAATCTATCTGCAAAGGCTCTTAAAATGACATAGAAACAACACTCCTGGTTGCTATTGACATGAGGTGTATTCAAATCTCAAGAAAGCCTCGGTTCCTCAGTGAAAACCCTATTTTAGCAAATAATCTCCACTGCTTTTTGCCCCCTTCATTAGTATGCACCCAGGAGGCAAGGGAAGTACTTCTTGGGAGACCACAACAGTGGCAGGATATACTGTGAAGGTTGGATGTGCTGATGCTATGAGGATAGCCTTCATCAGCACCCGCATGCTGCATCGGGACCCATGAGGCACTGTAACAGTGACCTATGCTCTACCTTGAAAGAGTGCTGCTGTCTCACCTTCACCTACCTGAAAAAGGCAGTGAAGGAGAGAGCTGACTGCTGGCCCCAAGGTATTTATCAGTGTTGCCATCAGCTCAGGCAGGCACTCGGGTTTTAGTCCAGTCAGGGCTGTCATTTCACAAAAGCCTTCACAGCTCAGGCACAGAGCTGTTTCTGCTGGTAGACAGCCCAGGTGGAAGGTGGGCTCTGTTTTCATTTCAGTTTGCTATGCAGTGGGCACAGGGCAAGAGCTATTCAATCATCAGCTGTCTCCTTTCGCCATACTCTTCTGTGCCCTCCCACAACAGGCAGGGTCACCTGTAGCCTGCACAACTAGGAGAAACCCCACGCCTTTCAGCTGAGAGCCCATCTGACCCTGTGGGATAGACTTCCTGGCCCCCCGTAGCAGGGGTCTGCAGCTGCGTCCGCACTGTCATGCTCAGGCTGGTTGGGGCAATCCCACCATGCAGGCACGTGGCAGCGCATGATGGATTGGGGCATCCGAGCCACGCAGGTCATGGCGGGCTCCCCACTTCACCTCCCCTTTTATCAGCAGCTCCGATCTGCTGCTGCCAAGTCACCCAACCAGCCATTGTCGAGACTGTTAACTTTTCTTCAGAGTGTTTTAATTAGGTAAATAAAAAATGGTAATTAAATCAACATTACGTAATGTGTTTCTGATTTGTAATCTCATTTAAATTAATTAACTGACTCAGCCCTTGTTTAGTTTTTAAACTGCCCTAGTTAAGAAGTGGAGCTCTGGGAGTAAATCCAGTTTTTATATAGTTGAAAGACATTCAAGGACCTAAAAGCACTTACAAGAACCAAAATAGCAATAAGCATAGTCAGCTTTTCAGCTTTATGTCCCATGCACAGATTTATATTTTTGATTTAAATTCCCTTATCTGTTTATGTAAAATAAATCATAACACTTATTAAATCAAAATATTTCTTATACAATTAATAAAGACCATATGTTGCTCATTTTGAAAACTGAAAACTTTCCCCAGCTGTGTTGTAAAATAAGTTGTGCATGGAATATATACATACTAGATATATACATGTGTATGCACACACATGTGTGTGCACAAGCATTTCTAAACTAAGAAAAGGGTTACATTTTTTCACAGCCTGAAACAAATGTTTCTCATACTTCATAATATTAGCTGAGCTCTTTTTTGACATGTACATTAAGAAGAGATTTACACAGGTTTCTTGCCGTATGATGTGGATGAATGTGAAAGAATGAAGCCTCTTTGCGAACTTGTTGGATTCAGTAGGAATAGATGAGATATGAACACTTAATTTTATCCATCTGGAAGACATTGTGGATACTAGCTATAGTCAGAAATATTCAGGAGTTGTTCTTGGAAACCATGAAACCTTTTACATTGAGGTACTATATCATAAAGGGCTTCTATTAGGGATTCTTCAGAAAATGAAAAGCAAAAGATAGAACACAGTGAAAGACTTACCTGGGTGTTTAGAGAAGAAAGAAATTATATGATAGGCTAATAACGAAAAAGTTCATATTTGCACGTGAAGAATTGGAATTGGTCTGCATACACCTTCAGCCAATTAATAAACTAGCTACTTCATTACGCTGTGAAAGACAGAAGTTACTGTCACCTTCATGCAATGTGTATTGCTAAGAATTTCTTGGATCTTTATTTCATGGAAGTCAACAATGGATTTTACCATTGACTCACATGCAGTCAGGATTTAATCTTCTGTTGCATTTTAGGGCAGTAAAGCAAAGAAGAGTTCATGGAAAGAAAATACACATTTCCACTACATAAGGCAATATTTTTAGGCATGGAATAATAATGAAAGAACTTAGCAAAAAAAAATCAGATTTGTTCAATATGGGTCTCATCCAAAGGTTATTAAAATCAATGGAAAGTTGCTCTCATGAGCTTTGGATGAGGCACTTCATGGTAAATTACAGTTTTAAAATACAGAAGAAAGCATAGTTTAACAAATACTGTAGGACAGGACTGTATTTTTTCTTCTTAAGTGCCTCTTCAGTATTTTTGGAAAGTTATGATCACATGCTACTTCATAAGTCTACAACATCACCTGACAAAGAACCCATGAAGTAGTTTATAAATAAAAGCAGAGGCTCACATGGCCTCTCTATTATTCTGTAGACAGAGATCTCCTAAAATGCTAAGCATGCCACCACACTATACACTAATTGGGTGAAATTAACAGCAATTAAACTGAAATGCTGGGGTTTTACATATCATGAAAATGCCAGAATAAGACTAGAGCACTACAGAGCTTGTATTTCTTCAAGCCAGCTAAGAACAGCATGGGGTAATACCTCTGCCAGTAAATATAACTGTGTTTAGGAGCCCAAAACAAAATTAATGTTTTCTCTGAAAAATCAGGGAAAAGGCTTAATGATTTGACAACCTGAACACCATTCTAATGTTTCTAAATACTATAAAATTTACTGGAGGATGTCCTAATTTTGATCTATGATCCACACTGCTACCACAACCATGTTTTCATTTCAGTTAATTTCAACTTTATGACTGGTGGTAACACACTATCTTTATGATAAAGAATATAGAATACACCAAGAAAAGACCCCAAAAGAGCAATAGCTTTGTTTTGGTTGGTTAGTTGGTTTGGGTTTTTTTCAGCTGAGCATTTCTGATCTTGAGATTGCTAGTTGCTGGTATGTGCAATTTTTAAACACCTGGATATCAATTTACATCTAACAGAGATGGGCCATGGGGAATGCCACAGTTCCATGTATCCTTAAGTAACATAATTTTTATCATATATCATGTTTATGAGAGCAATGTCTCAAATAGTACTATATATACATAATTTGTAGGTTGTTATACCATATCTTTATAAAGTGGGTTTAATTCCATCTGCTATAATCTAAATATTCATAGACAAAATATGCTCTACTTTGATTCTTCATACTCCCACACAGATACTATTAAAACGAACTAACAGCGACAAGAGAAAGTACAAGAACTGGCTGAGAAAAACCACCGTACCTTTCCATACCAATGGTTCATGAACTGAAATTGCATGTGTGCTGACAGCAACCGTGTTTACTTTCCAGTATATGCAAGTTGGTAATAAATAAATAATGAGCAAAGATAATGTATAGAGTACAAAATAAACAGTGATTAAAAAAAGATTCTGATCAATGTGTTGGTCTTCTGTCTACTTTGACCTTTTATAGCAGATAAAAATTAAAAGTACCTAATCCTATGATGTACCACAGGAGAACTTAAAATGTAGGACTGACTAACTCAGAGAAATTTATGACTAGTCCAGTTTGGGGTTTGGGCAGGGATGTTCTACAAACAGCACAAGGAATTTTTTTCTGAAGCATGTAACCAAAAAATAAATTAACAAAAAAAAAGTATCCTGGGTTAAATATTGTCTTTCAAATATTAAAGAAAGCAATTTTAAAGTATATTTTTCTCACAGACTCCCTACCTCTCTGTTAGTAATAGTACTGCAGTTGCAGTCATATTGGTCAAAAGCTATTAAAAAATATTAAGTCTTATCTGATAATGTTCATTTGCGCCTTCCCAACATAATTCTGTCATTTTGTGGCTAATATCACGTGGGAGCATCTGTTTTGTAATTCCATAACTTTCACTGTATATTACGAATCAGCATAACCCTCACTTCTGCTATTTTCTAATGTATTAGCATCATCTACGTAGATGAAATTCGATGACATAGGTACAATACCAACTGCTGTTCTGCAAACAAGATTTAAAAATATGCTTGCTGGTTCAGGACACTGCATAGGCTGCTTTTGCTCTTTGTATTTCAATCCATTTACTAAACGTGGCACAAATTCTTGTAGTATCTAAGGATATTACATACTTGGAAAACGGATACTACTTTTTAACTAAAACCACAGCCATATGAATTCAGACTCTAAAGTTTTTATTTTTACTGCTTACTACTTGTTTTAATTTGCAGGAGTAAAAACTAAGTGTTAATTAAGTTTAATAAATAAACAAACAAACAAACAAACAAACCCCCAAACTAACTCATAACTCTTACTGCACCTGGTAACTTGCCAGTGCCTTGAAAATTACTTAACCAACCAGAGTTTCTAAGGCTTATTTTCTTACTGCTGTTCCACCACAGCAGAACCTTGAGAAATCATCTGATTTGGCCTGCAGCTATTAAAAAAAAAAAGTCTTAGTACTTAAAAAACCTTGTACAAGTTTACTGAAAGTACAACAGAAACTCAAATTTCAGTTTGTGGCAGGGAGAAAAAGGGGTTGCACCACTCAACAGCTCAAAGACATAAAAAGTCAGAATGTTAGACATACAACACATCTACAAGAATTGTGTTATTATTACTCCTTTTTTACTTAAAGAAATAACTTTCTATGGGCTAAAGATATAACATATAATGCAAACAGTCCTTTCTATATTAATGTTTGTATTTATGTATCTGTGCCCCTGTGTGTTGAAATTATAAATGCATATACATGCATGGTTATCTTACTTACAGACCAATAGATGAGCCTTTGTAGAGGGGAAAGTCTAATAAGTTAAACATGTTAACTTTCTTGTGCATTATTGAAAGAGCATGAATACATACGAAAAACAGCACCTTCACAACAGCAGTCCTTACAGAAATGTTTCAGATTTTTCTAGAACTTTATATCAAATAAACGCCTCTTAATACTCACACTGTCCTTCTGGGAACAATACTAACAATTTTCACCCTTGTACACCCATATAGCAGTTTCAAGATTCAGTTCAACATCCTCTTATGTAAAATCAAGCACTCTGACAACTATGGGCTGCGTTTTTACTGGACAAATGGGTTAAACTCACTTGACCTGGAGGGATTAGATGAGAAACAATGCACTGCACATGAGTTCAGGAGTATGCACGGTAATTACAGTGGACCCTTCTATGACTGATTTCAAGCAGATGACAATAGTTTTACAGAAACCTGTGAACTTCTCAGGTTTTGCCTTACCCCTTTTCCTCCTTTCTGCCTGTCCCTCCCCTTCCACCTGTCCCTCCCTGCCCTCCACAAGTACACAGAAGCCTTGTGCACTTCTCAAAAAATGTTCTTAGAGCTCGCTTTCTTGCCTAGCCTCCTTTCACTGTGGTTGCTGCCAGCACTTCAGAGCAGTGTAAAGTCAATGTCTGTGCTGCTTGAGCAACTTCATGTGAATTTGGAAAAGTGTGCAATGCCAAGCCTAGAATTCATTCAGATCAGCCTATCTTTTGGCAGTTCAGGTTTACACACAGTTGCTAAAACTTGTATTGACATGCAAATAGACCAACTGGCTAGCCAGACAATAACCTTTATTTTTATGAACAGTTACAGCAAGCAAATCTCCAAAACCCAAAAATGCTTTTGTTTCCAAGCAGTTTTCCAGGAGATGCTGTACAGTTGAATAACAAACAGTATCCCTTTAATGCCTACTTAAAAGTGAAACATATACAACTACAGAGCCTGTGTTTCTCCACCCAGTGGGTGCGACTGACAGGCAAGTGTTGCAGAAAGCCCACTTGTCACACCTCACACTTGCAGAAAGTAAACTAATGAAACCAATACACACACTTAAAAAAAAAAAAAAAAAAAAAAAAAAAAAAACCAACAACAACAACCAGGATGCAGTAAAGTTAATAAGCCTGCTTGCCAGCCTGTCCCAAGCTTTCCCCAAGCCCTCTCCCAAATGAAGCTGTCCCATAGCCATATACACTTTTCACACAATGCTCTTCTATTCACTGGCACCCAATGCATTTCCACACATAGGACCAGAACAGGGGTGTATGAGATGTACACAGCAGAGACAGGCAACATCAAGGCTGGCAACAAAATTGCTCCACCAGCAGCAACCACCAGAAATCAAGAATATGCCACCTTTTTTTTTGGACAATTTTTCCAAAGTATTCTGGTATTAGCCTTCCTACACACACAATTGGTCAAAATTAAGTTCATGAAACAAAGCTCAAGCACACTCTGTATCAAGCCAGTTTTTCTGCTGTAAGTTTAAAGCCCTATGTCCCTCCAGGAAACACTAGAATTACTGTATGACCCCTTTCTTTATTTTAATCAAATGAACAATCAAATCGGTTCCATATGCACAGCTATTGATAACAGCATGATGTAAGTATTCAGGAGATGGAAACTGCACAAGAACACTGATTGCCATGACAATAAGAATAAAACTAAAGCTTTATACAAAATCTAGTCTACAGGTTACCACAGCTTGTTAGATAGCAGTTTGTTAGACAGTATGTGTAAGTACACAGGCAACAGCCCAGAAAACAGAAATCTAGAAAGGCTGTCAGGCTTGCAAGCCTACACTGGTTCCCATACACAAGTTGGCTTAGTCACAGAAAGTGACCTGTACCATTTCAAACTATATGCCACAGCCTAATATTACATTCGTATAGATTACAGGCAATCACATGAGGATCTCTGAGCAAAGGCATATGTCAGTACCAAAACAATAGCTGCCTTCCTAAATTCAATAGCACAAGTCCATATTAATAATCAGCAGATGCAAAAAATGTAATCAGTATGTTGCAACATTTAAAAAAAACCACTTAGCTAAACATAAATAATAAAAATTACATGTTAGGAAAGAACACTTATTAAACAATGAGGCATGAAAAAATGCGTTGATTATGGGGAAGAACAAGGTATATTCTATGGACCATATACCTCCATGACATTAGTAAGGGAGAACAACAGTAAATTTATGTATTTGGACTATGTGTTAAAAAATACTTTTTCCTATGTTTCCATACTTGATTTGAGTGCTCTTGCAGATTGCTGAAATACATTCTCTCAACATCATTTGCAGATTCATAACCAAGACTGGAATGGTTTGAATCATTAGAACACCACAATAAATAAAATAAACTCTTGAAATCTCTAAAAACTAAGTTTGTGTCTCTTAGGAAATACCATCTCCTTCTTACAGGTATTGCAGATTGACTTTAGCAACAGCTTGAAGACTCTTGGATTGGGTGATTACTGATGTTCAGCCCCTGCTATCAACAAATTCAAGGTTGGTGCCCTGTGGGTGACTTCAGTCATTCCCCAGAGAAAGCTTCCAGAGGTTACCTCCATAAAATCAATCTCTGTGAAAACTCCACAATGATGATTCACTTCTAGGTACCTGAGAAAATGACCCTCCCCACCATGCCAACTGAGAACATCCAACATATCCACCATCAAAGAAACAAAGCTGCATGGCTACTCAACTGCTTTACCATTACTAATGCTCTCTGCTTACGGGGCAAATACAGTTAGCAGTGTGTAGATCACAACCCAGCGAAGCACAGATGGAAGAGCAAACCACCTTCAGAATAGACTAGTAGCAATTGCCACTCACACTTACAGAGGATTCTTCTGTTGCACTACTAGTAGCAGATAGCATACATGAGTAAATAACTCCCTGGTACTCAGTGAATTCAGAATGTGTGGTTTTGTGTGCGTGGAGTTAGAATTGTTGTCCACAAGCAATGCTGGACTGAGGAAGCACACTGTTATTCCGTTAATGACACTGGCAGCCCTTTTACCCAAAATCTAGGTCTATAATTAACTTCAGGAATAATACTCAATGTGAAATTGTTAAAGATTTACTGTAAGATAACTTGCAACCACCTGTGTGAATGAATGAAAAAAACCAACAACAAATTCTTTGCCCTACCTTAGCTCTGCAATCTCTCTCTACCTTCTTCCTGCTGTCACCACATGCCTGGGGATATCCCCCCACCTTCTCAGTGTCCAGGAAAATACTTGTAGTTAAACAAACTAAAACCACCAAGAACTACACCAATTTCCTGCTCAACTGAGACAATCAATACTGCTTCCTATGAAGGGGCCTGTAGATGAAAGAACTTTCTCTTTGTTCTTTTGCTTGCTGCTGTTACTTTACAGAAACACCCTCTCTTTAAAGGTGTGTAAGGTAGGGGGGAGGCTGAGAATATTATGAGCAAAGTGAAGTCTCTTTTGAAGATGGACTCAAATACGAAGCTGTACTCTGCAACCTGGGCCTTGATGAATCACCAGAACAAAAGGCTTTCCCTACAATCATGCAGTTTTACAACTGTCACGCTGCATTTACAGCTACTGACAGCCTTAGCGTTTAGTCAAAATTCAGGAGATTAAAGCATTAGGTGAACATCATAGTCATGATATGGAACATTACAGAAATGGAAGTGGTAGACACATTTTCTTGCTTCAGCTTCACAAGGAGAAAAGCAAAACCAAAATTGGGCAAACAAAATTCATTTGGGGAAAAATGTACAAAACTGTTCAGTTCAAGAGTTTTCAGACTCACATTGGTGAAGTTTAGGTGCTGAATATACTTATTACTAGAACTTCCCAGTTATAAATATTACCTTGATTTTCTGGTAGAGACAACAGGGTCAGAGATACAAATGTAGCTGCAAATCCAATTGCAAAGAAGTGTAATACTAAACTCCAAAGGAACATGACTCCCAAATACAGTAAAACTGAAGGAGTAAGCAAAAACAAACTGGGTGGCAGAGGGGAGGGGGATAAATCTAGAAAGCCAAAAAGGTTATTTTATACCTTGCCACTTCAGATTCTACTGAGCTTCACTCAGGATTTCTCTTAAAATCTTCAGCATTCACAACTTCTGCAAGCAGTTTGCAAAACTGTAATAGATTCACTTATATTGTCAAAACTTTCCCTGTATTCCTGTCCCAGCTCTGTGCTGTGTACTTTCCATTTAGTCAAATACAGAAGACTAGAAAGAAAATACAAATGTTGGCATATGTGATTTCAAGCCATAGTTGTTTGACCTTTTTGTATAAGTTTTTGGCATCTGCGACTTGGCAGGCAGACTGCAGGCCAAGCCAGGACAAAGAGGAAGACAGGAAGCAGAAAGCTGGCCATGTCTCCTTGGCAGTCAGCATTGCAACAGGGTGAAAAACCACGCTGTTGCCAAACCAGAAACAGTGGGGGAAGCCCAGATAGTTGGCAAGTCACATATGGCTGTATTGTACATCCTAAACACTAAATGCCTGATAAACTTAAGTGCTATGCCAGAGCCTAATCTATTTAAACCATCTTCTGCTGTACAGGGTAATACTTCATTTGTCCTTGCCTATGTGTTTCCTATAGAACTAACACAGCATTGTTACTACCATCAAAAGGGCTGGCAGGTTAAAAGCTTGCTGCTACTGTATGCATACAAGCTTTCGGCATCATTCTAAAAAGCCCTCTAAGATAATGCCAGAGCAGGGAATCACCACCACACACAGACATTTTCTGCCCACAACCCCCCTCCCAGACATGCCAAGCACCCCCAGTATACACAATGCCAACCTGCATTTACCTCTTTGAAAATAATTCTTTCATTCTTGCCACATTGGTTAAGTAGCATTACTTGACTTGAAACATTTGCCTAGACATTAGATAAATATCCAGCTTCAGACTTATGATCTGGGATGAGAGAAATGTTTTGAGTAAAGGTGGCTGTTGGCCACCTCTGCATCTTCCCAAACCTCTGAATGGAGAGATGCTGTTTCAGGCTTTGCTATGGGTACAGTCAACCTGGCTGCAGGATTGTGTAGGTCACTTCCAGCACTGTGCTCTGCAGCCTGATGTTGGCCGCTACCTAGAGCAGTGCAGCAGTGGTGCTCATGCCCACAAAGGCAGAGGTGGGAGCCCCTAAGACTTTGGCACTGCCAGCAAGAACAGATTGAGGAACACGGTGTCTCCTCCACCACTAAGTGACTCCTTGGTCTTAAAGCAAGACCACAAATTTCAAAGGGGAAGTGGCAGAGAATGGTACATGTTGCTCTTGTTCCCAGGAAGGCCTTGCTCTCTGGTGGCCCTGGAGATTGTCTTACACATAGGAGATCCTCAGCAGCTTCACAGGGTCCCTGCTCTCCCACAGTAGTGCAAAATAGCCTTGTCCCAGCTGTTTAGGAAGCTTATTGATAGACAAAACACAAGAGCTATTTCCTTTTCAAATATCACTGACGTTCCTGTAAAGCTTTCGGAAGGAAGACTGGTATTGTAGTTTATACAGATCCTTATTTACCAATTATCCATTAAATTAGTGTTTGTCACAGGTAACTGACAATCTCTTTAAAGATGTAGAATACAACTCTCAATCCTGCCTTTCAGATCTTCTCATTCCCCTGGCCAAGCTCTTAGTATATTGACAACCCATTTAATTTTAAGGAACTACAATGAATTACAAAGCACCGGTTTTTAAAATGTTGACTGCCTATGGGCTATGATCAGCAGTCTCACAGACTCCTGTGCCAAAATAAAGGAGAGAATAAGAATCTTACTTATGAGGTCCTTTGCCACCGAACTGAATTTTTATTGCTCATGAAATGGCCAAGGTCTATTAAAAAGTTTCATTTTACTCCTAAAAGTACTCCATACTCTGATGTACTTACACTCTAATCACAGGAACAATGCTGAATAACTGTGCTCCTAAGTCAAGGAACAACACGTATGAGAAAACAGATAGATAATTCCAATTTATCAGTAAGATTGGTTTATTCATTTATTGGTAGGAAGATTAAGGAGGCTGATAATTTTTGCTTCCTACAATAGCAGTCTAAGAAAATGTTCTTATGCTTTAGTACTTACTAATCGAATCATTTATTTGACGTCTACCATGAAAAAAATATAAATATACTTTTTTAAAAACGGCATTTAAGATTAATTTAACAAAAACTAGTAATGAGCAAATCAATTAGAAGAAGCTCTTGTGTTTCTGATAGTCTTTCACTCACATTCAGAATCAAACTTTCTGGAATTCATTAAAAACTGAAGTAGTTCATTTCATTTATTTGATTTTAGGCCAAACACACCCATTTAAAAACTGCCTGGCAAACTATGCCTTCAGTGATGCCCACAACCATTGTCAGTTGTATCTACCTCCCTATCTGTCCTTTCCTCATTTGAAGTTTAAAGCAAAAATCCTTCACCCAGTCCCCAAAAAGCTTCTGCATATCAGCCAAAAAAAACATGTGAAGACACTTTGGTGCCCTTTAGTAGTCATTAGCCTGCCTCGTGCCACCACCCCCTGGCCCCACACACATGCAAACTAAAGTTAAACACTTTGTGGGCCAGAGACCGTCATCTGGACTACTGTGGGACAACCAACAGCCTTTGTTCTGCTGCTGCTACTGCATAATTATCAACAACAACAAGTGGCTTGGCCTGGAAATACAAATTCCAGAATGAACGCAGACAAGATAGCAGTTTCTTGGATGCTAGTCCAAGTTTCACAACTAAAAAAGTCTCAACATACTTTCAAAAAGAAGACAGACTTTCCTACTCTTCAGACTGTCCAAAGCGAACTGAATCCTGAAGTCTGCCATCTTCAGAGAACATGCCAATCTAATTCTGTGACTGTGCTAACTCTGTTTGGCTGGACTCTGAATACAGAGCCCTCCATACCAGGGATAGTCACTCTGATGCAGTGCAATCCCTCGCGGACTGGCAAGCTCCCGACTGAGAGGAAGGACTCAGCATTTTGGCCTTTCAAAGGCTGAAGCTTTTCATTCCCAAAAAATGCAAAAAGAATTAGAGAGACTTACTTTAATGCATTTGATAGTGAGTAGAAAGATACTATCCTATATGTATTCTTATATTATAAAATATTAACCAGTTTCACAAAGTCAATTAACTCATCTTATTATAAAGTACTGTAACCTCCGTCAATTTGAAGTTTGCAGGAAAGGATCTTTGGCTGCTTTTGCCATCTAAAGCTGAATAATGCTTGTGATTGGAAATAATTTTTCTTTTACTCTATAAGAACAATTACCACAGCTATCACATAATTATTGCAATTATAAGAACTGCTGTTCAGAGCTGTTCTCTGTAGCACCATTCTGCAATGCCGGGAACATTTGTCTTTTCTAATGATCACCAGCACAAATGTCCTTTTGTAGCTCCTTAAGTGATTTCATTTCTTTCTATTAATATCCTGTTACTTGCTTTGGGAGAAACCAAAGGAGACAGGCCCCAATTAATATATACTTTTAAAGCAAAGGCTTTTAGTGAAGCCAGAGCTAAGGCATTTTAAAACAGGAATTGACACTTCCCTTTATGACAGCCTAACATTTTCAATGTGCCTTGCTAAACGGATAGAAAGTACCCAAAATACTTCAAATCTGTGTTTCATAAACTGTACTCTGAGAGAAGTAGTCATAAAGTTTATTGCAGACCTAAACTATCTGCATAAACCCGGTTAATTGAAAACTGGGTGGAGAAGGCTGCCAAATTAAATGTTTACATTAGCACAGCTGTATTGTAAAAACATTCTGCCCCCTGTGCTTTGTAATTATAAGATATTTCTGGACTGTGTATCTCTGCAAAGTTTATCTCTACTGCCAAGAGTGTTTTGGCACAGAGTGTCTGCAATTTTTGGCAGCCAGAGAGCTCTCAGCACAGGCAGTATCTAAAATGGCTGCCAAACAGTTATCCTGAAATGTCGTCGACCTAGTGTCGTCCTGTGTGAAGGGTAAAAGCCAAAGCTGGTTTTAAAACTGTGTGATTGTTTTAAATGAGGCAAGGAGCTGGGTTTCCAGGCAAGCGCGGGACCTAGCACCACAGGCTGGTGACACCGGGCTCACCAGCATGCCGTGCGTGGCAGGTGGGAAGGCACAGGGATTGCTCTGAGGATCCATGAGTGGGAAAAAGGAGGGAGGAGGGGTTTCCTTAAGGGAAGATTAATTTTGTGGTTTTAAATTATGCATAAATACCATAAGCTTCACCTATACCAGGAGCACATAAGCTGGGACCTTTGCGAAGCACAGCTATCCTGCGCTCAGTCACAAGGCACCAGTGAAGTCGCAGATGCCTAATACATTCTTTGCACTGATTGCATATGCCCACATGTAAAGAAAGTATTCTCAAGCAACCAGAAAAATGTACAAAACCCTTCCTTCCACACACACCAAGTTTCTGCTGTACCAGCCTCTCTGTATTTGAGTTGAGATCCTCACCAAGCTATGCCATCCTTCACCAGAACTAGGAAACCTTAGCTACTCTGTGCTGAACCTGAATCGTGAAGGTAGGAGAGCACTTTTTCACTGTCCCCATCGCCAAAGAGAGATTCCTTCAGCCTGCTTACTGTCCTGTAATCATAACTGAGCATGACTAAAGCAGACACATTTTGATCCTTTGCTGAGACCACTGCTTTCTTACTGCTCACTGGACAGTTTCTCCAGAGTCCCTAGTAGGCCTGGTGGTTTGGGTAATGACAGCCAACACTTGACTGTATCATGTTTCTATTGAATTTCCTTTAAAAAATATAACTCTACAGACATTTTATCATCACTTGGAATTAGAAAAGAAAATAGGAGGTGTCCACACCAGAAGAAAACAGTCCGTTAGTAGAAGAATTGCAATCTTACAGACTGTAAGTGAATACAAAGCCTGTCCTACGGGTGTTATCCCTGTCTAATTACTGTCCTAAGCCTGCCTATCAACTATCATTATATAATAACATCTGAACAGGAGCTTTTTATGAAAACGCTAGTCAACTGATCCATGAACTGCTTATTGTCTATGGCCACGTTGCTGCCATCAGAAGACTTCAGATCAAGCCCAGTCAATTATTTATATAACTTCTATTTCATTTCTAATCCCTTCTACTCTATCAAGCAAATCTTTGTCCCTGTAAATACAAAGGACATTCACTGTGATAGTTATGTCCACTCAACAGGCTTCTGAGTTAAGTGACTTTCACCCTCTGTTTAATTAGTAATCAGGGTCAAAGTCACACAGCTACGTAATGCCTATGTCCTTGTAAAGTACCAGTGAGCTAGGGCTAAGGTTCCAAAGAGCATGGGGGCTGCATTGGCATGCAATTTCAATTGGTCTCTCTTCTATTAATATTTAATAAGTGCAAATTTCAACTGCTCTCTGGAAAAAAAAAAAACAAAGCAAAACATAAAAAACATCCACATAAAACAACAAACAAACAAAACAAAACAAAACAAAACAAACAAAAACTAAACAAACAAAAAAAACAATTAAAAAACCCCATCCACAAAATAAAACTAGCAAGGGATTGTGTTCTATATATTTTATCAGTCAGATATGCACAGGGACATCTCTGTCACCTCTGTTTTCCAAAGAATCTGCCATGGTTAATCCCCTGTACATAAAACATTATCCTCACAAAATCATGTCATTTTCGCTTTCTTATCTGCGGTTTACAGCCTCTACAGATGAAGCTTCACTCTGTGAACATTACGCCACTCTTCTTCCTTTCAAATGTATCTGTGTATTTTAAAAATAAATATCTACCTGTTCCCCATCTCTCCTTCTCACTCAGTTAATATGGCACTTTCACTACACTAAACTACACTAAACAAATGCAACCCATTTTCCTCTATGGAAATACCAAGTACTTAGTTTACTGGGAATCACAAAACTCTCCCTTTTTACCAAGATGGATTGAAAGAAGTATTAAATGTGCTCAATAATATATTTCTGTTCATTTATTAAAGACAAAAAATAAATGTATAAGAATAGCCTTCTCAAGGTCAAATTACAGTGCCAAACTTTATTTCATCTGATACAGGCCAGCAACCTGAGATAAAGACTAGCATGTACTTGGAAGTAACTCAGCACTTTTGTTCTGTAAGCAGTAAGAAAATGAGATCCCATCCCCAGTCCCCAGGTTCTCCATGCTTCTGCCAACAGGTTTCTTAAATACAAAGTGAAAAAATTCTAACTCTTCCACATTTCAAATGACTGTGAAATTCTTTTTACCATATTAAAAAAAAAAAAAAAAACACATTACATTTATGCTGCAATTTTAATGCTTTAACAAAAGTTATTGTATCTTAGCATTTCTGCTTAAGTAGGCCCCTGCCAACTGGTTCACATTTTCACTAGCACTGGCACTTGGGTTTCTGAAGTATTCAAAGGGAAGATGGATAGAGCTATATTTATTTACTTATTTATTTACAGTTACTCTTATGTTCTCTTCCTTATACTAAGTGTTTTAGAAACAGGAAAGTCAAAGGATTTGTTCTACCAGGAGCACCACTACAGATATTTCAGCTTTACAGAAGTATTTTGACTCAGACCTCCTCTTTCCTCACATTCCTTAGCTAATGACTAGGTCTAAAATCTATAAAAACCTGTTAGAAGAGAACACTGAAATCTGTATTTGATTCTGAAAAATTAGGAGGTAAATGTCATCACAAGCTAATTCTGCTTCTTGCATCAACTTATTATTTGCTTATTCTTCACATCTAGAGATCTCCAATGTATCTCACCTAAAATATACAAAAGCTGCACATAAAAAACAAAGTTGCTCTTGTAAATCAACATGTCACAGCATTGACAATTTTTTCTTAGCTTTCTGGGCCATATACAATGTAACTTCTTGCAATCCTTTGTTCATATTCTGCATCAAATGAGGTTAATGTCTTAAATATTCATGCATTGAAGGTTTTATATAACCTTAAATAATGTAATTTTAGGCTGTATTGATACCCACACAGCACCCATGCACATACGTATGTGTAAAAAAAAAATCTTTATTTTGCAAATAGAGTCTCTATCAGCATAAGGACGCCTTTGTTTTACTTGGAGAAACCGTCCAAACCGTAACCTGGAGTGATCTACTGAACAGAGCATCTCCTTTGGAGATTTGTTCCCTAATTACAGATGCTCCATCAGATGGCCATCTTTAGCTGTATCAGGCCTGTCAACACTAGGCGGTTCTTCACTTCTTGTGCAGACCATTAGAGGTTAAAGGGAGAAAAGATCTAGGACAAACTACACTTGGGATTCTGAAGCGCTATTCCTAGGAAAATATGGTGTACACTGCCACCAAACCTAAAATAATCACTGCAGCACTCTTCACTAAGAGTCATTTCCCCAACAAATACTAGTTTTTCTGTCTCCAGGTACTTTTCCCAGGAAAACAGTGTAAATGAAAGTCACAAGATCTTTTTTTTTTATACCGTGAAAGAATGTACTTTATGATTCACCTTATAGATGTAAACCATTGTCATCTTTTTTGCTCAAATTATGTGCAAAGCACACTGGCTTTCTAAGGGAACAAGCACTGAACATTTTCAGTCCAAATGAGAAGTCTGAAAGCAGAATGGAAATTTTTATGCAAGCTTAACAGTTGTCAACATGTGCAAATATAATTAACTATTTAAACAGACTGAGACATTTTTACTTAAAATTTTTGCTTTGCTACTTACTTTTCATTCTATCACCTACTGAACTTCACTTTCACATTTCTTTATTTCCTATTGTTATCTTCATTAAAACTATGATTTTTTTTTTCTCTGATGTTAGAGAAAAGTGTACAGGGACTTAAAACTGGGAAGCTTATCAGTAAACAATGACTTTAACAGATCGCTTTTTTTTTTTTTTAATAATGTATGGAAAAGTACAGAAACTACCTTCTTTGAAAATAGAGTTCACATGTCTTTATGCAATGAACTATCTCTGCTCTTGCTCCTAGGCACGAGAAACGAGAGTTTTAACTAGTCTTATCTACTTCACTGTCTGAGAGAATTCTGATTTTTAAAAATGTGCAACAGAAACTAATCCCATTGCCTGGTGAGAATAAATGTTTGCAAAATAACAATGAAATCACACCAGACAACTGGCCTACCAGCAGCTGACTTCTGGCATGAATTCTGAAGCTAGTCATATTACATTAGCTCCTTCTATGTTATGTGCTGTGTACAGAATGCCTACATCTCCAAAGCAGTCTTCACAATCTTTCTTATCATCTTCTGCAATTGCCCATTTGTAGGTACACAGTAAAGCCTAACCAGAAGCCTTCAGTGCTTCTTTTTCTGCATCAGAACAGAGTATCTTCAGGACTAAAGGTGAGGCCTGAGCTGAAGGCAACAGTCACAGTACAAATTTAATATTCTTGCAGTGCAAAGTTTTACACTATGAAAAGAAAAAAGAAAAAAAAAAAAAGTGATTAACAAACATCATTGTCAATGACCTAAAATTTACTAGAAGGCAAAGGCTTGAAAACATGGCTTTAATTGTGCATACAGATTTTTATTCATTAAAATGAATAACCAATAAAATCCCACACTATGGTGTCCCAGCCTCGTAACACATTAATAAAGTTTCTTACAGGTTTTGGCAGGGAGCCAGCACAGTGCATTAACTCCTTGCAAGTTGTAAAAAGAAGCTAAGTCATTTCAGGCTGCTTTGTGGTTATGAATGAAACAGCAGGCAGTCTGTATGGAAACGTCACTTTGGATATGGCATTGGTAATGGATGCTTTGCTGCTCAATCAAAGCAGTATGGGGGTAAGTTAATGCACTGAATCACAATCTAAATCCTGATCCACTGCAAAACTAATTTAGTTAAAAGTGGAGGGAAAACGGCAAAAGATTCCAAGTTAGGAAACTCTGTGAATCTTCCTAGTAGGCTGTAACACTGTATCAGAGTAAACTTGCCCACCATGAAAACAAAAATTATACAATCAGTTTTCAGTTATTCTAACGATTCTGTAATGCTGCTTAATATGATCAATCACATCTTGGGTATTACTATTAATAAATAATGGAAGTAAATAAAGTACCATTTTGCCTTATCTTACTCTTTTCTGAGAAATCTGAAACATACAAAACATTCTCATTTTCTTGGTTTGGTTTATTCTTTTACTGAAAGGAGTGTAAATAACTTAAGCAACTGGTAACTAACTGGCAGTCTTTAGCTCTGTCAAACAATTTGAATTAAAGTGCTATACTTTCCCCTTAAGCTTTATGATACCATCTGTTCTCCCTTTTCATGAAGTTACAAACATTCCATTTTGGAGAACTGATTTAGTGGTTTGCATCTTTTTCAGAAGAAAAGGCAAATTTGAATGCTGTTGAATATTCTGAGAGCCATCCAAGATTTTCCAAGTGAGGGAACAAGTAGGCTGTAGGATTAGAGCATTTTTCCTTAAGGTGTGTCCAGTCTTTCCTCTTGCCTTATCATTAAGCATCAACATGTACTTTAAGATTAAAACACATTCTGAAAAACAGCTTATTACAGAGGTTTTTTTGAAGGAACTGTATATGGAAAACAACTTGTGGAACAAAAATCTGTGCGCTCCTTAGCAAAACAATTAAAATTCCACAGACTGTAATAATAGTTTTGGTGTATTTTGATGACAATTTCAAACTGAAAACTTAAAAGTTACATAACATTTCCAGTGTGCAAACATCACTGAAGGATTTGAGAGGGACAACTAACTAATCAGCTGGAATGATGCATTAATCTTTTACCTCTGACAGCCCCAGCTCAAGTGTGGCTTAAATCATAAATGCAGAATTTGTTTGTCTAGCACCTAGTGGGAATTTGCCACATTACAAAACCACAAAATGTGTTAAAATTATCAGTGTCTTCAGAGGACGCCAAGTAGTGAAACAGACGGGTTGTTGAGGCCAAGGGTGAAACCCAACAGCACTCACTACAAAAGCAGCTTACAAAATAAATGACACAACTATGTCAAATTCCTATTCATCTCCTGCCACTGGGCACCAATCATATCGTACATAAACAGTAATGACATACTTTTTTATCAAAGGCAGCGTAACACTTTCAATTTGAACATAGTTTTCAAAAACTCATTTAGGCATGTGGAAATGCACACAATTCATTTACAAGATACGAAGCATGTTTACTCGGGATCACACCTTTATGATCTAAAGTACATCAAGCAATCTGGTTATCTGAATTTTTTCCATTGGCTGGGGATGAAAATTAAGAGAAGACATAGAGATGTTAAAACAGCTAATAAATCACGTGGCTCCAAAATTGTTTAGAACCATAAATGTGTACTTAAATCTGTGCAACGAATGGCAACTCTCAATGACTTCAAGGTAAACTAGGAATAATTCTACAGACTTCGTTAGAGCTAGTAAATATTTATGTTGCCAAGTGCAAATTTTGGCCCAAGACTTGCATTTCGCACACAACTGAATGTCAGGCATCTCTGAGATGTGCTTTTTTAGCCACATACCACTCACAGATGCCACAGTTTATAAGCCTAACCTAACAAATCCATACTGTTGAATACACATCTAACTTCCAAGCAGTCATATTGAAGCCCAGTGGAATAATTTTATCAGGAAGTAAGATATCCCACCCAAGCTTTCAAAAAAACTTAACAGAAAACAATCTGCAAATCATAACAACAGACCTGTCAAACTCGTAATGGCAAAAAAAATAAAAAAAAAAAGCCATATGTAACAGAAACTTCACTGAGAATTTAAAGTGGACATCTTACATGTATCTAACTTGAGTTGTTTCAAGTTTTTGTGATCTTTGGAAAGAACAGTCAATTTGCTTTTAATTCTCAAATGAAACACTCATTCTTCCTGACAGCATTCACCTCGAGTGGGAGTAGGAGTTTGCCTGTGAAAGGTGTTTTTGAATATCTCCCCACTTCTGGAAAAGATTATCTGATACCACAGGACATGTTCATTTTCTCAAAAATACCATATTCCATTAGGATACCCAGCAGGTATAGAAACTTCTAATGGAGAACAGAGATCTCAAAAAATTACCCAAGGAAGTTTTTGCATACTCCAGATAAGCAATTTGTTTCCCAAAATGGAACACACAGGTTGTACATCCTGAGTAATCTCTCCTTCCTTAATGGATGTATACGAACAAACAGTGATGCCTCCCAGCATGACACATTTCCAAGAGATCACTTGCACCACTTTAAGGGTCAGTCCCTTGGGGTTTAGATCAGTCTAGTTTGGGCTTTTTGATACTCAGCTTAGTTTATCCTGGGTTTCTTTTTCAGTGTTAAGCAAAAAAAGAAGGAAGACTCTTCATTTATGCTAAAAATAAAGAAGGTTTGGGGGTTTTCTGATTTTTTTTTTTTTTTAATTAAGTTAGTGATTGCTGTCAGAAGTTTGGAATGTTGGAATAGTCACACAAAAGAGTGATTAGTAGGTCAAGTGCTCTTGTCTTAACATGGATCACAACAATCAGGCTATTCAAAATAGTAGTAGGGAAAGATCCTGTCTTAAATAGTATAGACTTGTTTCACTAACAAAGGAAAATGCATTTCTGTTTTGTTTCTATAATACATGAAGATGATAACCACTCTTGTTTTACTGCTTTCAGTTCAGCTTCATGAAAAGAAATTCTCAGATGACTTGAGAACAGTCTGCACTAGTTGAGTATAACCTCTTTTACAGATGAGACTTCTTGAGATGTGGCCTGGACTCAAACTACAAACATGAAAATTTTCCTAAAATTCAATGTACTTAGTCACTTCCAGTTTCATAGCCATCCCTGGCATGTTCAAGAGAACTCTGCATGCCCCAAACATGACTGATGTCAGTCAGGAGAGCAACCAGGGCCATCAACAGCATCTCATGGCCTAATGCACCATTTACCAACACTGGAACAAGCCTGACTTACTCGCAAAGAGCAGCTTGTGTTAGGAAGCTTTCGAAAAGCACAGGATGGAGCAGTGTGGAGTACTGTTCACAACAGCCATTAAAGGACTGCAGCTCATTTGAGAAGCAAAATGCAGCAGGGCTACACTTTCCTAGACTGCCACCCCTGCAAATTCAACCAGGGCTTTGCACCTTCTCCAGTTATAACCACACCAAACCAAAATATGTATCTGAACATCTGTGCAAACCTACCCTTCTCCAATCTGCTCAATTAAGTAATCCTTCCTCTGACTCTCCCATTCTTCTGTGGCTCCCCTTAGATGCAGTAGGTGGTGAAGGAGAAGGAGAGCAGAGACTGCTGGAAGCTACCTCCCTCTTATTCCTCTCTCATTTTGGAGGAACTTGGTGTTCTCCCTCTTGTTCCTGTGAGAAGAGAGTGTGGAAACTGCAAATGGCAAACTGAAAGGCCATGAAGCTGACAGCAGTCAGCAGCCAGCAAAAGAGGTAACCTGTTTGTGGTTCTACAAGATATACAGAACCTTAACAGGATATTAAATACCTGTCCTTCCCCAAACCACAGATGAGCACATCTGCCAGAGATGTGGGCAGGTATTCACTGCAAACCAACAGCCAATATGGGGCTACTTCTGCGGTGTCACATCCACTTCCAGAAAGATGTGGGAGTTCTCTTTACTGAATAAGCCTTGCTTTTGGCTTTATAGCTCTAGACATGTGTACTGATTGGGGATTCATTTCTCTACAGATACCACAATAGCAAGAATGGCATCATCTAGTTAATTAAGTGGAATTTCTACCACATAATGTTAATCCCTCAACACTACACTCTTAACTGTCCTTGCATAACTTATACCCAGATATTACACTACTCCATTGACTTTTCCATTTCACCATGCTTCAGGAATGTCTAATGAGTCACAGTTTGTCTAGATGCCTTCTGAGATTCACAGTCTTCCCCAAAGCGTCTCACTGTATTCAGGTATAAAACAAAATGGTAAATAAACTTATGCACTGATATCCCTTTTCTACAATACTGGGGCACAATGGCGCAATAGACAAAAACTACAACAGAAAACATTTTCAAATTTACCTCTCTTTTGAGACTTTATTAGAGCAATAGAATTATTTCTCTACATTACACATGGCTGAACTCAATTTCCTTTAAATGAGTGCACTTGTTAGATGTGAACACACAGTAACATAAAAAATGAAAAGCGAGGTAAGTTCTCAAAGTAGCAAACTATTAGCAAGAGCTGTGTTCATGCTACCTTTAGTGTTTTTACCCAACTACATTATTTTTTAAAAATAATAGCATTTAGAACTGTTCTAGGGATCACTCAGAACTTCCTGTATATTTACAGATTCATGAGTTGTGTTTACAACACTTATCAAACATTTCTGCTTGCATACCTAAGCTATAAATATTTTTTTCTTCGTGAATTCAGTAGTTGACATACATAACGAAAAGGATATTCCAAATAAACCTACAGGTCATTTTTATTTAGAAGAATGCAACTGTCCTAAGTAATATGTGGTGATGTTGGAGTAAGCTGGTGTCTTCCCTTCTAGAGATGGAGTTCATGTCTACACCACGTAAAGCATATGTGCCTCATGGTAAAAATGGTTTCTTTTCCAAAAACCTAACTTTCCCTTGTGGTTTCCCTGCCTTTCCTTTCCTCATTTCTTTTGTGGAAAATTTTCCCTTTCCTAAAATACTCTTCTTCATCCCTTCCTTTTTCTTGCTTCTTTTTTTTTTTTTTTCTTTCTCTTCTAAATCCCCATGCATCACCCCTTTCAGAATTCATTATGTTTGGTTAGAGTTTTCACCCTTACTACAGACAGCGTGGTTGTTGTAAGTTTATTGCAGAACACCTTTCTTCTCACAAAAAAGTACAAGGGGGAAAAAAAAAACAAGCTATGTCATAGAATTGTGTAGCCACCTACAGCTCAGTGTGTACACAAGGTAGAAAAGAAATGCATGTCAAAAGGTGACAGTGAATGTGGTTTAAAAAGAAAAATAAACAATAAATGCCTACCTGCATTCTTTCACTTGGGAACATGGCAGAATGCACTACAGTTCCAATCCCACTAGGTTGCACCTCCAAATGTTAACTTGCAACCGTATTACAAAGAGTGATCAGCACTATGTCCTTCTGGTGAAGACTCAAAATTTCAACTTTGCAAAATTATAAAGTATTAGACCTAAGTAGAAAACTTCATTTGTCCTAAAGCATAACTTCCAATACACTTCCAATTTTTTTTTTTTTTCCTTCATTTCTGTCACAGCAGCCAATTTTATTTTGTTTGGGTTTTTTTGTTTTGGTTTGGTTTTTTTTCTTTTTAATTTTTGGCACAGCAGCCAAAGCCTCAGAGTTTGCAGGCATTACTTCTACTAGAGCTTAAGGTCATTTAGCAGTCACTGGAAAATTATCCAGTCTGCCTCCTTGGGCCTCAAAGCTGCCACAAGAAAAGATGCAAAAACATACTGCTGTTAGATTGGTCTAGACAACTTTACACACACCAGCTGGCAGCGTCTTGTCATTATTCATAAATATGGTGTAAGAAATAACTGCTTCCCAGATTTTATATGAATCCCAAATATACGTGTCCACATTTAGCAGAAAGTTGATGCTGGTTTATGTAACAGTTGGGGATTTAAGCCTCCTGGAAAAGCAGTGAGCCACTTGACTGTTGACTGTGCAATTTGATTTCTGTACAAGCTAACAGTCTAATTGGACCTGAGAACAAAGGTAGACCATTATGATGGAGTGATATTTGCACTTGGTACTGGTTACAGAAATTAGGCTCAAAGACCCTGAAGGTAAGTCAGTAGTGGAATGTTGTTGGGTTTATTTGACATTTCTCTATATAAAGTGCTTCATGACACCATGGTATGTACCACATACATCTGAAGGAACCAGTTTTATGTGCACTCTTTTCTCTAAGAGTCCTTGTAGAAGCAGCAAGTAATGCTACCCTTGGAAGAATAAAATTAGGTGACTTCAGAGAAAATTCCCTCTCTTCAACTGAAAGTAGACTGTGCAATGGCAAGTGTATTTTACATCTAAACTGAATTTTAGCTTAAGCGCATTTTCCCTCCTATTGTTTTTTCTCAATGGGAAAGGGATAGCTACAAAAGTAATTTTCAATTCTACTTGCTTTCATTGACAAGACTGTTTTTCCTCTTTTCCCCCTGAAGCACATCCTTGTTTTGGAAAGCATTCCATCTGACATCTAAATTTTTCAAAGAGGCAAAAAAGACCTTGTGGTTTGGCTCTCACTTTAACTTCTAGTGGATAGCTTCTGGAAGAACTCATTTATTTAGAAACTTTCATCATTATTATAATTGATATTGCAGGTTTCTTAGAAGGTAGTTTTGCTCTGGTTTAATCCCATTGGTAACAACACTCAAAAAAACCCCTTGTTTAATAGATTTTTTAACTGCTTTTGGGGTAGGCAGGGGAGGAATTCAGCACGGCTAGCTTTTAGCACATCAACAAGAGACTTAGCTGGCCCTCCTCCACTTTGCATACACTGAACACAAACTTTGAGTGAACTCCAACAGCAAATAAAAAACTCTCATGCAAAGACACTGGAAGTAGAATTTGGATGGCACAGGCTTTATTGCATGTGATGGTGCACTGTGTCATGAACACAGCTCAGTCCTCACATCTTTCTTTCATTGTACTGGATCTGCAACCTCTTTTTCCCTCCTTCCATCATTTCTTCCCTCTCTTCCTTTTTTTACCTTTGCCTCTGCTCTCTTTTTTTAAATGGCAAATTCATCAACTGGGTATAGCAGCTCACTAAGCACTGGGATCAAACAGAGGTGCCCATGATCCCACAGTAGGTCTTCCAAAGGAAAATGCCACTTAAAATGTTGATATGACATGGAGGATGTCTTAGGTATATTTTCATTTTCAGTAAAACTCACACTGGAAGATGGCACACTGAAAATTCTTCAGACTTTCCTGCAAACTCAGGATAGCTTTGAAAGCAAGGAAAAAAAAAAAAAAAAAAAACAACCTCATTTGCTAGCACTTTAACTTTTGGCTTCACGAACCTGGATAGGAAGAGAATATGGTTTTTACATAGGAGGCAAGTTTGGAAGACACACCAGATCTCTGCCTGGCAAAAAATAATCTCACTCCTGCCAACAACCACTCTCAGGGCCAGTGTTAGCCTCATGCCCTAGGGGTATACTTCAGGCCAAAGCTTTTTAGAGAAAAAGTGGTCCAGCCACACAGTCTTTTCTTTATCCAGAAAATAGCCTTTATGCTGACTGAGGTTGTAAATAGGTGGTACAGAACTCCCTGTGATGGCTCTCCACCCTCTGTAACATAAGCAGCATCAAAATTTGCACCACTGTTGTGCAGCAAGGCTGCAAGCAGGATGTGACCCAGCCTTACACACTTAAAAAGAAACTACCTTATTTGAATGTCACACTGATGAAAAATCAAACCTATCTGAATAAAACCCTGTGTTTATAAAACCCTTGGCACTAGATCTTTTATCACAAACTATTTTGATTGTTTGTACAAGAAAAATCTTAAGTGAAAATAATTTATTCTTTATCTGCTGTGAAATGAAAAGATTAACTCCCTTAACAGTCAGTTATTTTTTAAGGTGCACATCCTACTTTCATTGTCTTATTTTTACTAATGAGAGGTTTATAGTAGGTTTTAACTTTAGAATGATTGCTGATGGTGAAATGCAGTAATTATATATCTTACAACAAGACATAAAGGTGCATACTAGAGAACCTGCATAAAATGACAATTTAATCTCCCTCATATAAAAATGAATACTTTACAAGCTGTCAGATCTTCAACGTTGAGTAACAAAACTCCTTTCTTTTTCTGCCCAAAACAAGAATGTGTTAACAAAAGCAGGAACTAAAATCTCTATTTTCTTCTCTCTCTTGTTCACAAAATATAGAATTACAGGACTTAAGGAATTTGAAATGCAATGATGTGAAAAGCTATGTGAACCAAAAGAAGTCTCCTCTGATAATAACAAAACAGTCCTATTTGAAAACGAGTTCATAAGCAGTTCATTATGAAAGCCTTTGAGACCCATCATATCCATCATATTAATTTAATTTAAAAGCAAAACAGAAATCCTAGGTAAAGGGCAAAAGGCATTATGCACATAAAAGTTAAACTAACACTGCATCCTATGGAAAAAAAAAAAAAAAAGAAAAAGAAAAAAAGGAGGAAGAAAGAGAAAAGAAGGAGCAGCAACAAGCAGTACGTAAGTCAATAGTGTTTGTACTGTTTCTGCATGACTGCATTTTCTCATACAAGAGGTACTTCTGGACTACAATGAGACTGTGGTAAACCATCTGTTTAGGGATTAAGGATCCAGCAACACTGAATGTTCAGTTCAACATAAACTGGTCACTTGTTTAACTCTGCACTCGCCATTGTCTCCCAAAAAAACTCAACAAGTACCAGCTTTTTAATTCTGTGGATAACCAGAAATGCATTTTCTTCTTGGTCTTGAAAATTATTTACAATGTGAGTTATGCAGTTACAAATTTTAATGTAAATTACAAAATAAATCTGAAAGTTTTAGGCCCGGGAACTGGATTGTAGCTGTAAGGCCAGCTGATAACTGTCAACAGATTATTTGCAGTCTTCAAATTGTAAAAGCTTGGGACACATCATACAACAGTGTAAACATTCTTAAAAGTTTAAGGAAAAAAAATAATTAATATTTAGTCCAAATTTCAGGAAAATCTTTGCATTCAGGAAACATTTAGAAACGCTGCATCTTTTTCCGAAGCAGCAAGGTAACACTCCCTTTGCCAATCTAAAGCACATTTCTGGAAGTAGACATATTTGAGATGTGCATTTTAGTGAGACATCTGATAAAAAGAGACTTAGCTATTGAAGGCTTGAAGTCTCAATTACTGATTTGTATTACAAGCCTAAGGATTAAAATGTGTACATAATGTATCTGTTACATGTGTCTGTTTTAGCATATAAAAAAAGCATATTATCCTTCAATAAAACACAGTGTGTTACTTTTTAACACATAAACATCACTGCATCAGTAACAAGAAGCATATTTTTCATACTTAAAAGCAGCCCCAAAAAGGGTAAATTGTACAGATTTTACTGTTGATATCACACTAAAATACATCTTGTCTTTCTGCTTTATCTTCTTCAGCTTGCCCTTTTCCATTTCAACTGTACCTATGAGTGGCAGACATACCAGCAAAGTGAAAGGTCTTAGAGTAGCAGCTCAACACAATTACAAAGTTTCCTGAAGCAAAGTCAAAACTCTTATTCAGCAAACCAAACTGCTTGCTTGCTAAAGGCGAAGTATACACACTCTGGCTAAAATGCAAAAGAAAGCCACTAATTGCCTGAGCTTAGAAAGATATTTACCCTATGGGCAGGTTATTCTGCTACTGCCAATTAATGGGTTGCACATACCACTGGCTGCTATCAAACACGGGAAGCTGCAACAAGTGCTAAGTACATGATCCTGGACCATTGATCCCTTCCAATATGGCAACACTGCAGTGATCTTAGCACAGCTTTGTCTTACTATTTTGCACACTTCCATGATGAAACTGTGGTATCCTTTTAAGGACCCCTCTGATTACATGCCATTCCTCCTGGCTCAGGACACTGAAGCACATGTTCAATTCAGTTTCTATGAGCTCTGAGAATGTACTTAAGGATGCCTTGTAGCAAGAATGCCTTCCTGAAATGGTACTATCTGTTTATGATCTGCCAGCAGAGTCTGCCTCCTTCAACAGACAAATGAGACAATGAAAAAGGGAATTAGTGAAAGCAGCTAAAGAACACAGCATCCTGTACCCACAGAAGTAGCTTATCTGTTTCAGATACACTGAACACTTATACATACAGTACACTTGCTTCTTGTTGGCTCCCAGCAACTGAAATGTTCAATTGGGAAAGTATTCCTCAGCTTATCAGAAATGCAAGGGAAGAAGAAAACCCTGAACTACTAATTATAAACAGAAGCCTGTTTTGGAAATAAATGATCTAAAGATGCACATCAGCATCGCTCGTCTGTAGGAGTGGGCATATCAACAGCCAGACATTAAGTAAGGATTTAATAAGTCAATGCCCAATCCTCCACAAGCCAGTATAATAAAACCCAAGAAATAACACTTAACAGTAGCTCTATCTCATAAATTCACCAAGCTTGTCAAAAGACAGATGACTATCCAAGATTACCAAACACACCAATGTTTTTGTTTACATCTTAACCTCACTAAATGATGATGACACTGAGCAGAGTGTTTATCTCACAAGACAGTGTAGTCACAAGTTCCTAGAACTACTACCTCTTCCTTGTTCTCATTGCTTGCTACACCCTCTCTTTGCATCAAGCCTTGAAGTAGGCCATCAACATCTTAGGTAGATACTATGTCTGTGCTGGTTCTGCACAGTTAAACTTTGATCTCAACTGTCATTTCTACAGATTTTTCAAATATAAAGTAAGCAGGTTGGCTAAGGAGCAGCATTGGGTATTGCACTGCTTTTGTCAAATGTCTTCAAGATGGCTTGGGCAAGCGTTTCTGCTGGCCCTGTCCTTTGTGATGAACACTGAACTAGTTAACTCCTAGGCATCCCAGGGGTAATCGCTCAACTTTAAAACCAGCGCCTCCCAGTCACAGAGGACTGCAAGTTCACATCTCTTGCTATTTTTGTTTGTGCTTGCATGTCTGCAAACAGGACAGTTGTGCACCATGCCTCACTGAAAAGGATGCGCTCCCAACTGTAACAGAAACATTCCAATTAGCATTCAAGCTCATACATGCTAAAAAATAAAATTTAAAAAGCAAAGGAAATATCAATGGAAGAGGTAATTGCAGCTGCCACAGGTACTTCAAAAAAACCACCACAGATGGAGAATGGGAATGCTGCAGTTGTAACAATGTCCCATCAGACACCACCTTGCATGCCAAGTCTTAAGATTTAACCATGGATACTTCAAGGTATCATGGTCTGGATGGGGTCCAAAAAATCACATCTACAGAGAACAAGTAGATGTTTTGGTGGAAGAAAGAGGCAGTTGTTTGAACTTGACAATCAAAGAGGATCCCCAGGGCAGAATGTCCTGCCATTTTGGGACTGCATCTCAAGAACAAGAGGCCTTATAAGCATGGGTCCCCATGAAGTTTAACACATACCATCTACTCTCCCCTGAGGTTCACTGCTGGCTGCAAGTAGCATCCCACCCCCTAGACTGGGAACCAGTGCAGGCAGCAACATGGATGATTCATACAGAAACCTGCTTTCCTCTAAACCACAAGCATCGAAGGCTGATCTGTTTTTTAAAGTCTCCTCCTTTGTATGAGGTCAAAAATGCATCAAAACTAGCATGCTCTTGAGGAATTAGGATTGTTAATCATCATATCACACCTGTTTTCATACATGTTGCAGAGATCTTTATTTTACACTCAGTGTGTGTAACACAGTGTGAGGTATTTTAAAATAAGTCATCTCCCATCCTACAGCACAGCAATAGGCAACATTGAGGCTTAATGCTACTTTTGACTAATTTGCAAACCATCTGCTGACATCAGTTTAAGTTCTGCCACAGACCAAAAATTTTGTAAATTAATTTAAATTGGCAGGTGGGAAGAGATGGACAGCTGTTTGGTACAGCTTCTCTTCTGTCACACATACAAGACTGTTTCTCCCAACATTAGGTGGTCATACAAGAAAAAGACATTACCTAATTTTGCATCTAACATTTCTGCTGTTGCTTCTGTGATCTTCAAGTGAGGACATTTTAAAATTCACTTTGAAGGACACATTGGTAACCTTTAATGATTGAGATGGTAGTTAGAATTGATTATTTGTTCTCTGCATGACGCTCACCTTCCTAATTAACAAAAAACCCAGATACTCAAAATGCAACAGTCCACAGGGATTACAGTGGAAGCATAATACAAAAGAATCAGTGTTCCTCTCTGTAAACCAGTAGGATAAGTGTTTTTCTTAAGAACATCACTCATGTTATGTTACTCTTTTTTCATATGATTGAGAGCCCATAAGATGCACATTTCTCTGCTACTGCTACATTCCACAAAAATTTTTGGACTCTGTTTAATGAATGAGGATGTATTCTCATATAGTGTCATTGTTTTACTACTTCCCATGTTTATTTGGACAGATTCATAGCACTGGGTAGGAAATGTATTGGTTGGCAACTTCAGTTTTGGAAGGGAAAGTAAACACATGGTGATTAGCAAACAGTGAACTCTACTGTGTTTAATTTTGGCTTAACAAAAACTAAAAACACACACAGAAACAAACACATGAACCAGGGACCATTTTCAATTTTCTTCCAGGAAGGAGCATTTGTCCATACATAGCCTCCTAACCCTTCTTCGGAGAGTTTACAGGACTATATGTTTTTTCTTTTTTTTTTTTTTAATGTGTTTACTAACATTGACTGCAGATGCCAATAAGGCATTATTTAAGAAGAGAATGCTAAGTAACAAATAAAAATATTGCCTCTGAGATGTAAATGAAATCACTAAACCATAGAGGTTAAAGGGAGTTTAAACAAAATACATTTTTAAAAAGTGTGTCTAGTGTTGATAAATGAAGGTCGCAAGAGTCATTTATAGAAGCACCCAGAAAAAAGTACTGGAGTCTTGATGAATTTCAAGGCTAAAGATAAATACACAACCACCACGTAAGTTTCCAGCTGTCATTGGTTTTCTTCTAGTACTCCCATTGCTTCTTTCAGTGCTTCACTGCTTTACTTACCCGGGGAGCTGGGCTTTTTTCAGGCACTCACTCTCACAAGCAAATGTGCTGTCTTTTCTGAGATTACAACACCCAAATTTAACTGGAGTTAAGTGGTCAGAGCAGAAAAAGAGGATCCCAAACTCACACAACCTGTTTTCAGTTCAGCCACAAAATCCAGAGCATCACTTCAGGCAAGACAAATACTTTTTCCCGTGCTTAATTTCTTCTTGCCATAAGACTATTTCTCCCTTCACAGAAATGCTGGTGATACTGTATTTACACCTGTAAAACAGACTCAGAACAACACAGTGCAAGTAAGCAGTGCTCTTAAAATTCATTACCACTCTCAGCACATTTTTCTAACTACCTGGCAAGTACTTTTCCAGAAGCCTGTGTTCATCGCCTCAGAGCTTCATGTGGCTGTGGCGTATAGCAACAGACAGCAAAACATTTTATACAACGCTTGCTTGCATGCAATGCACAAGACCAGAACTCAGTACTCAATATTAAGACGAAAAGCATTTCCTTCCACCAAGCCCTGCAGCCAAGGGCCGCATCCGCCAGGGCCACTTCGTTGATTTCAAACAAAGGTAGGAAATGGCTGTATCCTAATGTTTCATTGTGGACTCATGAGTCAGTGCTTTGGAACTCGGTACCTATTCTTCACTCTTTTACCAGAAGGAGAAAATAACCCTGAAAAGCAGCAGATAAACACTCCAGGCTGTTCAGATAAATGCTTAGCTCAAGAGAAATCTCATGGTCCTTAAATTTTCTTTTCATTTCCTAATCTCCAGCTCTGCAATAACATTCACTCACCAGCAGGAAAACACTCGTGGTGACTGGTTTTTCTACTGCCGTGATGGCCCAGCACTAAGCTGCAGTTTCAAAGCCATAGCTGTTGCAGAGTAAGGAAGGGAGAAGGTGTGCAGGCTGAGAAGGTGACTCAGTAGCCTCCTTCAGTGGAAAACCACTCTTGAAAACACAAGTATAGGAAAGTTATTCACAATAGCAACTAAGGTAGCCAAGCCACAACAAGAACATTTTCACTTATTGGTTAGCATATTTTTTCAGGGTTAACAGATACCTTTTTGTAAAAAGCATATGCATGAAAAAACAGTGGAAGGGTTGCCAAAACCACATCACACAGCTTTGACCCTGATTTTCTGATTAGCTTACAAAACTATTTATGATGTGGATGACCAGATTAAAGTTGCAAGAGCTGTGCAACTGCATGCTGATATGGCATGCTACTGGGCAAACACCACAGCATTTTTAAAAATCTTTAAAAAAAAAAAGTATTGAAAAGTTCACTGTTGTTTCATACTACTAGAAATCATTTTGTCCACCACAGATATGCAGCTCTCTGAGGTGAACAGAGTCAGAAGTTTAGTGCTAAAGTTAAAGTTACTCAAGATTTCAGAAGCTGAGTGTCTCAGAAATGTCTCAAGCTGGAGACAAACCTCCACAGACATTTCTAGTTAATGTAATCAAGCCTTCTCAAAAGTACCTGTAGTGACTGCAAGACATCAGGGTTAAAACCTGCATATACAATCTTTATATGCCATTATCAGATACGGGGAGCTACCTTATTCAGACAGAGGCAACTTTTTAGTTCAAATGGAGACCCCATTTACAAGAGCTATTACAGAACAGCGTTAAAACCAGACTAAAAGAGGAAAAAAAAGAGTTGGGCTGAAATGCATCATAACATCTTTAACATTATGGAAAGATATTACCATAGTTTTTACAAGTTGAAATCTTCTTTTATAGCTTAGTCTCAGTGGTGTGGTAGAGTTGTTTTATATGACCACTACCAATTCTAAAAATAATGTCATTGTTCTCCTTTTGAGAAGGTGACATTTCAGCCTATACATGCATGAACAATCTGTGAATTAAAATCAGTATTCATTTTTAGATGTCAATAACATTCACTAAATTTCAAAACCAACAGGTTTTGCGTTTTATGAAAAAGAAGGATCACTGCAGCAAAATTAAACTCTTGGTTTTCCTAGAAAATCTTGATCTAACTATTAAGGTACATCCTTCCATATACTATGACTATCATACTGATAACTGACTTCTTGCTCATTTTGAAGAAACAAGAAATGCCTCTTTGTTTATTTTCCTAAAATCTACCTATAAAATGCTATTTACCATCCAAGTCTTTATTATACTTTAATGAGTCAAATCAACCACACTACCAAACTGAGTGGAGTATATAATGACATATAACGAGGAAGAACCCATAAGAAACTACCTCATACTTTGCCAACACATCAATAGTCAGAACTGTTTGCAGAGGTACAAGAGCTATGGAGAGCACAGTTTATAAAATAAAAAAGGAAAGGTACTCTAAGCAATGGGAAAGTTAAAAGTAAAATGCAGTAACAGCACTATCTTGTTTCATACACTTGGCAGCGTGTCTAAAGCACCACAGTCAAAAGCATGATGCAGTATGTGCTCTGTTCCTGTCAGAAGCACTCCCCAGTTCCAAACCTCTTTAACCATCATTGCCACCTCATTTGGCAATGGCTCGAAAGACTCAGTTCATCTACTCTAAATTTACTCCACATGAAACAGACACAAACTTACTAGATCTGTATTGTCTTCCACACAGCAAAGAAAAGGAACTTTGGCAAACAACAGCACAGCATATAGCTGGGCAGCTACAAAGACAGTTGCGTTGTATCATGAAAGCAAACTTGTACATCGTGTTCACATCCTGTTTTCATTTTAAAATTTCAGTGACACTTTTCTTTATTTGTCTTCCTTTCTAAGTTCTTCCAGTTTCTCAGCCCCACACTTTTTTTCCATGCTGCTCTTCACTGGACACAGAAGTAATGTGTTCCAAGCAGATAAGAAGCAGCATTTTGAGTGTATAAAAGAGGCAAAAGGATACAAAGAGAACTAACTGACCTTTCTTTGGTTAGGAGCTGAGCTACAAAAGCTCTGGAGGCTGCATTCTACTTTCTTCAGAGTTAACACCAGAATTATTTTCGCAGATTCTCTACAACAGCCCACCAAAAGAAAATCATAAATTCAGGCACACTGATTTGAATTTACTGCCTGCTGGATTTCTTAAAAGGAATATGCTTAAACTGGAAAGACTCTTTTCAAGTAGCTTTGGAGACTGTGAGATTTGCTTTTCAGCAAACCTTGTAGTTAGTGTTTAACTACTCAGTAGAGTGAAGATAACAACCTCAAAGTCAGCCTGGTGTGTACTAACTAGGGACTATGTGTAGAAGATACAAGTCAAACTATCTGAAAGCAAAAGGGTTATGTTAAACAAAAATATTTCTTTTCACATTACTATTTTTTAAATTATTTTGAAGACACCAAACTGGCAATTTCTTTTATTATCTATGAAGATCCCTTTGAGTATACTGAGAAGACAGTTCCTTATTTTCCCCAACTAGTTTGTTAGCCAGGACAAAAAAAGAATGGAGGACCATATGCCCAAAACCTGTGCTCTGAAAGGCTTTAAGGATGAAAAACTCAATACAAACTCCAAACTACAATCTAGGACAAAAACAAGTTTTTACTCTATGAGAAGAAGAAAGCAGCAGAAGTGCCATTCTGTCTTCGCATTTTAGTGGAGGACATAAACATTACTCAGAGATCACAGAATAAGTACTACAATAAAAAAACTTCTTCAAAAAGAAGGGAAGAAGTGTTTTGATTGAGTGTGTGAGTACCTTCAGAGAGAGAAGATAACAGGTTCTAAAGAGATCATCAATTTAATCATGAATGGCATTACAAGAACTATACAGTGAAGCTAAACAATCTCAATTTAGCAACAGCAAGAATGACAAACCACTGGAACAAACTACCAAAGGAAGCAATGGATACCCCTCTCCAATCAATGCTGCATAGCTTTCTGGAAATGGGCTTAACCAAATGCAAGCTGCTATGGCAAGAAGTACTGCTACTGAGTTACACTGAGGCCAAACCACCAGATCAGATGTCTCTTCTGATTCAGGCACCATATATTTGTTTTCTTTTTTTTTTTTTTTTTTTAAAGCAACCTACGGAATTTCTTCTTTGGAAGTAATAAATGCATAAATAATTTTAATTCTAACTTCTTACCTTTGATGTGTGCTTGACTCTTAGCATTGCTCACATAGAACAATTCCTGCATGAAGTGAGGGTGAACACTGGCCTGACTCAGAGCAAAATAAATTGTGTAATCCAAACTGACTCCCCAATGCTCAAATCATCTTCTCTCACAGTAACAAATTTTAAGACACATTTCTCTATCTCAGATGACTCATTTACTTCTTGTATCTAAACTCTAAAAATAAGATCTGTGTGTATACAGTCTATTATTTATTAGTGTAATTAGAAAGAGATGTGATTTGAGAAGAGGACTCAAGCACTACCGTAGTCTATATTTTGCCGCTTTCAAAGATGTGACCCTGACTAAGTAACTTAGCACTTCTGCCTTAATTTCTTCATCTGTAAAATGGAGATAGTGCCAGCAATTTGCATATCTCAGTGTATTATGTGGATTAGCTTATGTTTTAAAGTGCCATGAAGTCAAAAAGCCATCTTTAAACACAGTTTGATTAACAGAACCATACATACCACCTGCAAATTAATAGTAAAATTATTTCAAAGATTTCTTGCACAGGCCAATAATTATACAAAAAAGCGAGTCTAAAGATTCTAATACCTTCAGTGTTGTTTTGCTTTAGTAGTATTCATGAATATCACAGTTTGAGCACAGAAATACCAATATAGCTCCTGAAAAATGACTGAGAGTAGCCCCACTGAAAACAAAGTGCTCAGGAGTTCAGGACTGAAGCCCTCCCACCTTTGCATAAACTTGTGTCTGTCATGAGCCTCTCTCTTATACTATACATCAGATATGTATAGAGAAAAAAATGTCAGAGAGAAAAAAAAAATACTATGATGAAAGCCAAGTTTTAATTTAGAATTTAATAAAAATTGATTAAGCATCACAGAGCACAAACAAAGCTGCTCCATAAATCTCTCAGCTCATTTTGTGCAGGAATGAAAGAAAACACTGTCTGCTGAAGCAGATGACAGATGCTGGCTTAAAGATAAGTATTATTTATACTTCTGTACCAGATTTCTTCTTATGCATATCTTATCATGCATGGATATACAATCAACAAAGTAATTATTCTGTATCAGTCAAAGACCTTACAACATACTTTTACTCCATGGGAATTTATTTTATACAGTTCATTGTTCAAAAAAGGAGAAAGAAAACTTTAAAGAAAATGTGTAAATTATGTCTGAAATATTCTTTCATACTGAAGTACTGAAATAGAGCAACTAAAAGCTTTATAAACTGTCACATTCAGAAATGCACTGATGCTTGCAACTCAATGGGCAATATGTGCAAATATCTGCAATCAGGGAATTTTTAATAAAATTAGCTGCTCTGGATGATTCCTCCACTAATTATTCTAGTAACTTCTCTTCTCCCTGCAAAAAGTAGAGTACCTGCAGACCTACAATCCATGGCAGCAGTTTTCAGCATTATCATGGATATGAACATTTACATATTTGATATAAAATAATTAATTTATCCATAAGCAAAGTTAAATACAACTTCCAAGTTTCGATGTTTTTTCTTTTCCCCTTTGAATGCTCACATTCAGCAGTTGCCCATTGAAACACTACATTTTTCTGGCTTAATGGACTAAAAGAAAGGAAGGAATGAAAAGGATATAAACAGTTAAATGGCCAAAGCAACCTTTGTGTAACCATCTACTGTTATTTGTCTAAAAGGCACAGTTGAGAAATGCAGACATAAAAGGCGTGTTTCTGCCATGATATACAGGCACCTATATCACAATCACAAAAGTATGGTTCTGAGAGAATTCAAATGACAATTCTTCAAAACTACATTGGCAAAGAAATTAACTTGTAGGCTTTTCCTTTAATTGAGTAAAGTTATCTCTTGAGAATTAGAAATGTACAACTAAAATAGGAATCATAAATCAGCACTTATGCTGCAATATGCAGTCGATTTCTCTTTTTTGAATTATGCATGAATGCACTATAGGAGCATATCAATTAGAGGATGATAACTCTTCATGAGTTTCTATAATAATCTCCTCCCCTGTAAAGCTACACCACACAGGAAAGAGTCTGAGTAAAGAACAAACACTCCTTTCAAAATCTAGCTAGTAATATCCACTAGAACTATCTTGTAACCAGCGCTATGATTAAGAATAAATTAAAACAGTGTAAAATAGTGCACATATATATATCTTACCTCTGTATGAAGAGTTTGGTTTTTATTCATAATGAATAACACCCACAAAAGCTAACTACAACATTTATGGGATTTAAATAGTTTTACCTTCTTGCTTTTAATTGAAAATGCTTCCACTACCAACTTTCTGTTGTGCCTGGACTCTTCAAAGTGAAGAGGTGTTCCAGGATAGAAAAGCAATTAAAGGTTACAATGAAAAAGCCAGCAAAACAAGTACAGGTGTCTCTAGAGGAGACTTCTGTTTGCATTCTTCCTGTGTTTTCACTCATGAACATGGAAATTGTGCCCCATTGGCACACTGGGTGGAATGAGAATATGTACTTCCAGGAGAAACAGCTAAGGCATCTCCTAATAGCAATGAGTCCAAGTTACAATCAGGTTTTGGAAGGTCTCATCTCTTAGTAGCAGTTGATCTAAGTTATTCACAGTGACTGGTCAGTCAATCAATCAACTATTGTCTGCCAGGCAGCCATATGAACCTGAAGACCTAAACCAAAGAGGATTAAGAATAAGGTTACTCCCAAGTTTTAGATAAAGTGACAGGATAAATTTCCAAAAGCGACACAAAAATAAATTAATTGTATGCGGTATAAAAGTAGGAAGAGTATTTCCCAATTGTGCTCACTGGTTGAGCTGTTTAGGGTATTGTCCTATAAATCAGTGGAGTCCAGTATTACATTCCATAGCAGAAGATTGGTTGGTAGAACATATACAGACAGGATATTTAAAAAAATTAAATGGAAAATTTTTGCATACATAAGTCAAAATAATCTATTAGCAACCAAAGGTATCATCACAATGTCTTTTTATCTTTGCACTTCTCTGCCTTCTATTTTCTTAACAGATAGGAAAACAATTTTTAAATGCAGCAAATCCAAAGAAAGAGCTGACTTGTTTTGTAACTAACGCAAAAGTACGCCAGCTTACACTACCTACAGATTTGACATTGTGTTTACATGTGTAACAGATGGAATAAAAAAACAATCCAGAATAAAAGGCTTTTATGTCTCTCATAGTTTTCAGAAAGGGAAATGTCCATAAGACTTCCACTGACTTCATAAGAATTTGGATTGGTTTGTTTGAATTAACACAGAAAACTCCCTTTTAAAGAAGTCTATCTAAAAAAAGCAAGTGGCTTGCTTCAAATTATTAATGACTCAAATAAAAATATATCTTGGAAACTATCTCATTACCAAGCAAAATATTACCCAAAAAACCTGCCGAAAAAATACCTATCCTACAGTCTTTATTTTAGCACTTCTTTGCTTTTGGTGAGACAGTACAGTAACTGTATTTCCAACTCAAAGCACCACCTGATACACAGACTTTTCATTAATATAACCTTTCTTGTTAATAACTATGACTTACTTCATTACACTTCAGACAGCCAACAGTCAGCCTCATGTTTATGACAATCAGGTTTTCAAAACTATTCACAAATGCAACTCTTCCTTTACCCTGAATATCCTGTTTTATCTTTCATAGAGGACAGATCAAAAGTCTTATTGAAAGAAATATACATGAGTACATCTGTCATAATAAATAAATACAAAATGTTCTGTGTCTTTCAAAGAGCTGGCTTTTCTTTTGTCTAGCTTTCCTCCAGGGATTTCTCCAGTGTAGGATCTTAGGGTTTGAGTAATTAGCAGAATGTCATATTTCATTAAAAAATAAAACAAACCTTAGAAACTTCAAAGGAAAACAAATGTAACAGCATTTCTCTGAAATTTGGCAAGAAGGGACATTGGGAGAGAAAAAAAAAAAAGAAAGCCTTGCTTCTTAAGATTAAAATATTCAACAAGTGGCATCTCTACTCGGCAATGCCTCTCTGACACCCATTCTTCAAAAGGAAGCACTGTCAGTGCGAGCTGCTAAACAGTTAATCTTCAGTAACTCCACTAAAGAGCACTAGTGGCAGGCTGCCCATCATTCTTTTAGACAGAGCTTGTCAGGGAAAGTAGGGCAGCTTGTCCAGCCCGGCAGTCAACTGATTACTAGTGAGCTCAATGGGGCTGCTGGCCAACCCCTGAGACTGCTGCCAGCCCCTTGGGTATTCAAAGGCCAGGATCCAGTGTGGCTCACTTTGCCAGAATCACATGATGTCAGCGCTGTTTTCTCCTGACCAGAATAACCAGTCATTCAGGTTGCCGCAAATTGTATGCAAACAAATGGCATCAGCTCAGCAAGGCTTGTGTGTGCATTAACTTCCAGGGGTTACAGACACAGAGGGAGGCACAACTCACCTCTGCAGCATGTGTTTCTGCAGTCAGAGGAGTGCAGAGGGGTGTCCATTCAGACCTCCTGCCGTAGCTACACAAGAACTTCCACGGCAATTGCAAGGACCAAATGGCATTCTGGAAAATAAGTTTCTTAGTATTTTTAAAGAGATGTCACTAGATCACTGGGTCTGTACAGCTGAACAGAAACCAGGGAGATACCTACAGCTACATGTATGGAACAGAAATGCATCTCCTAAAGTGTGTTAGAAGAGAATGTATATAGACCTAACTTAATTGAAAAGAAATAATGCAACTGATGTCCATGTGGTAGGCTTTTCATAAAAGATTTCTCTTCCTGCAAATAGCATGTAACCTGACACACAGACCTGTCCACTTTTATCTGATGTACTCGACAGCAAATACCATACTGTATATATGCAAAGCATTAACAAAGTGCAATACACTGATGATGAAAAAAGAACTTTTCTTCTGCACTTCAGAAGTTTGCAGATGACAAGGTAGCTGTGCTGGTGCAGTTAAGGTTCTCAACTCTGTCAGACAGGAGAAAACTGTCTTTTTCTGGCTAAGAGGAGATAAACCAGGTAACCATTTTACTGCAGGATACAGGTGAATATTTAGAAAAAGAGTCTTTTGGACCTCGTGGAGAATAACTAGGAAGAAAAAGGGAAAATATGAGGAAAGGAAAAGAAGCTGAAGAGCACCTCCAGCACCCTTGTGTCAGAAATAAAAGTGATGGAGCTGCCATTCTCCTCCACCTTCACTTGTGAAGGTCCATTGTTTCTAGTAAGTCACAGAGCATCTTACTTTCTCTCAAAAGACACATATAGAGAAATGGTTGATTCAGTGGTCAGTCTTCAGGTGCCAGAGTAATTTTCACAAAGCCAAATTCTACTGCCTTTGACCACTGTTAGGTAGTATCCCAGCATCAGATGCCAAAAAGGCAGTGATGCAAGATACAAACCAGCCTGAGTGTAGTAGAAAAATTGGCTTTAAACACTGAGCTAAAAGCCTCAGGCCCAACACAGCTGCCCAGAATAGTTTAGGAAGCCAGGAATTCTCACAACACAGACACAGAGTTGGGGAAAAAAAAATTCTCTGGCTGACAAAGTAAGCATGTCAGGATGGACGGGTGACAAAAGCAGATGGGGTTGAAATGCAGCCCCAAACCCTTTTGTCTCAAATGCCTGTCCCTGTAGATGTGTGCCAGTGTCTGCCTGAAAAAATGCAGGGACTCCTTTTCATTTGGAGGACCACTGCCAATTTCCAAAGTTGATCTAACAGTCAGTAACATCTCGGCTTTTGACTTGTCCTTGTTCACCCTAGTGTGTAACTCTCTTGTGGAATTATGAATTAGAGTTAAATGACACATAACTTTAAACCTCAGCCAATTATCACGAGAAGCACAGCACTCTGAAATAACAACAGGTGTGTGTTTCTCAGATTTCTTTGGCATCAGCAACATCCTCCTCCCCTCCAGCATTTGCAACTTTTGACAAGTGGCCCTTCTGTTTCTTCCCTAGTGTAAGGGGAAAGTGTATAAGGTTGCACCTATGACAACCATTTCTATTAACTCAAAAAAGCAGCTATGACTGTAAAAGGAAAACAATCTGTCAAATTCCAGAAGTTAAGAAAAAAAAAGTAGCAGTCCAGTAATAACGAAGAGAGGTAAAAACTGTCACTCATTTAATCTGCAAGACAGAAGAACAAAAGCAACGCGCAGTTGGCATGATTTGCAGGGGGAGGCATCTTTTTTGTCATTCAGGTTCAGTACTGTTCCACCTGGTGGCAACTAGGCTTGTAGTGTATATTTTTCTAAATCCTGTTAAAAAGGCATACCATGTCATACAGTATCAGAGACCAACTGATAATACATGGTTTTCAGAGTAATATCACTTGCTCCTGGGCAAAGCACCGAACAATAGCTTCACTGTATAAAAACTAAGCAAAACCATGACCTATGACTGATAAATTAAATCCAAACACTCTGGGCAAATCTTTTAGAAATCTGAATATCCAGGATGCAGAGCATGGAGCTGGCATTCAAGTTTTCAGCGTTCTCTCAGATTTCAAGTAAGTTAACTGTGGTGCCTCGGTTTACCTCTTATAAGCCTGGTAACTACACAAGGCAGTCATATTCATCTATTGAAAAATGTACATTTTTAATGAAACGTGATCTTCACTGCCACTAACAACCTGTTCCATGACTTCATCTGGTCCCATATGTTATGAAGTCTCTCAATACTGTATACAATCTGTCATTCTGACATATTCTTCTTGCTACTTATATGCACTGCTGTCAATCCCAAATATAAGATTAATTTAATTAGTGACATAATACTAAGAGTCAATTCCAGATTTCAAGGTTACTCTAGTTCTGGTTCCTCAGGTTATTCATTCCTAACAGAATAGTGTTCAATATATGCATTCTATACAAAGGCTGGTTGCTGTTATAAAATACACTGTTATTCTCTGTTTTTCAATACTGGAAACCACAATACATGCCACAGGACAAGCCCAGCCCTTTGATTCAGTTGTTTCTTTATCAGTTTACATTTTTCCCCCAAATTTCAACTTTAACTTTGTTAAATTGAGGTTAAAATTAAGGAAAGAGGTGGGAGAAACATGTTTTTATATTTTGCTTAAAACAGAGAGCTGTGAAATGTTTTTACACTTATAACTTGCTGTAAGATATTTTACTTTCACCGAGTCCATATGGCAAGGATTAAGCTGTGGTGAAATACAAGTCAAATGCCCCATTTGTACAAGCAGGTCAAAAAAGCAGTTAATTATAATTTTCTTCATGGGGTCCCCACAACCTCTCTTTCAAATCTTCCAAAAATAAGTAAACAATAGGGATGGAAAAGCTGTGGGTGAAGAGCTGTCTGAAAACTCTGCACAGTGGTCACAAGTCACAGGAATGGAGTCAGCAGTAAATTTCCATGTTGCTGGACTAAAATGGTCCTTTCTTGGCATGGTCAGTCTCTAAGGCACAATGAAACTGAAGGTCAGAAAACTAAAGGAAAAAGTCATCTAATCTGGGAATGAAGAGACAGCCAGAGCATAGGACTGAAATAATCCTGTCCATCTTGGTGGCCTTTGGTGCTTCAGTAAGCCAAGCAGCGTCCTGGGTGCAGGTCCTCATGCCACTCACAAGGCTCAGTAGTCCAGCCACCACCAAGCCCAGTGGCATAGGAACAGATAACCAAGCACAGCACACTTGAGCAGTGCCTCTAAGCCCTTGCTGTATGCAGAGAGGGAAGACCAGGGGCAGCAAGTCCCCACCAGACATCAAGGAGCACAGCACATAGCAGAAACGAAGCAGTTGCTCCTGTCTGTGACTTGAAGAAATGCCCCGATGATTTTTTTCAGAGTTCTGTGGCAAGCCTTCACAGGACTGCGTGAACAACATGCAGCTGAACTGCCATTTTTAACTGGTTTTTATGTCTACTCTGAGCTGTTTGGAGAGCAGATGGAAAGAACTTTGTGGCAGCAGTGAGGAGAGGGGCATAACTTGACACCACCAGCCTTATCTGACTAAAGAAAGGAAGACAAAGCTGAAGAACAGCCTGGTGTCTTGAAAATCTCCTTTGGAAGTAACTAGATACCAAGCATATTCAATTACAGTCTTTAATGAGACAATTTAGTTAGAGCCTCTCAAGTTCATAATTTTTCATTTGTCTATACACTTCACGGGGATGAGGCACCTGCCTCTACAGGAGTTATACTTCCTTCCCCTCCTTCTCCCCATACACATACCCCACAAATCTGAAGGGATATTTCAATCACCACTTTTTTAAACGAGATCATTTTGGCATACAGGTGATCTCCTAGCAGATTAAGGGTATTTACTTTCTTCCTGATGGATCATTCCCAGAGATACCAGCACAACACAACCTACGCAATTAGTTTTCACAGGTGGCTGTTTTGCCTCCAGTAAAACTGCTTTCTTTCTCCTCCTGCAAGTCATAGCAGAGCAAATGTATATAAAAACATTTCAGATATGAAATAAACACTTTCATAAAAGCAGCTGTGATGCAATGCATCATTTCTGTCTGACCTGAGCTATGGAATGAACTTTTGTTGCCAGGATCAAAGATAGTAAGGAGAGAGTGGAGGATGGGGGACAGGACAGGATGGGCAAAGATGAAGGCTCAGAATAGCACAGGGTAAAATAACCTCAAATACTCAAAGGGTAAATGGCAGTTTGGTGCAAGCATACACACTCTGTGTACTCTGCAGGGCAATCTGTACAACAAGGCTCATGCTGCTGTTCAAGATAAATCAAGACAGTTATCCACAGCCTACCCTGTACAGCTGTGAGTTATGGAAAGACAAGACCCTCACATATTATGCGCCACAGGCAGCACCCTCACACCCTTTTACTGGTCACTGTCTAGGAAACTATAAAAGAAAATGTCTTTTAAAAACTGCTATCTCCCATTTTCAATAACTGTACTTTGAAGACACTACAATGTCAATGTGGAAATCTCAAACTAAACATTCATTAAAGATGTTTCTATGCCAAGGGTCTCAAAGTGTTACACACTACAGCTTCAAATATATTTTTCCCCAAGATATTCCATGACTACCTTATACAGGAATTTGACTATATTATTTAAACATCTGGCAGGCTTTTTCAAAATAGAGTATGCTTTTATAGTGTTAGAATAAAACCTAGAAGAACCTTTCTTGTTTTTTTTAAGTATCCCCTTCTTTACATGCTCCTTGTATGGAACCTACAAAGGTATTTGAACACTCAGGCTCCACAACTGAGGTGTATTTTTGACAAAATATCCATATGCAAACCCAAACATGATGGATCAGATCTCACTTCTACCTGGTACCTCTAAAATACTCACAAGCCTGTTGTGAGACAGAGTCTTCCACAAGGTGCCAACTGGGCAAGAAAACTCTGTTCTTAAAATTAAAAAAGACAAAAAAACAAAACCAAAAAAAAAAAAGGTCATCTTTGACTACAATTGTGATGAACTTTCCCATGTAAGTTTGAGTTTGGCATTGATTGCTAGGTAGGTATGTACACCACAATGACTTCAACCTCAAATTTTGTGCAGAAGCATAGGCAGCAGGGGTCTACAGATAACCTAAGAAAAGCCACTGCTGACTAAAACTAACAATGCCGGTTTAGTTATTTAGACTGTAGTTCAACCAATAATTAAGATCTCAGTGATGATCTACATAAGTTAAACTTATGGGGACGTAATAAATCTATGAGGATAAACTACTGTAGATATACATACATTACATAGTGATTAACTGGAAAATGGTGAAAGGCCCAAATCTGTCATTCTTCTTCATACACAATGTTTATGAAAGCAACCTTTTTTGTAGATACTAGAATGGTTTTTGTGTGTACTGAAAGTATAAGAGTCTGAATGGTACTCTGAAGAAATATGAACAACTGCAGAAATGTGGTCAGACAGATTTCTGTAAATACATATATTTAATAGTATGTATGAACACATTTTTTATTAATCTGTTAAGGAAAGTTTTGCTAAATAAATCAGAGAGTGACAGATAATGGTGTGATGACTTCACCTTCAAAAAGGGCCAAAGGAATAAGTAGTTACAAAAGAAAAAAAGGTTTTACAAGACTACTATGAAAATTTAAAAAAAAAAAAAAAAAATTCAGTTCATTATTAAAACACCAGGAATATGCTTACCCAGGGCCAACCTCTTCATTTTGGAAACTAAAAGAAACTTTCACTTTGATTAGCTTTGAAGAGCTTATATAGTTAAGAGAGCATGAGAAATAAATTCTAGCCCTCCTATTACAGCTATATTTGTTTATTAAAGTTGCACACCTGTGCAGATTGACTCAAGGCAAAAGTGCAACTGAGGACATAGTTTGGCCTGTAGAATATTTGTTACTGGTAACAGATGAGAAGGAACAAGCCTCATGCAGCTATAACAACTCAGCCTAAGTTTGCAATTTGATAGGGTGGAAAGCAGACAAAGATATTTTACACAGTGTTGCTCAGACACAGAGAACTCCCCTTTCTTAGACTAACTGATTTTTAGAGTTACAGTGTGCTGTCATACCAACCCTTGCACACCAAATGATACTGCCATTCACAGCAGGCTTCTGAAAATAACTTAAACTAAGTCAACTTTTACGATTCAATCAAAACACTTCCAAGAAATTAGGGTTTGATTTCATGGTACTAGGGAGCTTACCTTTTTCATACCTTTAACACAGAAAACACTTGTCATGGAAAAGAACCATCAACTTCTGATTATCTAATGACTAATGGCTGCTGACCACACCGGTATCAGATCTGAAAAACACTTCACAGCTCTGTGGCTTCAGGGCTTCACCATCATTTTTGTTTCAAAGAAGAAAGAAATAACAACTAAGAGAGGCAAGGAGAAATAGCTGAGGTTTTCTAGTTTCCTCCATTCACTACTGCCATTTCAGGAAGCCACAATGGTTTCCTGTTCCCTCACTTAAAATGATCCTAAAAACCACTCATCTTCTAAAGCTGTATCATATCGATTTATAAACTCAGCATCATGACATTATACCTTTTAACACCATAATGTTTACAAGTAACCCATTTGTCTTTATCCTAGTTTATTATCATTCTTCTACTCCTCTGAAGTAACTCCTTGTCCCCACTACCAACAGCTTTCCTCTTCACTTGTCTACCTGAGGAAGAATTGAGACAATGCGAGAGAATGTATTATTCTTAACTCCAAAGAGGACCCTGAGAACTGGCATCAAAAACTGCAGAAAGTCCAGAGCTGTTCCTGGACTGCAATATGCTCAAAGCAGACAGGACCTTCCAAGGAATTTGCCTGCTGAAGTCTGATGTGACTACATGTTAGCATGTGGAAACTGAGCCTTTGCAAATGTTTATAACTTGGACACATTCAGGCATTTTTTCCCAAGAACAGCAAAAAGCATCCCCTGACACCAGCATGACCTCTATGCCAAATTTCAACTTTACTCAAAATCATACAGGCACCCTAGCTTCTGAATAAAACAGCTGTTAAGATGTATTTATTACTACACAACATATTTTTGTTTAATCTCATTTTTTAGGACTGCCTAGGCCAGTTTTGCTGAAACCTTATAATAAAAGTCAGCTCCAGGTGACACTCTGCAGGAAAAAGTCAAAGCTCAAAGAAGTAAAGCTTGACCAAGCTAGAAGAAACAGGACTCACACTTGTAATGGGAAGATCCTGGCTACTTCAACTGTTAACAGTGTTACCGGCTCCACTTAGAATAAAATGAAAGAATGAACCTTTTAACAAAAAGAAAAAGAAAGCAACTGCACCTTTAATTCAGACATTTTAGAGCTGTAGTAATATGAAGACAGCAAAAGTCTTCATTTGGGACAAGAGCTGAAAATATCTTTCCAGATTGCTGCCAAACAGACAACAAATAGTTGTCATACTTGATATCCAATATGGATGTTCACAGGGTACAGTGACAGCATTTAGCCTCTTAAGGGATTTGTCTTTGAAATTATTCTGACTGACAAATTTCTGGGCCCAAAAGGAACTAAGCAGTCTCATTTTCTGTCCAGCTGCTTAAAGCAGAAGCCTAACCTGCTCTTTTTATCCCAAGAGGCACTTCATATTCACTGTTTTTTAATGAATGTTTGGGGTTCAGAACAGTGCTCAGCTGACTTAAAGTTGCATCTCCCCCTCTCTGCCAACCATAGAAATACGGAAAAGACAAGGTCAGATTTCAAGATTTCCATGATGTATAGAGGCTTTGCTTCTCACCTTAAATGCATTCTAAGAAGGCCTACAGTAGAGACACACATAATATCCTCTGTCCCTTAAGAAAAGAGACTTTTTTCTGACTCCTTCCAGTGCTGTTACTAGAAAAATGCCATCCCCCAATAAACTCTGCCCAGTATCATGCCAAGTGAAAAGGGTCTGCAGAAATCTGTTTCTTACATTGCTCATCAAGTCTTCAGGAGGAGCCAGCACACTTGACTCACTGTAAGATGATTTTCCTCTGTAAATGTGCTTTTGAGAACGCTGGCAAGAAGCCAGCTACACACAGGAGTAGCAACACAGCATAAAACTGGTATAAAGGGAACAATGTATAGCAAAAACTAGCTAAATCACTCAAGTCAGTAATACACACACACACACAGAAAGAGAAGTGGTTTCTTTAGCAAATACAAAATAATGTGTGTTGAGGTCCCGTATCATAAATACATAGAATAAAACTGAACTATTGAAGTACTGCCTCTGTTGGGGGATTTGTATGACTTCCAGTAAACTGTGTATTGTAGCCTCTCTCAGGGTATCTTGCCCCTGGAAAGGCTTAAGGCCACAGATGCTCCAGCTCCACTCAGTACTTGTGCATTAAAATTCTGGACAGAGCTGTATCTCTGGATTCTTGGGCTCTATGAAATGGTCCACCCTAACACGGGACAGCAGGGAGTCTTTGCACTTTTACTAACTTTATGTATAGTCAAACACAGGACCCTACCTCAGTTTTAGTTATGGAGCACAGGATAACTGCTGGAATAACATTTGAGGAAAGGATTAAGGCTAGGATTTTCAAAAACACATAGGTATTTTGAAATATCTAGATATCAGCTATTTTTCAGCTCACATATTTTAAAAAAAAATTAATAAAATCAGAGTCTTAATACCTGAGTAATATTATAAAGAGAAATAAAATCATTAAAAGCCACTAGAGAGCTAGTAAATGTAGAGATCAAAAATGCAAAGATTTTACTGTAGATGGTAGTGGCACTGAGAAAAGGTTGACTCGTTTAAAATAAAACTGATACTCAAATTCATATTAGTCTACACTCTTTAGTGGCTATCTATCAGTGTTTCTGTTATGATCATACTCCATATCCTTTTGCAGTGATTACTTCAGCTGATTGCATACTTTTCTGTGATAAAAAACCCCAAATGTGGAATAGAGGAAACTACCTGATTTTCAGAACTAAATGAAGACAGGTAAGTTAGCAGCAGTATCTCATCTGAGGTCTGATCTAACCTACAGAAGTGCAGCAGAACAACAGAAGACTCCAACACAAACATTTCTGCTGCAGAGCTGAGCAGAGGCTACAGTTCTGCTGCAAAAAGATACAGCCTCTAGCTAGCATTATTCAACTGGCAATAGTCTTTGTTGTAGATCTGGCCCTTGCCTCAGAATAAGACATTTCAGGAAATGTTGGACTAGGAATGTTACAAGATCGAGCCAATGCTTTCTTTCTCCAACTGGAGCAGAAATAGTGTAAAAATTGACTGACTTTCAGCATTTCTGGTCTTAGATGGAAATATGAACTGGAGAATAATGCCAAAAGAAAAAAAAAAAAAAAAAAAAAAAAAAAAAAAAAGTTAGTGAACATACAGTTACCTATTTTGCCCCTTCAAAATCCTTCTGATTCAAGGTTTAACTAGCTGATAGAACCTCAAGCAGCATTCATCAAAGCATTTACAAATTTTTCTTCTTGAAGCACATATGTTAGAATAAAGCCTACTATCAGTGACTGCTTCTGAACCAGAGTTTTCCTGTTTACATATAAGCAATTCTTGTTGCCACATTCATCTTCTTCTCTATTGTCTACTGTCAGTCACTTTTCAAGGTCACTGTTTCTCATGCTTGTAAGTGTAATTATTATTCTTTGTTCCAAGTCCATTTTCATTTGGACAACTTAGAAGACAAAGAAACATACATATGAACTAGTCCAGACTGCTCAAAGTCTGTGGGGTTTTTTTGCTATTATATTCCACCTCTCCATTGGTACCTGCAATTTTTATCAGTGACGAAGGTTTTAGGTCTTTCTTGTGTGAAATATGTCAGGAAATCTTACAAGAATAAAGGACAGTAACATCAGAGAAGTGTGTCCACTGATCACCAGCTCCATATGCTACTATTTGCACTGTTCAGCTCAGGGATGGTTACAGTCATCTTGAAAAAATATAATAAAATACAGTGAAAAGGAGTTGGACTTATGCATGCAAATGAACTTTCTATCTCATGTTAAATTTAAAATCTCTTGCCTTTTCCTTAGAAGAGTGCTGAGCCATCAGATCAGTGCCCTAGGGACTGCTAAAATTATTTTAATGTACCTTAAAGCTCTTTTGACTTTATTTTCTTACCATGACTACTACATACTGAACAGCTGAGAAATTGAAAGACCATCAGGAAAACAAGGAACCATGCTACAAACATACAGCTAATCATTCAGTGTTTTAGAAAGTCTTAAAGATAAACTAACCAAATAATGTCTTTCTTTTTTAATTTTCATTTGGTACCTTTACAGACAAAATTGTCACCAGCTTCAAAAAAACTAAAATGGTAAAAAGGTATTATATTTTAGTAAATACCCTTTGCAGGCTTTGTAGCAGATAATATGAGGTGGGTTTTTTTGTTTTGGGGCTTTTGTTTGTTTTGTTGTTGTTGTTTGATTGATTATTTTTTGTTTTCACTTGTTTTTTGTTTGGTTGGTCAGTATTGTTTTGTTTTTCAGAAAAAAATATTAATTTCTTGGTTTGCCACTGTATTTTTCTGTTGGTAGGTGTAAGTTTTTTAATCAGGCCTAGAGAGAAGACAGGTCTTAATCCTGTACATGCATCTGAATGATACCTGAAAGTAGCGCTATTTTGGAACACAGTTGAAGGACCAACATCTCAATCTTCATAGCTGATAACTGTCAATCAAGTGAGAAAAACAAGTGGGATAAAATGAAACTAATGCCTGAAGGTAAGAATTGATGTATGGAGAGCCTATAACCTCAGCTTCCTAGAAGAATAAGAGAAGTGACAAAACAAAGGTTTTTGGGTCAGCCTGTTTGCCACATGAAGATGTACAGAAGCTGTGACTTCCAGTTCTCTCCTAAAAGTGTTTGATTAATTGAATTATGTTCTCTTTTTCAAAATTGTATTATACCAGACTCTAGCTATACAAATCCTAAAGGGATAAGGTTTCTAGCAGGTGGGCAAATTTCCGTGGACTTGCTGAAGGAGAACAATGAAAAACAATGTTGTTACAATTAAAAAAAGACCCAAAAACATAGACTGCTGCAGCATGGAGCTTCATTTCCTTCATGAAATTAAAAGGGAAGACATTAGCACTTTGCTATCTTTTGAAGCATGTAAGCACAACTGTGTTCAAACTGAAAAATCAAATCTAAGCTAGTAAAAAAACCATGCTGGTAAATAAACTCTTGCTTTGAGCTTCTGTGACTGTTACAATACTTACAGAAGATTAACAAAGTTCACAAGTCAAACATACCAAATGCTTAGTTGTGCATATTTCTATTGAATATATGGATGGGTTTTAAGCTTTCTGTCCTTATAAAAACAATACTAACTACATTTTAAATGGCAAGGAAAGGTCAAATGGCTTTTACATGTTGCCATGTACCAGTAAATTTCCATGGCTAAGAAGACTGTACGACAGGCTCTTGTCTGCAGGTACCATATCAGTCTGCAAAAGAACCAACAAACTGTCACTGAAGGTAACAAATAAAATGTATAGGCAAGAGTCTTACTATCTTTTATGAAGTACAATCATCTTAGTTCAACAAGCACCTATTTATTTTAAGTCATTTATATTATATATACATACAATCCATTGATTTTTGACAGCTGAGGGATTTTCTTTCTCCACAGAAAGACAATCTACGGATATATAGATTTGAAAGATAGGATGGAAGCTTCAAGTGTTTTAATAGCCCACTATCAAAAATTATCACTTGGCAATAAAAGCCCAGACCACTGGTTTAAAAGCAAGTCAAAGAAAAAAAAAAAAAAAGGGGGGGGTTGGGCAGGATGGGGATGGAGAATGTGCCATGTGTTCTAAAAAGCCTAGGACCACAAAGAAAAAACAAAACAGGAGAAAGTAAAAGACAGATCATCTTCATTTTCATTCCAATCTACTTGTCTCTCACATACAATTCCACTGGATTTTCTAAGTGTTTTCTTATCTAAAAAAAAAAAAA
>JANVCC010010406.1:18041384-18061391 GCA_025345505.1 Todiramphus chloris collaris
AAAAAAAAATATATTGAGAAGTGACAGGAAACAAAACAGTATTTTGTCTTAAATTTGCACAACCTAATTTATAGTAATAAAGCAGAACCTAAGAGTTCTGGTAAATGTCAGTGCAGTCATGTTCATTACATATGTTGATAGGTATGAAGCAAAGTCTCTGTAGGCCCTTCAAAAATTGCACACAGCCAATTTAATGCAAACCAGAAGTCACTGACTGCTGGATGAACATTCAGTTTCATTCCCACATGGATATTAAGACAAAGCAGGGGGGAGGGGGGCTTCCTCCTCTTTTATTTACAGTTAAAGGGTGGGTCTTGAGGAACGAGCATGAGGCCAGTGAAAGATGGATTTGGTTTATGGGAAGACACCTCCCAGCCTTCCATTCTCCAGCCACCACAGTGAAAGCGCCTGGGTTGTGTGTAACCTCCTCCCCCATCTCACATCTGCCTTGCCCAATCTCGTCTGGGCCCGCTCCAATAACAACATCTGCTTGGCAGCTTTTCAAACCCATGGATAGTTATCTAACTGAGGCTTTTGTGCTGCACTGTTTATTCTATGTGAAGAAATGCCTCCTTAGTTGAAAGAGTACTTTAGAAAAACTGTGCAGCTATTAGCAAGTGAAGCACAAGGCTAATAACCCCCACCTGCTCATCAAATTAATTATGACATCTGAGTCATTATAACTCAGAAAGAACACACGACTGCAGACTTGTCACATGTAGAAATAAACACGCTCCACATTAGGGAAGGGAAAAAAAAAGATGGCAAAAATGTCCAGAAGAAAAACATCTAACCCTCCACATTTTAGTTACAAAAAATACACATTACTAACTTCCCAACAGCAAAAACTAAAGGAGATACGCGAGGAGTAGAAAAAATTTCCTGCAGAACGCCTCTCCACACCTCTGCATGGGCTTTATGAAGAAAATGAGAGGAAAAACATAGTAATACAGCGATCTTCACAGCAAGACTGTAAATCAGCATGTCCTTTTGTGAGAAACTTTGTTTCCTCAAGATTGTGTAACAACCCGGTGGGAGAGGTTCACATACCATTCCCCCCCCCCCCCCCCACCCCAAGTTCAATTACTCCAAATGTAACACTTGTATCTGTAATTAAGATGTATTTTCAGACCTGAGCACACTTAACAAGTACTAAGGTGGGAAATTCTGTGTGGAGAAAGTTTAAAGTCTACATCAAACCTTTAACTCTCTCGCATATAGCAAAAAGAATATAAATTTCAAAATGTAAAATTTCTGCAAGTCAGATTCCACCAAGTTCAGACTGTAAAGGATAAAGCACTGCCACACTTCCTATTCAGATGTTACATATTAATCTAATTATCAGAACTATTGGAATATCATGCCACAATTCATGTCCATGATAGTTTCCTTCTTTCAATTACAGGTACGAATTCAACCGAAAAAGTTAAATCATGCATTAGCTTCTTATACTTCTGAAGGTCTCCAGCATTCATAGACATGGTATGTAAATATTTTTCACAGAAAAAAAGACACAGCCCTGCACCTCATCATGTACTCTCAAAAGTGGTTCTTAAATGCAAAGTGCAATTGATGCCTAATTCATTCTAAATACTTCTCAGAGGTTTTTATTATCAAATTAAGTGACAGGTAAACAAACCATTAATACATTCATGTATCATGTTTAAGATTAGCAAATAAAAAAGGTCAGGCGCTAAATATATAAATGCTGGCAAAGTGTTTGCCTTGCATTAGCCCCAATTCATTCTTTGTCAACAGCATTTCCTCCAGAACACCACACAGAATAGACAAATGACTCCTCTGTTACAAAGAGTCCACCTTTAAGAAATATCTCTACCACAAATAGTTTTTTTCCTATCAGTTAGACAAACAGAAAACATTTTCTAAGTAGGCCACAAAGCACAGCATGAGAAGTAGATGGGATATTACTTGTCACAGGTCAGCTTCACTTACACCATTTCTCCCATTAGTGCACATTTTTCACCGTGTTACTAGCAACCACCACCCTTTGCAAATAAGGACCTCCGGCATTATTTCTGGTGAAAAAAAATGCTGTAGAATTAACTTTCAGACAAGACGATACTGGTCGTCTAGCCTCCTCATATTTTTTAAGTAATATGTATGCTAATTATCAAGAGAACCATGTTGGAACCTCATTTTACCTAGCCGCTTTTATTTTGTTTAACTTCCATTATGTACTTTTCCTATTTGAAAGTAGATTTTGGTTATTTATTCATCTTTCTCATTTAGTCCAAAGTTGAGAAGCATAAAAAAATAAAGGCAATTGTTAAAAAGGTAGTACCAGCTTTGCTTTTGACAAATAAGAAGACTGATACTTATCCTAGAAATTAAATACACTTGAATGTGTCAGTGCTGCAGAACCAGAATAAAGCAGAAACAGGACATATATTAATCACACAGGCAAACTGTTCTGAACAGATTCATATGCCTGGGAGGAGGAATCTCACATGCAGTCTTCCCAAAACCTTCCATTTTTGAGAAATCCTCTTCACTGGAGACTTGATGCATTGGTTTTGAGGCCTATTGTTTCTGCTACAGTAGGGTTAGGTTTCTAGACAGAAAAACTGAGTGTGCTCCTCCGTCCCACACTCGCACTTCCCAACACAGAACTGTTTGCACAACCTGTTCCTGCCCTGTGTGATCCACATGCACATATTGCTCCTGCACACCACAGAAATCACTGAGAAAGCTGTGAAGAAATAAAGCAAGGGAGAGCATGGTACATTCAAGATTCGCACTGATTTTAGGTTAAGGAACTATCTGATAAAAAGGAAAAATGATACACGTACAGTTTTTATTAGCTGATATAAACATGAATAATTCAACCTGTAGGAATGTACTGCTCCTGTTCTTACTGCAAGAACCCACAAAGTATATATTGCTGTAGGACATGTTGCCTTGCAGGAGCATTTAAGCATAGCTATGAAGCACACTGAATCCACGCCTGAGCTAATATGTTTAGGGGTGTCTAACATGAAAGGAAAGGAAAATCTGTTCTCAACCAGTACACTGTTAACCGAATTTACAACAGTGTGCATGACAAAAGTTTGAGTGGTATTACCAAGTTACAAAATAGCTAATAAATCTGGATTTCATCTGAATGCTCTATTTTTCCATAAATATTATCTCATCAGAAATTAGAAGTCAGTAGACACACAGAATTTATGGGTTCAAATTTAAAACCAGGCTATTACTTGCAGATGCAACATCACAGTGGGAAGAGTTAAGGCTAAATCAGTCAAAATACTTTTAAAGCTATTTTTTAATAACCAGTTCCCACAGATATGGAATTCCTTTACCATGATGAATAATAAATATGTATTCCAGAAAAACACGACTAGAGTATGTGAAAGCTTGTGTACCCATGTACAAAGACACACACACTGGATACACATTATGTATGCTAAGGTGCAAGAAACAAACGGTATAATGCTAAAAGGTGTTCTCTGTGACAATCACCCATGAAAAACTGGTTTACACAGAATAATCTGACAGGTTGTTAGACTCGGCAGCATTGTCACTGAACTCTTAAAAATGAAGAAGGATATGCCAGAGAGAGTGAGTCTTTCTCAAAATTTTGCAGCTCTAGATCTTTACGAAACACACTGCTTCTCCTGTCTATTTAATCTCTGCACACATCTCCACCCCTGCTTCCTTCCCAATGGTATGTGGTCTTGAAAATAACAAATCTTCAAGTTTCCTGGAGTTGAGAGAAGGAGGAAAAGTCCCACTCCCAAGAGGCAAAACTAAAGGCCCTCAGAGCCCCTGAAGTTGTTAGCTACAATACAACATAACATGGCACAACCATAATTAGCGAGAGGAAAACAGACTTTTTTTCACCTCCAACAGCATTAAAGAGATAAGGCGTATCTGCAGGCACAAAGGTGTCTGATCAAGAGAGTGCTTATATGGAGAAGGAGTGGCATTTTGTGCAATGAAGCAGGAAACAAACAAACAAGAAAAACAATCTATCAGAGCAGCACAAATCTGCTCAAAGCCAGTTGTAGCTGCAGATACTGTTAGCAGCAATGGTATTAACACATAACCGGGGGGGGGGACATAAGAAAAAAAGTCCTGTGATTACTTCTACCTACTTAAATTTTTATTGATAAATGTTGTCTACAGGATTCCTCCTAATTTTATAAATGTTCTCATCCTCCTTTATATGGATATATTATTTCTAGAAGTCACACTTTAGGTATTCAAAATGGCTTTGTCAAGGGTTGGGGCTCAGCTGACCCCTAGACAAATGACAGATGTTGCCTATTAACCCCTTTCCCTTCCCAAAGGAGAAAAGAAAGGGAGTAAGGGAGAGAGATTTATGGTTTGGAAAGGAAAACTAAAATAGCTTTAATGAAAATAATAATAACTAAATTAAAAATGTATACAAATATATACAAAACCAATATCGAACCCAACCACCCGATGGCAATTATGACACTGTCACCACTATAGAATCATAGAATAGTTTTGGCTGGGAAGAGACCTTCAAGATCATCAAGTCAAATCTTATTCCTAGCCTGACCAAAACCCACTAAACCACGTCCCTAAGCACAAGATCTAACCACCTCTTAAACACCTCCAGGGATGGTGACTCCACCACCTCCTTGGGCAGCCCATTCCAATGCCTGACAACCCTTTCTGTAAAGAAATGCTTCCTAATATCCAGCCTGAACCTCCCCTGGTTCAACTTCAGGCCATTTCCTCTTCTTCTATCGCTTGTTACCAGGGAGAACAGACCAACTCCCGCCTCGCTACAACTTCCCTTCAGGTAGCTGTAGAGGGCAATAAGGTCTCCCCTCAGCCTTCTTTTCTCAAGGCTAAACTGCCCCAGATCCTTCAGCCTTTCCTCATAAGTCACATGCTCCAAACCCTTTCCTAGCTTTGTAGCTTGCCTCTGTACCCTCTCCAGCACCTCAACATCCTTCTTGTAGGGAGGGGCCCAAAACTGGACACAGTATTCAAGGCCTCACCAAAGCTGAGTACAGAGGAAGATCCACTGATGCTGTGGAGCCCACACCAGGGAAGTCCCAGGCTGGACTCAGTGGCAAACGGGTACTGTGTTCAGGATCTGGATTCTGGAACTGGATTCAGGAACACACGGATCAGGATCAAAAGCAGAACAGACAGAGTCCTCCTTAGACACTGGACAATGAAGAAGAGCTTGACCCTTGTGATTCTTCAGCTTTATACCGAATATGCTGTATATGGGATGGATCCTTTGTTGGTCACTTTAGGGTCACCTGTCCTGTTCACTCCTCCCCGCAGGTGCGGCCTTTTACTTATCACACCCCCAATGTGGACACAAGACCCAGCAGTGATCTGGTCTGCACAGGAGCAAATTTAAGCAAGAGTCTTTCTGCACACCAATCCTTGGTAGCAACTTTAAACATCAAGCATTATCACTTCTAGAAGCAGAGACTGCCCGTAAAAAATATGCCATTAACTTCAGACAATGCAGTTAGTGAGAAGAGACAGAGCTGAAAAGTAAAATCACTGAACAGAATTAGTTCTCTTCTCACTCAAACCAGGACAGGTCTAGCCTGAAAAAGCTTCATTCTCCAGCTTTTTTAAAATAACGTTACTTTGTGAACAATGCTAAGCAACTTTCTTTTCCTCTATCTGTCCATCTAATTTTTGGTCCTGTGCTGTAAGTGATTTTGGAAGTGAAGAACCAGAGACAGTACTGCAAACATTTACTTCTCTGCAGCCACTCATCATGAAACTTGTCAATAGCAGTTCCAATACCTCAGGGCTCCTACAGTTTTGATTTCATGAAAAACAACCAAATGCATTAAGTACTCGGTTTATACAGGTTTTTGTGAGGGAGAAGTGGTGTAAAACACAAGGAAAAGCAGCACATAAAACAGGCCTGCTAATGGCTTGAATGCCCCAACTGAAGAGCAACATGCACAAAACAGGGGCAGTAGTTTCCTCTCATTAATCTATCAATGACTCTTACTGATTTTCTGAACTAATCACATCAAAGAGTGAAAAAAGTGTTTAGTTAACCACACCTACTAATTCTTGGTTTTCTCTGCTGAGATTATCAACAGTTTCAGTGGTACTTTTCTATAAAACAGACACCAGTGCACCAGAAAGCAGACTAAATGCTCAGTCTTCTCTTTTATGCCAGGCAGACCACATCCTTCAGCAGGCATTTCTGACAAAACATTTGTTCCTGACTCTAACTTGTTAATTACAATGGTCCCTCCTAGTCTTTTGGGAGCAGTTTTTACCATTTCCAGACCAATACTTGCCCGTGCCCAACATCATTAATTACTGTGTGCTCCAACCACACCACTACTTGGAAGGAACACTGAAGAAACCAACCCTGCCACAGCCCTCCTCTGAACTACAGGACAGCAGAGAGAGGGACATTTAGCACTAGCACAGCATAAAAAGGAAAAAACTTTGGGGGGTTGTTTTTTGTGGTTTGCATTTGTTGGAGGAGTTTTGATCATTTTTCATATGTTCTGCCTTTAGATACAGCATTTTTCAGTGTCAAAGGTGAGACACTGTAACAGCCATTCCACCGCTGCTAGATAAGGAGTGTCCAAATGTGTTGTCCTGCCTATAACTACACTTTCTATTTCTGTTCTGAATCACGCTCAATTACAGATTATACCAACAGGGTGTATGTTTCTGGTGCCGGGTGCCAAAATTATTTTAAAAAGCAATGTAGCTCACTGTCATTAAGCCAAACCAAAACTTTGTCAGTGCCAAATGTGGCACTACTGCCAACAGTTGTCTACTGTTAGACTATACCACCCATTGTGGGATCATTCTTCCTCTCTGTCTGTGCAATAAAGCGGCTGGACTCCGTTCCTCCGGAGTGATGCATCTGTGCTTTACTCAGAACTGCAAACTCATTTTTGGATGCAACTGAAGCCTTTTTCCCAAAAATTTCACCCCAGCTGACCTTGAAGATTTAAGGCATAATTGAGAACACAAAACTACACGTACAAAACTGGACTTCTGTTTTGACACTGAAGCCCCTAAAAATGAAGTTTTTATTATTTCATATGAGAAATATGAATATGAACTTTTTTGATGGTCTACTGAAATGCCTGATTTTGCATTTTAATTTCACAGACCTGAAGAAAAAAAATTTTCTTTTTCCATCAGATTAAAATTAATATTGTAAGGGTAAAAGCTGAAAAACTTGCACCCGATCAGCAAGTCAAAACAGAACACTTAAAAACGGGTCCATAGCTTCTGGACACTTATATATCCTCCTTATCAGGACTTATTGACAGTTCCAAAACCACAACCTCTGAAATACCACAGTAATTTCCTGTTTTAGAAACAAGGTAATACAGCAGTCTCCAAGACAGCACAATGCAATAACCACAGGGAATTGCAGATTTTATGCTGATAACCACTGCACTGCTTTTTATCCAAGTGCTTCAAAGTGTCTTACAAACATGATTAAGCCTTACCATGACTAGGAGATAAGCAAATGTATTAAGAGTTTTAGTCTAAGAGCCAAGTAGCTGAGGCACCTACTGATGTCCAAAGGAGTTTTGCCTTTGACCTCCACTCAGGCAGGAATTAACGAGGAGCTCACAAGTGAAACTGAAGAACCTGACCCAAATTCTCAGAGAATTGTTTGTACTGAAACCAAGTTCCTGACCGTTGACTGACAGAAGCTAAAACAGGCAGTTTACATTCTGAATGGGTATATGCAAAATTAAAACAGATCTTTGAAGTATTTGACAAATTTATACAAAAGTACAAACACATGTGTATTGCATTTATTATCAATCACTTTAAAAGGTATTCAATACACCGAACTGGAAAAGTAAGCCAAGAGACAATCTTTTATATAATTTTAATATAAATTTACCTCAGGAAAATTATTTGCCTGGCTTGAAGTTAGGGATACATATAAAAAAAAAAAAAAAAGCATTTTTTGTAATCCTGTAACTGTAAAACAGCATTAACTATAATGTTCATTTTCGTGTTATTTTTGATGTAATTCCTCTACAAATTTTTAATTCAAATTCTGCTGATGATTAATTGTTAGACTTCCAAAAGTAATTACTGAGGAAAGTTTTTCTATTAAATGCTCAGTAAAGAAATGACTAAGTTTTATTCCTGGCGTTGTCAACAGAATTTTAGATTAAGTAAGTTAGTTTTTAGCCTTCTTTTCAAAGGTCCCAAATAGGGACAACATAAAACAGCCGAGTTCTCCCTTCAGTAGCGCATCCACATCATTTATACAGGAAAATATGGTAGCTTCTAAGAGGCATTTCATTTAACAGTCTGTCTACACTGGGTAATCACTGCACCATTGTCCAGAGTTAGCAAAGCCATTATATTACTAAACTCTGCCAGTGCAATAAATTTCCCTGCACAAAGGCGCTCTGCACAAGTTGAGAATGTTCACACCAAGAGGTGGTACAAAGTTTTTACTGGCGTGTAGAAAAGACTACCCTAGTTTGCAGCTGTGCTTATTTAGCTTACTTTAAACTCTTTGTATGCTTTCCATACAGACAGAAAACCCTAAACCTATTTGAAGAATAATAAATATGTGTCACTACAGTCCTAAAATTGTCATTTCCCTATTGTTTGGGCAAGGGCAAGGGGTGGAAGGGAGTGCTGGCCTGGAGAATGATGGCATTTTGTTTTGGAGCCTCCAACCACAAAATGAAAGTAGGCAACTGCAGTTTTATGTCAAAAGTTTTGAAACTGACAAATCAGTCCGGTAATACTAAACCACAGTTTCCCACACAGATGCCAATTAGCTGTTTACCTACAGCAACACAGATTTCACTCATGCCTTCATGATTTAAGTTCACTCAAAACCTCAGCTGAAGTGACTGCTGGCATGTCTCATCCTCCTTACAGGTAGAGCTATGTCTGAAAATTGTGTTCAAAGGTGTGAGTGTAATCATTACAGTCTTTTTGTTCCATACGAAGCCGTTGAGAAATTCCTTGCAGAATCCATTTCAGACACTTTGCATGTCTAATATATACATTAGCTTAATGTAGTATGAAGGAAGCATGGAGGAAGAACACTTCCTTGTTAGCTATTAAGGGAAGGCTCAGTGCCCCATGGTGTAGGCAGTGAATGGAGTCTTCTTCCAACAAGAAAGAACATCTAATGCTGGATGTAGGTGTTCAGGTGTAGGGTCTGCAGGGGTAGCTTCTGTGGAAGAGTTGGGGGCTTTCCCATGTCCAACAGACCCACCTCAGCTAAGATGGTGTGTCTCTGTGAAAATGTATTTAGGAAAGTGCAAAATAGTGAGGAGTTGGAGGGGGGAGGGAGCAGGTAAGAAACAGCCCTGTGAACACCGAGTTCACAGAAGACGGATATGGAGGAGGTGTTCCAGGACCATGGTGGAGCAAGTATTTCCCTGCAGCCTGTGGAGAGGACCAAGCCAGAGTAGATGTCCATGCTACAGCCCATAGAGGACTCCACACTGAAGCAGGTGGATATTTCCTAAAGAACTGTACACTATGAAGAAAATCCATGCTGGAGCAGGTGAAGAGGCAGGAAAAGAGGAGAGGAGCTGTTATGGACTGACTGCAGTTCCAAATCCCCATCCCTCTGCACCACTACCACTAGGGTCGGGGATGGAGGGAGGTAAAGGAGTCAGGAATGAAGGAGTGACATTGAGACGGAAAAGAAGGAGGAAGTGCAGGGAAGGTGGTGGTGTTTTTTCCTTTGTTCCTTATCATTCAATTCTATTTTAGTTGGCATAAATTAGATTAATTCTCCACAAATTGATTCTGTTCTACCTATGAGGATAATTTGGAAGTGACAGCCCTGTCTTTGTCACAACCCACCAGCTTTCATGCTTTATTTTCTCCCCTGCCTGGTTGAGAAGACTGAGAGAGCAGCTGGGTGGGTGTCTGGCAGCTAGCCAAGGTCAGACTGCCACAAGAAGAGGTAGGTTGTAAGAAAACACGAAGTGGGCTTTGCCTTTTTCCTGTTGTGACAAAATATGCTGTAGTTGCCTGTCTGTCCTAGTAGTAGTGTCCAGAATAAAAGACAGAAGCTCATATTATGGCACAAGTTGTCTTCCATCTCCCTCATCTTTCAGCAAATTCTCTGCTCTTCAGTAAAAGAAATAAAATGAAAATGGTCAGGTGACAATACTTCCACCTCTAAGGTTTTGAAATCTAAGAAAACTCAGATTTTTCTCTCTGTTTTTATACAATGTCTGCCATTGTTCTGATGCAGTATGGACATAAGTATAAAACACAGAGTACAGATGCATCTACCTCACTTTCTAGTACATAGTTTGCAATCAAAAAATACATTTATTGACAAAAATTTTTTCTCCAACATAGCAAATTTACTATAACAGCTATTCTGGCATAATATAATAACTCTTCAGGAAGCTTACTTTGAAAATAAAAGCATCTTTTCCTCTTCTAAAGGATCTTTTTTCACTTCTGAAACACCTGTGCATACAACAGTCATTTATATTGGAATAGCTGCTACAGAGTAAATTACTTAGGATTTTATACATTCACATCTAGAACGGCAAAAACACCTGAAATAAACAGGATTACTCTTTTAAAACTACCGGACAAACTCAAGCTCCTTCAAAAACTGAAACAATATGATTACTTTTGTGCTACATTTCATTGCATTCTATTTCAAACTACTAGAGCATTACCTGTATTTTTTTTAATTTAGTATTTTAACCAGATCAGTTCCAAGACTAAGTTCACCCCCTGACCACCTAAACACTTCCTGCCAGCGTGAAAACAGAGATCAGCAAAGTGGTGACACAAGCAACCATCAGCACTAGGACAAGAGAAAGTTGCTGTGAGAAACAGGGTGGAGGGGACTGGCAGGGAAGCGACACTTTTTGCAGCAGCTACTCATGAGGTCATCTCAGCTGTTTCATGGAGTTGCACCCTTAAATTTATCTGAATATTTGAAACACTTTACTGTGAAAGAAAAGAAGATGTGCCAGAGCCTAAGGGGATTAACATAAGGAACAATGGTTACTATGGGAGGGAAAAAAATGATTTCTTGACTGTGGAATTTATTTTATGGAGGAGTCTGCACTCTACTTTTGAAATCTCTAAATGTTAGTCAATACCTATTCTAAAAATTCAACAGAAAGAGAGTAAAAAAAACAGCGGAAAACAAAGTAATGGGGGAAAAAAAATAACATTTCTGACTAACAAGCACTCTTCATCACTGGTCCATTTCACATACACTGTCCCTGTGCATTTTCTGTTAGTGGAAACAGCAACATTCCTTGCACACACTCAATTAAAAAAAATACCACAAAAACTAATTTTAAAAAAAAAAAAAAAAAAACAAGCGAACAAACAAATTAGGAAAACTTCATAATACATCTAGAACTTCTAGTAAATTAGTAGGCATACATAATCATCATAACACACTTAGGTTTCTGGCAGAATTCAAGCTAAACTCCTCAGACACTCAGCACGCATGCACAGGCAAATAGTATAGAATTTTTGAATCAGTAAGTCATTTGGAAGAATCTCCAGAAGTGTGCCAAGGCATGCTTCTGGTGCTGTGCCAAATTATGTGCTTCTGTTTGTGGCTTTCAAATATGGATTAGACAGATGCACGAGCATGTACTATTTGGCAAGTAGTGACAATAGCCTACTCTGAATTTAGCAATTCAAGCTTTACTTAAGTTTTACTAGGTGAAAGAAAAAATTAACACCACATTGTTTGGGCTCTGTCTTTATATCCTTTTGCCATCTTCCTGATCACTTGCCAAAGACAAGAAGTCCCTGTAATTCCAGGATGTCCTCTTAAGGTAATTCTAGCGCAGGAATTTAAAATGGAAGGTTCAAAAGTCAAGTGCATTTAAAATGGAGCTTGCATTTATACTCGCTGTACACCTCAAAAATTCCTGAAGTCCCACCGTGGAAATCTCTAATACTGAATTGCTGGCCACAGATCTGTTTGGAAATTAAAGGCAAAATTAACTGGAATGTCAAAGTCTTGTGCCTGGATTGTGCCATTAGTAAATACAGACCTTTGCACAATACATACCACAGGTTCCCAGGCTTACTATAATCAACAGCCACACAGCTTTTCCTCCTGTTACTTACCACCATGAGGTTGCATGACATACCTAGGGCAATACTTCTTGATTCTCTGCACTTCAGAGCTTGAAACACAGGCATTTCAAACAAGGCTTTATTCTAGAGTCTGCAATCATTACAATGTTCTGCAAATAACAGAGTTTAATCTTCACTTTAAGATGAATTTACCAGGAATACTAACACAAGCATCATCATCTTGTACAAATCACAATATAAAATGTCACACAAAGTAAATCCATATATAGTCTGTCACTTTCCTCAGTTTATAAGTAAGGATAATAGTTGAATTACACCCAGAAAAATGTATAGAAACCAGGACACTTTTAAGAGAAGATAGAAAGGAACAGACACTGACAGTGGCCCATTGTTAATTGAGGCCCATGTGTGAAAGCTAAAGAAAGATTAGTTTATACAGCTGCTGTTATTTGTCAAAACATTGCTAACAAGGTACACATGTTATATCTGAGCATCTCTTTTCTGTCCTTAAAAAAGAGTGACACTAAATTCTATGACAAATATTAATTGAGAAAAATCACTGTTACTTCTTGGGAAAATCAATTATTTCAGCTTCTTATTATTATTTTATTATGACAATAAGCATTTTTTTTTAAGTAATTTTCAATCAAATGCAAGTATTTGGAGAGTACAGAGGTAGGAACAGAAGGAAACAAGAATAAATCCTGGTAAATTCTACTGTGTGTCTCAAGGCATAAGTTTTCAAAGACTGTTTTGAAATTTTAAAAAAAAGAAAGTTTCAGTCATTGACAGAAACCAAGAGACCTTTTAAATCAAAAGCATTCATAACCCAATTAAAAAAAATAAAATACTGTGTTCTGAAAATAATGGGAACTAAGGTTTATTCTGTTTTTCTACAAACTCCCCAAAAAACTAGGAGAACTACAGACTGAATTAAACAAGGAAGCTCTACAACTAGAAAACACAGAGAAACAAAGTAGTGTAGAGCAAGCCCATCCCTCATCCCTCCATGCAAACTGCAAATGGGCAACCTGGTCTTGTAAAAAGGGGAAATAATTATCTGGAGTCACCCCTGATGGTGTTATGCTAGGTCATGTTACAAGGGCAGGCTACATTGCTAAGTGGCAGCTGGGTACTTCAAAGGGAGCCTGCCAGAAGACACAAGCTGCATCTGAAAAGCAACACCACCACCCTCCCCTGACACATGGCCTGCCTCATCCCTGTCACTTGAGCTGGAAAGGAGCTATTTGAGAGGTCAGTGTTGACCACTCCCCTGTTCACACTGCTATTACAAGTATGGGTGTATTTACATGGTATTTTGTAGGCAGCCATATGCAAGCCTCCCACTGTACCAACAGCCAGCTGGCCAGGACTGAGCGCCCTGCAGTTGCCTCAATGTGCCTGGCTGGATCAAAGCACAGAGAAAGTTTGCTGGGTCTGCTTGCAAAACACCACATAATCACGTCCTAACCTTGCTTCAATTTTCTTAATGTAAATACTGTCTAATCCACTTTAGCACAAAGCACTTCCCTGGAAGGTGAGCTCAGACTTCTTTGTGTAAGAATTAGATTGCAACAAAAGTGCCCAGCGACAGCACATTTCAAAGCAGCACCCAGAAATATCCACAAAATGTAATTGCGTTTTGCCATCTAAAACTGGACACCAATAAGACAGCACTACACAAGACTAATGCAAAAGGGAGTCTGGTGGAGTCTCAGAGGACCAACAGGAAGCATACTCACAGATGTGTTTGGGAACCCAGCCCTAACTTTCAGTCATTTGAGAACATGGCAATAGGGCCAATTTGAATGGGCACAAGGACGGGACACTGGATGTTAGCTTCCTTTTCAATTTGCCATTGATTTTTGTTTGGCCTAAGGAAAGTTGCTTAATACTTTAACTGAAGAAACTTAACATTTTCTACAGACCTCTTGCTGTCTGTCATATACACTTAGCCCTTTCAGTATGCTTAGACCTGTCATCTGTCTGTACAACTCTCCTGTATTTGGCTAAACTGTTCTCATGATATAAATTATGAAAGATTTCCATCTTTTTACTACATGTTAGAGGCAGAGGTGGTGTCCAGGAAACTAAATATTTTTTGTGTTGAATTCAAGTCTGCCTTAGTAAGAAAACAATACTTAAATAATTGCATGATTATGGCAAGGAGAAAGAAATAATATGAACCACAACAAACTATTTTCTACATACTCAAAGAACATTCAAATTTAACTCACAAATAAGGGAAAATAATTACACCCATACATGCATCTGTCAAATCCCTAAATTTTACAACTTCCATTGTTATAGAAAACCTGCCGTATATTAGTCATAATTATGCTCATTTCAACCGTACAGGTAACTGCCTTATTTAAATATGGTTAACAAATATTAGCAAGCAAGCCAGGTGAAAATAGAGGGTATGACGCTTTACAGTTGAACTTTGATGTACATGCTGTAACCTTGTTTACATACTTGCACCACTAGTGGTAAAAACTGCACGGGTACCACACAGCATAAATGCCAGATTATTGTAGAAAGCTATTATCTGTAATTTACAGTTTTGCTGAGTCAGACGGGAGAAGTGGTAAATAAATACAAGAAGAAAGTCACAGAACACAGAACTTAAGTGCTCTTTATGTGGTCACATAAACCGAACAGACAGTGGTAAACCCCTCAAAAACAAATTCAAGTAACAATTATCATGAAACCAGAAGAATGTATAGCACTGATTTTACCTTGTAATTCTTATTGGATGTACTGCATCAACAGCATAGTTCACTTTCCTAGCTTGCTGCTAAGCTAGGAACATTGATGTAATTATAGTTTTTGGATTCTATCTCTGTAAACCATGCAGAAATAAACTGCTATTAGTGAATGTACATACTACAAATAATTGTGTTGTGATGATATAGGTAAAGGTGACCAAAAAAAGATAAAATATCTAAAAACACCAAAAAAGAAAGCAAACCACAGCAATAATAAAGATCATGCCAGAAAGCACGTCAAGGTCATTTAGGGCTTTCACTAATCTGCTTCAGGCCAAGAGTTCATTACATTTACATGAACAAACGCATTCACATTGTAAAGCAAAGGCTTCTTAAAAATCCGTACTTGCTTAGATGTCTCAGATTTCTCACTTTTCAACAAATGTGTAAGAGCACTACCTGCCATGCAAGTTTAAATATTTACTTTACGTAGCAAAAAAAAAATTGTCTTCAGCTCCTAAAATCTGTAAGACACCTTTATTTTGATACCGTTATCTGGATTAAAGCTGTGCCAGTCATACTTCTGTGGTTTCCAAGATGAACCTCTTAAGTGTTGTGATAGAAATATACTCTTGAATTGTGTAATTATTTTTTTCACTTCTTCTGAAGAGTGTGAACTGCCTGCAAAAGAACTACCTGTTTTACCCAAACACTTTTTATCAATGAACACTATACAAATAATCTTCACCACTTCTTGCAAGCCATGGTGTACTTCTGCAATTAAATATTTAATTTAAAAGGTATATAAACACACTGTTCAATATGATTCCATGGGCAGACAGCAGATTACTTAAATGGGTAATGTGAAAAGTACAGATTTTACAGATCAAAAAACACACTTTTAAATATTTTTACTTCTAAAGTCTATGCATTTATGCATGTTGACAGTCAAAATCAAAACCTCATAGCTGTTTTTTAAGAGTTTTGAAATTAAAAAATGGAGAAACAGATATTGCCATTTAAAAAAACCTAATCATTTATTAATAAAATTGAAATGAATGATTCATCTAAAGAGAATGCATAGTAACATGTGCTGTGGTCCTAGAATTTCTTGGAGTCAGAGACTTTTACAGATTACCCTATTTGCATCAATAGGAATGACAGCATCACAAGAACAAGCACCATCTGCTGAATTCTCAGAGTACTGGACATTCCCAGCACAATCCAGTAGTGTGAACTCATCCTTTAAGTTTATATGTATGTTTTAGTTTGCTCATTTTCTTTCAAACAAGTAAAATTTAGTCCAAAACTATTTTGTTTCCCTCCTAGTAAGGCTAAAAGCATAACTGTGTCTCCTGACTGGTTTGGTGTATTAAGCTTTTGTAACAACTCTACAGATTAAAAAATATAAGTGGTCCCTACAATTAACAGAAATCTGTTGTTCTAAGAAAAAAAAACTCATCTGCTTTCCAAAGTTTCCTCTATTTACAGGTATTTTGACAACTATGATGGGGAAAAAAAAAAAAAGTTAAAAAAAATCTAAGCATTTACAAGTTGAGAGCAGTATTTCTCCACTGACCAGATTTTAGTGCCAGAGGTTAGATACCCAAATGCAATAGTTGTTTTAAAAAATGGAACATACCTGTCTTTTCATGCTTGTGAAAAAATGTTCTTGTTAATACTGAAAGACTTCTAGAATGTTTGTTCAGAATACATTATTACAAACAAACGGACCCAATCAGTTTAATGATTTGTTTCATCTCACAATATGGAAGCACTGAGAATCACAGTGTGCAGGTTGGAATGCAGCTGTAGCATGCCAGGTATTGCTTTAATACAGAAACTACACACCAAGTGTTTGAAATACTGCTATACATTGCAATCTCAACAGAGATGAAGGTCCTGCTGTGCTGGCTGGTGCTGAACTGAGGCATAGGAGGACACCAAACCCCAGCATTCCTTCTCCTCTCAGACATTCAGTCTCAAATCTGTGTAAAAGCATTTCTAGAAGCAGCACGATACAGTAGCATGTTTATATAAGTAGCTGTTCTTTCACTTATTTAGCCAGGAGACAGCATGCTTCTTAAGAGGGAAATAAGTGAAAATCTTTTTGCATTCCAAAGGTGTTCACCTTTTGCAAGAGTCCTGTAACAGAGCAAAATGACGGGACATACGGTTATCCTAATGACTTAATGAGGCACATTGGTTCTGATGAAGCAGAAGTTACTTCTCTTGAGAGACAAGACTGCAGTGTAGAAAACTATGAAGAAAATGACAAGGAATCACTTGTTGCAACTAGTCTTCTGGAAAAAAACAAATCTTCACAGCTAACTAATTAGTTTCCTTTTGTTTAGAATCAGTTTCACCTTCTTCCCATGCTGCCACAGTCTGCTATAATGTTGTATTTGCAAATCCTGACAAGGACTGTTCTAAGGTATCAAAAAAAAAAAAAAAAATCCCCAAAACAAAAACAAAAAAAAAAAAAAAAGAGTCCAGTAAAATTTAAAAGGTCTACAGATGTTTGTCACAATATTTGGATTTAATCTAACACAAACAAAAGATAAATTCAGACCCTGAAGAACTGACAGTATTCCTTAGGGGGTAAGGCAGAGGAGGCAAGTAAAATCGTGTGCACAGCTACATTTGAGCAAACTGACCTTATACTTTTGCTGCTTTGAGAATAGTTGGTTCTGTGCAGTTTCAAAACATAACCTCCTGATCAAACTATCTAATTGCTCCTAGCAAGTGAAGATGACAGTATCTCAATACAGAAAATTAGCACAAGGTTTCCACTCATTTTTTTTCTACATAAATAAACTTTATAGAGACTTTGCATGTCTTATTTCCCAAATCTTTCACAGTAATGTCTATGAAAATAAATGTGTAAATTTGCTTGCCTTTGTATACCTGTTCCCTGGGGGTTTACATTTTGCAATTTCAAAATTAATGTTGATAATCATGCCCATTCTGCTTTTTTAAGCCTAGTATAGTTAAGTTGCAGATTTACCATAGGTCTGATCTTCCACAGAATTCAACATAAAATCTAGAAAATACACACTAGAAAGTATTGTCCACTTCACAAAAGCAAATACTTCTGAGCAAAAGGGAACAGTTAAAATCTCCTTATAAATCATTAACAGTACAATTCCAAATTACTTCCTATCTTAAAACATAAGGGGAAATGTGGACCTATGATAGGGAAGGAGGAATTGGTGTTATCTACAGGTGACACACAAGAAAAACTTACAGGAAAGCACCTGTTCCCTAACAAAAAGTTTGCTTTATTATGCATCTTGCACATATAAGGAAACTTGACTCATAATAACCAGAAAAGATACTGAGAAGGAAAAGATGCTCTAAAGTTACAGTTTTTAACTGTAGCTTGTAAAAGCACCACCTCTGAACATGTTACACTCTCAAGCTGAACTGCACACAGGCTTCATTTATATTCTAGCTTTTGCCTATCAGTCAAAATGCAGGCACATCAAGCCTTGTCTATTATGCTTTGAACATTATTTTACTAATTTCAGGTAGGTGACAGGGTACTCATCTGAAATACTCAAAACGATCAGGAAAAGGGCACTGTCAAGAATACACTACAGTCTAGAGGAACAGTGCGCCTCTGACGACTAACCCTGCAGTTTCTGACAGCAAGTTAGCAGTGTCGGCCTATCTGCCATCTTGTCTGCTTTTTTCCATTGGTCTGATGACATGAGTAGCAGCAGCTTATTGCCCCATTATATGGCTCATGGGATTCTCAAACTCTGTCCTTGTCATGTGCAGACTGGCTGTCAATTTTAATTTTAAAATTAATCCACAACATGGAGGAGGTGATACAATTATTGTGCGCACACTGCATGGTTGATGTAGACTCCCATGGCTTTTGGACTTCAGGGAAGTCTTCCCCTCTCGAAACATAAACGGCCCAACTAATGTGCCAAGCCCTTTCTCTTGTAGCTGTTTTAGTATAACATCTATGCTGCAAGGGAAAGTCAACAACATCTCATTTCCATCTTCAGCTGCACAGCCCAAGGCATGCAGCAAACACCCATGAAATCTCCAGACTATGTGCCAAATGAGCCCATCAACTGTGACTCCACACACTCCTGTGTGTTACAAAAAGAGGTCAACGGGAACTGGGAGTCAACCAAGGTAAGACAGCAACCTATTGTCCCTTCCACACCAGACCTCCAGGTAGAAGTCACAAAAGATACTCAGCTCCAGCTGCAGCAAGTGCTACCTCAGCTATGCTGTTCTCTGTTCTCGGAGGAGAGCAAAGGAAGTAGACTGTACTTTTTCCAATACAACTACCATCTGCTTTTGCTTAGATTTCCTCCTGGCAGTCCTACCAATTGACCATCCACTGTTCAACAGCAAATGCCAGCTGAACTCTTCAAATGTGCTTCAGTTAACTCAGACAGAGTTCAAGTCTGTTAGAATAGGCTTGAACTGCACAACCCAAAATACCTTAGAATTGTATGAAAGACATTTCTCTCTGTTTCCAGGAACTCCAAAAGCAAGGCACTGACAGTCATTAACCTACATGCCAGGTGCCTCTTTCAGTATATAAAACTGTATCAATATCTGTAGCCTGGCATACAAACTATATAACACAGGTAAAGTACAAGGAGTAACAGCACACAGCTACATACAGCATTTTCTCACAAATACATAAAAGATGCAGGAAGGGAACAGAGGAGAGACATAGTATATACAGACTGTTGCTTCTGGTAATAATCCACTTTATAGCAACAGACAACAGTGTTACTTTTCTGCTGTTTTCTTTTAGCCCAGATAAAATGTTTCTTTAGAGTTTTCTTTAACAGTCATGAGATTATCACAGTTGGTGCAACAGATGTTGGTCTCTAGGAAGAATGGCCTGATCCTGTAAAACCTGCTTTCTCATGTGCAGACCCTTTGAAATCATTGGGATTTATGTAAATAGGGATTTGCAGGATTAGGTCTACAGACTAGAGAGTCTGCAGTACTTCAGTCATACATGTTCTAGTTTTGTTGCCTGGGAACCCAATACACAAGAATAGCTCCTGAACAGGCCAAGCATCCTTTACAGAAGCAATAAGAATCTGAGCACAGTACTTGCAACATGAATTCAGCATTAGGACTTTATAATACTGTAAAAAAAAAAAACCCTCCTGAGAAAAAAGCGCTTCAAAGTTATAAGACACGAGGAGGGTTGAGGCAGGGAGGGCGGGGAGAGGAATCTAGGCTCAGTCTTCGTTCTTTTGTG
>JANVCC010010406.1:18061491-18082971 GCA_025345505.1 Todiramphus chloris collaris
CTGTTCTCTCCCAATGGCAAGCCCTGGAGTTGCTAATACTTTGTGTAGAGTAACTTCGGGTTACCATGGAGATTTAAGAAGGTAGACAACTATTCAGAAGTCAACAGACCTGTCTAGCATGGAGGTTTCAAAATTGGCGCCACCAGCAATGGAGAGGTGTCCTCCACCTCCCCCTCCTCCCATGCACTCCTGGGCACTCTCCACTGCCTCCCCTGCCACCTCCCACCTGGCCCCTGAGAGACTGCACCTCAAATACTGGGTTCTGTTTTGAGCCCCCCACTACAGGAAGGACACTGAGGTGCTGAAGCATGTCCAAAGACTCACAAAGCTGGTGAATGGTCTAGACAAGTTTTATGAGAAGAGGCTGAGGAAACTGGGTTTGTTTAACCTGGAGAAAAGGAGGCTGAGAGAAGACCTTATTGCTCTCTACAACTATCTGAAAAGAGGCTGCAACAAGGTAGGTGTTGGTCTGTTCTCCCAAGTAACAAGTGCTAGGACAAGAGGAAGTGGCCTCAGATTGCACCAGGGGAGGTTTAGATTGGATATTAGGGAATAATTCTTCACCAGAAGACTTCTCAAGCAGTGGAACAGGCTGCCCAGGGAAGTGATGGAGTTGCCATCCCTGAAGGCATTTAAAGGATGTGTAGATGTGGCACTTACAGATGCAGTTTAGTCATGGACTTGGCAGTGTTAAGTTCAGAGTTGGACTCGGTGGTCTTAAAAGGTCTTTTCCAACCCAAGTGATTTTATGATTCTATGTGCTGTTTTCAAATACGTCATGCGCTACCGGTGGTACTGAAACCAGCCTTGAAAACCAAAGTAAGACATCCTTGTCAGTAATATATGTAATAACTAGGAAGCGTACCAAACACCATTCACTCAAACTGGAGACTACATACTAATCACCACATCAACAGACATAGTCAGACTCATATGCATATGTTATTATTAGAAAATAAAACACACGTGTAACTTAAGAGAAGTGCAAATGAGCCTGCTCTGGCTACTCCAATGGACATGTTTTTCCAGAGTAAGTCCACACCATCCTGTGAGGAATCAACAGGAGCACAGTACATAAAACCACATAAAGAAACAATACGATTGCAGGTTTGCTGCTTTTAGGACCTACATGAGCTTGCTCAGACCTCACCATGATATATTTATCATCATGTTATCTTTATCACTGTGTTATACTATGTAGACAAACTGCAGCAGAATCAAGTTTAAAGATTCCAGAGCTTTTTTGCCACTTACATGCAATGTGCAATCATTAAATTCTGTTCTGAGTGTTTTGACACTGGTTTCCAGGGCTTTACAAAGAAAGTCAGGGACTTCTTACGTGTATTTTCTACACTAAAACTGCCACTAATCACTGCTCCCCAAAATATAACCTGTAACTATTACTATTCAACAGTCCTATCTACATGATCTAATACTGTTGCTTTACAGTGTCTCTTCTTAATGATGTTTGTTGGTCTCAGACATAGGATGACTGTCAATGGCAAGAGAAGTGTCACAAGCACAGCGAAGACAGAGTATCTCATTATATTGTAATGCAGTATCTAATAAAAAGTCTATGTATAGCCCTCTCTGTAGGTTCCACACCAAATGGAATAGGGACTTCTGTGTTAACACTCATCCTACTGTGAAACACATCAGCAAGCCCAAGTTACCATTAATATGGCTTGAATTCTGACAAGGTCAAACTGGCTGGACTATATTTAAAACCACTTTTATCTTACTGCAATAGGATAATGTGTTCTAAGACACATACCGCAGGAACATAAGACTCTTCTGCTGATTTAACCTAGGCTCAGAAGCTAATGCTCGGCACCATGTTTCAAGTTAATTACCACTGAACAATGCAGGAGAACAGCACAGGACTCCAGCACAGCACCAAGAGAATTAGTATGCCCTTCTGATCAAAGAAAACTAAGCAGGCTGTGTCCAGGAAAGCAATTACAAAACTGCAAAAGTCTGAGAGAAAGTTCAAGTGATTTTATTTGCTCATTATTTCTGAAGTCAAAGCTCAGACCAGGAGTAAATCTGACTCTACATTAACATCACTGACCACTGAAGTTACAAATTACATCAAAAGATCACCTGAACTATCTCTCTGCTGAACAACTTGACCAAGTTTAGGTGTGTCATTTCGGTACATGTTTCCTAAACATGTCCTTGCTAAAAATACCACATTATCCTCTCTCAGTCTATACTGCCCTCATTAGAAAGTTACTGGGGTTTTTCTTGAATACAGACTTTCCTGATTAAATGTTAAGCTGCTGTTTCTTGTCCTGCCTACAAACAAGGTTAATCAGAAATCTATAAAGTTTCTGGCTACCTCCAAATAATTTATGTTCTTTTTTTCATGTGCAGCACCCAAAACTAGACAGCGTTCAACACCATTACACCATTCATTCCTTTCAGTCGGATGCAATCAGCTGTGTGTGAGTCCTTCCCATTGTTGCAACTTGACATTCTACATCTTGGTTCACACTACTGAATGATCAATATCATTAGTTGGCTCTGCAATGATCCTAGTCCTAAACCTGAAATATGTCTTTCAACACACATGCTTTACATCACACAAACATTGGAGGACAAACAACAGATTAATTGCTGGCCCTAATGCTGTGTTTGTGAGTGCTAAGAAGTCATTCCAAATGTTCCAAAAAGGATTAATGCAGTATAACAAGTCTATTTAATTACTGAAAGACCAGTGATCCTCATTTTACTATAAGCAGCTTTTTCATTATTTGGAAGCCGTAAATAGAACAGAAATTGTTACAGGACAACTACAACTCTTGTCCCAGAATACTCAAGTTATAGCAACAATATAGTGAAAAAAAAAGAAAAAAAAATGAAAGGCCAGGGAGGCCTATCTGCACACACTGCACTTGTGTATAACAATGCAAGATTAGGCATGTTTTAAAATATACCAGCACTCCTTACTATAGTTAAAATACAGAAACAATTCTTATGCTTTATGTAACGATGGGATGTTTCCTTCACTAAAACAATTCAGCCAGTTAAAGTAATCACATAACAGCTTTAAAAAAAAAAAAAAACAAAAACAAAAATAAAACAAGCCTTTCAGGTTTAATAAAACCAAAGAAGTCCATGACTCCCACAACATAAACCTTTACAGACAACTGAACTGCAGGCAAAGAACTCACCTATGAATGCATATACAGTAAAATCACAACTTGATATAGATTACTTTAAATTGTCTGAATCTAGACAGCCCAAACAAATTTTCAATTCTCCTTTCTGCACAAGCTGGTTATTCTTTAACTGGAAGATAAACAATAGATTAACTTTTGATGTTAACCCTTCATTAGCAGTAGACTGCACTGCTTCAGTATCATCTACGGAAAGTGCATAGACAGCATTTTTATAAAACAATGTCACTTTCCACTCTGAGAAGTAGACACAGCAATTTTGTAGATGTTGATGTTATAGATGCCTGATTACCAACCCTGAAATATCATCATAAAGGAAGGAATCAGGAAAGCAAAGACTCAAGAAACAGACAGCACACTGGGTCCAAAAAGCACAAGTTACTAATTAAGTACTAGAGCTTCATTACCATCAGCAGGGACTTCAGGCAAAGGTATACGCTCCCAGACATGACTCTAGACTAACCCCTTACAAACCATCTTCCTCACAAATCAGACATGCACAAGACTGTGAGATAAAAAGAATGATCACCATATTTCAGACACAAGCACACTGTTGCATTAGCTTGGGCTTCACCTCTCACCTCGGATCAAATTCCTGACCATCCATCTTCCTACCATACTGGTATGCCCTGGTTTGAGCTACTGGCCCATCTGACTGAAAAACCTGGGTTCAGAATGAAGAGAGGGCTAGGGAACCAGACTAAGCTCAAAGGCCACCCACCCCTTGCAAGCCCTGCAGATGCCTCCTCCTTGATGGGCCAGCTGGATGAGCAGCTCATAACTGACCATGATGACTGTTTATTTTATCTTTCCGTCTGAAATAATTTCTCCCTTTGCTGTCACAGGGCAAGAAAAATCAGACAGCTCTCTGAGCAGGACAAAAACCCTGCACCATCCTCAAGGGCCAACCCTGCCCAGGGCTCCTGCAGACTGAAACATGGGTGATCCAAGGAGTGCCCCCATCACAGACCCAGTCTCCCGTGGTGGGCTGACTCCTCTATGAAGTTTCTCTCTGATGCCCTCTCCAAAAGAGATGTACCACCGCAGGGCTTGCAGTGCAGGAATGCTTTGTGCTGGTTCGCCTTGCTTGGACAAGTTTCTTCTGTCCAGGCATGAGAAAACTGGGTAAGACATTTCTTTACAACACAGAGCCCACTTTGGGGCTGGGCATCAGCACATGGATTTTGCTTGCAGTGAAATACAAGAAAGGTTATAACTTTTCAGACAGTACATGTCTCAGTATTTAGCAACCCTCCAACTCTTGCCGATGGAGTGCTGAAGCAAGCGGTGCTCTCTGTCCCAGGGACCAGAGGCACAGAGACTGAACATGCCTGTGTCCACCTGGGGAGCCACAGCAGGGCTGAGGACCAAGAATTTTGAAGTTTGTGCATCTAAACACTGAGTCATACTTTACACTGTCATCACAATGATAGCATTAAAGCTCCTACTGTCAGCATTCCTATTCTCTTCCTTCAGAAGGAACTATATTACTGCAATTAAAAATCACACCTGGATTGTGGAGTTTCTCACTCAAAGAAAAGGCTTGGTTGTTTACAAGTGCACAGGAACACTGTATGTACATCTACAATCTGTTACTTTTTTTTCTTTTTAAAAAAATAAATAAATAAATAAATTAGTCAACAAAAGAATCAGGTAGACTGTGAAAATATAAACCTGATCATACCCTGCAAAATTCAGCACGTAGTCCTGAATGACATCAACTTTAAATGACATAAACTTGATTGTACAAATGTACTCACATGAGCAAAATTTTCAGGCTAAGCCCTTAAATTAAGAATATGCCAATTATTTTATGACCACTGGATTACAAACTAAACTTGGTTTATAGTGGTATCGCTACTAGCATAGGAGCTTTCTTAACCCAACAAGGCTACATCATGACATCAGTTTTTCAACAGATCCAGACACTGACTTCAAAAGGCACTGCTTCCTAAAACCACAGCACAATGCAGCTGATTAGACTTAACACCCACCTCAAAAACCTAAACTATCCTAACAGTCAAAGTGTAGGTAATTACAGGAAGCACAAAGCCTACATCAAGAAGCTGACACAATCAGGGACATTGGCGGTAGGCAGCCTGTCGGGATATGGGGACAATGACTCCACCCCCTCACCAAGGATAATTCTTAAGCACAAGCAGATTACCCTAGAAACAAAGTGCCTCACAAGAACAAAACACAACAACAAAACAACAACAATGAAATAAACAAAAAAAAAAATTTAAAAGGCAGAAGACAAAGATTATCCTTTCTCCTCTTTTGATAAGTTTAGATACTGTATCAAGTATAGCAGGTAAAGTCCTTTGCTTTAGAGACCACAGTTGCTCCTGAATACAATCTGGGTCTTTAAAACAGCTATGTTTTTGTGCTAAACTAATCAAGTAGCCACTTATGACAGTGACATGAAATGCTTCTCTATTTCATGTCAAGTAATCATTTTCATCATTCTTTTTTTTTCCTAAAATTGAAGTGGTGTGCATACACACTACATCTTCATACAAAACATTTTCAAAGCAGAGACTTCTTCCCAACACATCCCACTCAAACAATGCTGAAAGCAAAACATTAACACCAATGATGCTTGCCCTTGAACAACATAGAGAACCCATGCACTCTAACAGAAGAGAAATGCACTGCAGCCTGAGAAAGGATGGAGTTTTCCTCCAGTCCCTAGAAATCCTCCCTCTTCCACGATGGAGGGCTGTCAATTTGTCTCTATCGCTGACAGCAGACAAAAGGTGGTGGCACCAGGAGCGCATCCAAGGCAGGACACGGCTGCTCTGGAGGGACATCATGAAACCCACCAGGGTGTAAAGTTGGGGCCGAAGTCTTCTTGTCTGCTATTACCACAAAGAATCAGAGGAAGTGGCATGGCTGCTGAACAATGGAGAGGTCAAACAGTTTGCAGCCATTTCGTGACCCATACAAGTCAAGGTCAAGAGATTCAGGTAGCAAGTTGGCCTGGGTATGAGTTACAGCACAAATGAATTGTTTTAACAAATCAGCTTTGGTCAATTAAACCTAACAAGACATGCTGCATCACGTAGCAGGGTTATTGACACTAAGGCCAGGAGCTGAGGCCACCCTCGTAAAACACGTCTTTTAACATGGCATAACAAATTTAAGGTAATCAGTCCAGGAACTGCAGATGTCAGAATAATAAAATACAAGTTGTCTTGACTAGGAGATGTTTTCACACTTTTAAATCAGGGACACTGGAGTGTATTCATCCTTTCAAGACGTCTGGCATCATTTTCAATGGCATTAATCATGCAATGGAACACTGATGCTGCAGTAAATATACTTGCTATCTCTCAGACACAAGGCACTTCCGTAATAATCTTCTAAGCAAATGCAGCATTTCCTTGTTAGTCACTTCATCAAAAACGGATGAAAATGGTTTGGCATTTTAAGCCAATGTAATCCACAAGCAAAAAACATATACTCCAAACATTTTAATTCTATTTGACTTCTAAAGACATGGAGTTTGTAACTGCTAGATTCTGAGGTGTGGATATTTCTTTTTATCTGTTTTAAAGAAGATACGTATAAATCCTATGACATCTTCTCAGAAATTAGCTTGTGAAGAATACGGCAAGATAATTGCCTAAAAAAATAAAATACAATGCTAGATTTAAGATAAATATTTCATATTTATCTTTCACTTTATTAAATTCATCCTTTATGAAAATACACATAGTAATTCAACTTAATACAACCTGAAGACTGGGAGGACAAACATGTATTTTCAAGACTTAAATGTTTAACATTCTCAGCTATGAAATAACTGCAAACAATATAGAATACGGTTATTTGTGCACAGCATTTATATCAAACCAGTATCAGAAAACTTTTTTTTTTTCCCAATTTCTCAACCGACACACTGAGTTTCTCAGTGTTCACTCCTGTTCATTTTTGCATTTGGCTTTCCTGCCCACTCTCTAAGGAAGAAAAAGGGAACCATATGGTTTAATTTCCACATGGATTTTTTTTTTTTTCTTTTTTTTTTTGGGGGGGGGGGGAGGGGGTAGGGCAGGGAGGAATAAAAACCCACTTAAAGCCACAGAGATACCTTAAGTGAGGGTGCCTTTATGGAAGCACGCTGGAAAAACAGTAAAGTTTCCCCTCTGCTCTGGAGATAGTTACTGAAAAAAGTGCAAGGTTTCTCCAAGTAAAAAGAACACTTAATAGTTGTATGGGCTTCAGCTAACCTCCCACACCATGTCTTTCCCAGTGCTGTATCACTGTACTCTCTTATTTCAGTTCTGTCCTTGGAGTAAAAATAGTACGATAAACATTCCCAAACACTCTTAAGTAATTAGGAAGAAACTAAAGTTAAAATGCCTGCTAAGAAGTCACTGTTTTGACTTGAGAAGGGGCATAGGGACAAGAGGGATGTAACACACAGGAGTCATGGAGCATGAAGGCAATAGCTGTGGTCCTCAGGCTGGCCAAAAACACCTGAAATGATAGTAATGGTAAATACACTTTAGACTAACATCCCTTCCTCAGACAGAATCCCCCACAAAAGCCAAGCCTGAAGTGCCCATCTCCCACCAACTGTGAAAAAAGCTAGAACAAAAGTCATACACCAATAATGAGGATCCTAAGAAACAGCTAAAGAAATATATTTATTTAAAATAAATTAAATTAATTTTAAAAGTACAATATACATAAGAAAAGGAAAGAACCTCTTTGAAAGGACAGTTTGGTGGGAGAAGAGTGTAAGAAAGCAATCTTTCTGTAAATAAAAAGGGGAGTCCGGGGGTGGGAGATTAACAGCTGTGCTAGAAGAATGTTCCAAACTTAACACACAACTCACTGCTCCCAGACACTACAATACACACACCCAAATCAACTCTCTTTTCTCTTAGACAAAGCTAATAATCTAAGATTTACTTCCCCTTTACTAGCTTCTGAGCTTTTCAAACCTCTTCTAATCCAGGCTTCACTGCCCTGAGACAGACTTTTAGCAACTGCTTTTGAAAGTTCCACCAGAGTTCAAACCAAAAAAACAAAAAAAAACAAAAAAAAAAAACAAAAAAAAAAGAAATAGGAGTGTCAGAGTGAAGTCATGAAACCTCCCTGTACGAATGACACCTTGTTTGACATCTGCCAAACAACCTGCCTAATCACACAGACCTTTCTTTTTAACATTCACACAGCATCTAAAAAGTGCCTCCATATACAGAATTTCTTCTGCACACCACAATGGAAGAAGCAACCATATTCAGTTAAGTTAGCCTTTTGACTTGATATTGAGATCATTCTAACCCAAGTGGTTACAGCAAAGCAACATAGCATCTTGCTGGTTAGACTGGAATGTAACACTTTAGGAAGCCTCCTGAATTACTGTGCTTGGCACTGTGGTAACCTGTTCCAAGGACCAGAGCTTCAAAGGGCCACTAGTCCTTGAGATGTCTACATTACAATACTAGGAGCAAGGAGGAGAAGAAGGAAAAGCAGGGAAGAAAGGAGAGCTAGAAAAAGAAGCAGGCTTGACAGAACTCTTACGCAATTAACTTTAAAATCCAACCTGCAGTGGTATTTTGTGTTTAATTATTTTAATGAAGTCTTCACAGCTACAACAAATTCAATATGCATGAAAATTAAGAAATTTAAAACATAAATCTCTACTGTTATTTCAAGTATTTCCTTTACAAATTAGTGGCCTTATTTATAGTTTAAAAGCTTTTTTTTTTATTGTTCCCAGTATTGTTCTTCTTTCTGAAACTACTGTGAAGGAAGAATCTTCTGTTTTCTTTTCTGTTCTTCTCTTTACTTTAGAGCTTCTTACTGTCTATCTAAACATCATTCATACATTAACACTGACCTCTAAATTTACAGCTAATTGCACAGAATTCATTTAACCATAAGCCACTTTTGTCTTAAACAAAATTAATGTCATTTAACCCTCGGAAAATTACTCCCCTTAGTGTACCAGGTAAGAAAAAAACAGAACAAGCTAAAAGCTCCTTCCTAAAATGCATATATATTTAATTCCTGACTGCAACAGTAAAATTAAATATGGAAAATTCCCATTCCTTTCTCATAAACCTGTCATATGAATCATAACCCTGTTCTGAGGGAAAATAAAAAATAAAAAATGCTCAATTTGAATTCTTCACATCTACTGTTCAAATGTCAGTTTATACATACACGTTCTGAAAAATTAAGATTGATGGGTGATGTTTTTGGATGTTTTAATATCCTGCATCTTCATAAACAAAGTATCTATACTCATCAATTGAAAAATATTACACCCATATACGCAGCAAATTAGTCTCCATCTCCTAATGACAAATGTCTTCCCTGCGTGTAATTTTCAGCACAACCAAGATACTGAACAAAGCAGTCATCCAAAGTTTTACCTAAGAAAATTAGAAAACAAATCAATACAGTGTCTCTTCCAGTTAACACAAGATCCTTAAAATTCTATTTTCCAAATATCTGAATAGACTGGAATTTCTTATCAAGTAATGCATTTTTAAAAAGATTTACTATTTCCTATTAGATTCTTAAACTACCGAAAGCTCTTCTCATATGAGAGCAGGTAAAATATAAACTCATATTTCTGCTTCTGTGCTGTGTCTCTGATTTAAATTGAGATTTAGTGTGCGGGATTAGCACGCCCTTTCACTGTGTAAGTAACAAGCTCCTAGAGCACCTACACGCCGACAGGTATAGGCAGTAATATGCTCTATTTCCTGTTGTTCCCACTGTAACTTATAATTTGCCGTGCAAACTCCAACAAATCACCTTGTACCTTGACATATCCTTCTGCAAAGCAGGCAAAATATTCTACAGCATATTCCCAGGTAAAGTATTCAGAAGGGGGCCAATCATTAAAGTTAATGGAAGTAGGAACAATCAGCAATTCAACAGATTGATTGATTCTTCTAAACCCATTATTTTTTTATTAATTGTATGTGAAAGCATCAGTGCACACAAGAAATGCAAATCCTCATCCAAAATCCATCTGGGAGGTGTGACACTTAGACATATGACCACTGTATGACTTACGCAAAAAGGAGGTTGCTTAAAATATAATTGTCATTGTAATTTTAAGTGGAATTTCTTGAAGTCACAGCAAACTAACCAAAATAATTTTATTTATCATTTTAAAGTATTAAGAGTATTACTATAGTATTACTGTATCACCAATTTTCTATACTTTCTAAATGAAAAGTGTAGCATGAAAATGACTACAAAAACCTATTTCAAAAATTGAGTTCCCTATAAAAATAAATTCACGGAACTCAAAAGGCTTAATAAAAAGATCAAGCGCTGATCCATCAAGAGCTCACCCACTCCTGCAATTCAGATATACTACGTTTAAGAAAGAATTACAATTCATTCTGGAAGGAGGCCACGTTTTCGCCCTTGCGAAGGGAGACGGCGTGTACACGTTGTCTTAAGTGAAAAAGGGATATCTGATACCCGCGCTCGGTTCAGGATTAGCAGTTTGCCTGCGCTAAACCAGGGTCAAAACCAGCTCCAGACCAACGCGGCCGCAGCACTCTGTGTGCCCCGGCTGAGATGATCTGCCAAGGCGCTTACGACCAGCACAAAGCACGGCACGGAAAGCGGGGCAGGCCCGCGCCCCGGCCCCGCGGCAGCCGCCGCACCCCCGGCCGGGCACCCCCGACAGCGTCCCGGCCGCAGCGCCCGCCCCGTCCTGCCCCGGCCCGGCCCGGCCCGCACACCGCTTTCTCCCCCGCGCAGGCTGCCCCAGCCAGCCGTGCCCTTGCTCCCCCACCTCTCTCCCTTTCCAGTTTTTTATCCTGACGCCCCCCACCCCCTCCCAAAGAGACAGGACACAGTCTGGCGATTCAGGGACTCACACAGGCCAGGCTTCCTTCTGTGCAGCCCTTTGGGTAGAGCCGCTAATCCTTCTTATTAATTAACGAGATAATAGCAGTTAACCGGAAAGCAATATTAATGCTAACCATCTAGGAAACTTCCAACAGAAATGATTTAGTCTTTTTTTTTTCTGATTTCCTGGTAACAAAGTCATGCAGCTGTAACTGTAGCAGCATCTTGATGGTTTAAGAAGTTAAAAAAAACAAGAGTGTCTGAATAGTATCAGACTAAAGACATCTGCATCTATTTTCTGTCCTCCTTCTTGGTTAGTTTAAAAGATCCTCTCCTCCCTCAACTTCAGAGTTTATTAACAGCTGGAGATGCAGGCTTCCCCAATTATATCACTCTCACACAAGGACAAAGGAGAGTGTAAACAGTAACATGACTGATCTGAGAAATGTACTCTGAGAGGCACATGCATTAAAAACACTTACAAATATTTACCATTTACAGGTACCCTTGCTTCAGCCCTTTAAATTCCCAAACCATTTCTCAGGATCTACTATGCTTCATTCAGTATGTCCTGAAATACTTAACATCAAGTTAGCATTTGATATATGCTGAAAAAAAACCAGCAGAGATGATATGCAGGGATTAGGAATTCTGCAGATGAGGCACGCTGCTGTAGATATTTTATGTTTTAGGAAAAAAAACAGCAATGCTTTTTTCTTTTCCTTTTTTTTTTTTTTTTTAATTAGCCATTGTAAGAGTAAGTAAAACATCTATCAGAGGAAGGGATTTATATTATCTGGGTTCTGTTGCAGCAAACAAGTACTGCAGCTTTCATTCACTGATTGTCAAAAACTTTCCAATGTGCCCACTGCAATGCGGATGCCAACCAACGAATCAAAGGCATTCAGCAACTAGACAAAGAGGGTCTGATGCCAACCTCGGTGCCACTGGCAACCATTATTGGCATCAAGCACATTGTCTGCCTTCTTTTCCCCCCTCATCTGGCACTCAACAAACAAAATGGCGGTTCTTGTAGCAACGGGAACACAGCATAAGCACTGCACTGAATCAAATACCATCAAATGATTTTATGGACTGAGATGCGTTTCATACCAAAAGATAGACACTCTCTGATGCCTGACAGAAAAGAGGAGGGAAAAAAAAAAAAAAAAAAAAGACATAAAAAAATCCAAACAAACAAACAAAAAAGGGCAGTTTGGTCAATAAAAATAACATGCATGCCATTTTCAATGTTTGGGCTTTTTATAAACTCTGAGTGGGGGCAGGGGTATGGAACTGATACACACAACAAGCAGAGCCCCATACAAGTGTGTTATGATTAAAAATTACTTTTCTGTTAAACATATATCACTGTGTGCTTCCCTCCCATTTTCTTCCTCCATTTCAGTCAAACGAGCAGCACTGCAACCTATGTCAAACCCCTTTTTTTTTTTTTTTTTTTAATATATACCACAAAAGGGTAATAAAGAATAGGAGGGAAGAAAAGACAGTGAATTCTGAGGAAGATGAGCAAAAAGTAGAACCAGATGAAGTTAGTCAATGATAGATCTTCATAGGTTGGTCCTTATTTCTTCTTTCAAGGCAGGCATGGAAGCAGAAGTTCATTTTATTAAGAACTGAAAGGATTATTGACACATCTAGATCTGGAAATTGTCAATATATTGTAACATTACTCTGCACTGCAATGCGGATGCCAACCAACAAATCACAGGCATCCTAGGCTAAACAAAGAAGGTCTGATGCCAATCCTGGTGCCACTGGCAACCATCACTGGCACTCGAACTATCCTTCCTCCTCTTTTTTCCCCCTAATGTTTTCTATTTTAAAGCAACAAAAAAAAAACCAAAAAACAAACTACTTGGCCCCTTTACTTATTTTACATGCAAATTCCTTCTTCATATTTCTTTCAGGAATTGAATTGTTTCTATGTCTTTGCTTAGTTTTTACATGATACTATTAAGTGGGTTTATATATTATGAAAGAGAAATAAAAAGCAAAACAACATGTGTATAGTGCAGCTTTTTGGTTGACTTCATGCTTATCTTTAGCAAAATCTGGTGCTCTTAATCAAGTGCACTACAAAGTGCCACAAATAACCTGCTTTCAGTGAGAATAGAGAATCAAACTTTGACAAAACAGAAAAAAATTAAAAGTTAGTATGACTTCTTCAACAAGAGAGCCAACAGATGTTAATGGAAGATTTACTGTGAAGCAGCAAGACAGATACAAAATACATGCAGTTTACAATAAACAAAAGGGTGTACTAAGGGTAACTCTGTACATAATTAGCCAGCTTCAACTTCCAGTAAATTCTCGAAGTAGCATCATGTAATTTTTAGAGCTGTAATATTACAGCATGCTTATCTTACTCATTTCTGATTAGACAAGTGTTTTAAATAAACTCATATTCTCAATCCATTTATATCAATAAAATCAGCTATGCCCTGCAATTCTTTTTCCCACTTCAAGTCACTGGCTTCCAACAACTTAAAAGTCAACAGTGCATAAGAGTACTCTGACCCCAGCTTCTTCATCTCAAGAGCTACTTAAACTCTGTTGCCTTCCTTTGTAGTTTTGACTTTCAGAGACAGGTAAATCCATCTGAATTAATCAGTAAGCTATGTCTTGCAATATATGCATTCAAAATATCATTTGAATTTTTCTTTACAAAAGGACTTTAGAGGTACAAATTATTTGTAATTAAGGTATTTTGTTTAATGCTATCAAATAAATCTTTCTTCCTATGTTACTGGGGATCAGATTTACCAGATTCTGCAGCTACTTAAAGTCGCTGCAAAATATTTAAGTGCTTTCTACTGCTGTGGAGAGAAAAATACAAGCAGGGGGAAAAAAAAACCCCACATAATTTTTCACAAGAATAATCTAAAAAATTGAATCCTATTTATACATTCATATAAACATGAATAAATGCTAAAAGACAAAGTCATTGAAAGCAAAAAGGTTGTGTCATGTCTAAGTTCTTTTAATCAATTAAGTACACAACAAAAGAAGAAGTGCAATTTAACTTTTTTTATTACTAACAAAATCCATTCCGTTTGTTTTTCAGATAAATCCCGCAGTTATGTATCAGGCATCAGACAACAGTGTGCCATCTGCCCTTCTGCAGGCCATTTCTGCCTACTACCAGGCCAAGTTGTGAAATGGCCCGCCATCTGCAGCTGGTCAAACTTTCCCTAGTTGAGATATGTGGCTAAAAAAGAAATGCTTTACTACTGCTGATCAGTCAGTAATACAAAGACATCTACAGGATGGTATAATCACCAGAATTAAAAAATAAAAAACAACCAAGAAAGAAAGAAAGAAAGAAGAGGAGAGAAAGAGAAAATAATACAATGACCCCCTCACAAAGAATTTCAGAAGGATTAGTATCAGGGTAAAAGACCTTTATCTACTTACAGATGTTTACAGTTTTGGGGAACCTGCTTATGAGTATTGTTACCTGAATATACAATATGATTAGGAGGTTTTTTCCCCTGATACATGATTATCAGAAGCCCTTGTTTTTATTTTCATTCAGTAAAATTAAGTTTTAGAAGCTTTTCCGTAGCTTTCCTGCTATTTTCTACATTTCAATTACCTGCAAAATAAAATTAAGTATACAAGTGTGATGTTAAAACTGAGTATATCAAGGAAAATTCTCTCAAAAAGTTACAACCTAGATCTTTGTTTCAAAGCTCAGGTAAGATGAGATGGTGATTTTAAATATGAATAAAACATTTAGTACTGTATGTTGTAATTCTGACTATGCAACAGCAGTATTTCTGTGCTAAAGTTTTTTTGTGTTTTGTTTTACAGACGTGAGAAAATCTACAGTTGCTCTTCAAAACAACTGTAGGCTCATCAGTTTAAGGATGAATTCTTGATTATTTGTAGTGTTTATTGTGATTGTGCAATTACATATACCTGCATCTGTTACTAACAGGGTTAGGGGAACAAAAAAAACAAACAAAAAAAAAACCAAAAACAAAACTAAACAAAAAAAAAACCACAAAAAAAACTTCAAAAAGATTGTTTTCTAAAGTAACAACTGGGAAAACTACACAATTTATTGCCTCCTTTTAACAAAACAAACAAACAAAAAAAAAAAGGCCATTTTCACTGGAACTGAAGTACTACCTTGGTTTCACCCAGTCTCTCCTAAAAGAGCAAGGCACGTATGTCAAACGTACATGTCATTTACACAGGTCTGCCAGAAATGTGTGTGTATGTAAGTATATAAGTATACATGCTGATTTACATATGGATATGTACCCACATTACGTCTATAAACCACAGAATAATGTTTCACTGGAAGCCAGCCCATAGGGGAAACAGGACTACTTGGAATCAGAGTTTGACATACTAACATAGAAACATGACAATCTGCTTCCTACCTTGCTCCTGCACGTAGTATGCCAAAAACAAATCAAGCTCCTTGACCGATACTGTTATGTGATGTGGCTGGACGCAAAGTGCTGGATTTGTGCAATGTGGGGATTTCATGAGCCGCTCTCCATCGGTACTTTCCAAGGGGATGCCTTTGAACAGGATCACCATGACTAGATCCAGACGCCAGACTTTGTCAGCCTGTCGCAGGCAGTCGATTCTCCTAATCTTACCCTTCTGGTCAGGATTGGACAATACACAGCATGGGTGCTTCTTTCCAGTCACCGTGAGCACAAAATCCTCCCGGAACTCTTGGCGAATATCTTTGCGCAGCTTGGCCAGAAGCCTGGATGCCCACTTCTGTTTAATTTCAGGCTTTTCGCTAAGTAGCTCATCTTTGACTGCTCTTTCCTCATCCTTTGACATTCGTTTCTCATGTTTTTTAAAGTACTTGCGTTTTCGAGCCTGAAGATTGAACCAAGTATAGGCAATTGCACGGACATGTGGAAGAAGTGCCTCAATGAATGGGTGAAATTCATCCTGTGGAAAGAAGTGGAGGGAAAAAAAGAAGAGAAGAAGAAAACTCAAAATCAGTACTTTCTCATAAACAAAGCAGCATCAAGAAAGGTTTCTGAAAATCTTAAAATGAAATTCAAGATGAAGAGAACAAACACTTAAAATTTACGCAAATTTCTGCAGAACACCTTTTATGCAATCACTACCGCTGTCAGGCAGCACAAAAAAAGTACAGAGAGAATTGCATTTTCTCCATATTTCACTCTTTGAAAGAACCATGTGAAGATTTTATTTTGTATGCCTCCCCTTGCTTCATCCCGCAATGCTGCAGAGACAACATCATTTAAAAGAGATGCTATCAAGATGTTTTGTTTCTAACATTCAAATATCTGAGTGAACAGCTAACATCAAGAAAAGTACCATTGCACAAAGAGGACACTATACGGTTTTAAAAAATCTGAGCAGAAACGTTCAGAAGGCTGAGGCAAATGCCACAGTTCATTTCTCTTCTCTGTGGCACAGAAACACAAAGCATATACATGCTCAGTGTAATGCCACACAGTTCCCGCTTTTGGAGCATGCTCTCAGCAAGAGACTGCTGGTGGCACAAAGAGCATGCGCCATTAAACTTGATCCATTTTCTTATCAAACGTCCAACATTCCAGCACTGAAACAGCACCATTCCAGTGGTGGTAACTAGAGAAACCAGTATACAGTGAGGGAAAGCGAGCAAAAGACACAGCATGTCGTATACAAAACCCGAACAGAAGCTTCTGTACTGTTCAGCTCTTCGGGCTTCCCTCCCACCACCCCCAAACTCTGTAAAATAAAAGTTTATGAAGTTAAGAAGAAAAATTACATTTATGTTCTTCCAGTAGCTCCACTGTGGGTTTTGAAGCCCCACAGAGTCAGTTAATTTGTTAACTGATCACATGACTGTGGCAATTATTCTAAACCCCTTAAAAATCAATCTGAGGTGTACAATGAAAAATGGCAACTTGGCACAAACTTTGCATTCTTTGTGTTCCTGCATGCTGTGGCAGAGTGACATTACGAGAGCACCACTGGTCAAATGCTGCCTTTGTGAAATCCGTGCAATTCATTTACAGTTCCAAAATATCCCTTTCTGTCATCTGGCTTCACCTGCAAATTCTTATCTTCTGCCTAGAATCAATATGGATTGCATTAAGGAGGTAATGCTTAGCTGTCATCTACAAGTGCATCCTATAGCAATTAAATAAACTCATTTTGTCTCCTTAAAGTACCATCCTACACATCCATATTAATATCTAAATAGGTCTTTCCCAAAAACTAATGCCTCTTTTCCATGACTAAATAGGGTTTTTTAAAGCAGTGATATCTGCTTATCAAACATCACTGTATTTTGGTTTGTAAGGGAGACCTTAGGGGAGGTATCTTTCTTCCTGTGTGCAGGCATATTTAGTTTTAAATTCCATGCAGATTGTTCATCACACTGAGTGGCACAGTGCAATCAAACTAAAACTGGACCTTTATTACACAACTATATTCAAGAACACAATTAACAAACTAATATTTTAGCTATGCTGCTAGACAAGGAATGAATTATGTTTAATCAATAGGCTGATTAACTCAATTGGGTAAAAATGATGAAAGTATAACTAATGGTCTCAATTATACAGAGTACAGACTGCCATTGTAGAAGCTTCAGGCAATGAATTTACTATTTGAATCTTCAAATTTCAAACAAACTTCAAAATTTCCTGAACAGTAAAAAAACTCCACTCGATCTAGTTACCTCTTTACCCTAACTATCCTCAAATCAAACAGAAAATAACAGAAAAGTTGCAAGCAGTCCACCTATGACCGTGTTACCCTCAGAGAAAAAAAAAAATAAAATTAGGAGAGTGACAATACGGGAAGATAATTCAGGACATAAACAACTGCACTACAGTATGATGCTTCACAAAGAGCCACAAAGGCAAAATTAAACTGATCAGTAGTTTCCAGTAGAGATTTCAACAATTCTGATACTATACTGGCACATAAAACTAGGCCATGGAAAGAGTTAAACCACAATCTGTTCTTTGTGTGGGAAGGCAATACTGCTCTGAGTAACCACAGCCCATGATAAGACTTCCTTATCTTCATACGCTTTCTGATGCCATGCTTTTCCCCCCTCATTTGTAACTCCTAAGAAAGTTTATTTTTTCTTCTACAGAAGTCATCTTAATTGAGTATTCCAGTAAAATTAACAAAATAAAACAAACCAAAACAAAAATCACACTATCATAAAGACTTCAAAGTGTTAAATCCTTACACTTCATTTTAGACTGAATAAAACAGATGTACTACAGATTTTGAAAATTCTAACAGCTGGGGCTAAAGGTTGGGCAAAGGCAAGGTGGTGAAGAGCTTTGGGACAAATGAATTTTTGCCCCAACACAATGATTTCCCCTACATCTAAATGGACTTTAGCATTTATAACTTAAAATGGCAACAAAACTCATCTGGAAATATTCTGCACTACTAGAATGCTGCACATCTAGTTTTCATTTATAGGAACATCACAAACTATTTTGAAATGGCTATGCCTTTAGCTAATGCATATAGTATTACAAGTAATATACCTATAGCATTTTGCATTTATGAAAAATTTTGAGAAAAAGTTCCCACTTTTTACATTCCAGTTTGTAGTGGTTGCATGTTTCCTTTTCAAAGAGTGAAAAAGAAAGGGAAAGAAAAAAAAAAAAAAAAAAGAAAAAAAAAAAGAAAACACAAACTTTTAAAAACTGTACTCAGGCTTTTCTTTCATAATATCATTAAGTCCTAAAGATACCAATATATGTGAAACAGTGTGAAGGAGAAACAGAGCAAAGAACATCCTGTTCTAAAGCAATATTATCAGATATCTTTGAGAGGTTCATTGTGCATCTGGAGTCCTTTCAAATGAAACATTACTTGACAAGAAGAAGTGCCCATAAAAATGATCCTAAATGGAGATGTGCAATTAATCACACACATTCTCTGCTAAACCTCCTAAAAAGCCATCTACAGAATTTGATTTTCTTCCCCCTTAATATCCACACAGGGAATACCTGATTTTTTTTTTTTTTTAATTTTTTTTTTTTTTTTAATGTGGCACTTACCCATGTGCCACACTTGCTCTTGCAATAAAGTGATTTATGGACGTATGATTTTCAAATGTCATATCAAATGGCTCAGGTGAATCGCAGTGCACTGGCAATGTAAATTAAAATAGAAATTACTATAGTATCTATGTAGCTTGTGAATAAATGAAAAAAATACCAGTCATCCAATTAGGATAGATAGGCCAGGTTTTATTTTTGGAAAAGGTAAAGGGGAAATGCAGCACCCTTCTCCCATCTTCCACTTTTATAAACTTTTTATCAGTTCATGCAAGTTTGAACTGAGACCCGTACAACAAATATACCAGGCAGAAGTACAGAAATTTTATAAAGAAACCACTCATGTACTCAATTTCCCTGCACAGATTTTCTCTATGCCTAATGAAACAATATATTCTAAGAGGAAAAGAAAATGACAACATATTGTGAGCTTCCTGGACCACCATAACATAAAAATAAACCACGGCAAAAATATCACAAGAGACCAAGCACTTGAAGGCATGCGGTAACTGCATCCTATCATGCCTCAGCAAGAGAGATAAATGCAGCTTACACTCATTCCAAAACAGGGGAAAGGCATATGGAAAGGAGAGGAAAGGACTCCCCAAAAAAAAAAATTGTGTTCGGTAAGTCTTCATTCTTCCTTGGATTTATTTTAAACCCACCAAACTTTTATTGAAAGAGTGATAGATTACATTCAAATTGCCAAGGTTTGTCTTAAAGCTGCACTTTGGATTTTAGACTTGTTTCTGAAAGGCGTTTCAGCGCTGTCTCGGCACAAACTGAACTACTGCTTTTGCAAGGAGCTTGGTCCAAACAGGTGTTCTGTGTTTAGAACTTATACCATAGTATTTTCTTCTGAGCATACACTACCACAGTTACCATGAATCGCAAGAGCCCTAGAGATGGAGAACACAATAGAGAGAGAACAATTTTGGCACTACTGCTTTAACTCAGTCACAACGCAAAATAAGAATAACCAACCTTTTCCTTTTAATAAATAAATAACTCAAACTATACATTTTAATTGCCGGTGTAATCTTAAATTTTTAATTATCTCGATTTTTAATTTTAATAGGAAAGATGATTTGTAAAATGCCTTTATCATTCCAAATACGTAGAGAAGTATTCCAGATCAAAATCAATTTGATGCAACTCTGTTCCATGTATGTACCACTACATGGGAACTGTCTCTGCACGGCACATAATGCAGCATGACTGTAAAATATTATGAAGAAGTTATCAATGCACAAAAGCCAGTAATTGCTTTCTTGTATTTATGGCTTGTAGAAGTACAATGTTGTGGTTTTGTCTACACCTGAGTGCTATGTTTTAATATAGATCTGTAAAGAATAAGGAAATCTATTACATCTGTGAGTCCAAAAAGCAAACACATGGAAATAAAAATGTCATTAGAGCAGGAAACAACAAAGTGAACTACCTGCTGTAGCAGAGGCGGTAATGAAAATTTGCATGTTCCCCATGTAAAAACCGCTTGCTTAAGCTGTACTCTCAAGTTTATACTCTGGTGCAGAGGTCTTATTGCCTGTCAATAATTTCACAGAATGGACAGCCCACACAGAATTAATTTTTACTAATTGCAGATTCCACCATAGGTAATTATTTCTATGTGTGTACCTGTAAGCATGTGCGTGTCTGCTACACAGAACGCTTCCTACATGCCTTCATTTTCCTTTTGAAGAGGAATATCTCAACAGTACTCTTTTCCAGCTTTGCTCCACTGCAGCTCAGGTTTACTTACTGAAAATACTCCTATCTAAGTCAATCACACTTAGATGCCAAACAAAATATAAACAATAAAAAATGTGTCAGCCAAAAAGCTAGAGGACTGTATCCAATCACTGAATAAGCCTTATCATTGTTTCCATCTTCATTCACAATTTATGAATACTTCATACCTTTTGTATTACAATGCTTTCTAATTGTGGAATAACTTAAATCATATTTATTTATTCACCATGCAACTCTTAAGTGCATCGTTTGCCGCTTAGTAAGAGTACCGCAGGAGACGTTACTTTCGCACGTTTTCTGCTTCTTTAGCTATTTGTTGCACCAATGTGGAAGCAAGCAGTTATCGCTTAATCAGTTTACATCACATCCTCCTAAGACAGACTTTCACAAAAGCTTCTGAAAACTATCCCCTGGCTTTACAGACCGGGTTAACTCTCCGCGCTAGACTCCGGTGCCCCGGCGCTCCCTCCCCGTCAACGTACGCCCAGCAAGGACGCTCCTGCAGCACCTGGGAACCTTCCCAAGCCTGCTCCCTAAACCCGTCAGGTCTCGAAACCCGCACGTTGCCGCGGCGGGGTGCCCGCCCGGGCTGACCCCCGCGCTCCTCGCCGCCGCCCCCCGCCCCGCTCCGCGGCCGCGCCGCGCCGCGCAGGCCGCCG
>JANVCC010010406.1:18094591-18115159 GCA_025345505.1 Todiramphus chloris collaris
TTATTTTTTTTTTTTCTCATGCAGGCTGTTGGCTTAATTTGGGTTTCTTTCTGTTGCCAGCTTTTTGCTTGACACCGATCGGGATGAAAATTCTTGGCCGGAGAGAGGGAAAAGGCGGTAAGTCACGGGCAGCGAGCAGCACCCCCCTTGCCTCTTCCTCTCTTCCCAGTCTTCCTTCCTCTTTTGAGCTGCCAGGCTGGAAAGCACTTTGCGGTGGCCGCTGGACAAGGTTCAAGAATTTTTTTTCACTTTTATACACACACACATACGTTAGACATACACACATATACGTTATACATACACACATGTATGTTATACATACACACACACACAGATGTGCGTGTGGCGGCCGGACTTTTTCTGCCCGCACAACTCTGCCCTGCCGCCCGGCGCTGCGCGGAGCGGAGCTGGCGGAGCGGAGCGGGGCGGGGCGATGCGGTCTGCGGCGGCCCGCGGCCCGTGACAGCCTCGGCGATCGGCGATCGGCTCGGCCGGCGGCCCCCGACGCGGGAAGCGCGGCTCGCCGCTTCCGCCTGGCGGCTGCCGCACGCACCGGGGCCGCCGCCGGCATTTGCATGTTAGGAAGGGCGACGGCCAATGGGGAGCGCGGGGAGGGGTGCGGCGGGGCGGGCAGCTGGGGGCGGGGCGCCCGGGGGCGGGGCTCTCCGCCGGGCCGCTTGCCGGGCCTTGGGGGGGCCGGGGCCGGGCGGCGGAAGGCGGTGCGGCCCCGGCGATCGGCGGTGCCGTGGGGTGCGCCCCCAGCGTGGCCAGCGAGGCGCCAGCGCCGACCGCGGATAAGCGCACGGGCGGCGGTAGGCCCGTCGGTTGCTCCGTGTTGGTCTGTGCTGCGTGGCGATCAAATCTCCCGATCCTGGCGAGGGGGGTTAAGGGTGTAACAGCAATGCCACCCGTGAGGGCAGGCGCCGTGCCCTGAACGGCATGATGAACATAGGCTGGGAGAGTGGAAGAGTTCAGCTGCTTGCAATCGCATTTTAAAATTTAAATAAGTACCCAAATATTTTATCCCTCACAGGCCACCCTCGAGGAGTAAAGTTCCTCACGAGTGCCTTTATAAAAGGCTTTTGCAGATAGGTTATGTAATTTCATGGCTTTACGTGCCTTCTATGAACTATCACAACATACCTGCTGGACCAACCTCACTCGAGCGGAATTGTTCTTTAGTCCAAACCTGAAGGCAGTAAGGATTTCACATCTAAAACTTCCTACAGAATTCAGGCACTTAAGATGAATAAAACTGCATGAGGTGAAAGTGTGTGAAGAGTTTTAATCGGTCAAACAACAAACACATTCCCCCCTGTTAGAAATTTTTTGCCAAGTGCTAACTCATAGACTCACAGAATTTCTACTAAAACAAGTAACAATCAAGGAATTGACATAACAGAATTTATAAGAAAGATCAAATTTTTCAAGACTTATTTTCAAAGTTGCTGATAGGACTTGCTTTATTAAAATACATGTATTTTCAAGGTTTCCTCACTAGCCAAAAGGACAGGAAAATGAGTGAAAAAGGATCTGACATGCTGATGGTTCAACGGTAAAGCCTATGAGTAGTTCCATCACAGAATAAACCAAGTAAACAAGGATCACCTTAAGCAACAGTATTGTAGGCAGACTCCCAGTACAGTTCTGCTGTTGTCCTCATGCGTTACAGAACAACTGTAAAAAACAGGTAGCTGTGACTAAACACATCATTTTGCACATGCAGAATGTCCTCTCTTACTGCACCAGCTTTCATGTTGGAGCTTCATATTTGTAAGGGAAAGGCTGCTGTAGCTAAAAAGGTGGCATTTACTCCTGCTACAACCCGTTCTGGTTCAGTTGAGCAACACTCCACAGAAAATCCAGAATTGTACATATGCACGACACTTGCCCATTATTTCTGAAAGTTCATACTTTCACCATGCTGCTCATTATAGGCTCTGGGCCCCACCAAGCCTCCTACATAGTTTCTTAGCAACTAGGCAGAACTTTAACTCTGAGCTTGGCACTGCAAAACGGTTTCTTCTACTGCTTCCCCCCGGCAAGTCCTTTGTGGTCTAGAGTAAAATACTCTGGGCAAAGAGCTGGGAAGTGCTGGTTAGCAGGCTTACAGAGACTGGTCCTAGTAATTCACTACACTGACAGGCAAAGTCTGGAGTTCCCGCTTGGCATGGTGGGGACAAATGCCATTTGCTCCCAGCCCTGCTCTGGCATATTAGGTAAGGGAGAATTCAAAGAGCTTTCATAAATTTTTTTCTAAAATCCTGAGGCCTTGCCAAGCAGAAGCAAAGTTGTTACTGTTTACCGCAGACCAGATTTTTTACTTTGGATAATAAAGCAATGCAGGAAAGGAAATATGGCTTATACAATTTTAGTCAGCAGCAAGTCTCCCTTTCCATGGCGAGGAAAGCAGCTGCAGAATTCTGATGCAAATCTATTTCTGCCTAGTTAATAGCCTCATGCTATGGTACTTTTATTTTTTTTAATCCTGTTCTTCTATTAAAATATGTTGGAAGCACTATCACAACATCACCCCACAACCACATCATCACCAGAACAAATTAAAAGAAGATTAGATTACCTAGAGAAGCATTAAAAGAGTAGAAAATTTCCTATACATTCCATACAACAGACTGCTTTCAATTCTTCAGCTGTCCTTAAAAATATAGCAAAGTATAATTTTTTCCCCCCAGACCCTTGCCTCTTGATACACTGGATTGCTGAAGAACTGCAATGTAATTGTTTTTAATAGAAAAAAAAAAAAAAAAAGCTGAGGCTTAATGGCAGTATTTAAATGGCATGCAGAGCCTTTTGAGTTCACACCTCATTAAGGTGAACAGGAAGAAAAGGGGTGCACATCTTTGTTGTTACTTTTGCCTTGCAGCATTTTCAGACAAGCTATGTGAACAGACCAGCAGCACATTAACTGACTTTGTAGCAGCTGTATTTTTGTAGCAGGTTTTTGAGTTTTGGTTTGGGGTTGTTTTGTTTATTTGTTTTTTAGGTTTAGAAATTTCAGAACAATGTGAAATAGAGCCACGGCAGGCCTTTAGAGGGCAATTATTTCGGTTTCCTATTTTGTACAAACCAACCTACCAGATCCAAGTTTCCTTCCTGCTCCAGTTAGGGGGTCTCTTTCCACTCAACTTTGCATACCCTACTGTTCCTGTGATACGTCCTACAGCATCCAAATCAACTTGGCAGAATAGTTCTTGCTTTGGACTCAAGCATGCTTAGCTGAGCTGACCAAACCATATGTGAATGTATACCTGAAGAACTGCACATGTCCTGTAACGGGTTCTATGTGGCAGCTACATAGGTGATCAGATTGGCCCTAGGATAGGTTTGACTCTAGGATTTTTAGGCATGTCTTCCAAGGCTTTTAGCACACATCAGCTTGAGAGCATGTTTCAAAACAGTCAGAGAAAGAACAACTCTTTTCCTCCCAAGCTTCTGTGATAAGTGCTTTCAGCATGCTAACCCAGCTTCTTACTTTCATTTCTGTCCTTTCTTATGACATCAGCCTGGACTTGGATCAGCCACTCATGGAAGTGGCTTTGGTGTTCTTGTAGCAGGATTCAGGAGAGATTAGGGAAGGCAGCAAATGTTATTTTAATCTGAACATCACCCTTTTACACTGGAATCTCTGGGGGGGGGGGGGGAAGTGAGAACTTATTTCTGATCATGGGTGCTGATGTGACACTCTGGCAGACACCTATTGCACAGTGCCACCAGCATGACAGCCTGTGCAAAAGAAAGTTAACCTCTCAGCAGGTAATCATGGGACATTCAGCATGTCTGCATGAAAAAGAAATATGAGTGAGACTTGACCACAAAGTTTTCCTGCTCCCTCCCACCCCCCAAAGATTTGCCCATGAGGGCAGCCATTTTTCTCCAGAGTGGATGATTTTGCCATTTGGTGGCTTTTCCATCCAGACTTCTACAGGTCCATATAAATATGGTGTCAGCAAGACAACTGAAGATCTTACAGTAGCAAAGATTTTTGACATAACTGATGATCTTAGGGACCTGGACAGGCTGGATTGATGAGCCAAGGCCAGTGGTATGAGGTTCAACAAGGCCAAGTGCCAGGTCCTGCATTTCAGCCACAACAACCCCATGCAAGGCTACAGGCTTGATGAGGAGTGGCTGGAAAGCTGCCTGGCAGAAAAGGACCTCGCGGTGTTGTCTGACAGCCATCTGAACATGAGCCAGCAGCATGCCCAGATGGCCAAGAAGACCAACAGCATCCTGACTTGTATCAGAAATAGTGTGGCCAGCAGGACTGGAGAAGGGATCATCCCCCTGCACTACTCTGCACTGGTGAGGCTACACCTCGAATACTGTGTACAGTTTTGGGCCCTTCTCTGCAAGGAAGACATTAAGGTGCTGAAATCATGTCCAAAGAAGGTCAACAAAGCTGGTGAAGGGTCTAGAGAACAAGTCTTAAGAGGAGCAGCTGAGGTAACAGGGGTTGTTTAGCCTGGAGAAGAGGCGGCTGAGGGGAGACCTTACCCACCTTTAGTGAGGTGGGTGTCTGTCTCTTCTCCCAGGTAACAAGTGATAAGACAAGAGGAAATGGTCTCAAATTGCACCAAGGTAGGCATACGTTTGACATTAGGAAAAACTGCTTTGTTGAAAGGGTTGTTAAGAATTGGAACAGGCTGCCTGGCAAGTTGGTGGAGTCACCATCCCTGTGGGAATTTAAAGGACATGTAGATGAGGTGCTCGGGGACATGGTTTAGTGGTGGGATTGGCAATGTTAGGTTAATGGTTGGACTCAATGATCGTAAAGGTCTTTTTCAGCTGAAACAAGTCTGTGATTCTGTGTTTTGACGATTCTATGATTTTATTCCTGTTGCTAATGTGCTTAAAATAATAGCTAAGGTTTGAGAGAAGGGCCTTCATAAACTGCTCTGCAGCCAGTGTTAACACTGTGGATGCTGCACTTTACTGTTCCTGGAGAAAACTGATTTATCTCAGCCTGAAAGACAACACAGGCTTCTGTCGCTGGTCTGACTGACCTGGAGATAAATTTTCCCATTGCATCCCTCCCAGTGCTGTGCTTTGCACTGAAAGCTGGAAAGGTGCTGCTAACACACTGGTGTTGTGTCTACTGCTGAGCAGGACTCACGCAGCACCAAGGCTGTTTTTTTTCAACATTCCCCCCCTTTGTGGGACGGGTTGGATAAGATCTTGGGAGGGGACACAATCGGAAGAGCTGACCCAAACTGACCAAAGGAATATTCCATATCATATGACATCAGCTCAACAATAACAGCTAGAAAAGGGGGGAGCGGATGGAAAGGGGGGAGGCATTCACATGTCCTCTGGAGCAACTGCTAGTTTAGAGCCTTGATTCCCAGAAAAGGGGCCAGACATTACCTGCTGATGGGAAGTGGAGAATAAATCTTTGCTTTCTTTTTCTTCAGCGTGCACAGCCTTGCTTCACTTCATTAAATTGCCTTTGTCTAACCTACAAGTTTCACCTTATTTTATTCCCCCTGGTCCAGCTGAGGAGGGGGGATAGAGCAGCTTCATGAGCACCTGGCATCCAGCCAATGTCAAACCACCACAGTCACCCACAGAGTAGAAAGATGACCAGCACGATGCTGTTCCAGAGATGACATTTGCTAGTTTGAACAGCAGTGATTCTGCTCTCAAGAGCATGGATGTTGGCAAGACGAGTGTGTCATCTTAAGAAACACCTCTTGCCCTCTTCATACTGGTATTGCTGCAACCAGCAGAAGACTGTCAGCTAGAGGAAAGTGGCAATGTGTGAACTCAGGAGGATAAAGAATAGACAGTTCTCATTACCAAACCACTTTTGGACAAGACTGTGGTTGTCGCTGTTAATACCAGGAGCGGAGAGATGCAGCAACACACAAATTCAGCAAGAGCAGGCAAAAGAAGACACTTTATTCATTTATAACCCCATTTTATATACCCTAGCCCCATAGGGCAATTGGTCAGTGATCACCCATCTCCTAGGGTGATTGGCTAAAGTCCTACAGCACCCATTTCAAAATATTTTTCCAATGTACCATAAACAGAACTTAGCAAAACACCACGTGTTAGTCTAACTTATAAAAAACATCCTACTGTTTTTCATAACATGCATGAGAAAAGCAGGATTCTCACTGAATATTGTGAGAACCTGAGAAAATCCCTCTGCTAGAAGCTTTTCAGCATCTATATGTGGTCAGTGTTTTTCCTGCTCCTGTCTTCTGCAGTATCTTGCATGATGTCTCCAAGGACTGTTACCCCCAAGGCTCTCCACCAGTTTTCAAGGCACAGCAGACCTGAGACAGGAGGCTAGAAAGTGTGCTCACCATCACTGGGGCAAGGTCACATAATCAGGGAAAGAACTTAAGGAAAGCACTATCTGCATTCACCATTACATTTCATTGCTTGTAATGTGCAAGAGAAAGTGTCATGCTATGGAAATGAAATGGGATGTAGCACACTCTTCCAGCACCCATTGATATTTTCCATTGGTAATTTGTCAATTGGGAAACTGAATATGTTCCTGACTTCTTCTGTCCTGAACATTGACATGCCTGGGAATACTTATGAGGATTGTATAATCCATTTGTTAAATGATTTTTTAAATATTAAGTAAATAAATAATGTATTATTTAAGCATTTTTTAAATTGTTACAGGTGCTCCAACTGCTTACAGACTTACAGTAACAATTTTAAAGATGCAGATTTACTATGCCAGTAAGTGTTGGTGGTACAGTCACACTGGTGGTTGAGAAGCATTTCTGACAGGTACCATTTCTCTTTGACCACACACCACCAATGCACTGTGTAGGAATAGAGTGAATGGGAAGCAGTACCTATTTCTAGTACTGGAATAACTGAAAATATTTCAGTCTCTGCAGACTGCATTGGCTGTGTGATAAGACAGCATGACAGAGAGGGCACCAATAAAATATTGGAGGTGGTTATGCTTCAGGAGTGGGAACCCTTGCCTTGGAAACTATGGTAGTGACCAGTCATTTGGCTCCTTTCTCTCTTCTGCCTTGCTGCTTGCTCTTCCAGTTGTCGTTGGAGAGCTGTATCTCAGCTCTTCTAAAGAAAGGTCACTTCACCTTCCTCCTTTTCCATAACTTTCTTTTGTTGTAGTCATGGGTCTTCCTCACTTCACAGGCCTAAAAGTTCATCCAACTTCTGTCCAGAATTGGTGCATCTATGAGCCCTTTTATTGTACTCTGTTGATTCTGCTTTGCTTATTGACCCAGTCTAACTGGAGGAAAGTAACTCCAGGAAAAATGAAGAGCACATAATTTGTCCTCTATTGAAAGAAAGAAAATAAATTGCTCCTTTATATTCTATGACATGGCAAGACTACAGACATCTTCCTTTATCCCAGCATTTTGGCCCATACATCATCTGCTAGCAACCAGGTTCCTAGCTTATAGGTGCATTATGGGAGTTTCTTAATACCAGTTACTTAACTGACTGGAAAATGGACTGAGGAGTCATTCTAAGATGTTAGTAAGGAGAGATTACTGCTAAGAAGACAAGTAACTTTCTCAGATGTAAAAAACTCCACCTGTCACTGCACGAGCCACTGAGTGAATAGCATACCATGGTAGAGAGAGGGCTGGTGAGCTATGGGAAGTTTGTTCTGGCCAAGAAGCCTACTGAGTGTTAATATTTTAGATTTTAAATTATAAAGTCAAATACTAGCATCCTGAGTAGGGGAGGAGGAGAATTTAAGCAGCCATTACAAGAAGACTAAAGTTTTGCAGAGACTGTCAGATTTACTCTCTTCTATCCCTGGATATGAGGTCGTGAATTAAAAACCTCAAGGAAGCCAAATTCTACTGCCTTGGATGGAGATTTTTACTATGGTGATCTACCGTCTGGACTTGGAGACAATGTGTTAGGAGTACGCTGCTGTACTGGTGTGACTGTTACAGGGAGAACTGTCTGGAGAAGAAAAGAAGCTGTAGTAGCTAAACTGAAAGTCACAGTTTTCTTTAAAACAAAACAAAAAATCTTTAGGTTAAAAGTAGATATCTAAGGGAGTCGTACGGATCCTTCAAGCTCATCATAGTCATGGCTGTACAGGTGCACAGAAAGATGCATTTCTGCCATGTTTTGCTGCACTTGTAATTCTTCACTGGATTTATAATGGCACACCCTGAAATCACAGCAGCCTTTCTCATCTCCACTCTGAACATGGGTTACTATCAATATTGACTTTCCATGCACCTACCAAAATTAAACTGTTAACCATGATCACATCAGGGGATAACCAAATCCTTTGATGAGCCTAGAGCTGTTAAGAGCTAGTTAACCTCAGCAGCATGTCCAAGGTGAGACAAGCATGTAAAACTAGAATATTGACAGGGGTTACATGTGTATAAGCTACAAGTGTCCACAGGTAATTTTTGTTGCATAGAAATAAGACACAAGAGGGAAAAAGAGTGGAATAGTACAAGCCCAGGGAACTCCAGTCCAACCCTGAGGAGCTACCAAAACCTGGCATGACAGTTTTGGACTTTAGCAGCAGCAGCTCCATATAGTACATCTCTCAGAGATCATTTTAAAATGAAACCCATATCCTGTTTGTACCAGCAGCTAGACAAGCAATCCTAGATCTCAAGGATATGTAAGTTCAGAGTGAAAATTCTTATTTGGAAGTAGTTAAGCTAAAACATAAGTCCTGCATCATACTTTAAACATACAGTGAATTTTCTGAAAGGCTGGGGTTTGTGTCCAGAGTAAGACTTCTTGGCATGTTAATAGTTTTTACTAGACACAGGAAAATTGAGTTCTAAAGGCGACATTTTCAGAACACTTTGAACACATGGAAAACAAGGTTATAATGGAACTTCTCTGTAGCTCAGTCATAGCCTGTAGTTCTTTGAATACTCTGAATATAGAGACACATGCACTCAAACTAATAAGGTAAGGCTATTGATCTTTCTGTTAACCAGCTGAACTGTTTAATGAAGTAATATATTTTGCAGTACAGTATGCGTTAACACCAGCAAGTGATGGAGCAGGACTCAGCTCTTGAGAAGAGGAAGTAGAGAAAGTCACAGAAGAGGTGACTGCCCACAGCAGCAGGTCAGTCTAGGCCAAGAGCAGCTCGGTCTGACTAGGATGGCCAAAGGCAAGCTTTGTTACAAAAATGGTACTGTTTGCTGAGAAAAAAATGAAAGCAAAGCAAGTTCCACCTCTTTTTTCATCCTCCCATCCACCACTCCCATCATCTATATCATTAGACCTCCCTGTCTTCCTTCTGCTTCTTACTGAGCCAAAGAAAGGAAAATATGTTGGAAGTAAGAGAAGCTGAAGCAGCAGGAAGGTATGTAAATGGTGTGGGGCAAGCTGTATCAGACTTTACAGTGTGTGAAAGAAAGTAATACATGAGCCTCTTTGAAGAAGGTGACAAAATTAACTTACAGCCTGTAAGTAGAAATGCTACCCGTTTTTCAGTAGATAATGCATTTTACATAAATGTACATATTCCTGCTCTCTATATACAACTGGAAGAAGCATAGGCTGGTAGATTAAACGAAAAAACATAATCAAGCAGTACTTTCCCATTACAAAGTGGTGTGTTGTTTTCTTCTGCACCAGTGAAAGGGGTTTCTTTTTCCCCTAATGGATTTACTTTCCTTCCCTTAACCACATCCTCTTGTGTTTTCTGTGAAGTTTCGACAGATAAAGTTTTCTGGGAAAGCACAGGCTTCTTTGTTTCTGGCATGCATTGTGTCTACAACTCTCATGGCCTCAATTCAGGAATAGGATTTGTTTAAATGTCTTTTCATTACTACTCCATTTCTAAGGCCAGGCTGTGATAGTGGAATGGATGACATCAGCAAAGCTGCAGTATGTCTTAACACCTCTCCCTGAAGGCAGGGTGAAGACTAAACCCAGGTCACACCAGCAGGACCCAACATTATCACTAAACCAGCACTGTCCACACAGAGGTCTACCCCAGAAAAATTGCAGTCCAGACCCAGCTGGTCCCAAGCCCATCCCCCAACAGCCACCCTGGGGCAAGTTGTTGACCACATGGTGTGGAGCAGAGGGGTGGTCACCCCTTTTTAGCCTAAGGGAGCCAGGGCCAACACATGAGATGGGAAGACCCCAGAGCAGCCTGTGCAGAGATGCACTGTCCTGCTGCCTCTTGGCACCCCACAGCTGCCACCCCACAGCAGGCAGGCGGAGGTGCCATGGCTAGAGGGAAGGACACCACAGAACAGCATGTCATGGCAGCTGTGCGGTAATCATGGCTTCATCTCCTTCCCCTGCTGGGAGCACTTGCTCAGCATCTCTTTTTTCTTTCCTTCTTTCCTCTTTTTTGTTGTTGTTGGTTTTTTTTGTTTGTTTGTTTTTTGGTTTTTGTTTGTTTTAATTTAATTGTATTTCCTACTCTGTGGGAGTGATCTGCAGCCAAAAATAATGTTGCCAAGCCGAGGGGATTGGCACATGCTGCCTGGAGTCCTCAGCAACAGCGGAAGCTTTAAATAGACTGAGACCTGGCTGCAGGCTGCTCCTGGAGGGCTGGCAGACTCTCCCCAGCAAGGGGCGATACCGGCTAAGAGTGCAGGGATGAGCTGCACCTCTATGTCCCTGTTCTCATGCCCGTGGGGTGTCTCACACTCATCCATGTGCAGCTTTCCAGCCACCCCCAGCTCCCTGCTTAGCCCCGGGACAGGCTGTTGCACTGCAATGGCTGGCAACGCAATCCATCCCCTAGAAATAACTCTGTAGTTACTAGAAATCTGTCATCAATAAAAGCTGTGGTGGCTTGGTGGCAGCACATGTGCGTGTGTGTGGAAGTCTCTGCTCCAAGTATTACACATGTGAAGCATCAAGTGTGGCAAGAACTAGCCCAGGGAGGCATTACTGGGGATGACTCCACAGTCCTGAGCACACAAGAACTGTACAGTTGTTATTTCATCAGACGTTGACCACCAGTGAATTTTCCAGGATAAAGCTCATACATGATTTCTCTCTCCTCATCCTTTCCCCAACCCCAAAATAATCAATGCAGATAACTGTCACCACCCAAAGTAAAGAAGAACCTCGAAGCCTGGCAAGCTGAGTCAACCCTTCCTCCTTGGTTGACAGTGGCATGGGTCAGTGAGGCAAGCCGGAATCTCCAGTCCCCCATATTGTAGCAGTTCACGCTAAAGATGCCTCCTGCAACTGTGTGAGATGTAGGAGGGTCCCAAAAACAGCTCCTCTGAAGCCTACAGACTGCAGAGCTCTTCAGTGAGGGTCTCTCTCTCTCTCTCTCTCTCTGCCTAGTGCTTGGCGTGCAAAGCAAGCACTAACTCCTGAAAAGCTTCATCACTGAGCTGCCGTCCATTAGTTCCTTCTGATTGACTCCTTCTGTCTGCTTCAGCCTCTCAGCCCTTATTCCCTCAGCTCCCTTTATTTGTCTTATGACAACCACAGATTATTTTTCTCTCCCAGGAGGTGAGGACCTTTCCCTCCTCTACGGCCGTGGTGGGCAGGGGAGGCCGGTGGGGCAGGGGTGGCCTGTCCTGAGGGCTGGGGGACAGCACGGCGGGCGGGCGCTGCCGGCAGCATCTCTTCGCACTGTGCTCTGCCGTTTCTCACTGCTTCCACTTGGCACCGCCGCTGCAGACGAGTTTGGCTTGTCCCTCCTTTCGCTTTCAAAGGCTGCCTGCGCACTGAAAGTCACTTTCTCCACTTGCTAGCTTCGTCTCCTGGCTCCAGATCTGTTTCCTCCCCACAACCCCAATCCCCAAATAGACGACCTCCAAAAACGGGTCGGTTTCTCCCTGTTCCACCAAGCGTATGCACATTTCCTTGACTCTTTTGTTGTTATTCCGAGCACAGCACAACTGGTTATTGCACGGTCCTAAGAAAACAGTACTTTCAGTCTGATACCAATTGCTTATGTAGAATGAAGAATAAAGCAGTGAACATGAATATATAGCTGGGATAGAGGAGACATATGTTGGCCATTTCCTCTCTAACATCACTGTGTTACTTTTATGGCGGACTGCAGCCCCGCTTACGAGGGTCCTGAATGATATACTCTTTAGGGGACAATGACACAGAACAGGTAGGGGTGCCTCTACCCTTCCTTTGAAGAGCCGACTACTTCTTTTTCTCTCCCTCGCAGATGGACGCACAAACCACAGAGACAAGAAGGAAACGTTCACCCTCTTAGGTTTTACCAGCTGCAAAAACAAACAAACAAACAAAACCCAAGCCAAACAAAATTAATAACAACAAAATACCAACAAACCACTCTCCACTAGCGGCTTCAGCCGCGTTAGTTAAGTTTCCACTTGCAACAGCAGCTGCAAAGCTGGCTGACAGATCGACTGGTATTTTTCGCTAAAATTCACGTATTTAAGCCCGAAATGATGAGTGCGACGAACCTTCTCCCGCCGCTGCCCTGCCCCCCAAACAGCCCACTCAAGCAAACAGCGAACAGGCTCGGTCCGTCGCCACGAACCGCTAGCAGAGCCGGCGCATCGGCAGCAGCGGAGCGGTCCTCAGCTTTTGTCTCCGTACGCTGCCTTCTTCCTTTCTCTCCCTCCAAACTTCTGGGCGCTCGCTCTCAGTTGTATTTATAGACCTGGAGCCCACGGCTGTTTTCCTTGTGCCTCCTTTGGCTTGGGCTTAAGTCACTGGCAGGGAAAATAAAAAGGAGGCAGGCAGGCGGGCAGACAAACAGGACGACAGGAGGGGAACAGAGCAGGGAGTTCCGCCGACGGGACCCGAAGCGGGGCTGGGGTGGGCGGCCAGAGGTGAGGGACCCACCCCACTCCTGATGGGCGAGGGAGAGAGAGGTAACGGGGGAAGGTCCGACCCCGGCTCGCTAGGTTGGGAGCAAAGCCTCCTGCCTTCGGGGAAGGGGGAGGTCGGGACGGCCGCTGCATCCCGGTGGGGGGTACCGGAGGGGCCGGGGGGGGGGGGCAGTGCTAGAGTGCTCGAGTTTGTGTCTGGGGTGGGGAACGAGACGGTGTTTGCCAGAACCTGTGCTGTAGGAAGAGGTGAAAATAAAGTGAGTACGAGAGGGACACGGGCTGCCGACTGCCCCCGCCGGGGAGGCCGGGACGCCGCGGGCAGTAGCCCGGGGCCCAGTCTGCACCAGGGCTCGGCGCCCGTCTCGGGGGCCTGCCGTGGAGCGGCGGGAGTGCTGGAGGGAGGCAGCAGGGGCTGCGACGGCCGGAGCCGCCGGAGGGAGGCCCGGCAGAGCGATCCGCGGGCAGCGAAGCTCTCCGCGGCAGCGGGAGGCTGCGCGGGGCTACGGGGACACCGTTCAGCTGTGCCGCAGTCCTGGGCTGCTTCTTCTACCACGGCTCTATTGTGTTTTAAACAATCAACCTTCCTCCCCCCAAAACAAACAAACAAACAAACAAACCACAAAAAGAACCCACAACCAAACCAAACCAAAACAAAACAAACCAACCAAACAACAACAACAAAAAAACCCACCAAACAAAGGCCCCCGCGAAAAAAAAGAAGCACCACCAAAATAAACCAACCAAACACGCCGCTCAAGAGAATAAGAGAGCAATAGCTATCTGGAAACGCGTGTACTGGAAAAGGGGGAAAGCGTTCCCTGCCTGCAGAGAAAGTGATTAGGGGATTAAAAACGTGGCTGTGTGGGGTTTTGCTGTTGTTGTTCTGCATTTTGTTCTTCTTTTTCCCCTATGGTCTGCGAGTAAAGAAGCTCTCTTTTCCCTCAGCGTGGATGGGTGAAAGTCTCGAACCAAATGCCTCAATAACGTAGACAGTGTAATTGTCATGCTGTTAAGCATTTCCTTATTGACGTGCATCACATTTAGCCTCTAATCTTCGAAATGGATGTCACAGCAGTTTCTGCCATCTTTGTAGATGCCTGTCCCGCAGGTAAGTAAAAAATGTGAAGCTGTGGAAAGAGCTTGCTTCTGGGCTGAACATGAGAATTTCAGGTTTGGCTCCGAGTGGCAGAGCACGGCTGGAGCAGCAGGATTACACTTGGCTGCGCAGTTTGGCATTGTTATGACCTTGTTCAAAAGCATTCTGATGTGCCGTGAGGAAGGTATAAAATTAGATTAAAGCTCCCAACAACCCATCAAATTCCGTTCAGAGCCCCGGCTCTGGACTCGGGCTTGTTTAAATCACTGACACTTCAGAACAAAATCCTTTCACCCTTCACCTTTCCGGGCAGATTTTTCTGTTTGATTACATTAATAATTTAGTATCTATTGCCTACTGGCTCTACCAAGTGGGCAAATCAACCGTGTTGAAACACGGGGTGGAGGCTGTTATTTTTAGCTTGTACTCTGCAACCAAATGTTCCAACACTCCCTGCTTTGAATCTCACGCGGTTTGACTATACTTTGATATTTAAGATTGTCGGTTTTCCCTGTCAAACTACCTGTTACAGGACATGGCTCCCTTAGGTTAGCAAATCACTTTCAACAAAGCAGACAGGAGCATTTGACTAACTAAAGAAACGTTTCTAAAGGGTTACAGGGAAATACCTGAAATATAAACTCGTAAATCTACTGTAGGTGCTACCATTATGATGATCCTAACAGTGTGCTCAGATACTAAAGTAAGTAAGAGCTGATCAAAATATTGCCACGACTTCTTATCCTCTCGGTAAATACGTTTTGTCGGCACTTGATGAAGAATTTTGGGGAGTTCCATATGCACTTTGTAAACAGCAATGAAAATGCTGCTCCCTTTCAGATATCATTTAAATAGCCCCGCTTCCCCTTCCCAGCTGCAGTTCTGTAGCTACTGTTTCTGTAACAGAGTACTTTAAAGTGCGTTTACACACTCCTCTCTTCCACCCCACCCTCCACACCCCTCCGCCGCTGCGTTGTCCGAGAGCTTCCAGCTGACGCGACTACTGTGTCCATTTTAAAAACGCGTCTCTGTGTTTCTACAGGCTGTCCAACATAAATGTAAATAGCGCGATGAAGGGACACAACAAAATAGGCGAGAAAGGGCAAGGGAGAAATCCACTTCTGTCAAGTGATGCCTCCTAAAAACTGAATTACGTTAATTCAAACTGTCGCCCTTGAGATTATAACGACGTACGCATTTCTGTGTATGCGTAAGCACAGCCTGAAGTGTAGGAACGGTAATAGGAGTTTTAAACTTCATGGCTGTAGGTTTGGAAAGTTCTTCCACCACTTCCGCCTGGGCACACGCACACATTAGCCAAAACACTGCAGTGAATCAAGTGTCTGATTGCTGCGATCTTCTTCACAGGATTTTCTCTTACGGCGAAAGTACCCTCATGTACGATGCCCCCCGTGGCCGGGGGCCAGCGACTGAACGAAGTCAGTTGACTTCTTTGCACAGAGAGGTTGAAATGCGTGAAAGGGGAGCGTCTAGAAGTAATAAAAGTCCGAGTTTTCAGCTCCAAATCATTACATTCTCAGTAACAGATTACGATCATTAAGTATGACAGAAAGGGGCAAAATCCTGCTTGTATAAGTGATTACGGTTATGACAAGGAGCAATAATGTTTTGTTATAAAAATAGTGTTTGTTAGGAAGAAACCGAGTGAGCAGCCATCCAGAGAAACATACTCTGCATCTAAAAAGCCTGTCTTCGTGATATTTTGTGTGCGGCTAACCCCCAACTTTTTCAACTGTTTTTTTCTTTTTTTTTTTCTTTTTTTTTTTCTTTTGCACTTGTTTCCCACTTACCCTAATAACGTTCCAAAATTGAATAAAGAAATAAAAGAAAGGCTAATTTTTTCCAGTATGTGCCCGTCAATAAATTAAATACTTATTGTGCAGTAACTTTTTCTTATGATTATATCGAGCCCACTGAAATATTAGAGTCTCTAATTCTTCTATATTTGTAGTGCACTTTAGTTGTTTTTTTCCTGGTTCTTGAAGAAGCACATTAAACTCTTCTTGACAGGTAAGGAAAACCTGCAAAACCAGAGTGCAATACTAACATCGTTCCTCAAGTTAGGAGCTTTTTATTTGTTCCGCTATTTATCCCTCTGTTAAAAACGTCCAGCCGGACCAGTGTATTTAAGACAAGCGGGCTCCTTGGTTCTATACGAGCAGGGGCACGCGTAGGAGAGCAGACAGTGGGTGCGCGGGCAGCCCCGTTCTCCTCCGCTCCCCCTCGCCAGCCCCACTCGAGCAGAAGCACTGGCATGGACCGCAAGCTATAGCCCAAGGCAGCGCTTCTCAAAAAGGATGGCAAAAACGCAAGCAGCGAGCAGCAAAAGCATTCCTCGCAAATGAGTTCCCAGCCTCACGCAGTAACGCAGTCTCCACAGAGAGACTAAATATGAAGCAAGAAGCCCACGGACACAGCGCAAGGCGTAGTTCGGGGGTGGTGGGGAGCAGCGGGACGTGAGGCTTTTGTTCGCCACGAGTGCGCTCGGGAGGCTTCGTTTTGTTGCCGGATTACCAGGGTGAATGCGTCCGGGTTGTGCCAAGGCGATGGACAACCCCCACCCTGCGCGCCCCCGCGTACACTTTTCCGCGCACGCACAGCCCCTGCCTCCAGACAGCGGGGAAACCTGCCCGACACTTCACCGACAGCCTCCCCACGAGTTAGCGTGGCGGGATGTCTGCGGTTACCGCGGCCGACCTGCCCCGCTGTCCCCGCACCTGCCCGGGCGATGCCCTTCGCCTTGCGCCCGTGCCCGGGCAGCGCGAGTCTGCGCTCCGTCACGGCGCCGCTCGCCGCGCAGCGGCGCAGGCCTTCCCCTGTCCTTCATCGGCCGCTTCGTGGCTTTTACTTATTTATTCTTAAACGCAGAAGGATTTAAAAACGCCGCCGAGAGAGTCGGTGGAAGAGGGGCAGCGGGTCTCCAACGCGGCCGTCGGCAGGCGGTTCCTCCGCCGGGGCGGGAGCACCGGCTGACCTCCAGGGTCCACACGGCACCCCTCCTCGCCCCCGCTGCACAGCTCAGCCGCCGCCTTCCCCCGCCCCTCGCCATGCGGGTGGCGGCCGCGATTATTTTTAGGACGCCCGAGGCTTCCGCCCCTTTCGGAGGAAAAGCCGCCTAATTTAATCAGAGTCTCCCCGTGCCACCGGGCACAGGCGGGTAGAGCTCCCGCCCTTGTGGCAGGGCACAGCTTCCCGGGGCCACCTCCGGCCGCCACAGGCAGGCAGGCAGGCAGGCAGGCAGGTAGGCGGGCGGGCAAGCAGGCGGGCGGGCAGGCAGGCAGCAGGCGCTAACCCGAGCTCCGCTGCCGCTGCCGCAGGCCCCGCCGCGGGCGGTGCCGGGACGGCGAATCCGCGGGCGCGGCACATGCGCGGCCTCCGCGCCTCCGCCCTCGCGGGGGATGGGGTGTGGGTTCCCGGCCTCTCCGCCCTCTCCAGCAGCCCGGGATCCCCCGGCACCCCACAGGCCACAGCACCTCCCCAAGGGAGCGTCGTGGTGGCTCGGGGGCCGGGCGCTGATTGCGGGGACGTGTCTCTGTTCTGCCCCTTTAGCCCTACGTCGGCCTCCAGTGCCTACCCTGGCTTTCCTGTGGGACCCTCTCTGTTGCCAGGGGAGGACCAGAGCGCCCATCCGGACCTTCAGCCTGCTACACACGTGGGCCAATGGTGACAACCAGCTGGCCCTATTCCTACTGTCAGCATCTCCCTGTGCCATCTCTCAGATGCTGGCTCACCCGACCCGGGCCTGAGAGACCCATCCTCTGCCCAAAAGCTTCCAGAGGGTACATCCACCTTCTCATCACAGCACACAAGGGCACTGCAAATGCCTTCGTCTACTTGTGCACAAAACCTTTGGAGGTGAAAGGACCATTAGGCTCACATTACATAAGGGAAGCAAAGGTGGAAAAAACTAATTTTACAAGCCCTGCTTGAAATAATTGAAGTATTTTTCTACTTTAGATATCCTAACTACTGCATAAAAATGCTTATGGACATGTCTGTATTAAGGCTCCAGAATTCACCTTAGTTCTCAATTTCCTGAAGTGTGGTGCATGCTTAAAACTGTTTACTGGTATCACTGCATGCTGCTTCTTCATTAAGCAAACTGAAAAATAACGCTCCATGGAATCCTCCTGGAAGGTTTACCAGCAAGCTTGATGCCTGCAGAGATTCTCATGCACAGCTTTTCCACAGAGCTGTCAGCTTCTTGTAGTCTAAGCTTTGCACCAAGTGCTCCTGAATGCCTGCTCATCACAAAGACAGATCATTGTTTGCAGAGGACTTTTTACTAGCCCTTTGCCCAGCCCTGCCCCCGACTTCTTAACCAGATAAAATCTAACATCAATTGGTTGTTTATAAGTTATCACTGTTACTATCTGTGTCAATCATGCAAACAAATCTTCAAAGGCAGATGAGTTGCCAGTGCCATCCCAATTTATGAAATAGAGAAGCAAAACCAGGAAGCCATTACCTCCACAGGGAGCAGAATGTGCAACTCCCAATCTCCACTTCGCTTTAAGCAGATGAGGTTGGTGGAGCTGTTCAACCCACCGAAATGGAGAGCATCAGCTCCTACCACAGTCATGATATAAAATACAGTTCTCCACTTACTCCAGAAGAGCAGAAATTTAGTCTGAGTTTATTTAATTATTTATTTTCAGCTGCATTTATGAGCAAAATAAAAAGATATCTTCAAGAATAAGAGAAAATGAGACATAACAAGGAAGGACGGAACACCTAAGTTTGATCTGTCTTGAAAGGAAGGTTGAGGGCTGCCATGGTAGACTTCAAGAAGAGCTGTAATGCTGACTGGGAGAAGAGATAGCATTTTTTTCTTTGAATATGTCCATCACTAACATTTCCAGACAGAGCAGCTGTCTGGGAATTTACCCTGCACTTCTGGGAACTGAAGCACATATAGCATGTACAGAAATGACTGGTGGGGCAAAGGTGGCTTTTAGGATGCCTGCTGTTAGAGAAGCCAAATTAGATTGCCGTGTAATTTATCAGCGCTGGAGGCCACCCCATGTTGCAGTAGTCTTCCTAGTACTACTTGTGGCCACTGTATACCCTACATTTTTTTTGTTGATTTCCTTCCCTTTGTGACCCATGCATCAGTAATGGTGCCTCTAGTCCACTGATGACTGATGGATACTGGAGAAGCAATATCAAGTGTGAATGAAGATCTCTCCCAGAGACCGAGTCAAGCCTAGTCACTACATAGGCTGTCACCTCGTCAAAAGGACAAATTCCTCAGACCAGAGCACAGCAGCAGAGAGGGCCATGAGTTGAGGAAGGTTTTGAAAGGGTTACTCAAGTCCTAGACCTACGCACAAGGCTCCACTCAGTCTGGTAATGGGGGGGATGTTCAGTGCATATTTCTGGGCTTAACTCACAATATCTTAACATTACCCCTGGGATGAAATATACCCTCTTTTATGAGCTCAGGAGTGGTAAAATAAGAACTTTGGTGAAGTATGCAGAGGTCATCCTAATTCATGAAAATGAAGCATGTTCTTTCCAAAAATGATTTACCATGTTTTGTTACCGTATTTTTTGACTGCTGTTATTTTCTGTACTTAACCTTTTATGGGACTTTTATGATTTTGTTAAATGGGAGTTCATTTATAGGGAACGTTCTCTTGCGCCCTTGCCTGGTCAAGGCCCTAATATGCAAAGTCAAGTTTCTTTTTTTATATTTGGCTTTGTGATTCATCTCTCAGAAATCTTTTAGATTCTGAAGGAAAAGAAACTCTCCTACAATGGTCACCAGGGACCAAAGGAAAGGAAAACAGAACAGTTGCTTGCTTTTATATTTGGGAGACTCGTGAAGCCTGTTTTGAGAAAATCACATGGTAGCCCTGCAGTGCATACTGATGCTATATCCACACCTGTTTTGGGGGTTCTTCATTTCTTCAGATCCTCTTCACATCCACACTCAAGGATGCTGGCTTATGAGTAAACTGATGTGATGGTGTTCCATTCAAGACCGTTTATCTTTGGACACTGAATGAGGTTCATTACCTCATTCCACACCCCCAGCAGAACAGATAGTGAGGCTACCTACATTCTCCTTAAGATCTGCTGCTGCTAATCAAATCAGTGCATCACTTACGCCTGAAAATGAGAGATGTAGAATTAATGGAGGACTCAGAGTGATGAACACCATACCTTCACAAAAATCAGTGGTGTAGTTGGCCTGTAAGTAAATTTTAAGAGCGAAGAGCCAAAGCAATTTCTTCTGATAGTGAGCTGAATCTGTGCTTGCCATAGGCTTTCTAGCTGACACTCCAGAGCAAAGAAGGTACCTTTGTTATTAAAAAATTCCCTGTACCATTCCCGAAAAGGCATCCAGAATTAGAAGGTAATGGGTCCTTTATTTCTGAGGCAAGCTCTGCTGAACAGCTGATACTGAGCAGGAGGGGATCGTTCAAACATCTGTCTTTGTAGCAGAGTTGGAAGCTTCTGAGATGATTCCCCATAATTGCAGTCATAAAGAAAAATGAACTGGCTGATTTTAGGGCAAGCTCAAATTTAGACAAAAAATGTTTTAGTTCTTTGACTGTGCAAGACTTTTCACTAAAAACCAAAGCCTATACTGTCAGGTATTTATTTGTCTTTTCATCCCATACATTAGGCATGTAAGTATTAAGAGAGCTACCCTTTTTTTTTTTTTTTTTTTTTTTTTTT